>CM042010.1:131158015-131778015 GCA_023525715.1 Cichorium intybus
TATTTTGGGCCGATGGAATAGCAAAAAGAAATTACTCTGAATTCAATGATGTTGTATCTTTTGATGCTACATTCCATACAAACAAGTAAGCTCAATACAATAGCATATATTTTAACTTGTTTATATGATTGTACATTTTAATTAAATTAGTGTTACATTTAGGTATAACATGGTTTTGGTTCCGTTTACTGGGATTGACAACCACAAACGATGTGTAACATTTGGCGCCGGCCTGCTAGCAAGAGAGACATCGGAGTACTATATATGGTTGTTGGAAGCATTCAAGTCCTCGTTTGGGAAAGAACCAAATATAGTTGTGACGGATCAGGACGCAGCAATGGCGAAAGCTGTGGAACGTGTGTTTAAGAATTCCACGCACCGTTTATGTATGTGGCACATTGGGAAGAAATTGACAGATAATGTTTGTATTGTTTAAGTTATTTAATGTAAAACCTCTAATATATATTTATATTACATCTTGGATGTTAACTGTTGAAATTTCTTTGTAGGTGTCTGCTAAAATAATATACGAAATGGATTTCAGAAAAAGGTTACAACGTATTATTTGGAACTCGTGCATTAGTCCACATATATTTGAAGACAAATGGACAGAGTTGATAGATGAGTTTCAACTACAAGACAACAAATGGTTAAAGGAAATGTACAACATGAAAGAGCGTTGGATACCTGCGTATTTTAAAAATACCCCGTTAATTGGTTTGATGCGCACGACATCAAGATCAGAAAGTGAAAATTTCTTTTTCCAAGGATTCATGTCAAGGAAGTCAAATTTGTTGATGTTCATGTGTAAGTTTGATGCAGCGATGGATAAATAGAGAAACATACAATCAAATACAGAGTTCACATCTATGTCAAAAATACCTGGTGACAAAACTACCTCTGGAAGCACAAGCAGCAGATTTTTATACTCATAAAATATTTTACATATTCCAAAGGGAAATAGAAGACTCTGTATAGATATGCTCACCGAGTTCTTGTATTTCTCTTGATCAGTATGACTCATACATAGTTTTGGAACAACTAATGCCAAAAAAGGATCAAAATAAAAGCTTGTTCTTTAATGCATCATCTAAGGAGTTTTTGAGTGATAACGATGGGGAATGGCGATATCAGGTACGATTTTTAATTTAATTAACAACAATTTCAATGTATATAGTAATGTGGTTTTTTATAATCATCTGTTAATGTCAGGTTAAAGTTTACAAAGACAGAGAGACTTTTGAATGTTGTTGCATGCTGTTTGAACAATATGGAGTCTTATGCAGGCATATTTTGTGTATTATGAAAAAAACATTCATGAAGACCATACCTTGCAAATACTTAATCCAACGATGGCAGAAAGGTATCATACATATGAAGGATATAGAGAAAAACACATATTTTGGGGAGATTAGTGGTGGGGAATACAAAATGGTGCAAGATGTTTATTCTATAGTTCGTGAATGTATAGACATGGTTGCACATGATAAGGATGCAATAATCAAATTAATAGAGTGGCAAAAAGAGATCAAATGGAAAATACAGGACAACCCACCTGCCAGAGACACACGTTTGAGAACTGAAATAATGGAGGCAGCAATTGGAGTGTCTAAACCTGCTGAAATTTCAATACGTAATCCCGAAAACATACGCAACAAAGGTAGTGGGACTGGAAAGCGGATAAAAAGCAAAAGAAAAATTGCAATGATCAACGCGGAAAAAGAATGGAAAACGTGTACATTTTGTAATAAGAAGATTTCACCGAACGAAAAGCACGACAGAAGGAATTGTCCAGAAAGAAAGGATTCGATGAAAATGAAATCAGCAGCACAAATATAGTTCATTTATTTTTCATAAGGATTTCTTATAGTATTTTTTTACGTTGAATGTTTTGGTTTTTTACTATTTTAAACATTAATAAACAATTTGATTATTTTCATATAAAGTTGTTATGTTTATTTACATATTTATGGTGTATAGAGATGTGTGTGACTAATCAAACATTAGTTTAAACATACAAAAAAAAGGTGTATGTGCATATAGTCATCCACAAAAAATGCATATTGAAAAAAAAGTATGTGTATGTGCATGTATATTTACATCAGTGCACAAATGCACGTATGCACATATGCACACATTAATCTAATTTGATGTGTATGACTGTGTACACATGCACATTATATAAACATATGCATGTATGAACATATTAAAAAATTTGTTTATTTCTATGTATGAGTGCACATCCGTATGATCTGCACATATGCACTTACTAACATCTTTAAATTTGTATGTGTTTAGGATGTGTATGTCTGTGTACACATGCACATTATGTAAACATATGCACATAAGCACATATTAATAAATTGTTTTATTTCTATGTTTGAGTGCACATCCGTATGATCTGCACATATGCACTTATTAACATTTTAAAATTTGTATGTCTTTAGGATGTATATATAAACATTATGATGTGTATGTGTGAGTGCATATGTGGTCGTAATACGCATTATGTCAACATATGCACGTATGCACATATTAATAAATTGTTTTATGTGTATGTGAGAGTGCACATCAATATGATCTACACATATGCACTTATCAACCTTACTTAAGTTATATGTGTGTAGGATGTATATATAATCAGATTTGTTATGTCTATGTATGAGTGCAAATGTGTATTAGGACCACATATGCACATCTGCACCTTTTTGGATTGGTTTATGTGTATGTGTCTTTGCACATGCGTTTTTTGTTTGTTTTATGTGTATGTGTATATGTCTGCGCATATGCACATATATATTTGTTTCATGTGTGTGCGTGTGTGCGTATGTGCAGTTGTAGATTTGTATGTGCAGATAGGTATTAAGTGAACTTATGCACATACGTACAATTTAGTTCGTTTTAATAGTGCACATGTGCATAATGTGCACGTATTCTTGTCTAGAAAAACAAAATCATATCCTAAAATTCAATCAAAAAACCATGATCAATAAACATTATAACCAAAAGACAATACTAACATTAAACCATACCAAATCTATTATCCATAAAAACAAACTTTTTTGTCTTTTACAACTATCTTAACCATCAAAAAAAAGTTATTCCATAACACTACTGAATTCCAAACCTTTCTTCCTTCCTTTTGTAAGCCTCCAGCAATATTTTCTTCCTCTCTTTAACTGGTATCCTAGCAAATGCGTCTGACTCATTCAACACCAAATCTACATGTATGTTCAGACTGCTTAACAAAATCTTTGTTGCATATTTCTTTCTCAGCTTACGAATTTGACGCGACTGCTCCTCCGACTCAACTAGCAATCCGCTATCATATTTGGTAATAGGCCCACCCCGGTACGTCTCCATATGTCTCATCAAAAAAACCCCTCCATCTATGTCTGTTCCATTTGTCTGCTATTTCAATTTTGCAAACTTGACATCTTCTTTCCGAAGTGAATCCGCAGCTTTGTGTTTCAGCTCAACCAGTAAATTTGAAAAATACAAAGCCTGTGATATTACAAAAATACAAATAATTTAGATTTAAGAATTTCAAGTCAATAGTGTAAGTGGGTGAATTTAAAAACTAACCAGTCTTCTAGGTACATTATGGTAAGGCCATAGGGTGTACACGCGCCATAGGGTGCGCCAAAGGCCCATGGCGCCGTGATACCCGCGAAACACCACCCCCATACCGGCGCCATCCGCCATTCTCACCACGCCCGTTAACGCCATTTTTTGCCCATTGAAATCCGTCCGTTGCCTCCTCAACGGTCACAAGACCGTTTGAAATAAAAAAAACCTTAAATTCCTTTATTCATCTCCTATAAATACCAACCTATTTCAAATATTTTTTTACACAATCAATCAACTCATTTCACCCATTTTTTACACACTCAATACCACTCAAATGGATCCAAACACTCGCAATCCAAACTCTTCCAATCCTCACCATAATCTACCATTTTTGGAATTGCTTCAATTACCAACCCAAAACCAAGGTTTCTATTCCCCAACAATGCCTACAAACAATGCCTTCCAAAATAACCCATATCCTACCCAAAACCAATTCTCTCCCCAAGCTCCTTTTGTTCCAACCCCACTCGCCGGTTTGAATCCTCAACAATTGCAAGAGTTATATCAAATGCGCCAAAATTTGATCCAACTTCAAACGGCTCAAAATAATCAACAAAACAAACCCTCACCCTCACCCTCACAACAACCCCAATCGACCCCTCACCACAAGAACATCGTCTAGTAGACGAAGATGACGATGTTGTTGTAGAAACGCAACCGAAGGTGTTGCGAAGAGACAAACGAAGGGGGAAGAAAAAGACGATAAACGAACCTCTTCGAAGAGTGAAGTGGACGTCCGACGAGGAGGTGATGTTGGCGGAGAGTTTCATTTCCATCTCTTGCGACCCAAGAGTTGGAAACGCCCAACCCGGCGACGCTTTTTGGGAACGAATCTCAAAAAGGTTTCACGACGGTATGGGTCGTGGATTTTATCGAACTTCCGACGCCCTTAGTGGAAAGTGGACATCACTTCTTCGGGAGTGCAACGCTTTCAACGGCATTTATAACAACACCAAGTCGATGCATGTATCCGGGCATTCCTCAGAAAATGTGACGGAGGTGGCTTTGACGACCTACAAAAATAAAAACAACGGGAAAGACTTCGGCCACATCCAAGCGTGGAAGGTGTTGCACTTGAATAAAAAATGGGAGTGGCAACCGGATACATTATCGCAATCAAGTGGGTCGAAGAGGTCGGAACCCGAAGTCGCAAGCGTCAACCTCAACGACAAACCAATTGATGTCGACGAGCCACAACAAACCGACCAAAAACGTCCCATTCGAAGAACGAAGGCAAAACGGATCGCGCGAGAATCACCTTCCTCATCGGCGGCCGAAACAAATATGGCCCTCCTCGTTGCCGAAAAATTAGGCGGGAAACTCGAAGAACGTGTAGAGTTTCTTAAAGAGAAAGAAAAGGCTAAAGCCGAACGACATCGAGACGCCTAAATGGAACGCGATATACGAACATTGGCTATTGTTCCAAATCCAACGGTTTCGCGTAAACATCTAAAGGCAATTGACAAGTTGAAAGGCATGATCCTAAAACGTTGGAATATCAACGACGATGACGAAGACGACGACCAAGCGTAGACTTTAAATTTTACGTATTGTTGTTTTTGAATTTTTTTTAATTATTGTTGTTTTTGAAGTTTTTTTTAGTTTTTAATTATTGTTGGTTTTTGAAATTTTTAGGATTTTGTAATTTGTTTTTTATTAAATGAAATGGTAGTTTTATTGTTACAAAAATTCAATTATATATAACTTTTTGGTATTTTCGGTTACAAAAAAAAAAGAAAAAAAAGAAAAGAAAAAGGCTATAATACCACTTGATATAACACCACCACACCCCCACTTTTGGTGTTAAAGGTGGTGGTGATGTGACATCACTTTTTGGTGTTAACACCATTGGAATAACATGGGTACTCCTCATGGCCTAATATGACTCCGGGTAATCCTTTGTACTATCAATCAAAGTAATTGATATTCGCTTGATATCAACTACAATAAGATAGTAGCGTTGACCTTGGTATATTGGAATGAACACCTGCAGAACAAACAACACATTAGAAAAACCCTGAATGTGACTATGTCCACTAATATGAGATCGTGACACTGTGTAAGTACATTGAATGAATATGTGTACAGAAGTTGTGTGTAACTGCAGTTGATGGACAACTAAAATAAGCATATTAATTCATATGTTATATGTATGTATTGTTAACTACATGAAGTGATTTTTTCTTTTGTATTTATGTGAAAGTGTATATGTACATTATATGGATAGTACATATGTGTTAATACAATATATGGAAACATTCAATAATAATAATACGATCTATGTTATTTACATGTAAATCTCAGCACATGTCACGCACTAATATATTGTTCTTTAGGTGAATGTAGATAAGTAATGTAGTATGTGTCTACATACAGTTTGGGTGTGCATGTACACCAAATGTATGTATGTACACATATTGTGTATGTAGTATATGTGTATACATAGATTTCAAGTGGATATGAACAACAAATTTGAATGTGTATATGCAGATGATATGCATCTATAAACATTAGATGTGTGCATTAACACTAGATGTACGTATGCACATATGATATGTAAGTAATATATGTGTCTAGCCCTATTTCTAGACAAAATATTATACTTAGCATTCACATTCTGTTATTAATATAAGTTATTAAACACACATATGTGTATATATACACATACATAATACAGTAAATCTAGACAAATAATGTACATGTACCTATACACAAAAATGTAATTGTATGCAATTATGTTATTAAACTTACATATGTGCATATACACACTTTACAATATAAAATATGCACATGTGTATTATACATTTTTCATTACATGTGTACACCATATTACTGTGGGTTTAGTTACCAGATCAAAATACAATATTTAACTAAATATTATTGTATTACTAAGTACATTACATTTATAAATAAAATAGTCAACTGTGTGCATTTTTATTACAATTGGATAGTAAACATACCAGCTCAACATTCTTCCATTTGTCTTTTCCTTTAACTGTCTTCATGAAATCTTTAACATATGCTGCAAATGCTTGATAGGAGTCATTCAAATTCACCATAAAATCTCCCAGATCGGTATTATCCTGTAACATAAACATATTACTTAGTTAGTATACTAGTTTTCATGTCCATTTAATAAATAATTGTGAGTACTAAAACACTACCATATTTATAACATTCAAAAACAATCTTGCTGGCCCATATTTCTTCCTTATCCCTTGTTCGTGATTCATCACCATACACCATGAATTGACCGCATATATATCCACAGCAACATCTGGCAAAAAAGTCTCCATATTCACTCTTTTAGCATAATTGCCCTTCTTATCTTCAAATAATGAAAACCTGAAAACCATAAAATGACACAATCATAAGTATAACAATTTACAAATTATATTACTATATGGACAACACTTACTCAGGATCACCAGCCAGTTGAAACAACCACTCTGATACTTTAACCTCAATGGACTTTACAAAATCTACGACTTGAACCTGTTTGTTCAAATATGGAGATAGTTTGTATTGCGAAGGCTTCCTAATTCTTTTACTTAATGGGATCTCATCCATTGGATCCTCAACCTCGTTGTCACGGTTTACAAGAGGTATCCTCACTTCACGTCCACCAATATTGATGGTCGGACCATGTTGATCCGCTAACACAATCCCGAATTCCTGGGATATCCCCAAATCAAAGTTAGGAAGCTCTTTTTCTGTCGTATTAAAATTAGGCTGATGTATATTTGATAATCCAATATAATCAGGATTCCTATGTTGATGACTTAAGCGTTTAGAAAAATAATTATTTTCTGTTTCTTCCACTACCTGTAGCATATAAGTGGAGATTGGAGAATCAAACACATCTTTTTGTTTGTCATGTGACGGTGTCCCACTGATCTTGAACGATATGGTTTTGATTGGGGTTTTCATCACTCCTTCAACAAAATCTTCTTTATTACCATGACCAGAATCATCAGCAACACCTTTGTCTTTGGGGATGTTTACAGGCTCTGACAAAGTCGGATCGGTATTATCCAAACCCAATGTTGTGTCATCCTCACCCAATCCCATAGAGACATCAACCTGTGGTGCCATTGAACAGTTGTTTGTCTCATCTCCATATTTCCCAGTTGATAACACACTTCTGTTATCTTCATGTGCATTCATCCCATTGTCATCTTTCACTCTTTCTCCACCAAATAGTCGATCGAAATCTGCTTTAGCAGACAACAATTGCTTGTTGGATGGCTCTTTTACAAGTAGTCTTTCAAGTTTTTCTGACAAATCCTTCTTATAGCGATTAATTCTTGAAATTCGTAGGCTTATATCAAGAATATCCTCCTATCAATATCAAAAAGCAATCCAATTTATCAGTTAAAATAGAAAATGTAGTTTGTTTGTAAACTGACAATAAAATGTTATAATAAATACCTGAACCGTCTTATTAACAACAGGTTCCGGTTCCTGCATCTCAAACTGTTCACCACCTGTAAAATTCCCAAATCTACCATTGTTCAACTCGTATAATTCCCTCTTCTTCACATCATCATAATCCCAGTTCCCAATTGCAGGTAATGTTCTTGGAACACTGTCATTGGGTATTCTTATATGATGCAAATATGTCAACTGCATTATACAAGTATATATATATATATATATATATATATATATATATATATATATATATATATATATATATATATATATAATTATTGGTTTAAGGAACTAAATATCAGAAGACACAATATTTTATTATGTAAAATAATTACCAGTAAAAATGTAATCGGACCGCAGAAATGATGTTTCTTTGAGTACGGAATCCATTTCCTTTTCGAACCTCTAACTGCATCCAACACGTATCCACACCAATCTAATTTACTTATATCCTTTACCCCAGCAACCTTATTCACAATTTGCTTCATTATATATCCAGTTTTGTAAGCTTTTCATACACAACTATTGAATAGAGCTACAAAGTTCAACCTGAATAATATCCCATCATCATCTGATTCCTGAATCCTTTTTACCAGTTCACTCCTTGATACATGCTGCTTGGTAAATTGAGCCTTCCAAGCAGTAACAATCTCATTCGTGTCATCAACATCTTCAATATCTTCAATATCCGTACCGCCATTTGGTATCCCCAAAATATCATGAACCACATTTTTTGTTAATTGGATGTCCCTTTTACCGGTTCTGATAACCAGCTCGTTGTCGTCTAAATTAGCAACTACATAATGACCTAGCTTAGCAGAACTGACCCCTAGTTTCATATTTAAAAAGGATCCAAACCCAATCTCTCTTACAGCTTCTTGTTGATCTTCAGACAAATATCGAACAGCTTCAATCATTGAAGAAGGAGAAGTCTTTATTCGTAACCCATAAGGTCTGTTGAATACACCACTGGAAGGAGATTTTGATATCTTGTTCTTTTTGCTTCTAGAACTCTTAGACGATGATTTTACGGAAGATCTAAGCCGTTTTGCTGAAGTGATAGCAATGACATGTACTTTCTTTGATTTCTTAACCTTCCCTTTATCCGTAACCTTTGCTTCTGACAATTTCCTTTTACTACTCCTTGTTCTATATGAAGATATATCAGAAAGTCTAATAAGGTTAGGTGGGGGAGTCACAGCTTCTTCGTCACCTGTTACAAAAATATACATTAAAATATGTATTATTAAAACACATATATAAATTTTTAATTCCATACAGGCCAGTGTATATATGCAAATATGTTCATTAACATACATACAATTGTGCATATATACATTTTTTTACATGTTTATATGTACAAAAAAAATTACATTGGAGCATATGTACATATCATAATTAAGTGTTTTACTTGAATTTTATATATGCAGATATCAAAAACTTGCAGTCAAATGTGAATATATACATATCTTGATCAATTACATATGTTCCTAAACTTGCATATTTTGATGTGTCCATAAACTTGCAGTCAAATATGCATATATACACATATTGTGCATATGTAGATATGTGCATATATACACATATTGTGCATATTTTGATTTGTTCATAAACTTGCAGTCAAATGTGCATATACACATATCTTGATCAATTACATATGTTCCTTAACATCCAGGCAAATGTGCATACGTACATATTTTAATATATGAATATGTACAAATAACAAAACATGGGTACATATGTACACATGAATATACAGGGGAGCATATGCAGATATCAAAACTAAGTGTTTAGTTTTATTTTATACATGCATATGTACATAAAACAGCGTGCATATCTCCATATGTTCATAAACATGCAGGAAAAATGTGCATATATACATATCTTGTTTAATTACATATATTCCTTAACATCCTAGCAAATGTGCATATGTACATATTTTTATATATGAATATGTACAATTAACAATACAGGGGTACATATGTACACATCAAAACTAAGTGTTTTGCATTTTTATATATGCATATGTACATATATCATAAAAGGGGTGCATATCTCCATATGTACATTAACATGCAGGACGACGTGCATATATACATGTGTTGTTAAATTAGATATGTTTATTGACATGCAGTCCAATGTGATTATGTACATTTTTTTATATATGCATATGTACAAATCACATGTCAAGTGAGCATATCTACATAAAAAAGTAAATGTTGTACATTTATTTATATATTTGAATATCTATAATTAATCAACATATGTGTATATGCATATTTTGCAACAAGTCAATGAACATATCACAATACAGGGGTGAATATACATTTTAATATATATATATATATATATATATATATATATATATATATGCATATGTACATATCACGAAACAGGGGTGAATATCCCCATATGTACACTAACATGCAGTCCAATGTGCATATATACCTATGTTCTTTAATTAGATGTATTCATTACCATGCAAGGCCAATGTGCATATGTACATTTTCTAAATATATGCATGTGCACAAAAAACATTTTTAGGGTGCATATCTACATAACAAAATCTCATACCTTTAATTTCAGATATATTATTATTTCCATCTCGGTTGTTTTGTACATCGGTGTCGTCTTCAACCTCAGTATCTTCATCATTATCATTGTCTAGTAACTCAGGTTCATGTTGATCATCTACACCCTGATCAATATCATTTCCTTGATCTTCAGCTTCGACTTCAGGATCTTGAACATCGTCTTCAATGACTAGTGGATCATTCTGAAGATTTGAAAATCTTCTCAAAGCCTTCTTACGCTGCCTTTCACTCCTTCTACCATACACTACAAAAAAATATAAAGTATATAAAGGAAATCAACAACAACCAAAGTTTAAAATTATGATATACCTCTGTTCACCATTGTGTGACTTTTTTTTATCTCTAATGCCTGTAAAATACAAACCCAAACAACACATCACCATTTGCTTAATAGAAAAAATAACTGATTTAGGGTTGCGATCGGGGAATGAAAAACCCTTTTGAGTGTTCTATCCGACTAAACAAATTGAACTTGTTTTTAACTAAACAAGATACAAACTATTTTCAGAACACACACACACACACAAGAATACTGAAAACACAAGTGTATATTTCAATTCAAAATATATATATATATAATTAGGGTTATGATTAAGAACCGGAATACGAATTCAAAGTCTTATAGAAAGATAAACATTGAAATCTTTTTCAAAATCACACTAAAAACACGTTTGCGAAGAAACCTTGTTGGAACGGAACAAAAACCATAGATTACTGCTGCATTGCAATGAACGGAAAAACAATTTCACCTTTGAATCACCTTCGTCTTCAGAGAGCTTTGAGACGAAGAAACTTTGTTGGAACGGAACCCAAATTTTATGCTCGATAATTTTGGAAATGATTCATCCGCTTAATTAATTGATATACATAGCATAATAGAAGCTGATTTCACGGGATATAATATTGAGAGGTGACACGATCGGTTTAGTCAAAGACTAATTTACCCTCCATCGCCTTATCTCACCCGTGCAAAATTGAAGCTGGGTTCCATTAATTACAAAAATGCCACTGTCCATCTCAACCATAGATATATTTGATCTAATGGCTATTAAATGGTTCCTAGGTTCCTAGGAAAAATTTGGTTCCCATTTGATATTTACTCGATATATATATATATATATATATATATATATATATATATATATATATATATATATATATATATATATATATATATATATATATATATATATATATATATATATATATATATATATATAGAGAGAGAGAGAGAGAGAGAGAGAGAAAGAGAGAGGGAGGGAGAGAGAGAGAGGTTCAATCGAGACCAACTAAAACGTTGAGATCTTAATACCAGTTATGGACCAATCAATTCATAAGGGCATATTTTTATTTATGTATTTTAATTAAATTATAACAAAATTATAGTTTCCAAAAATCTAGGATTCTGATTGTTAGTTACCATAAAAAACTAATAAATTAATTTTATTTTTTTAATAATTTCAGATTACATAGCGTCACTTGTATTTTACTAAGTTTTTATTTTACTAATAGATAGTGATAATCATTTTTCCGTCAAAATATATTTTTTTTCTTTTATCATTTGATTCATACAGTCAGGGCTGGCCCAAGCCATGGGCGAGCTGGGCCACGGCCCAGGGCACCAATATGGAGGGGGCATCAGATTTGATCCAACTCTTATGAGTATAAGTTTTATTTAGGCCCAAAATTTGATCCAAAACTTCAGTGTCAGGGGCATCGTAGCTGAAAAATGAAGATCGATGGCGGCAAAAAGATAAACACGGTGCCTAAATAAAACAGAAGACGAGGAGTCGATCTCGATAATCTCGCTGGCAATGCCGATCTTCAATCTTCATGAAATCATTCAATCAAGATTCACGTCCCCAAATCCGAAATCTACTGCAACGGTAAAAAAATTCTTTCTTTTAGGTGCGTATTTTCTTTCAAGTTGATTATTTCGCTTATTTAGTTTGTTTTAAAGTTTGATGCTATTTGCCAATTTCCAATTCGTTTTCTGATTTTTTTATCCCAATTTATGGAGTTCGAGAATTTAGTCGAGCTTGTGGAAAGAGGGGTTCGAAAATTCAATTTGCTTTCTGATTCTTCTGAGGTCTGATTAGTGATATGCAAAAAGAGAATGATGACAAAGTCACAAATTTACAATGAGATAGAAGTTCACCGGAGGTGACCTGATTCTCGGCTGATGGTGGTGCCTATCCTCGCACCAATTCCAAAGCCATTAATGTATCTATGTTTCTCTCTGTTAGTCTTAATGGTCTTTATCTTTCTAATTTCATTTATTCAATATTTTTAGTCTTTAATCATAAGCCACAATTATTCCAGGACACTTTTTCTAACAATTAAGTCTTTATTTATTTTAGGATTATGGTCTTTAGACGTTTATGGTAGTTCTAATTTAATAGTTTTAGCATTTTGTTTACAGGGTTTATGTTTTAGGGATAAGTCGAGTACAAGTTACATCACAACAATAAAAGAAATATTGAAATGAGTTGTGCATTTTGCAAATTCCTTTTCAATCAACAAGCTAAATATACCAAGTAAGTAAAGTCTATTAGTTTACACTATGGGGATACTGGTAATTTTGATGGTTACTATATGCAATTTCTTTCCACACGGGATATGTAACATGGAATAGGAGTTTCATGTTCATTTGGAGATAATTAGAATACTCTTTGCCTTTTTGTTCTTTAATAGTTTTTAATTTGTTTTATTGAATTGTTTTAGCATGAATTTTAGATTCAAGTGATATAATTTCTTTGATTTATTTGTTTTAGCGTTTGTTCTAGATCTTTTCAAAACTATGTCTATCTAATCTACCAATTTTATATCTTCATCAGGTTAAAAAAATTAGAGATGTTTGAAGATGAAGTGTCGATTACTATTTGGAAATCGTTCTACTCGTTTCAATTAGCAAACAAATACGAAAAGGAAGCTTATATCAGGTCATATCTGTGTATGATTTGCTTATGTACTTAACTATTGTTTACTAAGATATACTTTTATTAAACATGTCCCCTCGAACACGACCTTTAGGTTTTCAAATAGAAGAACCGTGACCAGTAATTCATTTATCATATTGGGGCATTTTACATTTTTTTGCCCAGGGCATGAAAAACCTTTGGACCGGCCCTGCATACAGTTTCGTTCACAAATGATTATAAAAAATAATGCAAAATTAAAAAATGCAATATATTTGTAATCATGAATGAATAAAACACAATGTAGATATAAAAGAAATACGTATGTAATCAGAAATGAATAAAGAACAATGTATGGATTAAAAACTCAACTACAATTGTAATCGTAAATGAATATAGAACACAATATGGATAAAAAATACAATGCAGTTTTAATCATTGATGATTACAACACAATATAGACAAAAAATACAATGAAATTTTAATCATAAAAAAATAGTGGGCACCCTTGATAATTGTTATTCTTCGATTCCTACATTTCAAGTTATATTCATATATGATTTTTCTTGCTGTTGCCATCACACACAAAAGAAAGAGGGGGTACTCATGATCATTAATTATTCTTGGACTCACACTTGCAAAATCAAGTTCAAGGGCATTGTAAATAAAAACAACTCATAAATTATAATGTTATGTATATGCGTATGCAGTAATGATTAAAAATTATAATAGAAAGTGGTTGTTATAGTGTTAATCATCAATGATTAATACTTAGACACTTAATAAAATAAACATACATATACAATGTTAATCATCAATGATTAATACTTAGACACTTAATAAAACAAATATACATATATAGTATTGAAAATTGACAAAACACCAAATCATTGATGATTAACTCATTGTTTTCAAACACAAATCATTTTAAAGTATTGAAAATTGACAAAACACCATTCATTGATCATTAACACATGCTAACTCATTGTATTCAAACATAAATGATTATAACAATTATCATAAAAGTATTAGAATTAAGTTATTTCAATAAATTTGTAGTCAGAAAAGAAAATGGTACCATTCTCACAAAATTGTATCGCAAGTTTACTGTTGATAATGTGTCAATAAACACAAAATTACAAAGTTCATTCTTCAAAATAATGTTTTGTTGACATGGATCAGGAAACTGTGAAAGATTTTTCTATGGGGACTTTCATCAAACACCTAGTGTCCATTTGAAGTTTCCATTACAATCTGCAGCCATAATCTCATGTTTTTATTCTTTGATCATACATACTGCACATTACATAGAAACAATGAATATATATTCCAGAATCAATCTTCGGTTGCAAAGTTTATCAAACATCTTCAATCTAAGAATTAGTTTTAAAGAAAAATCTTGACTAAAACGAGGATGAATCAAATGGAAGAATTACTCTACATCCAATCGATCGACCATTCCATCTCTCGGCCTCACACTTGAGATCGCCGAAGATATAAACACACACACACAGAAGATACGAACACGCACACACATCAGGAGGCGGGAGAGACAAAGAGAGAGAGCGAATCAGGGTTTGATACATAACCGATTTATGGAAGACGATGATGAATCGGTTCTATGTTGATTTTGGAATGGTGATCGTATTTGGTGTAAAGAAATTTATGATACAGACTTGATTTTATGGAAACATAACCTAATTCTATAGAAACAACAAATACCAATTACCTTAATACCCTTTTGGTCAATTTAAAAATTACAAAATTGATTCAATTATTTTCACAATTTACGTAAATGGCACCTTAATCCTAGCCATAGATCTGAAGATTTAGATGGTTATGATTTGGTCTCGCGATCTCAACCTTTTTTTGGTCCTCAATTGATCATTACGCACACACTCTCTGTCTCTGTCTCTGTCTCTGTCTATATATATATATATATATATATATATATATATATATATATATATATATATATATATATATATATATATATATATATATATATATATATATACATATATATATATATATATATATATATATACATATATATATATATATATATATGTATATATATATATATGTATATGTATATATATATATGTATATATATATATATATGTATATATATATATATATATCTATATATATATATATATATATATATATATATATATATATATATATATATATATATATATATATATATATATATATATATATATATATATATATATATATATATATATATATAGAGTTAGGTTCTATTGAGAACTCAAAAAATCCTGAGATCTTGAGAACCAAATCTGAACCATTAGATTGAAAAAATGTAATGCTAAGATCAAAAATGGCAGTTTTGTAATTATCAATATTTTAAATGGTATTTTAGATCTTTAATCGTTCCTCACACCTGGACCAATCGAAGACGTGACATGAGACAAGATCATGATCATCCAATCAACGCCCTTGTCCCCTCGTGCCACCACAGACGCCCTGTTGCCTAAAGCGAGACCGACCTCACGTATATAAGCCCTGAGAGGGCAAACGGTAAGGGATCGCTCTCCAACCTTTCTTATACATACACTAACCAATATTATCCTGCAGGAGACTGATTTGACCGTCGGAGCGTTTTCCCGGGACTTCCTCCCGGAAAACAGCTGACAAATTCTTTTCTCCAGATTGTGATCGCAGACTCTCTCTCACCCGACCGCCAAAATCCACCCAGAATAGCATTTAGAGTCTGAGTTCGCATTATATATATATATATATATATATATATATATATATATATATATATATATATATATATATATATATATATATATATATATATATATATATATATATATATGTGTGTGTGTGTGTGTGTGTGTGTGTGTGTGTGTGTGTGTGTGTGTGTGTGTGTGTGTGTGTGTGTGTGTGTGTTAGGTATAAAGAAAAATACATTCTTTGGGAGCCTAGAAAAATTACGGCGTTCCTTTTAAATTTTTTTAGAAAGAATCGGAGTGAAAAAAGGGTCGAACAGTGACCAAGTCAAATGGGACTATTTCATTAAATTTTAGTTCCAGCGAAAAGGGTGGACAAGGTGGAAGCAGGAAGCCAAATGACAAAAAAGTCTTTTTATCTATCTTTCAACTACAATCCATCGCTACTCACACCTACACTAACACACCCATCCCACCCTCCCCCACCCCACCCCAACCCCTGCACCCCACCCCCAATCCCTACCCTACCCACAGACATACCCCTCACCCCTACCCCTTCCCCCACCCATACGTATTCCTACATCGTCACCGCCACCCTGATCCACATCCCCACCTACACCCATACCAATCCCCCATCCCCACCCTATACCCACACCCACACCATACCCACACCTACACCCACACCCCTACCTACACTTACATCCCTACCCACACCCCATCCACCACCCCACCTAACCTCACACCCCCACCATCACCCCTACACACGTGCGAGATTGCTTATTTATAATTATAGTATGATAAAAGTATTTTAGAAACATTTTACAAATTGAGGCAGCCTGATAATTTTAACGTATTTTTATTTATTCTCCTAGTGTGGCCAAACGCTATAGATAATAACTAATTTAGTCTCATCCGGTCCAATTCAGTCCCATCCCGTTCTGTTCAGTCCTGTCGTCCTGTCCATGTACCAAACGCTACCAAAATCTTGTTACAATCCCTACCTCTCGTGGCCTATATATATATATATATATATATATATATATATATATATATATATATATATATATATATATATATATATATATATATATATATATATATATATATATATATATATACATATATATATATATATATATATATATATATATATATATATATATATATATATATATATATATATATATATATATATATATATATATATATATAGGGTTAAGTTCTATTGAGAACTCAAATATTCAGGAGATCTTGAGAACTCAATATTATCCATTAGATCCTTATCCAAATCAAAAAGGGCTTGATCATCATTTTATAAATCTAATTTAATTTTGATTTTTTTATATTTGGCAACAGAATATCAATTCCTAAAAATAAGCACAATCAAATTCAAATTTCAAATTTAAAAAATTTATGATTTTCGTTTTTTTAAATATGAGAATTTTTAAAATTTGAAAAAAACATAAAAATTCTGAATTTTTTAAAAAAAACAAATTTTCGAAATTAAAAAAAAAACATATGAGTGTATTTGCATGTGTATATATATGCATACTCGCAGATGCATATATGCATACTCGCAGATGCATATATGCATATTTTCACAATTCATATATACGTATTCGTATTTTGAATATCTAAATGTAAAAAATGAATAACGCATTTTATTATAAACAATAATATACAACTGTTTTTAACGATACATACATAAAATATAAAAAGTACAACGAAAAATAATGAACGTTACATACAAAAAAATATAAAAAATACAACGAAAATTCATGATGTCTTCATTCCTCAAATTTTCAATTTTCATTTCTTCAATTTGCTCGATAACTTCTCCAAAATCTGAAATAACATTAATAAAAATTAATATACATGTATATTCAAAATCATTAAAATAATTACATACATGCATATACGCATATGAATAAATACACATCTATTTTATCATATATAGGCATATATGCATATGTGCATATAGACATTTATATGCATATAAACACCTATGCACATATGCACATGTGCACATATGTGCGTGTGTATATGTGCATGTGTACTTGTGTACAAATGTGTATATATGCACACGTATACACACTTATGCACAAACGTATATGCATATATGCACACGCGTTTACGCACTTATGCACATACTTATATGCATATATGTATATGCATATACGTATATGCATATATGCACGTACACAGTTTCATATACATACACATTCATTAAAAGAAAAGTGTGTTTTTGAAAGTTTATTCAAATTCGGCCCATATGTTTAGAACAAACAAATAAAATTGGAACAAAGGAAAACAGAGAAGAATTGTATTATTGTGCTGCTAGTCAGCCTTTATGGCAAAAATGAGAGACATATGCAGTTAAAAACAAAAGGTATATCTACTAATGTGGTAGAGACGTGCAAAGAACCTTGGGAAGCTTTAATCACGTTTCATAACAGACGATCCTCCACCCTGTTAAATTGAATCTAAAATCAATCAATACAACGGAAGAAGCTAATGAGGAACAAAATTAAGTAGCGGGGGTCAGAATCATGAGTAGTGAAGCTTACCCAAAAACAATAAGGTCGAGGCAAATGAAATCAAGACGAAAGGTGGAGCATGGCTTCATGACCTGGGCATTTCAAAAGCTCCAGTGATTCCATCTTTAGCAATTATCGAACCAACCACATTCCCACAATCGATTTTTGGTCTACATCGGCCAACCTGGAGATAAATGAAGCTTCTGTTCTTCAGATGTAATCTGAAATTCCATATTTAGATGGTATATGAGCCGACAATTTGGATTCGAAATCCATTGGAGAAGAAGAAAGAAAAAGCGGACTGAAGGTGATCAGACTTAGTAAAGGGCACCGGAACATGGTCGACTGAAAGACAAAATATCAACCGAAAATCATGAGACCGTACCTTTGTGCCTCGATAAAGCTGCCTTGGAACATGATGGACTGAAGGTGAACTCGTGAACAAGACACTTATGAGGTTTTGTTGATAAACAAGACACTTGTGGATGGGTTAGGGCAAATCAGCAACATCGTCGTTCTCTTCCATCAATCCATTTCCCGACGGTAGCCTTCTGGATTGAGAACGGTAGCCTTATGGACACAATTGTCTGCAAGAAATATCACATGATTAATTCCTACCCCCTCCCAGATGAATGCTATCACAATCATCGAAAACAATATTCAAAGAATTTTGAGAGCGTTAGTTCAAGAGTGAGTGAGGATAAACAATTTCAATTGGGAAATGGTGACATATACCTAGTGTAAGAGCCCTAACGGAGGAAAGGTTGCATAGGCGGCATCGTCCGGCGCATAAGAAGGCGGCGTTAATGGCGGAGCAGATATACAATGACAGAAATAGAGTGGTGGGTCGACGTCCGGTGCTTGGCATAGGGGTCTGGGTCGGAGGTGGATTAGGGACTGATCGAAAGCCATGATCGGATCCACCACCGCCTCCAATCGTCTTTTTCCGGTGAGGAATCCGATGCTAAGAAGGCAACAAGCGCTGAGGAGGGACGACGGCTGATGAGGACTGTGCCGTGTGCAATGAATCGCTGGATGATGGCGGTGTCTTCTACCGAGTGAAAGTCGCAGAGAACGAGAGAACGATGGTGAAGAAGAAGAAACGGCGAGGATAGAATGAAAACGGCAAGGAGAGAGAAAGAGAGATTGTTACCTACTTTATTCGATGCTTGATTTCATGGATTGAAATTTTAGGACTAATTTACCCCTCCGACTGGATATTAAAGATCTAAAATACCATTTAAAATATTGATAATTACAAAACTGCCATTTTTGATCTTAGCATTACATTTTTTCAATCTAATGGTTCAGATTTGGTTCTCAAGATCTCAGGATTTTTTGAGTTCTCAATAGAACCTAACTATATATATATATATATATATATATAGTTAGGTATAAAGAAAAATTACCGCGTTCGTTTTAGTTTTTTTTTTTTGGGAAAGAATCGAAGTGAAAAGAAAGGAAGATAAGAGTCTCCTAACCTTCCTCCCTGATTAGAGAATTTGAAAGGAAAGAAATCGTTTGATAATGTCTATCAACTTATCTTTCAAAGAATTACTAGTTGTGTATCCGTGTAATTCGGCGGGACACAAAGGGTTAGGGGTGAGCACCACGTGGTTTGGTTCGATGTTTTACTAAAACGGACAAAAAACCGTAATAACTTGTATGAGATGTAACTAATGCAATGTAAGAGGAGGATGTTTTGTACACGTGCAAAGCGGCAACGAAAGTATGACATATATTCGAAACGTGAAATGCGACGGACAGAGAATACGTGGGAGGGTGAAGAGTTTATTTATTATTATTTTTTTTTTTGGCAAACTCTCTTATGTGAACCGAGAATTCATAAAAGAAAATGAACTATATTTTTCCCTCCTTTCGGTGCATCACAAATCAAATGACTTTTTTTTCCTTGGTTACCTAGATTTTAGAAAAGACATTGTCGTAACCTTTATTTTATTTTCTTGTATTTAGCCCTTATGAAAAAAGATGCAACCTTGAATTTTAATCGGTAGGTGATGATATTACCTCCTCTTACAAACTTGGAAAATATTTATAAACTAGGTAGGGCACCGAGCGTGTTGCAGCAGATACCCTGTTATCTTTTGAAAAATACAATTTACCAAATATATAAGAAAGTTTTATTAATAATTAAAAAAAATAGTTTGTATAAACAAAAATCTCTTCAAAAACATGTATGCATACAAATATGAAATATGTAAAATGAGTAATTTTATAGATATTTAAGAAAAAAATTAGATTTGTAAAAATAATAAAATTTAGACTAAAATTATAAAATAAAAAATATGGGTTGAACGAATGAAATATTACTAAATTTAAGCAGGGAAGTAATAGAAAAAAAACTTTTACCAAATTTACACAGAGAAGTAATAGAAAAAAATTGACAAATATTATAAGAAAAAAAATATTGGTTTGTGAAAAGAAAAAAATTTGGGTTAAAATTATGAAAAAAAACAATTATATGGTGAACATATGATATCATTAAAGTTGAAGGGTATAAAATGATAAATCTAATAAATGACCAATGGAAACAACGGAATGTTAGAGGTGGCAAAACCTGACACGACACGAACTCGACACGAAATAAACGAGTTTGGGTAATAGATTTCAACCCGTTTAATTAAACGGGTTGACACGACACGACACGATAATTAAACGGGTAAGGTCAGGGTTGAAACTTTCAACTCGAAAATGACCCGTTTATTAATATTCAAGTTTTTCTAATTCATATGTAAATTGGACAGGTCAAAAACCAATATCATATTTAAAAGAAAAACTTTTATTGACCTGTTTTATAATATGGAAGTCGCTTAGCCACCTAAGTCATGAAGTCATTTTCATTTTTCTACTTTCTCACTCATACTCCACAGTTTCACTCGGCCTCTCTCTCCTCCTCGCAACCTTGTCATTCATCTTCCCGACTCCTAATCTTTTAACGTTGCTCTATAAACTTAGTGTGAATGTTTCTACTACTAATTTTTCATGTTTTCCTTTTCGCCTCAAACTCCTATTCTTTCAACATACTTAGTGTTTCAACTCGAAAAGTGATATGATATATTTACAAAGTCTAAACCCCAAACCCGAAACTCGACACGAACTCGACACGAAAATAAACGGGTTGACACGACACGACACGATTATTAAACGGGTTGGGTTAGGGTCGAGCACTTTCAACCCGTTTAATGTTTTGACACGACATGACACGTTTGCCAGGTCTACGGAATGTCCGGAACGATTCCAGCGAGTCCCTATACTTAGCCAAATAAAGCAAAAGAAAATGGAAGAGCAAGAATATAACCCATAACCTACTGATTAAAAAGCACATCCACCACCGCCAAGCTAAAGCAAGTTATATGTTAAACTAGGCGAATACTCGCGCGTTGCGCAATTGAAAGTTATATTGTTAAATTTTTAACAAATACCTTGTGGAAAATGATTATATCATTAAAACTAATTATAAAATAATAATTCTAATATTTAAGTTGATATATACAATTGCAACTATTTTGACTAATATTACTTAATGAAATTTATCATCGGCTTATGTATTAATTAAATTAAGCATAGTTCTTGATTTAATATTACTTTTAACTATTGTCTATTGTAATGATTAATTAACTAAAAGTTACTTATTTGACCATATTTTGATTTTGATCATGATAATTATTTAAAATATCAACAATAAGTAAAAACCCTAAGTAATAAGATTAATTGTATTGAATTATTTCATTTAATATTACAACTCTTAAACATTTTGCTAAGGCCAATAAACACTTACACCAAAATTTAAAGTTGGTTAATGATATATTGAAATATTTCTTTTAATGTGAAAACCCCTCAAATTCTATATGAAAATTAATTAACTATTAAAACTCAATAGACTTTATTAATTTATGTTACTCAATTGACACTTATAATAGTTGTTATTGCTATTCTTTAACATTATGTCTTAATAGATGAGAAAAACATTAATTTGATTTGTAAAATAATATAAGTTTTTATGAAAGAATATATACATTAACATTAACGATTAAGAAGTTGACTTGGATTAATATTTCTATTTAATAATTCAAAAATTAAAATAAGTAAAAAATATTGTTATTAGATCAATGAACACATTAAATGAGTACAAAATTGTTAACTTTAACAAATTATTATAAATCTATTTAACCAATTAGTTTTATTAATCTTCATACTTTTAAATCAATAGTCATGTATCTCATTTAATTAATGATTTTATGGAGCGTTTTAAGTTATGCAAACGTCGTTTCAATACTAAATAAACCACGATATTCTTTTTTTCTTTATTCAAAATTATTTCCATAAAAAATAACCTCATGCTGTTGTTTACTTAAAACATCCAAAATTTTATTTGTGCTTTTTGTTTGCCAATAATTGAATTGTAGTATTTATTTTTATATTCTTTGTTATTCGTTAGATTATGATATCTAAAATCATATATATATATATATATATATATATATATATATATATATATATATATATATATATATATATATATATATATATATATATATATATATATATATATACATATATATTGTTTTAGATATCATAATCTAACGAATAACAAATAATATAAGAATAAATACTACAAATTGTAGAAAGAATTTCATGATTTTTAAATACCAAAATGTAACAAATAACAAAAATTTGTAGAAAGAACACATCAAACACTCTTATATCATACACAAAAATTGTAGAAAGAATTTCATGATTTTACATATCAAAATCAACAAATATCAAAAGGTATGAAATAAATAATAACATAAAACCATCGAAACATCTATAATAGCATTTATATTCATAAACCACATCAAACCCTCCAAAATCATAAAAAAAATTGTAGAATCAATTTCATAATTTTATATATCATAATCTTACGAATAACAAATAATATGGAAAAATTAAATACTACAACTTTTGATGACAAAAGGTATCAAAATAACTATGATGATATTTGTATTAAAAATACATCAAACACTCATACATCATACAAATAATGTAAAAAAAATTTCAAGAAAAAAAATTAAAAACAATTTCAAGAATACATAAAATTAACATACGTTTGATATATTTTTCCCATTTTTTCTACTCTCCATACTTCAATCATAAACACTTGAAAGACATGAATGTTTTATGAGAAAAAATCTACTTATATAGCAACAATATGTATAAATGAGAAGATTACAAAAAGTTTTTAGTAAATGCTATTGATTTAAGAAATATGAAGAGTTATTAAGTTTCAAATATAATTCTCAATTTAGTATTATCTTTAGATAAATGTAACGTTGTGTAATTTATAAATTTATTTTACTATTATTAATTAATTATAATATTACTTATTATTATTAAAAATTTATAAAAGACTATCCGTATAAAAAGTTTTAATATCACTTAATATGTTTATTATAAAATCAGTTATTATATTAATTATGATTGTTAACTAATTTTGAAAGTTATAATATTATTTAAAGGTTAAATTTTATTTTCTTGTACTTCTTTAACACTAATTAACTAATTTATAATCATTATTAGAAAGAAAAATGAAAAGACATGAGAGTTTTAAATTAATATGATGCAATTATTTTATGGTGCAATTATTTTTGCTACTTTTATAAGATATATATAGATATAGATATATAATTTAACACAAAATTTAAATTAAGAAATTAAATGTTTTAGTTAAAAAGTATATTGAAATTTGTTTTGGATTTAACATCATATTTGAGTTAACCAATCAAGTGTATTATATAAATATATAATGTTAATAGCAAAATTTAAAATAAGAATGAGTTTAATATAGTAATTAAAAAGGAAGTTGAAATGTTGGGGGTTTCAAATGAATATGGTAAAATGCATCTTTTATAAGATATATAGATTACGACAAACGTATCTTATAATATGTGTAGCGCGTGGAACCCATTCTACTTTGGTAATTGTATGAGTTATATAATGAAGAGATATCAGATCTTTTTCAAAATGTAAAAAAAAAAATTATACACTCTTTTCAAGATTTGTGAACGTATTCGACCGGAGACGATTGTTTCTCAAGCGTTTTCAATGCTTTCCTCTAATTTCTCCAAGAGCATTTGCTCCCGGTTGACGTGTAATTCCAACCATTTCAAAATGCAAAGCTCTTGCTTCCGATATTTAACCATATTTGTATTCTCATCCCCGTGTATTTCTAATCTTTGAACTTGAAAAAAAAATTATATCGTTGTTTGGGAACATCTTGAAAGTTTCCATAAACTCCGCCGAGAATAAAAATCGTATATTCATCAACCCAGTAACTTTCACTTTAACCGAATGTTTTTCCTGTTATAATATAGAATGCTTGATAATAATAAAGAGAGTTTAACCTCATATAAATAGGGATATAAAATGGGGCTTTTGGTCTAATCTAAACCCTAATGGGCTTACCACTACAAGAAAGAGCGTCAATAGCAACGACAGGTGTCGCGGCTAAAAGTGTGCAAAGTCGCTGGTAATACTAATAGCGGCGACATGTCGCCGGTAAAGCTTCGTCGCTGTTGCTTGACTGTCGCCGCTATTTGTGTGCGTCACCGGTAAAAACAATCGCCGATAATTCAGTATGTCACCGCTAATAGTGTCGCCGGTAAAAGTATCCAACGGTCACCCAAATGGCGTCGGTAATGGTCGTCGTCGTTAAAGGTGTCGCCGATAATAGTCTTTTTTTATAAGAATTTACTGCTTTTAATAGCCAAAATCAGGTCCTAGCAATATACACCAACAAAATAAAACATACACACCACAAAAATTTGTCTAAGGACATAAAAACTAGTACCAAAATATTACGGTTACATAAATACGTCTAAAAACAACAAATACTACAAAATATTATGTTTACACAATACGTCTAATTCATCCAAAATATCCAAAACCGGGTAAAGCAAACTTACTCTTCACCGTTATCCTCGTCCTCGTTGTTTCCTCCATCATCTTGTTCGGGATTATACGATTCCTTCATCGTCTTTACGAGTCTAGCTCTAAATACCGGGTCATCAAACAACTTCTCAAATTGATTATTCTACAAAACAAAGCATACATTATAAGTATCAAACATACATTACAAGTATCAAACATTTACCAAAATAGCAATGTACTTAAAATGCATTCAATAATCTTTATATAAGACTTTAAAAGAATTTAAGCTAGTTTATAAGTATCAAACATACATTACAAGTATCAAACATTTACCAAAATAGAAATGTACTTAAAATGCAATCAATAATGTTTATATAAGACTTTAAAAGAATTTAAACTAGTTTACGTGTTTAGATTGAGTTTGTGTATGTGATGATTGTCCCTCTTCAAAGCAACGCGACCCTTTCAAAGAAGGTTTTCGTCTGACCCCTTTAACATGACCGCGACGAGCACCCAACACCTTTTCGAGTATCTCGATATCATTCGATGGTGTTTGAGTACATTCTTCATATGCTCGTTGTAAATCACGCTGCATTTAAAAAAAATGATTTAATAGATTTATGTGTGTGTGTGTGTGTGTATATATATATATATATATATATATATATATATATATATATATATATATATATATATATATATATATATAAACACTTAATATATATATATATATATATATATATATATATATATATATATATATATATATATATATATATATATATATATATATATATATATATATATATATATATATATATATATATATATATATATATATATATAAACACTTAATATATTTATACTTAAAATAAACACTTATATGTTGTTGCTAGGGATCGGGCTGTCAAATTTCCCATCTTTGTCCGTATGACCATCGCGGAAGGCCTCTTTTCCCGTTTGACATAAAAAATTAGATTATACATTAAATAAACTTTTATATATAAATTATTACTTCTTTATAGGTGTATATATAAAACAAACACTATTATACTTGTGTGTCCCCCCCCCCCCCCCCACGGTTTGTGATTTGTTGTTTTGTACGAACTTCTTTATTACTTGCTGATCGTTTTCGATGTTCATCTGTGTGGAAATAATCTATAGCTTTTTTCCAATTTGCACCATCCATACCAATTAAACGATTTCATTAACATTAAGCACATATGAATTCCATTAAGAACTTAATAAAAAAAGATAAAGCATCAAAACCTTGTTGGTGGTTGGTAGTGGCTGTCTCAGGCGTTGGAGGTCGGCGGCAGCAGCGCACAGCGGCGGCCGAAATTGGTGTTTTCCGGTGGTGGTTGAAATGCTTGTAGAAAAACCACAAAATTAGTTCCAAAAATTAGGTTTTAGCAAAAAACAAACAAATTACACACATCCTTACCGAAGCTACCGACGGAAATCGCCGGCAAACAGCTTAGTCGGCGGAAAAAAGGACCTGTCGCCAGGAATACAAAAAATGTCGCCTGTTTTAGAGTTGATTTTGCTGGAAAATGAGAATGTAGGTGAGAGAGTGAAGGCCTTACGGTTTTTTAGCAAGGAAATCGCCGGAAACCGCTGCTCAGAACTCGGAACGCAAGAAATCGCCGGAGGGTGGTTTTTGGTTCGCGTAACAGGCGAATGAAGGCTGGAAGAAGGGTTATTGGATCGTGAGGTAATAGCGGCTAGAGTTTTAGCGGCGACATTTAGGAGGGAAAAAAATCCCGCCCTTTTCTCGACCGTTGGATCACCAAAAAGATTGATGGTAATGATCATACTTCACGCGGATTTCTGATTCGTTATTACCGGTTAATAGCGGCGATACAAAACGAAACGCGCATGTTTGTTGTTGCCGCTATTAACCGTTGCTGCCGGTAATAACGAGATTTCTTGTAGTATACCTAGACCTAATGGTATTAACCCTAATCGCTAACGCTTCCAATTTTTTCAATTCTGGAGTTCAACTTCATGTTGTAAATTCTCGACGCTCAGAAGTCGCATGGCATTTTCTTGTTGCCAATCACAATTTTTCACAGATAAGATAATTGAGACGACCCTTTCTCGTTATATTTTGTATGATCAATTAGTTGTTTGAATTCAACAACAGGTGGCTCTTCGATGAGATATGCTCTAATAAATGTTAACCGGCCCCGAAAGAGTAGCATGGAAGATCGGGAAATTGTGCCCAACGATTGAGCGATTTGGAGTGTGTTGCTTATAAGATGTCTGATGACATGGTTTTAAGTCCAACTTGGTCAACAATTCAGACCACAAATACATGGTCATTTGAGTTCCGTGCTCCATGGGAGTTCCAAATATCTATTCAAAAATTAAAAAACATATGGGGTTTTGATAAAGTATAAATAAGTTTAGGGATAATACATACTAATGATTATAATTCAAACCTAATACCTCATAAATAACAATAAAAAGTGTGGATAGAATTTATTTAACATGGGTACCCGTGGCATGTGGCGGGCAACAAATGTTAGGTGCGGTGAGTAGTTTCGTTTCGTCGATTAATCTCTCTTCAGGGGTGAATCAATTTTTTCGGAAAGTAGATCCCATTCGATGAATAGTTCCAATTTCTTGGCAAAATTTAGTTTTTCGATAGACATAAGCAAGTTGTCGGTATATGCTTTCTTGTCAATGTTTTTTATTATATTTCGACATGTATATTGTTTCCAGCCAAAACTTCTTTTGTTCCGACATTTTTTGAACAAAAACTTTGTTAGAGTATATTTGGCTCATAGGGTGTTTTAGGAATACTTAAAATCTATCACAAATTGAAAATTAAAATATTTGAATATAAATGAAAATTTTTGGTATCATATATTTGGTTGGTAAAAATAGAATTAAGTTCGATTTGGTTTTTACATATTTTATTTCGTTTTTACATATTTTACTATGCCATTTTATTGGTAACTATTGGGAATTGAAATAATCAACCTCTATTAATTTTTTTATCCTAAAAACATTTTCTACACTTCTAAAAATTTATATGTTACCATTTTAATGATTTTTGTTCACACTTTCTAAAAACTACTTGTAAGTTGTGACCTCAAATTAATTTCTCATTAGATAGCTCCTAGAGTAAAGATTTAATAAGATAGATTTATACATAAAATTTTCTTTGTTTTTTGTTACATGTCTTTAGTAAGATGAATTTTTTAAAGCCTTTATAGAAAAATAAAGTAAACGTTAGTATGGTCATATCTTATGGAATAAGAACCAAAATCATTAAAAACTCTAAAATAATGACTAAATATACAACCTAATTAATCCCTTTAGTACCAAAATTGAGAAACATTGCTAAACTCAAACTCAGGTACCAAAAAATATTTCAGTTATGCTATATATTCGAATTACACATCAAGTAGCAATGAGAGTGGATTTTCAGGATTGAGTTGCATCAGGTGCAGTAGAGGAATGAAAGTATATGTGATAAAAAATATAAATCAAAATGCTATCAGAAAATTCTAACAGTAAATACAATTTTACCCTTCTTAACATACACAAATATTTATGCATTCTACTTTCACCGTGAAATAGACATGTATAATAGCAAGAGTATCTGGAATAACACCATGAAATAGAAACATATATTAGTGTATGTATTATTATTAGTCTAGCTGAGCCCGTTTGTATCGGGTCCTAGCCCGCATGTATATGTGTACTATATATATATATATATATATATATATATATATATATATATATATATATATATATATATATATATATATATATATATATATATATATATATATATATATATATTTCTGATTAATGCATACACCACAATTATGGGAAAATACCTAAACTCACATGGTACCAGAGCCTCCATAGGCTAACCCTAATTTTCCGAACCCCCTACCGTCGGCATTCTTGCGCCGCACTCCTCCTCTCCCTCTCGTTTTCTTGCGCATCAAGCAATCGATCTCCTCCAGTCGCCGCTGCTGCCCTCTTCTCGATCCGCCACCATGGTTGAATCATCATCAACCCTCAAATCTACCTCGAACCAGAAACCCTACGGAGTTACCAACATCAAGTCCTATGTTCCACTCATTCTGGATCTCAATGAACTCAATTATGATGCCTGGAAGGAATTGTTTACCACACACTGTCGAGGTTTTGGTGTCCTCGATTTCCTCACTGGGAAATCCACCCCAAAAGACGCAACGGATGAAGAATGGAATACCCTGGATGCCATTGTCAAGTCTTGGATATATGGAACCCTTACCCAACCTCTTCTAAACATGATACTCAAGACGGAGTCCACCTCTAAATCCGTCTACGACAGCCTTGAAGCTCTTTTTCGCGACAACAAACATGCCCAGTCTGTGGAACATGAGAACGAGCTCCGATCCCTGGTGCTCGGTGATCAAACTATTTCCGAGTTTTTCTCCCGCTTCAAAGCCATCACTGATCTCCTCTCTAATATCGGTGCTCCCGTCCCCGCTCGGTCTCAGGTTACTCTTCTTCTCAATGCCATTTGTCCTACATATGACCATGTCGCCTTGATGCTACGACACAAAGACCCACCACCTACCTTTCTTGAGGTCCGCTCAATTCTTATTGTTGAAGAGCAAATAGCCAACCGCACCCGCCCACCACAACCCACGCAAAAAGATCATCCCTCCGCCCCTCATGCTCTTCATGCCGGTCCCGTCAACTCGCCTAGCAACAACAATTCTCGGTCTCAAGGTGGGCAAGGCCGTGGCCGTGGTCACGGTCGTGGTCGTGGCGGATGGTCCGGACGAGGTGGCTGCCCCAGTCGCCTTGGTCGCCGATGCCACCATACTACTCACCAATGCCGCCACCCTACTCACCGTACTGGCCGACGCAGCAGGCCCCGTGGCCTCAACCGAACACCACTCAGCAGCCGCACCGTCGGCAACCTACCACCCAAGCATCCGGCGTCCTCGGGCCACCACCGCAAATGCACAATCACAACGATCATAACCCGGACTCCGCGTTTGTGACTCAATCTCCAATGCAAGGGACTACGCCTCCATGGTCTTGGTTTCCTCCAGCTACCCCGGACCAACCCACGGATCTTGCTCAAGCTTTCACATCCATGAACCTTGAAGATGGGACGGACTCCACTTGGTATATGGACATGGGCGCCACCTCTCACCTTGCCTCCGCCTCAGGTATACTCAAATCCTCTAGTAATAACTGTCCTATTAAATTTATTCTTGTTGGCAATGGCTCCGCTATACCCGTTACCAAAACCGGATGGATAAACCTTATGACTAAACACCGCATTCTTCACCTAAATCAAGTCCTCATTACCCCCCACATCATTAAAAACCTTATCTCTGACCTTCTTTCACCCGTGATAATAAAGTTTCCATCGAATTTGATGAGTTTGGTTTTTCTGTGAAGGATTTTCGCACCCACCGCGTTCTGCTTAGGTGCAACAGCTCCGGGGATCTCTATCCAGCCCTTCCAGTCAAGCCCAATACTCTCGTTGCTCTTCTCAGTACCTGTCCTACCTTGTGGCACTAACGCCTTGGTCACCCCGGAGCTCATGTTTTTCATCATTTAATTTCTAGTCGTTCAATTCCGTGTAATAAACTTTTGAAACCCATTTCATGTCGTGCTTGCAACTTAGGCAAACATGTTCGATTACCCTTTTATGATTCTATCAATAAAGTTGATAAATCTTTTAATATTGTGCATTCAAATTTATGGGAATCCCCCGTTACCAGTGTTAGTGCAACAGCTCCGGGGATCTCTATCCAGCCCTTCCAGTCAAGCCCAACGCTCCCGTTGCTCTTCTCAATACCAGTCCTACCTTGTGGCACTAACGCCTTGGTCACCCCGGAGCTCATGTTTTTCGTCATTTAATTTCTAGTCGTTCAATTTCGTGTAATAAATTTTTGAAACCCATTTCATGTCGTGCTTGCAACTTAGGCAAACATGTTTGATTACCCTTTTATGATTCTATCAATAAAGTTGATAAATCTGTTGATATTGTGCATTCGGATTTATGGGAATCCCCCGTTACCGGTGTTAGTGGCATTAAATATTACATACTTTTTCTTAACCACTTTTCACACTTTCTTTGGGTATATCCTCTTCGTCGAAAATCCGATGTTTTCGCCAAATTTCTTCACTTCCAAGAGTTAATCCAAAACCAGTTTCAAACCAATATCAAATCCTTCCAATGTGATCACAGGGGCGAATTTGACAACCATCTTTTCCACAATCTTTTTGACCAACATGGCATCGAATTTCGTTTTTCATGCCCTCGAACCTCACAACAAAATGGCAAATCCGAAAGAATGATTCGTACCATTAACAACATCATCCGCACCCTCTTATTTCAAGCCAACAAACCCCCCTTACTGGGTTGAAGCCCTACACATGGCCACTCATCTCCTCAACATCACCCCTTTAAAAACTATCCAAAATAACACCCCTTACACGAAACTTTATAACAAACCCACAACATACAACCACCTTCGTGTCTTTGGATGCCTTTGTTACCCCAACATCCCCGCCCCACATAAATTATCTCCTCGCTCCTCCGCCTGTGTCTTTCTCGGGTACCCATCCTACCATCATGGTTTCCGGTGTCTCGATCTTGCCTCACGTAAAATTATCATCTCCCGCCATGTTGTCTTTGATGAGTCCATCTTTCCCTTTGACACTTTGCCCATCACCCCACCGCCCTCTTACCAATATCTTGATGACTCATCGGATCCAAATCCCACAAACCGCACCCTCCTTCAATCTCAAATCCCACCCGACACCGCTACACCTCCAACCCCCATCCCTTCCGAAAAGCCCACCCCGGGTCTCCTACCGTCGGTACACCTACCCCCTCCCACTCACCCTATGGTCACTCGTGGCCGCCTCGGCATCACAAAACCCATCCAACGCCTAAATTTTCACACAACCACCGAATCCCCTACCAAAGTCGCACACCCAAGCCCTCCAAGACCTTAATTGGACCATTGCCATGCAAGATGAATTTAATGCACTTATTACTAACCGGACTTGGGTTCTTGTGCCTAGGCCTCATGCGGCCAATATTGTTCGTTCTATGTGGTTATTCAGGAAAAAGCTCAAGGCAGATGGTACTTTGGATAGATACAACGCCAGGCTCATTGCAAATGGTAAAAGCCAGCGCCCCGGGATCGACTGTGATGAGACTTTCAGCCTCGTTGTAAAACCAGCCACGATTCGTACTGTTCTCAGTCTATCGTTATCTCGTTCTTGGCCAGTTCACCAACTGGATGTTAAGAACGCCTTCTTACACGGGCAACTTTAGGAAACCGTCTACATGCACCAGCCTCCGAGTTTCCGTGATCCCGAGCACCCAGACTACGTGTGCAAACTGCAAAAGTCTCTGTATGGCCTTAAACAGGCTCCTCGTGCCTGGTTCCAGAGATTTGCCTCTTACATCACCCGGATCGGCTTTGTACACAGTCGGTGCGATTTCTCCCTATTCATACTTCGCAGGGGCTTCGACATGGCTTACCTCCACCTTTATGTGGATGACATTATCCTGACTGCCTCATCTACCACTCTCCTTCAGCGAATCATAACTCAACTGTCCACTGAGTTCGCCATGAAGGACCTCGGTGACCTCTCGTTCTTTCTCGGGATTGCTGTCACAAGAGATAGCAGGGGATGTTTCTTTCTCAGCGCCAGTATGCATTGGAACTCCTTGAGCGCACGCACATGTCTCAGTATAATCCCGCTCGTACACCGGCTGACACAAGCTCCAAACTGGATGCATCGGGCACCCCTGTTGCCGATCCTACTCTATATCGCAGTTTGGCTGGGGGCCTCCAGTACCTCACGTTTACATGACCAGATTTGTCTTATGCTGTCCAACAAATTTGTTTATTCATGCATGACTCGCACGAGCCGCACCTGGCTGCCCTCAAACACATCCTGCGGTATATTCGTGGCACCTTGGATTTCGGTCTTCAGCTACACCCCTCCAGTTCCACTGGCCTTGTCGCGTACTCTGACGCTGACTGGGGGGATTCCCGGCTACTCGACGGTCAACTAGCGGCTACTGTGTCTTCTTGGGCGATAATCTTCTTTTATGGTCATCTAAACGCCAGGTTACCGTTTCCCGCTCTAGTGCTGAAGTAGAATACCGGGTGTTGCTAATGCTGTTGCAGAAACCTGCTGGCTTCGTAACCTTCTTCAAGAACTACACACGCCCCTTAAGAAAGAAATCGTCGTTTACTGTGACAATGTTAGTGCGGTCTGCTTATCATTTAATCCCATTCAGCATCAGCGCACCAAACATGTTGAAATTGACATTCACTTTGTCCGTGACAAAGTTGCTACTGGTGCCATTCGAGTCCTTCATGTGCCTTCTAGTCACCAGTACGCTGACATCTTCACCAAAGGCCTTCCCAGCTCCCTGTTTATAGATTTTCGATCCAGTTTAAATGTTCGCTCTCGATCTCCTGCTCAAACTGTGAGGGGTATTAGTGTATGTATTATTATTAGTCTGTATTATTATTAGTCTAGCTGAGCCCGTTTGTATCAGGTCCTACACCGCATGTATATGTGTACTATATATATTTCTGATTAATGCATACACCACAATTATGGGAAAATACCTAAACTCACAACATACAATAGGAGGACGACAACATGTATTTAGACCTTTAAGTGAGTTATTTTGCTTACTCAATAAAACTTAATGATTAAAAAATGTCATGAAAAAAACCTAACAGCATGGACATTATCTTGGAAGAGCTTAGTGTGGTTATATTTCCAAACAGAACACCACCACCTTAGAAACTTCCATACTCTTTATTGCGCTGAATATCTTCTTAAAATCCCCCTCAAAGATGCAATGTTTTTAGCTTTCCTACTATTGTAATCAAATAAATTAGGCAGGATATAGAAAATTATGTAACTCTTTATTCAAAGAAGATGTATATATGGGGGATTTGTGTGTAGACAGCCGCTCACACATACATACATAGATATAGCCACTTACACGTACATATATACAGCCACATATAAGCATAAACACAAAAGCACACACTACTATGTGTGTTGATATGTATATATGGGGGATTCGTGTGTAAGTGTGATATGCTTAGGGAATTACAGTTCCAGATCTACAAAAGCAGAGTCGGAGTAAGAAGATGAAAACTCTAGAGCTACAACTCCACATTTTGTCATCTGTCTGCACAAAATAAACATTTTCAATCAAGTTAGACATGTACTACCGGTTTGTGTTACAAATAAGGTACCAAAGCACAAAAAATACTAATTTGTGTGTTTACCTGTAAACACCACATGTATGTTTTGGAAAAACCTAAGGTGCAACTCAAAGCTACTTAAACACCACACCAATATTTTAGAAAATGGAGAATTTCATTTACGTCCTTACAAACCTCTATACTTACGTATATATCCTTATAAATTTTGAAATTACGTATATATCCTTACAAACCCTAAAAATTCACATATATACCAAAAAGATTAATTTAATAATAATGAATAGTAAAAAGCAGTTTTATAATTAGATTATCCCATTTATTAGGCAGAGGGGATGGGGCGGTTGTGAGTCGCATTTGAGCATTTATTAGGGGATGGCAAAAATTACCGTATCCGACAGATAACCGAAACCTGAAACCGAATTTAACGGTAAATCCCCGAGTTGATCGGGGATGGGGATGGGGATGGATAATCCCCGATATGAAAATCGGGGATGGAGGCAGGGATGGTTCTACATGTCGGGTACCCATAACCGTAACCGAAACCGACCCTGTCAGTTATATATTAAAAAACATGGGAATGCATTAAACAATTTACATATGGTTTCAATGTTAGTTTTAATGTTTTTAGACTTTTTTATGGTTGCAATTTGTAAATTTGAAGTCTTGAATGTTATTATTTGCATTTGAAAACTTTTTTATGGTTGCAATTTGGAAATTTTGAGTTATTTACATAAAATTTCAAAAACTTTTAATGGGGAAAAAATACCCGATTACCCGTTGGGGATCCCCGTTCCCCGTTGGAGATGGGGATGGGTACGAATTTTTAATACCCGACGGTTATGGGGATAGGGGCGGGGATACGGTTATGGGGATGGGGAATGCAATCCCCGATATATCCGTCACCATTGCCATCCATAGTAGCAACGACTTAGGGGTGGTGCCTAGTTATCGATAGTGTGCATGGAGAGAAGTAGAAGATAAGCATTGCAGTTGATATTTTTATGGGGGAAAAGCCGAAATAGAAGGAAAGTTGTTAATTGAAACTTTCAAAGATTTTCAAAATTGATCAAAATCTAAACGACTAATCAGATTTAAAGGTGAGAGAGGAAAGATACGGGAATATAACATGATAAGATAATATTGCTTCCGAATATACGTATTTGGGTATTGAAATTGTATATGCTTTACGAATTGTACTTTCTGCATAAAAGTTCAAAAATCTTAAAAGTTGGTGAAGTTTGCTTTATCTATCTCTTATAATAAAAGAAACATTTAGTTGCCACATGGCAATTTTTTACATAGCATTTCTGCCACGTGTCCATCTCTCTATACTCCTGTTTTTATTTGCCGCTCAAATTCTTTTCCCCTTACTATTCTCCTGATTTATAAGTATCCCCATAAAATAGGGAATGATCTTAACCACTTTCCCTTATATTGCGTCTTCCTCCTCGGCACATATTTATTGTATAGGCAACTCTTCATCCTCCCATTAAATAGAAACATTTGATCCCTACCATTGCCCTCAAGCCCCAATTTCACAGCACACCCATCCTCGCCCACCCTTCACATCGTCTCTCTTACTCTGTTCATCGCCGCTTCACAGTGTCTCCATTGATTCCGACTCTTGATTTCTCTACCTTTTGTCTCTCTTTCTTCTGGTTGTCACCTCCATCGATAACCCTTGCCGTGTACCCATTTTCTCTTCCCACCACATCGATGATCAAGGCAATCGCTGATCGATGAGCAATGTAAACAATGGCAAAAAAATCCAGTTACATGAAGATCGATGTTTCTTTCTCCTCCTACGGTTATGGTGCTATTATCTCGCTTTGAATGCAAAGCAGAGGAATTTTGATGCCTTGGTGTTACTTTATGACGTCAACAAGTTGATAAGGTACAAATATGTCAATTACTTGGATCAGTTGTTTTAATTCTAATACTCTACTCCTGGTATCTCACCATCACACACCTTGAATTTAATGGTCTTTATGGTGTCAAAATCTCTGGCCTTTATGGTGTCAAAATCTCTGATAAGGTACAAATAAGTCCATTACTTGGATTATTATGTAATTGCCCTTTTTGCTCTTCAAGAACTGATTATTTTCATTACCAAGGTATTAATCCACATAAGAAACCTTTCAAGAAAATTAAATATTCAAGAATGGGTATACATAATTGGTTGATAAAATGATTTATAAGAGCTTAATTTTTAATTAGCTTTGACTAAAATATATGAATTAATGAAAATAGACAAATTTTGGTCAATAAAGGATTCGAATCAAACACATTTGAACAAAAAAGATCTAATTAAGACCCAATCCAAATTAACAGATTTAACTTGATGTAAACTGAATGCAAATAAGATAATTAAAAAAGAAAAACTATTCGTATTTAACATTAACTTGATGTAAAACCAAAGAAATTAAAAAATAAAAAGTAATATTAACTGTGAGTTGTTTTAATTTGGTCAATAATGCCCTTTTGAGAGGAATTAAAGAAAATGACTGATAAGTTACTATTTTCATCCCGACCTTCTTTCGTTTTGCTAGTTATTAGGCTGTTTTCTTTATTATACACGCTCTTTAATTAATTTATTTTTTTGCATAATCTGTTATTGTTGAAAGCAAATTTCTTAACTTCAATCATCTGATACCAAAGTTGAACTATGTGGTTTATTGAAAGAATCAAGGTTTTCCTAAAGACGGGTTTTTTGATGCAATGACTACACAATATAACAATGTTTTGACAAAGCGCTGTTGACATTGTAAAAAATTCCATCAGTTGGTCTGGTCTATCTGCTACCCGATCCTCCGCCACTTTCCACCCGGTAACACTGAGTAAATTTTAATTACAATGTTTTGTTTTGTTTTAGATATTATATTTCAATTTAATTTTGTCTAGGTCCAACAAATGTTTTTTGATCTGGTTTGGTACTAAGTTTTGAAAAATTAATTGCGAGTGAGTAATATAATATGGGTGTCTTCTTTTTTCAATGTTCAGAAATCATAAACGGATAAACATGATAACTTATTCGTATTGGTTTTTGTTTGTTTCAGGTCCACAAGATACCTGATTGTTTGTTATCGTCTTATTGATATAGAAAATGACATGATTACCTCTTGGTAAATCCCAATCACGAAAAATATGGAGAACGATCCGAACAACCCCCCGTCAAACCCAAACACACCCCGCGGCGAATATAATTTCAACTTTTCCCCGAATTGCACTTTTACGAGTATGCTTTCGGGTTCGTCGCAACAACCGCAATACCCGTTTCCATATCCACCACCGAACCAATATCAATACCCGCAACAACCTTACCCATACCCACCATTCCAACAACCGTTTCTATCACAATCGCCACCGATTCCATCACCACCGCCACAAGCGCACCCGAAGAGGTCGTGATGGAAATACAAGCCCCCACGTCTTCCTCCAAAAAGAAAAAGAAAAATAATAGTCAAAGGAACAAAACGCGAAACGCGCAATAGGCGAAGGTTCCGTGGACGACCGACGAAGAGGTTCAAGTGGTCAAATCGTGGCTCGCTATTTCCATGGATTCGGGAAAAGGAAATAGCCAAACTTCCACATCGTTGTGGGAATGCATTTTAAACCACTATCACGAGGCGATGGGTCGTTGGGCGTACCGAAACAACGACGGTATTACGGGGAAGTGGCGAAAACTTCGTGTCGAATGCACCAAGTTCAACGGCCTTTACAACAATTTGGTCAACATACGACGAAGTGGCGAAAACGATTTGAGGATTTTCACAACGGCAATGGAACAATAAGCGCGAGTTGTCGGGAAACCGTTTAAGCATATGCGAAGTTGGGAGTTGATGCGTACCGGTCCTAAATGGCTACTAACTCCCGATTCCCCTCGCTCGAGCTCGGGTTCCAAACGTGGGAGGACCCCGGATGACGACCTTTCCGACGCTCGAGACCCGATCGATCTCAATGACGACGACGAACCGGTACCCAAGATGCCTCCGCTAGACGCCCCATCGGCCGCGACCGAGCGAAAAGAGCAAGCCGAGATGCCTCCGGCTCGTCTTCGAAAGACGATGTCGAGGAAAATGTCGACCGGCTCGTTGAAGAATTCCACCGCCACAACGAAATTGCGGAATCGCGGTTGGATTACGTGTTGTTTAGCCGATTCGGGACCGAAGAGGACCTCGAGGCGATCCGATTGATGACGTAAAGAGCATGCAAGAAATATTTGAACAAGTAGTTTTTTTTTTAAATTTAGGAATTGTCGTTTTTTATGTTTTTTTTAAATTTAGGAATTGTCGTTTTTTTTAATTTCATGCAATGTCGTTTTTTTAATTTTATGAAATGTCTTTTATTTTTAATTTGAATATTGTGGGTTTTAATTAATTTTTAATGTTTGATTTTAATTAAAAAAACGTAAAATAAAAATGTGACGTGGAAATTAAAAGGGTAGTCATGGGAGTCTTGCACACCCCTAGTGGAATGCTTGGGAGTCCTGATGACATGGCGCTGACGTGACGGGTGTCTTGAGTTGTCATGGAAGTCATGCACACCCTTAGGCCGAAGGGTGTGCAAGACACTCATGACAACCCAAGACTTCCGCCAACTCAGCGCCATGTCACCAAGACTTCCACTAGGGGTGTGCAAGACTCCCATGACAACCCATTTAATTTCCACGTCACATTTTTATTTTCCATTTATTTAATTAAAACCAAACATTAAATTAAATTTAAATAAAAACATTATATTAATTAAAAACCATAATATTAAAATAAAAAAACATTACATTAAATTAAAAAAGACATAAAAGAAAATTAAACATGTCCTAAATTAATTTAAAATAAAAAACATTTCCTAGTTGTCGTCGTCGTCGGTTTCGTCGTTGCGATTCGCGTACACGTACTCCGTCAAATCGTGTCGGAGATTGACATTCATTTCCGCATTGTGTATTTCTAGTACGCGACTAAAGTATGACTCGCTACCGGGAACAAATTGTGTCAGCACCTGTGTCATATGATGAGGTTGATAGATGCAAATATTCCAACCTTTTTCTTCAATTATCATATTGTGTAATACGATAACACCGTACATTACTTTGCGTATGTTGTCGAGGTGCCATGCTCGTGACGAGTTTTGCACTATAGTCCATCTCTTTTTTAGGACACCGAATGCACGTTCCACATCTTTCCGTGCGGACTCTTGACGTTGCATGAATAGTACCCATTTCTCGTCAATCGGGTGTTGTTACGTCTTTACAAAATGTGGAATAATTTGGATATATACCGTCGGTGAGTAAGTACCCACGTGGGTATTCAGAGTCGTTCACTTTAAATGGAACGTCGGCCGATTTGCCTAGTAGGATATCGTTGAATATCGGCGATGAATCTAGAACGTTTAGGTCGTTGTTCGCCCCCGGAACCCCGAAGTACGCATGCCAAATCCATAAATCTTGTGACGCCACCGCTTCTAGTATTAGGGAAGGTGTGCCGTGATGACCCCCGGTGTATTGTCCTTTCCACGCGTTTGGACAATTTGCCCAATCCCAATGCGTATAATCTATGCTGCCGAGCATACCCGGTAGACCATGTGACTGGTGATGTGCCGCATATAGTTCTTCAACATCGTTTCGTGTAGGTTTTCGCAAATAAATAGGACCGTATAACTCATAAATATATTCACAAAAAGCATACATACTTTACCGAGCGGTTTTTGCCGACATCCGCAAATATTTGTCCACGGCGTCAAAAGTGTATCCATAACCCAAAAGACGAAGAGCCGCTCCACATTTTTGGTGTGGCGTAAAACCCCTTTTGCCTCATCCGTCGTATCGTAATTGGAAAAGTTCGTAGTTGGCTTCCAAATCGTGCACGATCCGTAGAAACATCGATCGGGTCAAACGAAACCGGCTTTTGAAATCCTTGTCGTCATACACGCAATCTTCGGAAAAATAGTCGCGAATAAATTTTTCGTGTCCTTCTTCGCGGTTTCTATTTTTCGCCGCTAATCGCCGCCTTTTTTCGGGAGTTTCTGCTCGGTTCACCAAAATATTCGCGAATTCCATCATTGCCGCGAATACCAAATCATCACCCGAGTCGTCTGAATCCGAATGGAAATCCATATGAATTTATATGTATATATGTATTGGGAGAAAGTGTAGTTGTATGTGAATATGTGGGTTTGAAATGTATATATATATATATATATATATATATATATATATATATATATATATATATATATATATATATATATATATATATATATATATATATATATATATATATATATATATATATATATATATAGTGTTAAATTTTAAAAAAAAGAAACAGAATTTTTGTTTTTAATATTCCAACGGTAGCCTCAACCTCAACTGTCGGATTTTTTCAAATTTTGGAAGTCTTCACGCGTTCGTAGGAGGGCTGTCCCTGGATGCCGGCTATCGAGGACGCGGGGGGGGGGGGGGGGGGTTGTTTGCCGCGTTCTTGCTGCTGATGTGGAGGACGCAGGGGGGCCTCGTGCGGCATACCCTTCAGTCTTAGCCTTAACGTCCCTTTAACGTCAGCAAGTTTAAGCAACACGTCCCTACCATTCGCAGGTGCTTTTCTTTTTTATCTTTTCTCTCCATTGCCTTTCTTTTTTATATATATCAATTACCACCGAAAATACACTCTATTAGTTAGACAAATGCGAGCAATAATCATAAACACGTATACTTTCTCTTTCAACTCAAAGATTGATGGCGGATAAGGGAAGACAGTCACCAGCCATAGGCATTGATCTGGGAACCACATACTCGTGTGTTGCAGTTTGGAAAGATAATCGAGTTGAAATCATAACGAATGACCAAGGCAATCGTACAACACCATCATGTGTTGCTTTCACTGATGTTGAACGTCTCACTGGCGATGGTGCCAAGAATCAAATTGCAAGGAACCCTGCTAATACTGTATTTGGTCGGTTCACATTTCTCATGGCTTAATTGATTATGTTTCTAACTGATTTCATCTTATGCTGGATTTATTTTGTAATTTTAGATGCAAAGAGGCGGATTGGGAGGAGATTCAGCGATGTTGAAGTCCAGGATGACATGAAGTTGTGGCCTTTTAACGTTATTAAAGGGACAAGCGACAATCCAAAAATGGTGGTTACTTACAAGGGGAATGAGAAACTATTTTCTGCTGAAGAGATTTCATCGATGGTTCTTACAAAGATGAAAGAAGTCGCGGAGGCATATATTGGTGACACTGTGAAAGATGCTGTGATCACAGTCCCAGCTTATTTCAATGATTGTCAACGTCAAGCAACAAAGGATGCAGCCACTATTGCAGGCCTAAATGTCTTGCGCATGATCAACGAGCCAACTGCACCTGCGATTGCTTATGGTGTAGACAATAGGTCAAGTACTCAAGTTTGACTAAGAAAACGAATGTGCTTGTTTTTGATCTTGGTGGCGGCACTTTTGATGTTTCTCTTCTCACCATTAACGAAGGGGGTACTTTTGAGGTTAAGGCTGTTGCTGGTGATACTCATTTAGGAGGTGAGGACTTTGATAACCGTATGCTGACTTATTGTATTGAGGATTTTAAGAAGAGATGGAACAAGGATTTGACTGGAAACAAAAAGGTGTTGATGAAGTTGAAAGCTGACGTGTGAGAAAGCGAAGAGAGTTCTTTCATATGCCTCCCAAACTTCAATTGAACTAGGTTCCTTGCATGAGGGTATTGATGTTTATATGAAAATAACTCGCGCCAAATTTGAGCAGCTTAATATGGATCTTTTCACAAAGTGTATCGAGAATTTGGAGACATGTTTAACTGATGCAAAAATGGAGAAAGGTAGTGTAGATGAGGTGATTCTGGTTGGTGGATCGACTAGGATTCCAAAGGTACAAAATATGTTGCGGGAATACTTCGATGGAAAGGCGCTATGCCCTGATGAAGCTGTTGCATATGGGGCTGCAGTTATGGCTGCAAAGTTACGTGGTGAGATCACTACAAAGATGGTAAAGGAGTTGGTGCTATCGGATGTCACTCCCTTGTCACTTGGTAGGGAGAATTTAGGCCAAATAATGTTTGTTGTTATCCCAAGAAACACTCCTATACCTACCAAGAAAACAGCGAATATTTATACTGTGGCTGACAACCAATCTTGCATGGATATCATGGTGTACCAAGGTGAACGGACTAGATCTACTGATAACCACTTGTTGGGATCGTTTAAAATTTCAGGAATTCCACCTGCTCCTAAAGGAGTTGCAGTAGTGGAGCATTTCTTTGAAATAGATGCTGATGGTATCCTCACAGTTACGGCTAAGATAGTATCCACTGGTAAGAGTGAAAAAATTTCTCTTACAAATCTTAGTGGAAGGTTGACAAATCAAGAGATTGAGAAAATGGTGAAAGATGCTGAGCAGTTCAAGCTTGAGGACCAAGAGTTCAAGAGGAAAGCTGAAGCATACAATGCCTTAGATGATTGCATATATCACTTGAAGAAGAAGATCAAAAATGGTAAGGCCCCAAAGGACTTGAAGAAATTGCAGCATGCAATTGATGATATAATGAAATGGCTGTCTAAGGTCAAAGATGCAGCAGTGGATGAGATTAAGCGCAAGAAGGAGTACCTGGAGTTTATATCTAGCGTTGTATTTTCTAAGAAATTAAAATGATTGTTCTTTTTGAATAAGACTTTGATGTGCTGCATTTTGGGATAATAACTGAATTCGGTAATGTATTGCAGCAGATTTTTTTTCTACTTGTATTTGTGTGCAAATCCAACCGAATGAAACTGGATTCTCAAGCAAATGTTAAAAAACATAGTCAAGAACGAATGTGTAAGGTATATCCTCATGAAGGATTAAAATTATTAGTCTTGGAACAGAGATTATTTGGAGTTCAGAAGAGGTTACAAAAACTAACTATAATTGATGGTGGGCAGTTTGGATAAGATTTATCCAACAAAAACTATAACAAATGAATTCTTTCCTTTTTGTAATTAATAAACTAAAAAACTAGTTCTCATGTAGAAAAAGTGCATCCAAATTTTAGTGTAAAGAAATATAAAGAAAAAGAAGCTAAATAGAAGTGAATGATCGAAGCATTTTCCTGAAGTGAAAACAAGCAATGCGTAGAAGCATTTACCCCTCTTCAGGATTACATGCAATTATAACATTAGTAACCTTATATATAGTCGACTAGTCGTACATTGTTTAGTGTTTAAAAAGGACAAAATAATGGGAATTGGGTCGAGGTAATTAACATTACTATTGTTTGCCAATAATCTTATTGTAATTAAAAGTGTTGGTTGCATCATAAGATTATACGGAGTGGTGGCCAATGACCAACGAATGACCAAAGAGTTTTTGTGGGCCAGACAATGGTTGGCAGGCGTTGGCCATTTTATAGACAATGGTGGCCAATGGCCAAAGAGATTTTTTTTTAATTAATTTTTTTGTAATCTTCAATTAATAATTAACTTAATTAAAATTAAATTAAAATTAAACATAAATATTTTATTTAAATCGTTACTAGACACGACAAATAAACTAATAATTAACTTAATTAAAACTTAAAACGACTTAACAAACCACTTAAAATAACTAAAAATTACTAAAAACACCAAATAATATAACTAGAAATGATCCTCACCAGAAAATCCACCGTCGTCTACGACGGGCGGTGGCACATTCAGATCAAGATGATTTAGCGTCCAAAGATGATCGATTAAATGGCGACGAAGATCCCCATGAATTGTGGAATCGTGCACTATTTGAACCATTTGACGGGCGGTGGCACATTCAGATCAAGATGATTTAGCGTCCAAAGATGACCGATTAAATGGCGACGAAGATCCCCATGAATTGTGGAATCGTGCACTATTTGAACCATTTGACGGTATCCTGGAGTCCCAGGTGCATGTGCTTGTCTCGAGGGTATGATCTCGTTTTCATCGTATTAGCATATCGCGCGTCCTTCGTGTTCAAGTATCATATTATGCAATATTATACATGTATACATCACCTTCTGCATAGTTGATTTATGACAAAAGACTGCTGGTTTTGAAATTATATGGAAACGTTTCTTCAATACACCAAACGCTCGCTCGATATCCTTCCGTGCTCTTTCTTGAGCTCTTTTAAACCTTTGCCTTTGAGGGTCATTCGGACAAGTCAACGTCTTAACGAGAACAGAATGCTCAGGATAGATCCCGTCCACAAGATAATAGCCATATCGATATTCTGTTCCTCGGAGCATTAATGAAGAGTCCGGAGCGGTTCCTTTATATAAATTATCGTAAAGATCCGAACTATTGAGAACATTGATGTCGTTATTCGACCCAGGCTCACCAAAAAATGAATGCCAAAACCACAAATCCTGTGAGGCTGCAGCCTGAAGCACGACAGTTAGGTATCCGTAATTACCCTTTGTGTATTGTCCGTGCCACGCATTTGGACACATATCCCATCTCTAGTGCATGCAATCTACATGATGGGCATACAACTGTCGGATATCATTGGGAGTAGGTGCACGCATATAGCGTCCTTGGTACAAATGAATGACAGTCTCGCAAAAATGCTGAAGGGTTTCACGACTAGTACGTTCGGCCATCCTAATACTTTCGTCTAGTGCATCAGCGGTGGTGCCATATGCTAACATACGAAGTGCAGCAGTACATTTTTGAATATGATGAAAGCCTAAGGTACCTGCTGCGTTCGGACGTTGCTTGAAATAAACGTTCGCTGCTTCCATTCTCCAACAATCTTCAAAAACAACGATTTATGCATTCGAAAACGACGACGAAATTGATAATCATTATATGTTGAATTATCGATAAAATAATCTCTGAAGAGCCGTTGTTGTGATGCATCACGTTCTCGTTCAATAAATCTCCTCGTATGACCACCGGTATTACTTGATTCCCCACTCTCCAGTTCTTCAATTCTCCGCTTCCTGATGGTGATGGCTAAATCTATCGCTCGCTCGAGACCGTCTTCGGATGACGACATTTTCGTATAAAATTGAAGTGTATTGAGAATATGTGAGAGAGATTAATTTGAAAGGTTGAAGATATTGTGTGAAAAAAATGTGAATATGTTGGTTTATATAGGTAAAGAAATTAAATAATTTTGAATAAAAAAAAAAGAAAATGGCCGTTGGAGACGTTGGCATCTCGCCAACGGCTTGGCAATGGTGGTTGGCGAGTAGGATGGCGAGAGGAGCTGGAGTGGTGTTGGCGAGAAGAGGCGACTCGCCAAGAGGCTTTGCGACCCTCTTGACGATTACTACTACATGTAGAAAGCGACGTGGTGTGAGATTAAGAATTTGTTAAGACTTGGGAATACGGTCTCATTCAGGATTTCCATTAATAAACGCTTGGTGGTTGTCTTATCATGTAAGGAGGGGCGGAACACAACTATTAAAATTAGGGGCCGAACTGAAATGTCAAAAGAACACATACAAGCATATATAACTTGGTTCAATAAAAAATTAATAATTAATAAATAACAAATAATATTTGCTAAAAAATTTAATTATTTTATCTAATAATACAAACTAAAATAATAATATAATTTAACAAAAAATATAATGAAAGTATTTGAGGGATGCAAACTAAATTAAATTCTTAATTCTAGATGTAAACTACAAGTTACATATGTTCATGCATTCTTTTCTTTAGGTAAGAGATTTACTTTTACGGTCAATAGTATTCCAAGTTTCAAGAATAATACACATCAATAGGTTTCTATACTATTCACTATTTACTTTATAGGGAATATGACTTATAAGGGTAATTATGTTTCAAAACTGTTCAAAAAACACCATCCAAGTTTGGTCTGTTCAAAAAACACCATCCAAGTAAGGCCTTTGTACAAAAAACACCATCGAACTACATGTTTTGTTCAAATTTTACCCAATGGTAACCGGCTCTTGCAGGTTAAAGGATGACTTGGCCGGTCACCAAGTATTAGGCCAAGTCATCCTTTAACCTGCAAGAGCCGGTTACCATCGGGTAAAATTTGAACAAAACATGTAGTTCGATGGTGTTTTTTGTACAAAGGCCTTACTTGGATGGTGTTTTTTGTACAAAGGCCTTACTTGGATGGTGTTTTTTGAACAGATCAAACTTGAATGGTTTTTTTTGAACATTTTTAAAACATAATTACCCTTATAAGTCATTTTCCCTTACTTTATATAGACTTCTACCGTTTCTCAGTTTCTTTGAAAGAGATAAAAGAAAGAGAGACGAAACATTAAACTAACATTGTAAATCTTTAATACATTGAAGAAGATAAAGAAAAGTCGGATCTATAAATTACCGGTGAGCAATTTGACGGCGGAGAAAGGCCGAATAAATGCGGAAGAAACGCGAGCAACTCGTGGTGGAGTAAATAGCGGTGGAGCAAGCGACGGAGTAGCAACCATCAGTGAAGCAAGCGTCGATGGAACAAATAGTGTTGGGCCAGTGGGTCGTGGAGCAAGTAACGGCGGACGACGGTAGTTTAAGTAAGTTTTTAGGGGTTTATTTTTAATGTTGTAATTTAGATTATGTTTTTTTATAGAGTTATTGATTTTCAAATAAGTATGGTATGGTGTTTTGAAGATTCAGTTTATTTGGCGATCAGATCAAGATCGAATAGTTTCCTAATCTTATTTCTTTGTAGTTTGTAATCAAAGGATAAACATAATCGACATTAAAAATTCATATTACAATTTTTTTAAACTTATTTCTAGTGCACATAAGCCACTGAAATTGGGTTTTCACGAATATTCATCTATTCATATAAACACGATTATAAGGAGCCTCGGGTAAACTTGTTGAGTATGAGGAGCCTAATCCGAACCGAGGAGTCACTACGACCGAAGAAGATCAATTACCAAACTAATACCTATTCCGTTTAGTACTTCAGGTTGTCCAAAGCAACCAAACCAAGGCGAGGAATGCCAGTAGGGTTGGAGGATATTCTTCGTCGAGATCAGTTTCTTCGTCCGAGATTGTGAGCTCCGCTTCGGAGGATCATGCGATGTGAAGCGAAGATCGATCGGTTGTAAAGTAGGTATGTTGTAAAGTAGGTATGACGAGTCTGGGGTATTCCCCATTGTCTTACTCTACTTTAAGGTCGTCCACAGGAAGGCGTCATTCGGACTTAGGAGCACCCTTCGCTCCAGTCCGAGGCTTTGCATTAGATCCTTCACATGGATTAGATGGAGAGAGTCGAGATGTCAGCAAAAGGGTTAAGCTACTTTAGGAGCAAAGTATACCATTGGCACACGTTTTCAAGGACGACAGGTGTCAGGAGATTGGTCTACTACAACATGTTCATGGTGAACTATTGCTGTCAGTAGTTGGTCTGCCACATCATGTTCCATACTTGTCCCATCAACTGGCCTAGTGCAGATTGTCAAAGGCTAGAGGATTTATCATCATCATTCTTGGCATCTGTACCCGGCTATATATTTCTCCCCATAACCAATAGTGTGCGCACGATTATTTTGAGTGCAGAATTATACTTGTATATTTGTATAACATTCTTATAATAAAATTCTCTCTAGTTCCATAGTGGGCATAGCTTGATCACGCGATCGAGTGAACCACCTAATTCTCTGTATTGATCTTTGCTTGTCTATTCTTGTATTTCTTGTTGCAATGATTTCATTGGTTGATTGTTAACTGTCGAGTGTTCGTTTGACTGAATCTTGATCTTAAGAGGTTGGAAGTTTTCGATCTGGCTTGTTGCTTACCCAACAAAACTCACTAGGCATTTCTGTCGCCTAACCTATTTTGACAGTGCTCAGGTTGAAGACTAGGAAAGAAGCTTAGAGTTGTGGAAGGATTTTGGAAGGCCGCGACTTGTATGGTTCCTTAAACGATGTTTTGATACTAATTATGATACTTCCTCGCTACAGCTAAGTAATTTTAATATGATGATTTGAGACCATTTATAAACTTTGTTGTGAACTTGTGGGGTTAAAATGATATTTTTATAAAAAACTCCCTTGGCGAGGGGTGTCACATAGGCCTATTGAAGTGCTTGATCCTAACAAATTCCTTAATCTTTTTGTTATTTTTTGGCAAATAATTAGAAATTTTGATTAATTTTTCCTTTTTCTCTAAAGGAAAAACCTTGAGTTAAGTTACTTTATAATGTAAAAACGACTTTGTCACCTAAGTCACTGCTTAGTATTTTGTTTTTTTCATTATCTCATATAATTTATAGTCTCACTCAGCTTCTCGTCCTTTTGACCTTGTTCATCCACTTCTTCAATTTCTACTCTTTTCTTTTCGCCTTCTACCTTCTATGCTTTCCAATTTTCATTTTTTCATTACTGCATCACCGACTTATACGTTTTCAACTTATTTAGTATATCAGTATAACATGACATATTTACTAGGTCTAACCCTAAACCTGCTTACTTGACATGAAAATAAACGAATTGACATACACGACACGATTATTAAAAAGATTGGATTAGAGTCAAGCTCTCTCAAACCGTTTAATATTTTAACTCGACACGAGTTCAACATGACATTAGAGGCGTGTCAGGTCTATCTATATATACCATAATTTACTCTTAAAATTATGTATAGAAAATTAAAACAGATTAAGGGTGGACGGAGTAGTAGCGGGTTAACCATAGATGGAGAGTGGGTTCGGAACGGTACCGCCGGTACCGGATAGGTCTATCTATATATACCATAATTTACCCTTAGAGTAAATTACAATTTTGGTCCCTGTGGTTTGCATGAAATTTCACTTTTGGTCATCGTTTCGTTTTTCCACGTTGATGGTCCCTGAACTACACTTTTGCTTACACGATTGGTCCCTTGGCCAGGTAAATAACCAATATACCATTTTTATTTTCTTTTTCATTTTTTTTATATATTATTTATTAAATGAATTAAAAAAAGAAAAAAAACCATCCCCTCCCATCACCTCTTCCGGTCATCTTCCCCGACCACCACCGAAGTCCACCACACTTCAAGTTTCAATTCTCCAAGTCCACCACATTTCACTTCCACTCATGGTGGGTCGGGGCACGAAGAATTAAGGAATTGTGGTCCAAACGATTGTCCGTTTACTTCCGGTTGAGAAGCTTGCAGTGCCGTTAAGTTTTCTTTTCGGGCTGCTGCGTGCGGCGTGACGCTTGATTGCACGGTGGTGTGTCGGCTTGATCTCGAGAGGTGAATCGAATCGCAGTTAGGTTTAACGACACCTGATGATCTTTTGATCCCGCTTTTACGCCATGGAGATGATACGTTGTTTGATGTTGATGTGGTGCATAGGATTTTGGCTAAATTTTCACAGCAACGATGAGATGGAAAGTGTCGATGGTGATGGGTTTGAGTCAAATGGGCCGATTTGCCTTCCCATTCGCTGAAATTGCACCGGAAACAAACCTAAAAACTCTCCAAATTTTGATTTCAGGAGAACATAGATGCTCACTATCCTATTCGTGATAACAACATGATTTCACGATGAACAAAGTAACAATCGATCCAAAAAACCTTGTACTTACCAATTTGTGGCAGTTCCTTCTTCCGGTGGTGGGTAACAAACCGTAAACCCAAAATTAGAAGAAGCCACCAACCGACAGTGTGAGTACAGGGAGAATGCTGATGCGTTATTAGCTGCATGGAACCAATTGACTCGGTGAACAGCAGTCGTATTTTGTTGGGTCTGCCCGCGGCCCCCGGAACTGCCCTCAGTGGATACATTCCGCCGGAAGTTCTTACTTCTATTGTTCTTCCATTGATCAAGACGGTGGTGAGAGAGAGGGGGGGGTGGGGGTGGGTTTGGGTTTGGGTTTGGGGTATTTTTTTCTTTTTTTTTTAATTCCGAAAATAAAAATATCTCAAAAGAAAAAGATAAAGAAATTAAAAAGGGTATATTGGTCATTTTACCTGGCCAAGGGACCAATAGTGTAAGCAAAAGTGTAGTTCAGGGACCATCAGCGTGGAAAAACGAAACGATGACAAAAGTGAAATTCATGCAAACAACAGGGACCAAAATTGTAATTTACTCTTTACCTTTATATATATATATATATATATATATATATATATATATATATATATATATATATATATTAAAGGAGTTATCTTCATTCATCTTCGTTTAATTCTTATCCACTTATCTTTATTTAATTAACATATTCTGATAAGTTCTTTTAGTATGTTATTAGATTAGTTTATTCCCTATTTATACCAAGTCATCGTGTAACCTAAACAATCAATTCTGATCAATAAAATAAACACTTCCTGATGTTCTACGATTTCTTTATGGTATCAGAGCGTGAGATCCACCAATAAACAGACCCTCGATGGCAGGAGATAAGTCAGAAGGATCTGGAAATAAGGATGAAAATACAGTAGACGCAAACTCTCCTTACTATGTTCACCTATCGGATTACCCTAAGCAAATGCAGGTAAACGATGTGTTGAATGACAATAATTTTGGAGAATGGAAACAAGAGATGATGAATTTCTTACTCGCAAAGAACAAGATGGGGTTTATAGACGGTACGATCAAGAAGCCTGAGGCAAACTCACCATTGTATTTGGCATGGACTCGTGCTGATGTAATGATTAAGGGATGGTTGACTACAGCAATGGAAAAGGAGATTCGCACCAGTGTTCGATACGCCAACACGGCGTCTGAAATTTGGCGAGATCTAGGAGAACGTTTCGAGAAAGAAGGAGCGCCATGGGCGTATGAATTAAAACAAACGCTCAATGCTACAAGACAGGACGGGACGTCGGTTTCCACGTACTATACAAAGCTGCGATCTGTTTGGGATGAACTCCAAATGGTGCTTCCCAACCCACGGTGTGTATGCCAAGGCTGCAACTGTGGTATTGGCAAACAATTGAACGATGTGAAGGAGAAAGAACGGTCATATGAATTCTTAATGGGACTAGACGATGACTTTTCTGTTATAAGAACTCAAATTCTAGCAATGAAACCGACGTCGTCTCTGGGAAATATCTACCATCTTGTAACAGAAAACGAGCAACAAAGGGCTCTTACGGGGAACCCTAGAAGGACTGGAGTTGAGACCACGGCATTCCAAGTCAACTACAACACACAGAAAGGATTCCGGCAGACGCAAACAAAACAAAGCTCCACTCCGGTTTCTAAAACAAACCAGACAAAACCGAAGTCAGAAAATGAGAAGAAGGAGAAGTACAGGTTTTGTCAACGTGAAGGTCACAGCAAAGAGGGATGTTTCAAGCTGATAGGATATCCTGAATGGTGGCCAGGCAATAAGGACAAAGCTAAACCTAAAGCTACATGTGTAGAACTCGAGTCAAGTCCCATACCTGGCTTGACCGATGAGCAGTACCAGTTGTTTGTCATGCACTTCCAAGAAACCGGCAACTTGACAGGCAAGAAACCAAATCCGAGGGCTAATATGGCAGGTAGACAACAAACTTCTGATGACTGGGTTGTTGACTCCGGTGCAACCGAGCATATGACATATAGAACCGATTTTTTAGAAAACAAAAACCCAAACCCTAAGGAGTCACTTGTGGTCATTCCTAATGGCGACATGGTACCTGTTACGGGGGAGGGTGAACACACCCTTATTGGAGGTGTTAAAATAAAAGGAGTTTTACTTGTTCCTAGTTTTGACTACAACCTCCTTTCTGTTGGTAAACTTACAGATGATTTAAACTGTGCTGTCACCTTTTTCCCTGGTTTTGTTGTCATGCAGGAGTTGGGGACGAAGCACTTGATTGGAGCGGGTAACCGGGTTGGAGGATTGTATCGAATGGGGACTATGAAGACAAATAAAGCCCTCCTAACTACTTTTGAAGTTTGGCACAAACGCCTTGGTCATCCGTCCACCAAGAAGATCTCGAGTTTAAGTTTTGTTAATGTTTCTAAAAACGATATTAAATGCGATGCTTGTTTTAAAGCTAAACACACCCGTCTTCCTTTTCCTATTAGTGAAATAAAAACCCTTTCTTGTTTTGATATGATACACTGTGATGTATGGGGCAAGTACAGAACTCCATCCATGAGTAAAGCATCCTACTTTCTCACTATAGTAGATGACTTTAGTCGTGCCGTATGGACCTTTTTACTTAGACACAAATACGAGGCAAGCACATGCCTCGTCGATTTACATAAAATGATTAAAACACAGTTTGGTGTCTCCATAAAACGTATAAGGTGCGACAATGGGGGTGAATTTGTGTCTAAGGCCATGCAAGACTTCTATGCTCAAGAGGGAATCATGCTCGAAACCTCTTGCCCACACACCCCTCAGCAAAATGGGGTGGTGGAGCGCAAACACCGTCACTTGCTTGAAACGGCTCGTGCACTCCGGTTCCAAGCCAATCTACCTACAACCCTTCTGGGTGAGTGCATATTAACAGCCACATATGTTATTAACAGAATGCCCTCGAAAGTCTTTCATGGTGCCACACCTTATGAGGTGCTTTTTAACCGAAAACCTACATATGACCACATGCGTGTATTTAGGTGCTTAACTTACCATCGAAACACGGACACCGGAGGTGATAAGTTTTGAACAACGAGGGAAACCCGGGATTTTTGTAGGGTATCCCCCAGGAACTAAAGGATACCGTATATATGACATGGAAAGCAAGAAGATCATTGTCTCACGTGATGTACGGTTCTTAGAAAATGAATTCCCAATGCATTTTAGTGAACTAATTCCCCCTTCAAACCACGACGATTTGTTTCAACTTGACGACGAGATCCCTAATATGCCAATGCACCACAGCGAAGTCAGCCACTTGGATGATAAGGCTGACGACACCCCTGACGAAAGCGATGACCACTCGCTGCACCAGGAACATATTGACTCTAGTGATACTCACGCCGAGTCACAAACAGTCGACTCACCGACCCCAGTTGAACCTCGTGTTACTAGAACGAGGGCACAACCGGCTCGCTACCAGGATTTCGAGGTTGAACTTCCCCCTTCGATCAATCATCCACCTCCCGCCTCCGACCGAGTTGCTTCCACGGTACATCCCCTAACTCACTACATCTATTATAAAATTTTTTCTAGTTCTCAAAAAGCTTTCCTAGGGGCTATTGTGGCCCACAGCAAGCCAAAATCTTTTAAACAGGCTGCTCGTGACCCTAGATGGAGAATCGCAATGCAACGCGAAATCAAAGCTTTGGAAGAAAATGACACCTGGGAACTCGCTTTTCTCCCTGAAGGGAAGCATGCCATTGATTCTAAATGGATCTTTAAGATCAAGTTCAAACCAAACGGAGAAATAGAGCGGTACAAGGCCCGACTTGTTGCAAAGGGCTACACTCAAATGGAGGGCATTGACTTCCATGACACCTTCGCACCTGTGGCTAAACTGGTAACGGTTCGAATTTTACTCACTCTTGCCGTGAAAAACAATTGGATTATTCAGCAATTAGATGTGAATAATGCCTTTTTGCATGGCGATTTGGAGGAAGACGTGTATATGAAACTCCCGCAGGGGTTCAGTAAAGAAGGTGATAATCAAGTGTGCAAACTAAAGAAATCGCTCTATGGTTTAAAACAAGCAAGTCGTAATTGGTATCATAAATTCACTTCATCCATACGTGTGCTTGGTTTCCACCAATCTCATGCAGATCACTCCCTTTTCATCTATAAAAAGAAAGATGTTTTTGTAGCTGCGCTTATATACGTCGATGATGTGATAATAGTTGGCAACAATGCCGACAAAATTGAAAGCACAAAAGCGAGTCTTCATGCAAAATTCAGCATCAAAGACCTTGGTAGCCTCACGTACTTCTTGGGAATAGAGGTATCACGTACAAAGGAAGGGCTGGTACTTATCCAACGAAAATACACCATAGACATATTAGAAGATACGGGGATGCTCGGTTGTCGCCCTAGCCGTTTTCCTATGGAACAGAACCTTAAACTTGACAAAGGAGATGAAGAAGAACGAGTAGATGCGAATCAGTATCGACTATTAATTGGTCGCCTCTTGTATTTACAAGCTACTCGCCCAGATATCACGTATTCTGTCAACATTTTAAGCCAGTTTGTTTATGATCCTAAACAATCGCATTGGAATGCTGCTTTACGTATCTTACGCTATCTAAAGACAACCATCGGACAAGGAATTTTGCTTCCGCGAGAAGGAGCTACGAATCTCGTGGCTTATAGTGACTCTGATTGGTTGGGATGTCCCTACTCTCGACGTTCTCGGACAGGGTACTTGTTGCTCTTAGGTGGTGCTCCAGTTTCGTGGAAATCCAAGAAATAATATGTTGTTTCCCGATCTTCAGCTGAAGCTGAATACCGTGCCATGGCAACTACTGTAAGCGAAGTTCTTTGGGTTCGTTGGCTTTTGTCTGAGTTAGATATGGTCATTACCACGCCTACGAGCCTGAAGTGTGACAATGAATCTGCAAAGCACATTGCTCATAACCTAGTCTTTCACGAACGTACGAAGCACGTGGAAATGGATTGTTACTTTGTTCGGGAACGGGTAGACTCTAAAGAAATTGCTCCTGTGTCTGGGTTAACACAAAGGATCAGCTAGCAGATTTGCTCACTAAACCCCTTGGTGCCGATCGATTACATTCCCTCATGGTCAAGTTGAGCATTTGTAATCTCTATGCTTCAACTTGAGGGGGAGTAAAAGAGTTATCTTCATTCATCTTCGTTTAATTCTTATCCACTTATCTTTATTTAATTAGCATATTACGATAAGTTCTTTTAGTTTGTTATTAGATTAGTTTATTCCCTATTTATACCAAGTCATCGTGTAACCTAAACAATCAATTCTGATCAATAAAATAAACACTTCCTGATGTTCTACGATTTATATATATATATATATATATATATATATATATATATATATATATATATATATATATATATATATATATATATATATATATATAGATATTATAAATTTTTGTTTTTGGTATTATTTATTTAATTTTAATATTAAAAAATTGATATGATATTGAGGATTTGGTGAATTCGGTAAAAACTGTTTTCATAGGTGAAAAATAGGAAAGATTAAAGTAAAAGAAAAAATAAAAACTTACATTATAAAAGAAACTATTTCCCCATCGCTGATACAATGAATGGCTAGTTTACTCAACAGTGCCCCCATTGGAAATGAATGTATTCCTGACATAGTGTAAAGGCAAATTTGACCTAAGAAGACAATTCCTACTTTACGCAGATTCCTTGGGAACCTAAAAGATATCGAATCTTGATTCATCATCTATGGGATGATAGTATGATAGAATACATTAAGTTCATAGCAACTTCCGTAAAATGCGATAAATCGGAAATCAGAGAGCCGTCCTCACAAACTCATTGTCTCGTTGCATATTTCTATTTGAACCTTGAGCGTAATGTCGAGTGACGGAGGCGGAGCACCAGCAATAGGAATCGATTTGGGAACCACCTATTCTTGTGTTGCTGTTTGGAAACACAACAGAATTGAGATCATAGCCAACGACCAAGGCAATCGAACGACGCCATCTTGTGTTGCTTTCACTAATGCTGAGCGGCTCATTGGTGATGGTGCCAAGAATCAGATCGCAAAGAACCCTGCGAATACTATATTCAGTAAGTTCCACTTTCTTTGACTTAAATTTTGTGCTATTCACATATTTTATGGAATTTCAGATGCAAAGATATTACGGAGATAGGAAAGAGAATGACTTAATTCTCATTAATTGTGGAAATAAGAAGCTAATACAGACTTATATACAGCTACTTAACAATCTAACAACCTGACTAACAAACTATCTAATACTTTACAATTAAACCCCCAACTTATATTATATTTACAATATTACCCCAATATTCCCCCTCAAGATGATATTGGAGAATATATGTTCTGCAATGACATCTTGGACATGAAAGGAAGCAACTTTGTAGCTGGTAAAGGCTTAGTGAACAAATCTGCAAGCTGGAATTGAGTACGAATCGGCATTAACCGAATTGTTTTGTCAACCACTTTATCTCGTACAAAATGTAGATCGATTTCTATATGTTTGGTACGCTCATGAAAAGTTGGATTATTGGCAATTTTGATAGCAGAATCATTGTCACAGAAAAGCAACGCTGCATGTGAATGATGGATACCAAAATCTCGAAGAAGCCATTTTAGCCAAATTAATTCACAAGTTGTAGAAGCGATTGCTCGATACTCTGCTTCTGCAGAAGAGCGAGAAACGGTAGGCTGCATTTTTGACTTCCATGAAATTAATGAGTCACCAAGGAAAACACAATAACCAGTGACTGATCTTCGAGAATCCAAAACATTTTCCCCAATCCGAATCACAAAAGGCTCGTAAATTTAGTGTTGATGTAGCGGACAAAAAAATACCTTGTCCAGGACTTTGTTTCAAATAACGAACCAGGTGACAAGCAGCCTCAAAATGTGGGATTCGTGGCGAAGAGACATATTGAGACAATTTTTGAATTGAAAAAGAAATGTCAGGACGTGTAATGTTTAAGTAAAGAAGTCTGCCAATTAAACGTCGATAACGAGAAGGATCATCATATAAATTTCCCATATCACTGTGTAAATTTACTCGTGGGTCCATGGGAGTAGTGGCAGGTTTAGCTCCTAACAAACCCAAATCTTCAATGAGTTGTAAAGTATAGTTTCGTTGAGAAACAAAAATTCCGGCTTTGGATCTAGCAACTTCAAGACCCAAAAAATATCCCAAAGTACCTAAGTCTTTGAGCTTGAATTTGTTGCTCAATTTCTTTTTAATGGAAGCAATTTCTGTTACTGATGAACCAGTAATAAGTATGTCATCAACATACACAAGTAAAGCAACATAATCAGATCCATTACCTTTGAAAAATAATGAATAATCTGATCTTGATTGTGAAAAGCCACTGTTCAACATAAAAGAAGAAAATTTTTCGAACCATTGTCTTGAAGCTTGACGAAGACCATAAATTGATTTATGAAGTTTGCAAACCAATTTTTGATTGGAACGATGTTCCCCCTTAATCTTGAGACCAGGAGGCAAATCCATGTATACTTCTTCCTTTAAATCTCCATTCAAAAATGCATTATTAACGTCTAATTGTACAAGATTCCAGGATTTAGCAGCTGCAATTGCGAGTAAGGTCTTTACTGTAACTAATTTTGCCACAGGAGTATAAGTGTCAAAAAAATCAACACCCTCTTGTTGACTGAATCCTTTAGCAACTAGTCTCGCCTTATGTCGTTCAATATTTCCATTACTTCCATACTTGATTTTATACACCCATCGGCAGCCAACTGTGTTTTTATTAGGAGGTAACGGAACGACAGACCAAGTCTGATTAGCATGCATAGCCTTCAATTCATCATCCATAGCTGCACACCACTGTGGAAATTTCATAGCTTGATTGTAATGTCGAGGCTCAAAGTTAGATGAAATACTCATGACCATATTCTTGTGTTTAGAAGAAAGATTATCATAATTCACGACTTCTGCCAAAGGATATAGTGAATTAGAATGATTCACAGAGTTGCAGTGAAAATCTCTCAAATATGAAGGTGGTTTGGATATCCTTGTAGTTCTTCTATGATGTTGATTAGAATTGGGAACCGGATCATGTTGATTTGAAGAATCAAGAGAAGAACTATCATTTGAATCCAAATTAGCAGTTGGTAGTGCTGAATTAGAAACTTGAAAATGAGAGTCATCCGATATGTCTGAAATCTGTTCATTTGTTGGAATAGGAAGAACAATTTGAGCAAATGGATCTTCAGGACCTGTTTGAGAATCTTTTTGAAATGGAAATATTGTTTCGTGAAAAACAACATCTCGAGATATAATAAACTCATTTGTAGCTAAATCAAAGAGTTTATAAGCCTTCATGTTTGGAGGATATCCAACAAAAATACACGAATTTGCTCTTGGACAAAACTTTGTTCTGTTAACGGCTAAAGTAGAGGCATAAGTCAAACACCCAAATGTCCGCAAATGAGAATAAGTTGGAATTTTGTTGAATAGCTTTTGATATGGAGTTTGATTCTTGAGAAAAACAGAAGGAATTCTGTTGATAAGGTATACAGCAGTCAAGATACATTCACTCCATAGTTTGATAGGAACATTTGACTGAAAAAGTAATGCTCGGGCAACATTTAGAATGTGTTGATGCTTTCGTTCAACGACTGAATTCTGTTGAGGTCTGGCAACACAAGAAGTCTGATGAATAATACCTTTGGCTGCAAAAAAATCCTTGAATTGTAACTCTTTGGCATTGTCAGATCTGAACGTCTTAATTTTTGTATTAAATTGGGTTAAGATCATTTGATAAAAAGAAGGTATGATCTGTATGATGTCTGACTTATTCTTTAGCATATACACCCATGTATAACGGCTATAGTCATCAACAATTGTAGCAAAGAACTTATATCCTTGAACTGAAGGAATATAGTACGGACCCCAAATGTCGCAATGTATTAAAGAAAACCTACTATCTGTTATATTGTTTATAGAAGGAAAAGATAATCTTCTTTGTTTAGCCAAAGGACATACAGAACAGTGAGAAAATGTATCTGAATTGACTGACTTAACAGATAATTGTTCTTTTATTGGGTACAAACATTTATTGGAATGATGACCTAGTCTATTATGCCAAGTTTTCAATGAAACAGTAACATTGTTGATCCTTGCAGTCTTGGACTTCTTGCTTTCATCCAACACATAAAGTCTTTGATGAACATTAGCTCTGCCAATCAGCTTCATGTTCCTCATATCCTGGATTAAAGCATGATGACATGTAAATTGGATCATCAATTTTTGCTTTTCGGTGAGAGCACTGACAGAGATCAAATTCTGATCAAAAGAAGGAACATATAAAGTATCCCGAAGTACAAACAGATGATCGATTCTGACATCACCAATAATGGTCACTGGAAGAGTTATCTTATTTGGCAAAGTGACAGTGTAATGACTTACTTTTCTCTTATTCATGAACATAGAAATCTCATGACAGACATGCTGAGTTGCTCCTGAATCTATGATCCATTTATGAGATTTTTGTCCAGAATTAACTGAAAGAGAATATAATTTACCTGTTGTAGTTTCCTCATGTGGATTGACAGTTATCATGTGGTTCGACAAAGCAGACATAACCTGCTGACATTGATCTTGAGAGAAACCTTTGAACATGTTAGCCAAATCATGATTAATAGAAGAAATTTGAGCATTAGGATCATCACTTGTGTTAACAGCAGCAATATGATGAGGTTTATTTCTTGACTTGTTACTGTTGGAGTTGTTAGACTTGTATCCAGGAGGATATCCATGTAACTTATAGCATTTGTCTATAGTGTGACCTTGAAAATTGCAATGAGTGCAATAGGGACGATCTCTGTTTGAAGACTTGTAGTTATTGTTTTGAGACTTTCGAGGTGGAGCTGATGTTTTGGCCATGAACGCCATAGAGTGCTGAACATCATTGGAGACTGATTTTTGCTTCTCTTCTTGAGCTATTAAAGAAAAAACACGATTAATTGAAGGTAACGGATCCATAAGTAGAATTTGACCTCTAGATTGAGTAAATGACTCATGTAGCCCCATGAGAAAATTCATAATGTGCTCTGTTTGAAAGTATTGTTCAATTTCTTGTACACCGTTGCATTCACACTTGTTACAGGTACAGTGAGGCCTGAAATTGATGAGTTCTTCTGATAGAGATTTCAATTTGGTGAAATAAACACCAATTGAATCCTGATTTTGCTTGAGATTGACGAGTTCCCTTCGAATCTGGAATATGCGAGGTCCATTACTTTGTTGAAATCGATCCTTCAAATCCTTCCATATTTCATGAGCACTTTCTGTGAACATAATACTGGTAGAAATTTCCTTTGAAACAGAGTTTAAAATCCAAGATACGACCAATTTGTTGTTGCGCATCCATGCAATGTAATTTGATTGATCAGTAGAATTAGGTTTAAGAAGAGTACCGTCTATGAATCCAGTCTTGTTCTTCACAGATAACGCAATTTGTATCGCTTGACTCCAGGAGTTGTAATTGTCACCGGTAAGCAATTGAGAAACTAGCACAAAACCGGGACTCTCAGAATGATGAAGATAGTATGGATGCATGCGATCATCGATTGGAGAGATCGTAGATCCAGAATTGCTAGATGACGAATCATTAGTCGCCATTTGAGAAATGCAATCAGTGAAGACTCAAACGAGAATGACTGATTGAAAGAAACGGAAAGTTAATTGAAAACGAGAATTGAATCGATTGAAGAAGGATGATAGAAACAATTATCCGATTGAAATAGAGATTGAATCGATTGAATAAGATGATCGGAAACAATTATCCAATTGAAAATAGAAATGGAAGCTTAATCATCGCTCTGATACCATATTACGGAGATAGGAAAGAGAATGACTTAATTCTCATTAATTGTGGAAATAAGAAGCTAATACAGACTTATATACAGCTACTTAACAATCTAACAACCTGACTAACAAACTATCTAATACTTTACAATTAAACCCCCAACTTATATTATATTTACAATATTACCCCAATAGAAGAGGCTGATCGGTAGGAGGTTCAGTGAAGTCACGGTGAAAGAAGACATAAAATCGTTGCCATTTAAAGTCATAGAAGGGACTAGCGACATGCCAAAAATTGTAGTTACTCACAAGGGTAAGGAGCTACAGTTTTCTACGGAAGAAATATCATCAATGGTTCTCACCAAGATGAAAGAAGTTGCAGAAGCGTATATAGGTAAAACTGTAAAAAATGCTGTCATCACAGTCCCGGCTTATTTCAACGATGGTCAGCGTCAAGCAACCAAGGATGCTGCAACCATTGCTGGGCTAAATGTCGTGCGCATGATTAATGAACCAACAGCCGCTGCAATTGCTTATGGTATAGACAATATGTTGGGCCTTACTGGAAAGAGGAACGTGGTTATATTTGATCTCGGTGGCGGCACTTTTGATGTCTCACTTCTCACCATTGATGACGTTGGCAGTTTTGAGGTTAAGGCTGTTGCTGGTGACACTCATCTGGGAGGTGATGATTTTGATAACCGTCTGGTGAGTTATTTTGTTGAGGTTTTCAAAAGGAAATCGAACATAGATTTGACCGGAAAGAAAGTGGCGTTAGGAAGGTTGAAAGCTGAATGCGAGAAAGCAAAGAGAACTCTTTCGTATGCTACTCAAGCTTCAATCGACTTAGAGCGGTTACACGGGGGTATTGACTTTTCTCTTGAGATTAGTCGTGCCAAATTTGAGAAGCTTAATATGAGTTTCTTTACAAAGTGTATTAAGCTTCTGAAGTCATGTTTAGCGGATGGGAATATGACCAAAGGAAGTGTAGATGAGGTGATTCTTGTTGGTGGGTCAACTAGGATACCAAAGATCCAACGTATGTTGCAGGAGTTCTTTGATGGAAAAGAGCTATGCAAGAACATCAATCCAGATGAAGCTGTGGCTTATGGGGCCGCAGTTATGGCTGCAAAGTTATGTGGTGAAACTACGAAAATGGTAAAGGAGGTGGTGTTATTTGATGTCACTCCCTTATCACTTGGTGTTGAGTCAGAAGGCGATATAATGACAGTTGTGATTCCAAAGAATAGTCTTATACCTACGAAGATGACCATGGATTTTGTTACAACCATAGACAACCAATCTTCAACGGATGTTAAGGTGTACCAAGGTGAGCGGTCTAAATCTACTGATAACTATCTGTTGGGATCGTATACAGTTTCTGGAATTCCACTTGCTCCTAAGGGAGACACAATAATTAAGGATTGCTTTGAAATCGATGATAATGGTATCCTCACGGTTACCTCTAAGGTAGTATCCACTGGTAAGACGGAAAAACTTACTGTTGCTAATCTTAGTGGAAGACTGTCAAAGATGGAGATTGAGAAAATGGTGGAAGATGCTGAGAAATTCAAGCTTGAGGACCAAGAGTACAAGAGGAAAGCTGAAGCATACAACGACTTAGAGGGTTGCATATATCACTTAGAGAAGAAGATCAAAAGTAAAGATATGTCTCCAATGGTTTCAAAGAACATACATTATGCAATTGATGATACAATGGAATGGCTCTCTGATGGCAAAGCAGCTGCTGTGGACAAGATTGAGCGCAAGAAGGAGCACTTGCAGTTCATAACCGGGCTTGCATTTCCTGACTAAGATGATGTTTTTTTATTTTGTTTTTGTGCGTATGGGACTAATATGTCCTGAATTTTGGGATCATAGTTCTCTGGTGTATTGCAGCATGCATGTTTTTCCTACTTTTGCTGTTTTAGTTCAATGCCATGGTAATTAAACCTAACCGCTTTCTCAATCAAATATTAAAAAACATGGTCAAACAAGGCTTTTAAACTGGTTGCCGTTGCAGGCTTTTAAGCGTTTGTTGTACTGCTGACCGGTTATAAAAAGCGCCCAACAAGTTGTTTATGGGCCAGGACAATTTTACACTCAAGTAATAAATGCAGCCTTGTGATACAATGTCGATGAGGTTGGAATTGGAAAGATTGGATATCAAAATAGAGATTTTGCAACCTAAGGCTACGGTCGAGCTATGTAACTAGCCTTAGGATTATTGTTATCAAAACCCTATGAATTCATGTTTTTGTCTCAATTTGGTCATCGAAGTAATTTTGTGTGTTATAGGTCCTTAAAGTTGTATTTGAGCTGTGAAATAAGTCATAGAGTGGGTTGCTTCCCGATTTGTAAGTTTCCTTGTTAAGTTGGACATAACTGCATGGCTTAATTATGTCCACATAAGATCCAGGGTGGCATGGGGTATCAATTGGGTTAAACAAAAAGATTCATCGTTTCTAACGATGAATACATATATTGATAGGTTCTGAAGACACTAACATAATCCTATGGCAGTGGAAGCATCTTAAGATTCTAATCAAATGTTCAAACTAAAATCGACAAGGATCTTATGTTCATTCTATTATTGCAACTATAAGAAGGATAAAAAAAACGTACCTCTCTATTAGCCAAAGTTCGCCTTGCTTGTAATCTTATACTTGCTACTTTGATTAGATGCAAAGGATCCAAACCAGAACCTCTCTAATGGAATTGCACCCAAGAACACCAACAAACAAGTATGACACCACCTCTTTGAAGCTAGAAGCCAAAAACCAAAACCCTAATTAGGGTTTGTTTTGTCACCAAAAAGGAGGGAGAGGCAAGGCTGGCGGCACCTTAAGGAGAACAAGCAATTATGGTTTGACCCCTAACTCTCTATTTGCAGGCAACTAGTAACTTGGTGCCAAAGTAACATTCCTTTTGCTTATTCGCTCCCTCAACTATTACAATTAATTAGACTCTTTTAATTAATTAACATCCGGTCCCTGTGTTTAATTAATTCTGAATTAGTTTCTAATTATTTATCATAAGATGACAAAGTTAATAACTTATTTCTCCTAATTTTCTTTTGTTATTTAATTGTTCAAGTGTAACCTAAAAGAATTTTGCTATTATTAAAAATATTACCAATAATTATGACCTTAGACACTATTTCCAACATATATGACAACATATGATCCACCAAATGGATTCAAGCAAGTGGGGAAGCATTATTACACTATGTGGCAACAAATTGTTTGAAATTGATACCAAATACATTCTGAACAAGCCAATCAGAAGAGGAATATATGGTGTAATTTGTTCTTCAATCAATACATAAAAACAAGAAAGTTGCAATCAAGAAGATCAACAATGTGTTTAGAAACACTACCGACACCTTAAGAACCCTAAGAGAGTCGAAGATTCTCCTACATAATCATCATGAAAATGTGATCAGATTAAAAGATGTCATGTTTCCAAGTTTGTCAGAATAGCTTCAAAGACATCTATCTCATTATGAATTAATGGATACTGACATTCGTCATATCATTAAATCGTGTCAACACCGTCAACCACTGCAATTTTTTTTGTTTGGGGTATAATTATAAATTCTCATTTCAATAAACGATTAATCGTCTTCTTGTTCATGAAATAATCTATTACCTTGATTTTGAAAACCAGTTGCTTTCAAGGTTTAAAGTATCTTCACTATGCTAATGTACTCCACCGTGACCTAAAACCCTGAAACCTTCTAGTGAACGCAAACTATCACTACAAGAAAAAACCGAAATAGCTGCGAAAATTTTTTGTAGCTAAACAACGAAATTCTGTGGCTAAACGTGAATAGCTACGGATTTTGCCACATATCAATTCCGTGGCAAATTTCTTTGTAGCTAAAAATAACTACGGATCCGTAGCAAATTTGCTACAAAGTTAGTTACGAGCTAATTGCTTAGCAAAACAACTATGACCTAATTTCGTAGCCTATCCGTAGTTAATTAGTTATAGACGTAGCACATCCGTAACAATACAAACATAGTAAATTAGCTACCACCATATTCCTACATAGCAATGAATGGTTACTTTACTCCCGCCATCCTGACATAGTGTAAAGACGAAATTGACCTGAAAAGACAATTCACACTTTACGCAGATACGTTGGGAACCTAAAAGATATTGAATCTTGATTCATCATCATGGATGATAGAAGACATTAAGGTGCTGTTTGTTTTTGAAGAGATAAAACGTCTGCAGTCTGCGGACCACATCTGCAGAAGAAGAGGTGGACCAAACGTCTGCAGTCTGCAAGAAAAAGGCTGTTTGTTTTTTAAAGTCTGCAAGCTGGTAAAATGAATTAAAATTAAAATAAAATGATTTTTTTTAACTTAACATGCTTTTTAAATAAAACATATACACATTTAGAAGGCATTTCCAAGCATGCTACATTACTATGGAATGTAATCTATAATTCCAATTCCATCGGATTCAATCATAAACTCAAACCAACATGCCCTTGGCGTTTATGGAAGGCAAAAAAGGGATTCATTTTTTGACCTGGAGCATTAAAGAAAATGTGAGGACACACAAGCACCAACCATGAAAAACGAATACAATAAAACAAAAAAAAGTTGATTATATATAAACTAACAATGCTTTGTAAACGAATAACTAGAAACAAAATAAACAGTGGAAATCGAATTAATCCGGAGTGTTTTAAACAACAAAATCAAAATAAACCTTCATCAGAAAAAGTATCTTCAAGAAGCATACACAAAAGCATTAAACTTGTCGATTAAACCTGTTGAGTCAATTGTAGATGAACAACAAAATAAAAAATAAACCTAGGTGAACCCAAAACAAACCCAGATGAGTAAAGAAGAAGGAGAGGCATAGAGATTACCGGTTTTAGAGCTGAAGATTGGTCGGAGAGCAGAGGAAGCGGAAACCGGAGTCGGCGGAGAAGAAGCTGCGGCGGCGGACGATCGGAATCTGCAGACGACGGAAAGGAACGGCGATGGGGAGTGGTGTCTGACGGGAGTGGTTATGTGTCGCTGATTTGTGGATTCCAATGACGGCTAGGCGTTACTCGCTTCTCACCGGCGGTGGCTAGGCGGCGATTATTGGAAGAAACCGACGGCCTTAACAGCGGCTGGCAAAGATCCGGCGGGAGTGGTGCACGATCAGTAAAGAAGAAGGAGAGGGAGAAGGAAAATGAGGATGGAGGAGGAAATACAATACGCAACTTTTTTTTTTGGGCAAAAAGGCGGGCAGACGTTTGCAGACACAAAAAGTGGCAAGGTCAAGTCTTTTGTAAGAAGAGGACGCGCAGATATTCTTTGGTCTGCGGTCTTCTAAAAAACAAACGATCTGCGGGAAAAATGTCTGCCCGCCCGCAGACAAAAGTGGACAAAAAGAGCTTCTAAGAAAAAACAAACACCCCCTAAGTTCTTTTTTGTTAGAACGGAAGTACACAGCAACTTCCGTAAAATGCTTTAAATCTGAAATCAGGGAGCCGTCCTCGTAAACTCATAGTCTCGTCGCGTATTTCTATTTGAACCTTGAGCGTAATGTCAAGTGACGGAGGCGGAGCACCAGCAATCGGAATCGATTTGGGAACCACCTATTCTTGTGTTGCTGTTTGGAAACACAACAGAATTGAGATCATAGCCAACGACCAAGGCAATCGAACGACGCCATCTTGTGTTGCTTTCACTAATGCTGAACGGCTCATTGGTGATGGTGCCAAGAATCAGATCGCAAAGAACCCTGCGAATACTATATTCAGTAAGTTCCACTTTCTTTGACTTAAATTTTGTGCTATTCACATATTTTATGGAATTTCAGATGCGAAGAGGCTGATCGGTAGGAGGTTCAGTGAAGTCACGGTGAAAGAAGACATAAAATCGTTGCCATTTAAAGTCATAGAAGGGACTAGCGACATGCCAAAAATTGTAGTTACTCACAAGGGTAAGGAGCTACAGTTTTCTACGGAAGAAATATCATCAATGGTTCTCACCAAGATGAAAGAAGTTGCAGAAGCGTATATAGGTAAAACTGTAAAAAATGCTGTCATCACAGTCCCGGCTTATTTCAACGATGGTCAGCGTCAAGCAACCAAGGATGCTGCAACCATTGCTGGGCTAAATGTCGTGCGCATGATTAATGAACCAACAGCCGCTGCAATTGCTTATGGTATAGACAATATGTTGGGCCTTACTGGAAAGAGGAACGTGGTTATATTTGATCTCGGTGGCGGCACTTTTGATGTCTCACTTCTCACCATTGATGACGTTGGCAGTTTTGAGGTTAAGGCTGTTGCTGGTGACACTCATCTGGGAGGTGATGATTTTGATAACCGTCTGGTGAGTTATTTTGTTGAGGTTTTCAAAAGGAAATCGAACATAGATTTGACCGGAAAGAAAGTGGCGTTAGGAAGGTTGAAAGCTGAATGCGAGAAAGCAAAGAGAACTCTTTCGTATGCTACTCAAGCTTCAATCGACATAGAACGGTTACACGGGGATTTTGACTTCTCTCTTGAAATTAGTCGGGCTAAATTTGAGAAGCTTAATATGAGTTTTTTTACAAAGTGTATTAAGCAACTGGAGTCATGTTTAGCGGATGGGAAAATGACCAAAGGTAGTGTAGATGAGGTGATTCTTGTTGGTGGGTCAACTAGGATACCGAAGATCCAAGTTATGTTGCAGGAGTTCTTTGATGGGAAGGAGCTATGCAAGAACATCAATCCAGATGAAGCTGTGGCTTATGGAGCGGCAGTTATGGCTGCAAAGTTATGTGGTGAAACTACAAAAATGCTAAAGGAGGTGGTGCTATTTGATGTCACTCCCTTGTCACTTGGTGTTGAGATGAAAGGTGAAATAATGGCCGTTGTGATCCCAAAAAATAGTCCTATACCTACGAAGATGACCAAAAAGTTTGTTACAACCATAGACAACCAATCTTCTATGTATATCAAGGTGTACCAAGGTGAGCGGTCTAAATCTACTGATAACTATCTGTTGGGATCGTTTAGCATTTCTGGAATACCACCTGCTCCTAAGGGAGTCTCGGTAGTCGATGATTGCTTTGAAATTGATGAGAACGGTATCCTAACGGTTACGGCTAAGGTAGTAGCCACTGGTAAGACTGAAAAACTTACTGTTAGTAATCTTAGTGGAAGACTGTCAAAGATGGAGATTGAGAAAATGGTGGAAGATGCTGAGAAGTTCAAGCTTGAGGATCAAGAGTACAAGAGGAAAGCTGAAGCATACAATGACTTAGAGGGTTGCATATATCACTTAGAGAAGAAGATCAAAAGTAAAGATATGACGCCAACAGTTTCAAAGAACATACATTATGCAATTGATGATACAATGGAATGGCTCTCTGATGGCAAAGCTGCGGCTGTGGACAAGATTGAGCGCAAGAAGGAGCACTTGCAGTTCATAACCGGGCTTGCATTTCCTGACTAAGATGATGTTTTTTTTTTTTTTTTTTGTTGTGCGCATATGGTACTTTGATGTGCTGAATTTTGGGATCATCGTTCTTTGGTGTATTGCAGCATGTATGTTTTCCTACGTTTGCTGTTTTAGTTCAATGTCATGGTAATTAAACCTAACTGCTTCTCAAGCAAATATTACAAAACATGGTCAAACAGCTTTTCAACCGATTGCCATTGCAGGGCTTTTAAACGTTTGTTGTACTGCTGACTGGTTACAAAAAACGCCCTACAAGTTGTTTATGGGCCAGAACAATTTAACACTCAAGTAATAAATGCAGCCTTGTGATACAATGTGGATGAGGTTGGAATTGGAACGATTGCATATCAATATAAGAGATTTCATGACGTAAGGCTACGAGGCAAACTATCTTCGCACCATCTTCACACCGCTTTCTTTTTAGGGTTGTTGTCATCAAAACCGTACGAACTCATGTCTTTGTCTCAATTTGGTCATTGAAGTAATTTTGTGTTATAGGTCCTCAAAGTTGTATTTGACATGTTAAATAAGCCATAGAGTGGGTTTCTTCTCGGTTTGTAGGTTTTCTTGTTAAGCTGAACATGGCATAATTATGTGGACATAAGATCCACGGTGGCATAGGATATCAATTGGGTTAAACAAAAAGATTCATCATTTCTAATGATGAACATTGATATGACAACATACGTCAAGCCACCAAACAGATTCAAGCAAATGGGGAAGCATTATTACACCATGTGGGAACAATTATTTGAAACCAATACCATTCTGATCAAGCCAATCGGAAGAGAAATATCTGGGTTTGCTTGTTCTTCAATCGATACAAAGACAAACAAGAAAGTTGTAATCAAGAAGATCAACAATGTGATCGGATTGAAAGACATCATGTTTCCGATTTAACGGAATAGCATCAAAGACGTCTATCTCGTTTACGAATTAATAGATACCGATCTTCATCACATCATCAAATCGTCTCAACCTTTGTCAAACATTCGAAAACCGTTTTAAAACACGTTGGGTTTGTTAAGAAATCATTCAAAGTTTAAGTTCCGGAAAAAATTTGGTCCCACTTTAAATAAAACATCTTGGTTTGTAAAAGAGCGATGTTACAATCCGAATACCATTACACAACTTAAATGAAACCACACAATCTGTGGCCTTCTAAAAGTATCCAGATCCTCTAAAGTCATCATAACTCCTTAACATGAGTACACATCAAAATAAGTTAGGCAATGAAATGCCTAGTGAGCTTACCCGAGGCTGACCCATTCAAAGTGGGCAGTGAACTACCACACTCGGGACAAACCCCCAAAAATAGTTTTCACACACTTAAAAGTAGTATAATTTATCATCTCAAAGGTTGTATGAAACATTAGTACATCATAAAGGTTTAATAAAAAAATGGATAGTTATGATATGCAATGCAATGCATGATGCAACTATCCCAACCCACGTCCATCTCATAAAAGTCAAACTCACCTCGATGACACCTACCTAAGTTCACAAGTAACATGCACAAAGCATGTCACTTGATCCCCCGGTAGGCCACACTAGGACTAGTGGCCATCACACTAGCCCCATGAGGGTTAGCTGAAGGGTTTTTAAGCAATCAATGAACAAAAAAATTCCTAAGTTCACATGCAACCCTAGAAAGATCTATGTTTTATTCTATGAAGATATAAACTAAAACCTAAGGCCAACATTTATTTCTAAAGATCAAATTATGAATAACCAACCTTTTGATCTTGTTCTTGAAGCTAGCATCAAACAGATCCTGCCTCAAATGCAAGTCACACCCAAAGCAATGGAGAAGAGAGTCCAGCAGAGTATCCTCAGTAGAAAATGGTGCAGGAAATAAGGGTGCCAGAGGGTTCCTTTTATAGCCTCCAAGGGTTACACCTGAAACCCTAAGGAGCCTCCAAAGTGGGCAAGCCTGTTGACCACTTGGACCAGATCCCTTAAACCCTAATAGGGTTTTCGCCAACCCTAGAGGAAGCCTCCAGGGTGGCGCCACTTTTGGCCCTTGGCTTCTCTCTTGCCAGTTATTCAACTATTGAATAATTACAAGTCAGCCCCTGCACATTAATTAATTAATTTAATCACTAAATTAAATCCAATTAGTTCTAGATTAAATCTCAATTAATTAATATAGTTTCTAATTAATATGTTAACACTTAAATATATTAATAAACCATTTATTTATTTTCTATTGATTTATTAAACAATTAATAAATCAACTTTTCTCTCTACTGGACTCTTCACTAATCCTCCAGCTATGAGGGCAACCCAAATGGACTTTGCTTCAATTAACAAGATAAATAAATATAAAGTCATGGCTTAGACACCTAATCCAACAGTCTCCCACTTGGATAAGTCTATGACTATTATTTATCTTCTGATTAATAAACAACCTGCAGTTTCCTAGAAACTGCTCCCGAACTCTGACCCAGTCAGTTCTGTCCATAGATAAGTGATCATATGATCTTTCATCCAACAAGATATTTTCAGACACGAAACATGGATTGAGATCAATCTCTGTCCGATACTCTGTTTCCCGATTTCCGATTCTGCTTATGACTTTCAGACTTCAAATTGAACACATCAATTTAGTCCAGGCTGGCAAGCACTTTAGTCAACTTCAAAATCATCGAGCGGCCTACAGATATCGGTTTCCCATCAGGGTCAAGGAACGAATAAGCTTTGACTCATATGCTTGTGTCTTTTACTTATCAAAATCGTACACAACAATGCGTTTTATAACATCGAGTTACCGATACGTTTACGCATTATCAATGCACAACCGACTCGTAAATTTCAACTCATATGTCTCCGCTTCATGATCATAAGATATTATCGTCTCAACTTTGCTCGTGATGTAATCCATGAAGCAATCTATTGAGCGCGGGTTTATCCAATACTCAAATCTCTATTTCTAAGTACTCGTGAACGTTGTAGCAGTTTTACTGCAATGTCTAACTCCTTAGATAATCTACAAACCAATTCACGACAGTCTTCGTTCATACTTACTCCCTAAAAGTATGAGCGACTGTGTACCTTTGAACAATCAAATTATTCAGGAAGTGAAACATGCAAAAACGAAACACAAAAATCTGACTGGTAGCTACTCATGCTTATTACCAAGTCTCCACGAGGTAATCACCAAGTCGGATTATTCATAAAATTATTATCGGTTTCTACATTTCTATTAAACTTTTAATTCATGTTATGTATCTATGTCTATATGACCTTTCACTCTCTCTATGTATCCAAATGTCTCACATTGATACACTTTATCCAATCGGACATACATCCGATGATATCTCAATTTAGTCATATACTATCATTCTCACATGCATCTCCATTCTGTGTACTGTGACTTTCCATGGTTCTTGGGATCTTTAGTCCACATGACTGCACCCTAAGACTATTTCGAGGTGTTACGATGTGCTGGTGACCCACACACGCTCCATCGAAATTCCAGCGAAACTCTTTAATCATTAAGTCCTTATTTTAAACTCTTTTCAAATTACTATTAACATTCAACCCAATCATTTTCAATGATTTCTCACGTTTGTTCAGGATCCATTAAGTATTCCCAGCCACGTCATATCCTGAATCTGACTCACTATGCTCTAAGCATTAAGTCATCCGGACATGTTCATGACACTTCTGATCGATCCAAGACGTTCGTGGAATTCGATCTAATCTCATTGCAAACCTTTTGGAATCTTAGTTGTAATCCTTGTGTCATTATTTCCTTTCGGAGACTCTTTCTCATGCATCTTGAATCTGACCAAGATCATGCTTACTATGCGAGTATGTTGCACCTTCTTTATATTTCTCATGCCAATTCATCACACTTTGCAATGATGGAAAACTTCTTTTCCAGGGCTATGCATCTTGAATTTCATCAAGATCATCTTGGCAGAGTTTCGATCTATCTTATAGACGTTTACAACCACTTGAGTATGCCGTATCTCTATTAATTTTTTTCATAGCGATTCGTCTCTTAACACCAAGTCCTTATACTTTGTAATGGAAGGAGACGTTTCTTAGAAACAGTATGTGACCCACATACGGGGATAGAAAATAACAGCAATACTCCCACTGGCTTTGACACGGTTATGGACTATTCACAAAATCCAGAACTTTTGGCACATTTTACGAATCCAAACTTTTCTGACATCTTAATGGAAATCTTTCAGCCCCTTGTCAAAATCCAATCCTTTGGCACATTTTGAGAATCTGAATATCCTTTCTTGAGAGATGCCCATGGGGAAATCCCGAGCTTGTGTACCTTTGTATTGGCATACTCTTTGTGAGTCCCTATTAGTGTGCCAATTATCCACACGCACTCCACTAATGACTTACAATGCGCCATACAGTATCCTTTCGGATTTCATCTTCTATTGAGAGTGCTTCTCCCGGAATCAATTACATGACTCTGGGTATCGTCTCACTCAACCAGATGATTTGAGGGTACGTTTCAGTCCATGTTGCTTTATTTTGATGATTCAATTACTCCCACTGGTTTTTAGACCAGGTGTGAAATCTATCAAACTGTCACATAGACTGTATCTCGTCTCAAGGTTCTATTGTTTGGTAGCAACCGGGCTCACCAATGCTTCCAAGTAGTCGGATTGTAAATCCGTGCCAACTATGGTGTTTTACCACCAATTGGTATGTCACCCTGATCATAACTACTTATGATGGTGATCAATACTACTAGTCAAGAGAAGATTATGTCAGTATTTAAAATAGAAATCTGATTTCTGCTCTAAGCCTAGCGATGACTAAAGGTTCTTTCACTTGGCTAGTCAACTCATTCAGGACTGTCCCAACTCCCACTGTTTCCTTAGAACATGAGTTCTTTCTAATAGAGCTCTTACAGGTACAGCGGGATAGCCAGTGAAACGACATTGCTAATCAGGTTCAGGCTACTCATGAGGTTCTTCTGAACACTACAAGACCCTGGGCTTTCTATGTACAAGTGGGATAATCCCAGCTTTACATTTCAGACAGTGTCTGCAAAACCTACCTAGTCTGGGATGTGGTCGGAATATGGTTTGTATGGTCTGACTAGTTTAGTATTCAAGTTATCGGAAACTAATTGACAATGTATCTCATACATCGAGGATCGAACTGTTCCGACCAATGCTCCATCATCTTCCCTAAGACACATTATAACCATTAATGTTCTTGGAAGAGACTGAACTGTGAAACATTTTCCCAGTTTATGTTGTCACTCAGGTTCTGTGGATCTTGTACTTCCTTTGAAGTCCTTGAACTGTTCAAGGTTTCAATTCAATCGCTTATTCTGATAAGCGTACCCATATTCGTCATACCAAATGACGAATATCGCGAAGTACAAACAATTGTGTTCTATTTGAAGATTCGAGCAATACACAGTAACTGATGTGTTCGTTGCTCTTAATCTTGATGTATTTTACATCTCTATGAAAATTTTATGACTTTGTTAATCCTGGTCAAGACTTGCAATCTTCAGTTGACTCTAAGTTAACCGATTCCAAAATCCTATCCTCTGGATCTTTGGGTGATTCATTTCTTGCCATTTGTGCTTTATAAAGAACTTAATCATCATCTGACTCTAAGTCAAATGATTCCAAAATCCTGTCCAACTGGATCTTTGGTTGATTCATTTCTTGACACATTAAGAACTCAATTCATCATGAGACTCTAAGTCAAATGATTCCAAAGTCCTGTCCAACTGGACCTTTGGTTGAATTGATTCTTATGACGATTATATTAACAATCATTCAAGGACACAATTTCTAAATCCAAACGCTTTGGATGCATCAATGTTCAAGTTATCATGCATTCACACATTCATACAACATTCCAAGGATCATTCAAACAACTATGTGTTAAAAGAAAATAAACAATTTTATTAAAAACAAAATCCTTGAACAATGTTTTATATGATAGACAATGTCAAATGCATCTAATAAGCTAATAACATGATTTTATGAATATCTAACTAAACTTCAAAACTGCATGAGCTGGAAATCCAATCCAAATATGTTCCTATGCGCCAGAGTCCCGTACCTTACTGATTCCCTGCATACAAACCAAAATGTGACTATCACATTATGTATCAAGGAATTACGGAACAGGAGTTTTGAGGTTTTTAGATATACCTGAGCTTTCAAAGATTTTGACCTTGGAGCGTCTTCCCATCTTTCCGCGACTGTATCCGATTCTATGGATTCCCAGTTTAAGACATGTCCAGACGATCTGGATCGTTTCATGCTGCGTCTTTTCACTGGACTTAATCCAGAAGTAGCTGAGCCGTTGGAGCTATGCCTATCCAAGAGTGACTTGTATAAAGTCAATAGTGGACGCATTTCCATACAAGCCCTTTTCTGGTCTTCCTTTCTATACGTCTGAATGAACAGGTCATACTTACAAGTCAGCGAGGCGAGTAGAATGTTAACACTCATCTCTTGACTCATGGAATAACCAAGTTTGTACAATTCGCCTATGTACGTTTCAATCTGAAGAACATGCGAATCGATGCTACTTCCTTCCTTTAGCTTGCACTCTGCAAGTCTTTTGACGATCCTAGCTCGTTCCTCTTCAATTGGTTTTTGGAACCTTTCCTCAACCGACTGCATTAACTCATATGGCCCCAAGGATTCAAAATCCTTGCGGAACTCGGGGTCAATGGTCAATAGCATGAGGTCACGAATCTTTTCGGATTCATCAACTAAGAAGTCATGCTTATCATAAAAACTCTTTATGATGACTTGTTCCGGTGGGACCGGGATTGGATACTCGGTGAGATAAAGCTTGCCAGCAATAACGAGAACCAGTCTCCAATTGCGAAGCCATTCCTTATAGTTAAGGCCAGTCAGCCTTTCCATATTTGGCAGGTGCATTCTGATGCTCTCAGAAATGGGTGAAGGAGGAGAGGGAGGAGAATAGACACTTGATTCAGACATCTACAATAAACAGAATTTATTAGTTTAATTAATCCTTTTAAATAATTACCCAATTTATTATTTATTAAGGCTAGGACCCAAAACACCCCAACTATGATGTGAAGAGGGATGTCGTAATCACAACATAATTGTCATTAAGTTAGATAACACACTTATCAATTTCATCATATGAAATTCCTAGATCTGTTGAGACACATTGAACTATTCAATGGCATGTTCAGTCTCGGATATGCCCCACTGTTTGTGACTGGGATGCCGAGGATCACAAACCGGGTGTGAATAACCATGCGAATTAGCTCGGTACTCTCGAAGTCAATTACCATCTCTAATTGACGTGCCGGTTAACCACACACGCTCCGTCAATAATGGCAAAATTGAGAAACCCATTGCGACTCTTTGTGGACCCCAGTTGGCGTGCCGTTTAACCACACACGCTCCACCAAAGTTCCACAAAGTGCAATATGCAATTCCATGGATTAGCACCAATTCACATTTTAGACCTAAAGTAACTAGATTGGGTTTTGTTCAAAGTTCTAGTACATTCAATTATAGCATTATACTTTTAAGAGGCTTATGTGGTACTATCAAACCCGTTCGGCTAACGACACTAGACTGACCAGGAGAACGGTGAGTGAGAGTGGACACCCATTAGACTACCATTTTATAGACAATCACCTTATACCCTCTTTATAGGACCGTTTCGTGAATGAGGCCTACTAACGGTAAGACTAACCAATTTATCTTACTGTTGAAAAATATATTTTTATATGTGACCATCACTGAAATAAGATGAACTGTTTTTATCTAACAAATATTATCAGTTTATTTCAGATTACATGAATTCGAGATCAAAAACAAAGATGAATCAAGACCCGAGAAACTTTGAGAAAACAACCAAACCTGAGGAAATAATGCTACGAACCAAAGAGCAAAATACAAAAATGTCACATTGCTTCAGCGATCGCGACGCGACGGAAGGCCCGGTCGCGACCCGAAGTCCCATCGCGACCCGACAGCACATTTGTCGAGACGTGAAGAGAAGCAAGACAGAAGACCAAAATCCTTCAGCGATCGCGACGCGACGAAGGACATGGTCGCGACGCGAAGACTCCAAACGCGACACCACCAACCTTCTAATCGCGAGACTACCAACCCAACGCACTAACCAGTGGCCGACCAAAACCACTCGACAGCCGCACCTTCGCGACGCGACGCCATGCCTGGTCGCGACGCGATGCCTGTAGTTCAGCAGTATAAATTGAAGCTCACCTCTTGCCATTCTAGGATACACACTACACAACATATACTCATAAACCTCACGCATACCCACGACCAAATAGCTCAAAACTCTGAAATTTCTGCATTTGGCAACGAGGATCAAACCGCAAAACTGCAAGAAACAAAACCTCCACCCGACACCAAACTTCAAACCGCTAAACAACCTCTACCCGACACCAAACTTCTAACCTCTAAACAACCTCTACCCGACACCAAAAAATCACCAAAACCTCATCCTACCGCAAAGAACAAGAATCGACACATCAAGAAAAACGCTATCTTCCGCAGCTATCGATAAGTTCATTTAAAATTATCTGTGTCGTTATTGATTTATTTAAACTTTTATAAATCAATTATACCAAATATCCAATACATCCGAATTGAACCTCTACAACGAAAACACATGTGGACTGTATTTAACCGAAACACCTAACTTCTAACTTCTAACCTTTTTATTTATTGTAAAAACACGTTATCGTTGATAATGGCGTTTATTACATCTAACATCTAATTTCTAGCTTCTAACTTCTAACCTTTTTATTTATTGTAAAAACACGTTATCGTTGATAATGGCGTTTATTACATCTAACCTTTAACTTCTAACATTTACTTTATTTACCGCTTTCTGTCTATTTAAATACTGTCTAGTTTAGATTTACCGTTTTATTTTATTCCGCAACTCTTATTTATTCCGCATATTATAGATAAAATACATATCTGTCACACAGTAATAGGCTTAAAAACCTTATTCGTGGAGATCAGTTATCGTATTCTCAACACTTACATATAAATATTAACTTTTAATCATAAATATATAAGATATATTTTAATCTTATTAAAATATTTCAGATTTAATTTATTACAATTTTTCGCAAATTATTAGGAATTTTTGAAAATATAAATTAAATCTTTAAGTTGATTTAATTGATCTTTTAATTAACAATTAATTAAACTAATTAAATCAAATAAGAGAATCATAAAAATTAATCAAATTAATTTTCCTAACCCTTATCATAATCATCGAAAATTGCAAGCAAGTGATAAGGGGTTCCAGTTATTTAATTATCCAATAATTACCAAAAATAACAACCAACTATCTAAGGCAGCCGGCAAAATCGCAAAAAAGGAAAGGGGAGCTAGGGTTTGCTCAACCCTAGCCGCCAACTACAAGTCTTGGCCTCCCAAGGGTTATTTTCGAAAACCCTTGTGGTCATACAAAACAGTTTAAATCAATTCATAAGAAAACAAAGCCATAGCTCTGATACCACTGAAGGGTTTTTAAGCAATCAATGAACAAACAAATTCCTAAGTTCACATGCAACCCTAGAAAGATCTATGTTTTCTTCTATGAAGATATAAACTAAAACCTAAGGCCAACATTTATTTCTAAAGATCAAATTATGAATAACCAACCTTTTGATCTTGTTCTTGAAGCTAGCAGCAAACAAATCCTGCCTCAAATGCAAGTCACACCCAAAGCAATGGAGAAGAGAGTCCAGCAGAGTATCCTCAGTAGAAAATGGCGCAGGAAATAAGGGTGCCAGAGGGTTCCTTTTATAGCCTCCAAGGGTTACACCTGAAACCCTAAGGAGCCTCCAAAGTGGGCAAGCCTGTTGACCACTTGGACCAAATCCCTTAAACCCTATAGGGTTTTCGCCAACCCTAGAGGAAGCCTCCAGGGTGGCGCCACTTTTGGCCCTTGGCTTCTCTCTTGCCAGTTATTCAACTATTGAATAATTACAAGTCAGCCCCCACACATTAATTAATTAATTTAAGAGTAAATTACAATTTTGGTCCGTGTGGTTTGTATGAAATTTCACTTTTGGTCATCGTTTCGTTTTTCCACGCGGATGGTCCCTGAACTACAATTTTGCTTACACTATTGGTCCCTTGGCCAGGTAAAATGACCAATATACCCTTTTTATTTTCTTTTTCATTTTTCTTTTATGTATTATTTAATCAATGAATTAAAAAAATATATATATAATGTGGTGGTTGTTTCTCTTTTCTCTTTCTGCTTGAAACAAGTACGCGGGTATGGGATGTCGCCGGTGGTTGGTGGCGTGGTCTTTTATAAGTTGTAGTGGGTTCGGGGTTACCGACGAGAAAGAGGAAGGAGGAGCGACGGGAGCTGTCGGGTGGTAATGGTTGTACTGGAACACCACCGTCAAGCAAGAACCCTGTTGACCAATCCCATAAAAAGCACAATCTGCTTTCACCAAGTGACATTGAAGAGACTTAAAGAAATGCTTCACACTTACTTGAACACTCATCGCATCTCCCCTCTCGATTGCCCTCCGTGAACGAATCTGAGCACTCAGATTCGCATCTCTGGGAGGAACCGCCGCCTGCTCTCCGATGACCACCAGTTTTCTGAACTCTGCCCCAAGCGTGACCAAAGTCGTTGAAATTTGCAAATGAAGATCACCGGATTTGCTTATGGAAACGTTCAGCACATCACCAACATGCTTCATCCGGTCCACAAAGTTTTGTAACTGGTTCATGTCGGGAGCTTGAAGTAGGCTTTGGGGCAGATCTTGCGCCATGTCAAGAGCGGCTTGGAGTTCAAGAACATCAGATCTGGATAATGGTTTAGAGATCAGAACTTCTTGGATAACGGCGGATTTGTAGCCTTTGGTTTCGAAAGTGAGAAATGGCATCGGTTGCTGTGAAAGAGGAGGGAGTTTTTTAACTAACTTGATTTGAAGTCGATTGAGAGTAGGGCAATTGTGGGAACCGTCTAATTCTGTGTAAATGGTGACGATGCTACGAAGGGCTCGGTGGAGGAGGGAGAGGTCGATGGTGAAGGCGATGCGGTCGTCGTTTTGGCTTGAGATACGGTAGTGGTCGGGGAAGATGACCGGAAGTGGTGATCGGAGGGGATTTTTTTTCTTTTTTTAATTCATTTAATAAATAATACATAAAAGAAAAATGAAAAAGAAAATAAAAAGGGTATATTGGTCATTTTACCTGGCCAAGGGACCAATAGTGTAAGCAAAAGTGTTGTTCGGTGACCATCAGCGTGGAAAAACGAAACGATGACCAAAAGTGAAATTTCATGCAAACCACAGTGACCAAAATTGTAATTTACTCTTAATTTAATCACTAAATTAAATCCAATTAATTCTAGATTAAATCTCAATTAATTAATATAGTTTCTAATTAATATATTAACACTTAAATATATTAATAAACCATTTATTTATTTTCTATTGATTTATTAAACAATTAATAAATCAGCCTTTCTCTTTATTGGACTCTACACTAATCCTCTAGCTATAAGGGCAACCTAAATGGACTTTGCTTCAATTAACAAGATAAATAAATATAAAGTCATGGCTTAGACACCTAATCCAACATTAGCAACTCCCTCATGCTGTCCCAATTGGCGGGAACAATCCCAAGACATCTTCGAGGGTGGCTATCCAGCCCAAAAGGCCCTCTACATAGGAGAAACATCTCAAAGGTTGCTATCCAGCCCAAAACATCCCAAATCATCTCAAAGGGGTCTTACGGTCAATCTCATCCTATATGCAATGCACAAATAGGATGCTCAAAACATCTTTTAAAAGAAACATCTAACTCTTCATTTGAAAACATCTTTAAAACTCATTTCATGCAATGCACGATCAGTAGTCATGTAACACATAGCACATAATGAGCATGCATGAAAATAGTTGATAACACACACAAAAGTAGTAATAGGCTTGTGTACTCCTGGTAAACTTACCTGAAGGTCAACTGAAAAGTCAACACTATTCCTAAAACATCCTCGTGTCTGAAAACGTCAAATCTTAGACAACATCTGCTCAACCTCCAATTTCGTATGATTCATCTGTATAAAAATTAATACGTGATCTAGATGTGTCACTTAACTAAGGTCTCATCCGATAGTTGGGCTTACATCAATAAGAGGTCTAACATTAATTGTTCAGCCTCTAGTTCATCTTAAACGACTCATCACGCTTAAATTGTCATGCTTATATAAGCATTAGCATGGTTTTTCTTAAAAATCCCCGTATTTTCAAAATACTTATTTGTGACATAAACTTGTCTGAAAATCCATGTATGAGTGAAAATACATCTTATTATAGTTTAACTATCATTTAAAGCCACATTATTTCTAATATTAAGATTAAATTGCATAAAATAGTATATTTCAACTATATTAGAAATTAAATGAGAATGTTAGAATTAACTTACTATAAAATTAATTTAAATCTATTTGTGACATATCTTGTAAAATAAAAAGATCCAATGTTAAACCAACACCATGACCCAACAAGAAATCCTAGTCATGATTCACATTAGCCTAATTTTCGATTAAACAGGCCCAGCTACCAATCCAAAGAAAGAGCCCAAGTAACAGCCATTGTCTACATTCCAAATATGGCCGAAATATGAAAAATGACCTAAATCGCAAAAAGTCAAAGTCAAATCTTTACATCCTTCATCCGTCGCATGCTTCCCCCTCCGCCTCCTTCATCGGTGGTTCACATCCACCTGCGATATGCTCCTTAGCTTTCAGGCGACAGTGAGCCAACACACAAATAGATGAGTGAGGCCTGCACCACCCATCGTCGATCACTCTCCCCGCAGCGACTGACAATGCCTATCAATATCAAGTATTTTAGTCATTGTTAGGCCCTATTCTTTGTGAAATTATATCAGATATATCATGGTATTACTCACTTTTGTGTTAAGTGCTCTTGTGTAAGAAAAAGATAAAAACAGGGACTAAACATGGACAAAATGAAGTAGTTCTGGATAAAGACCATTTCAGTCGAATACGTACGCGTGTCGCGAATAGAGGAACACGCGCGTCGCGGATAGTCAAAGATCAGGCGGTGAGTTGAAATTCAAAGTGCGAAAAAAAGGATAAGACGCGCCGCGGTTTTAAGCAAGGCACGACGCGATTAGCTCGAATTTTCAACTATAAATAGAGGTGTCTAGGTCGAATTTCAGGAGCGAAGAATCGACCCAAAGGTGCAACCTAGGCTTCTTTGACTCAAGATTTCAGAATTCAGCAGTTTCAATTGGTATTTTTATGTTTTCTTATTTATTTTAGTAATTCTTAGTTTTAGTAGTTGCTTAATTCCTTCAATTCTGGATTGTAGAATCTGTTGGAACAAGTTCAGTTTGGATATATTCGAAGTTAGTAACTTTTGGCTTCTGGATTTGGTTTAAGTTTATGATAATCATTCGGTTTGAGTTATATTGCATGTTTTCTGTATTGTTTATGTTTGAATGTTATTTTGGATGGTTTGGATTGTTTATTGCTTCTGATTTTTCTGGAATAACCTTCTGGAATCAGTAAGTAAGTTTGGTTTAAAGTTTGAAGTTGTTTAGTTTAGTTAATGCTTGTTTTAGTTTTCGGTATTCGATTTTATTGGTTTTCGGGAAGTGAAGGAAACACCGCCGACTATAGCGTGACACTGTAGTTGGTCATTCTGACACTATATCTTAACCATGAGACTCCCATGGATCGACCATTGCTGCTACTATACTAGTTTGCGGGTGAGATTTTATTTTCTATTTCTGACCGCATAACGACCTAGGCGTGTCAGCGACCCTTCCATCCGATGCTTTAATAAAGGGCTGAGAGGACAGGACCAACACTTGCGTTCACTCTCTTCGTCTCTGGCCACACATCCTGCTGTGACCACCTCTTCTTCCAGCAAGACTCGCCTCCCTACAGGTAAAGACCAGTCCTCGATTCTGCAAGCCAAGGTGGCGAATGCTGGTCCAACTCCGACCCCGTCGGCTTCCAATGGCTCCGGTGACGCAGATTCTCATGATCTGGAAAAGGCGATGCAGCCATGTCTCTCCGCCGCATACAACCCATCCGACGGTGTCCCACTAAGGGTTGGGTCCTTGTGGCCGGAGCTTACCAGCACTCTACTCCGGTGACAGCTCCATCGCCAGCTTCCTTTTTGGCAACCCGCTTACGTGACATGAACAACACAATCACCACCAAGGTCCACTCACTGTGACCATTTCTCTGCCTCTCTCTTGCTCCTCATGCTTGTCACTTTCTCTCTAACATTCTCACGTACCCCCACCATTTTATCCCATTGATTTTCTGCAAACCACACACTACACACAGCCGCGTTAGAGGCTCGCGGGGTAACGCCTATCTCCGACCCTTCTCCCCCCGCTACCCCTCGTTACTATCTGGAACTACCGTTGAGGACCCTTGCGGCTCGCCGGAGGTGTGAACGTGCCTCACCAACTTACCCACGATCTCTCTGTACCGGAAATGCTACGATGTTGTTATCAGGAAGCATGCACACCTTAATGGGGATGAGAGGTTTTTTTTTGAAATTACTAATATGCCCTCCCATATAAATGAATTTGTCTTTATTCTTAAATTACCAAATTATCCTCCATTTAGATGTATTTGACATATTATATGAAATTACTGACAACGCCTAGTGATATCAAGTATTTTAGGCGTTGTTGAGCCCTGTTTTTGATGAAATTATATCAGATAGGTCTGGGTATTCTCACTTTTCGTGCCATGACTTGTTTTGAAGAAAAGAATGGAAACAGGGACTAAAAGCGTGCAAAAAGAAGAAGTTTGGAAAATCAAGAAAATACGTACGCGCGCCGCGGGTATTGCAAATCCGCGATGTAGGCTTGAGACGGTGAAACACATTCAAATGACGAAAAAACGGGGAAAGATAAGTACGCGCGTCGCGGATTTTTCGTTTGCACGGCGCGGTCACGGGAAATTTGCAACTATAAATAGAAGCATTTCCAGCCGAAAACCCTAGCAAAGACCGGGTGTAAAATCGACCTTGAAGCTATTTGACTCCAAGATTTCGTTTCAGCAAGCTCTCAATTGGTATTTTTATGTTTTGGATTTTATTTTTAATTAGTTAGATAGTTGTAAGCTTAGGTTTCTATCTTTGGGAGTGACAACCATTGATATTAAGCTTTGGCTTCTGTTTTAGTAGTATTTGGTTACTGTTTTCATGTTTGGATTCGGATTTGGTGAATGAAAATCATTCGGTTACATTCAATATTAGTTTTTTGGTGTTTTTATGCTTGTGTTTGATTGTGATTGTTTGGATCTTGTGTTTGAACTTGTTGGAACTGTTTTCCTTCGCTGAATTCAGTAGCTAACTTGGTTAGGGTTAGGCATTAAACATTAGCTAGTAAGAGTTCAAGTAGAACTTTAGTTACTGGTTAGTTTATGCTTTGCTTAGTTTTGCTTAGTTTGGATGTCTTTGATTGCTTCTGATGCAGAGATGTACTTCTGATTTCAGAAAGTAACTAGGTTCATTTGAGCTTAGCTTTGCTTAGCTTGAGTTTGTTTTGACTATTGCTTAGGTTGTTAGTGATTAGAAAGATAGAAACTGATTCCTCCGACTGTAGCGTGACACTACTAGTTGGTAATCTGTCATCTGGTCTAACTCGAAGCTCCCGTGGATCGAACCTGACTACCACTGTACTAGTGTGTGTTAGGTATTTTTTTCTTAATTTTGACCGCACGACGACCGCTGCGTTGTCAAATTTTGGCGCCGTTACCGGGGAGCTGTTAAGCTTAGATTAGGTGATTTGCAGGATTTAGTTTCTGATTTTTGATGTTTGATTTTAGTTTGCTGATTTTTGGTATGTGTACATCCTTATAATGGGTGATTACATGTACCCGGATCTGTATGATTATTATGAAAATCCGGCCGACACCTATTACGAGGATGATTGCTACAATGGATCATTCAATGACAATGGATGGCGGACCGAGGAGTCATCTCAGCCTGAGAATTATGCAACTTGGGCCCAACTTTGGGTACTCATGTATAAAAACTACCACGAGCAGAAGGAAGGACCAGGCTGAAGCTCTTGAAAAAGTGCAAGCTTCTTTAGATAGGTTAGAGGAAAGTTGGAAATGTTCACCACCTTCGCCAGAACCGGAGGCGAGTGATTTTTATACCAACAATAATGTGTGTGAACTTGCATCACCTGAATATATGATGGAAGGGCATACACCGTGGGAAAATCAAGAAACCATTGAGATGGTCGAAATGGTTGTTGAGGAAGAGGTTGTAGGTGACAATGCTACCTCTGACTCAACAGCTTTTGATGTTTTTGATGTTTTTGAAAATGTTGAGAATGTCGAGCTGGTGATGAGTGAATCCATACCATTACCAGATGATTTAATTAATGAGGATGTTGTGGAGGGGACTGTAAGTGACAGTACAGATCCCAGCCCAACAATTCCCGAATTTGTTGAAATGGTTGATGTTTTTGAGGAAGGGGGTGTAGATGACAATATTACCCCCGACCTTGTAATTTTTGAAAATTTTGAGAAATGTGAAAGTAAGGATCTGGTGATGGGTGACTTTGTACCACCACCAGATCAAACCAGTCACTCACTCTTGGTCCCGATCCATCTGTTGGACGATGACCAAGAAGTTGATGCTGACGAGTTAATATTTGAAAATAAAAAACACGATTTTATCACCACTCATGATCCATTCATGAATGGAAAACTAGATGTGATCAATACCATCGATGAGGACATATGGAAGCATCCTGATAGGTTGCCCTCCGATCCCATTCGATTGGAAAATTTTTATTGGTACTGCAAACCAAAATTGCAACCTGAAGATAACACGTGGGACACTGGCAAAATGAGATTTGCAAAGCAACTACTGGGAGCAGCACTGGGCGTGCTTCATGTCAAGTCAGTGACTTTGAAGAGATGCAGAAGGAAGGACCGAGCTTGGAGGTTCAAAGCTACCTCCAAGCATTCACGGGAGTTAATCAGAAAGCAGCAACCGGGCAGCAGCAGAAGGACTAGCAAGCCATTCGACCCAGGAAAGTTTGAGGGCAGTGGGTCAGCGAAGGGACGGTGGAAGCATAAATGCAGCAGAAACAAATGGCGTACGATCCACCGTAGCTGTATAGGAGTTACGTCTGGCTGAAGATGTTAAACTTAGCGCTTGTTGGGAGGCAACCCATCGTGTCAAAGGGTAGATTTTATTTCTTAGGTTTAATTAGGAAAAAACATCAATCTTTTGCAGGTATTAGTGGCTTAAAATAAGTGTGGGGTCGTGTGAAAGGTTTTGGAATTTTGAATAAGCGCGCCGCGCCTTCTTTAATTGCGCGACGCGGGGTCGAAAACCAACCCGATGCGCAGGGGTTGATTTGGTGACACGCGCGCCGCGGAATATGGAAATGCGCGCCGTGGGAAACGATCAGTCAGTTTTCTTGTATATAAAGGTAACCCGCGGCTCACACAACCCACACACGACTCGGAGCTCTGATCAACAAAAATTTTCTTGCGTTTTTTCTTGCTTATTGTGTTTCTGCTACCAAGGTACGCTATTTTAACTACTTATTAGTTGTGTAAACTAGTGATTAGGTAGTTAATTTTAGTGTTTTTATTCAAAAAAGTTCAAAAACTTAGAATCGCCAATGCTACCTCATAGGGTGTTTGTTTTGCCAAATAGAGACCCTAGATGAGTTAGTCGGCACTTAGGCTACCTTGTAGTATGATTGGATTGAGTTGTAGCAGGTTAAATCACAGAATTGGAATGGTGTTTTGAAACAGACGCGCGCCGCGCCGCACCCTTGCTCTTGGGCCGCGCCGCGGTGCGGTGGGGAAGAAGAGGACTAATTGTGCAAAATTTTTTGTTTTGTGCTATGTGTTTTCTTTTACAGATGATGTTCAGATTGGACCACCCCTTCCTCCAGTTCCCCGCGGAGCTTGCCAGTTCAGTAGAGTATACCTCGCGAAGGGACGCATTGACTCGTCGTCGGGTCCTCGAGGCGACAGTCATCGACCGGAACATCCTCAGGGACGCAGGACTGTGGGGAGAGATCGAGCCATTCCTCCATCGCACCTGGACCCATGAGGAGGCATCATTCACATGCCGTGGCTGGGACAAGATCATGGCCACAGACGAGGACGTGGTCTATACGGAACTGCTACTGGAGTTTGTATCTACTATCCAGTTCGCACCTCGGGCAGGGGACCCGCGATCTAGGATAGTACGATTTTGCTTGGGAGGTGAGCACAGGGAGTGCAACCTCCGAGAGTTCGAGAGGCGAGTGGGAATATACACTCAGGAGGACCTCCAGCACCGCTTTTTCACCCGGTTCTTCGGGTCCTGTATTCAGGGGGAGCCAGACAAGGCTCCCAACATGGAGGTTTGGGCATCGCTGTCCAACGTCAGATACGAGGCGGGGACTTCCAGGGAGAGTCATCTTTGGGACCCACTCCACCGCCTCATGCACCGTATCGTCTCCACCTCCATCATGCATCGGGAGGGGGGCGAGAAGGTGTCGGGCGATGATATGACATACTTGTGGGTCCTCCTCGACCCATCCAGATTCCTCCACCTCCCCTTCGCCCTTGCAGTTGCCCTCTCCACCCACGCGACGGGAGCGTATCCCACCAGTCCACTTGCCAGGGGGTATTTCATCACCCGCCTGGCCCGTTCATATGGGATCCTCACTGCCTTGTCTGTAACATCCCAAAATTTAAGAGTAAATTTAAAAAAAAAATTAAACGAACACTTCAATATAAGAAAAACCGCTTAATTACTTTTCATAAAATTCCATAACTTATAAGTTTAATGAAAACATCCCAGGATTAACAGAAGTTAATGAAATCACATTGTAGCGGAACTATCCCTGTTCCGCCTGAAGACTCACGGGCAGTTTCCGTTCCGTCTTATTGCTCGCAGGCTTTTCCCGTTCTGTCTAATGACTAGCAGGCTATTCCCGTTCCGCCTATTGGCTCGCGGGCTATCCCGTTCCGTCCACAAACAATCATTATCATAGCAATAATTCATACAATTATCATAACAGGTAAGATCACCTTAGTCTAACATATCTTCCTTCCTACGCATGCAATATCACCTATAGTATAGTGAGAAGACTCACCTGATTATAGTTGACTATAGCGTTTAACTTTCTCTGCTTTGTATTCCCTTTCAACTTTAACTTTTAACATAATAAGAAATCTATCATTTCTTAATCCTTAACTATATTATAGTCGCATCATTAAACCCTTCAATAATTCCAACATGATACTCCATGATTTATCAAGTAAAGAACGGCCAGGTAGAAGATTAGATGGGGTGGCAGGATCCTTTCAGCATTTTAGCCTTTCGGAAAATCCAACAACCAGATCCCAAGTAACCGGCCTAGTCACCGTCCTCGTAAGTAAATTAACTGGTATTATTTTCGGAAATTACGAATTGTTATAATAACGACATTTTAAGGTTTTTGTTTACTATTGTTAGAAATGAGTATAATATAGCATATGTTATACTTATTAAATATTCTATTTCTTAAGAAAAACTATTTTACAATACCTAATTAAGCTATAGAAAGGTTTGTAGTTACCTTATGACAAGTCGTCGAGATCTATAACTCCTTCGTTAGACTTTTAAGCTTCCTTCCGCTCACTTGCTTACACTCTAGTGCTTAGAAACCACTATATATTGCATTGAGATTTAGTTGTGTGGTTTATGAGATGTTTTGAGGGGTATTTATACTTGAATTCTAGAATAAAAAATGGCATGACACTTTTGACAAAAGATTTTAATAATATAACTTTGTTGAAATTAATACCTTCTAGAATCAGTCTGTTCAAGACTGGTTTAGCCGACTTTAAACCCATGAAATTCACATTTTTATTTGATATTCCAGAAATTTATCTCAATACCTTTCCAGGGATGTATTTTACGTATTTATACGATTTTTCTATGATTTATTATGAATTTTTGAAAACAGACTATCTAATCTGTCAATTCCGAACTAATCAGTAAAGATTGCATTTTTTACCATAGATAATGTCATTTTCAAGCTTACTATTATTTTTGGTAATTGTACTAGACTCAATTTGTAAACTTTGTCCACTGGTTTGAGGTCCAAACGATTTTTCTAGAATTAACTATGATTTTTCTAAAAACGACACAAAATTCTGATTTTCATATGAAATTGTAACTAAAGTTTTTCTTAGCTTTATAACTACCAAAAATCATATAATTCCTAACACTCTTATTTTAAGTATATGTTATAATCTGGATACGGGTCTTACAAGTCTCCCCCACTTATTTGGATTTCGTCCCGAAATCCGCATTCTCGAACGCCTCTATGTATTTCCCATCGAATCCTTATGTCCTTCAAAAATTCTCCTAGTCTTATTGCCGAACCTTTACAAGATTTAATTATCTTTCCCTTTCAACATTCACATACCTCTGTAATAATGCTTAAGGTCCTATCATTCTCTTTCACTCCATACTTCTTTTCTTCTAATTACTCTAGATGTACAAAAAAACTCTAACTGTTTCTCTCAGTCTCACACATCGACTTGACCGGCTACTATCTACAGTACATATTTAGTACTTTCTAATCTACCTGTATACATAGTTAACCTAGTTAACTTGCAACACCTAATTTTTAACACTATTTCGTATTTGTATGAATTCATCATATTTTAACACACATTTGTCTTAATTGTTTTAAATACTTTTTGGCTAAATAAGTCTATATTTGTAAAATCTCCAAATTTTTGTGTTTCACCGAAAAATATAAAATTTACATTATCTTTCGTAAGTTTCTTTTTTTTTTGGAGTATCCAACACTCTTTAAACTATTTCCATTATCAGGAGACATCAAATTTTGTTTTATTTCAAAAGTCTCTTCATTATCTCATTATCACCGAAGTCAAGCAACGAATTTTGAAAAAAATGTCACTTGGGGTAGTGAAAAGTTGCACCTACTGTAGTTGGTTTGAATTTTGGTACTAAAAGCATGGGTTGTCCTTTCAGTTCCAGCTGCACGATACTATATAAGTGAGCATGTAGTATCATCTATACCTACAATCTTTTCAGTCTCATCCCCTCCTACCACTAGTTTATTCGTAAACGAACTCATTTTTAAAGTTGAGTTATGGAGAACAGATCTTCAATGAGCAATCCGTCGAACCCTGGACCTGGTTTTCCGCAAGGAGAGGGTACTTCAAACCAAGCATTCTTAATAGAGTTTGGTGACTCTAACATTCTAGACATATATCATCCATACTTCGATTACCTTTCTAATGTTTTGTTTGATTTTGAATTATGGTACAGTCTTCCAGATATACTACCAATAGAGCATCTCCACGATGAGCCATAAATTTTTCCCGAGTTGAACGTTAACTCAGATGATCCGGTGCATGCATCTGACTTTGCACTTGATCAGACTCCATGCCTTCTACCAGGTTAAATTCTTTTGAATGATCCATTTATAAGTATTCTATTTTGTTTTATCATTTGATATGTGTTATTTGTAGACCCATTTGTGGATGGTCTAACTGAGCACAATCCATTCATGGACGTGCACCCAACAAGCAGTGAGTTTGTCCCCATGAATCAAGAATTCATGGCTGGTATTCAGGATGAGAATCAATTACAGAAGACTCATAACATAAATATTGAATTGAATCCCGAGTTTGGGGTTGGTTTTCAATATCAAGATCATCTTCGGTTGATTCAAAGGAATCTAGAAGGATTTCAGAATCCTGAGATTTTAGTTGAAAACCAACAATTATTACCGATAGAGGCCACTAATTTTGATGAATCAATGTCCATCTTTGGGTCAAAAAATCAGGATCATGTTCAAATGATCCAGAATGATAACAATACAATTGGATTTGAACTTTCTAGTTCAGAAAACATAGCAGGTGGCAGTGGAAGAGGTTTCAGACATTTATTAAGTAGGGAAATAATAGCTGAACACTTTAACGAACCAATTGAGAAAGCTGCGAAGGAACTCAACATTGGATCGACACAGTTAAAAAAACGCTGTAGAGATTTAGGTATCGAACATTGGCCCCAACGACAACTTAAGAGTCTGCAAACTCTTATTGATCGTATTGATGTAAGGAATTACATTTTTGTTTTTTTTATCATAAAGTTGAAATTACTAAAGTTATTTATGTCACAGGAATTTGGTAACGAGTTTAGTGGAGCAGCAGGATTATCGAAAGATTTAATACCCAACCTAAAAAGGGAGAAAGAAGCAATAATTGAAGGGTCACAATCGGGTCTAACAGACGGCACAAAGAAACTGATACAAGCTGCTCATAAGGTTGTATTTAGGAAAAGAAAAATTCAGGAAAAGGGGGAAACTTCATCAAGAACTCATACACAGCAGCAATCTCCGCCATCTAATTCTGGTATGAGTAGTATTAACCCTGGTTTACTCGAGTCTTCGAGTGATGAGAATTTTTGAGGCTTTGTAGGTGACCTAGCCTGGTTTCCTCCTTCTTATAGCTACCCCTAACTGGTTCCGAATTAGAGCCCTTCCTCATCACTGTCCTACTTACACACGCCCCAAATGAGTCAATATTTAGCCCCTAATCATGGGGTTACAGGTAACAACCCTATCGAGACCCCATACCTTGGAGCTCCTCCTCCAATAACTGAAAACATACCCCTTCCAAATCCTCAAGAAGGTAAAAGTCAACCTAATGATGACAAAGATTGGAGTGTAGAATATCTTTTCTCGCTTCTTTCTGATTCTCCGGTTTAGGTTAGTAGTTCTGTAAACTTTTCTTAATGTATTAATATAAAGTTGTAGTAATGAATTAAATATATTGACGTGTTACTATAATTTTAATAATTTCATCGATTCAATATAATATTCATGTTGTTCCCTTAATTTTGTATTCCTCCCCCACTTGGACTAAAGTCCAAGTCTGTTTATTCGATTTATAATTTTTTTTAACATCCACAATATTAAATACTTAACCCTTTTCTCATACTGGCGTCGGCTGGCGGTACACACTGTGTCTTCAGTTCACCCTTCATAAAACATCTTTCTTTCGTAAAAATGTTTTAAGAAAACTCTTAAGCCTCAACTTGAGTCCAGAACTCACTAATTGAGCCTGATTCTCTCAAGCTGTGCTCTGATACCAACTTGTAACATCCCAAAATGTAAGAGTAAATTTAAAAAAAAATTAAACGAACACTTCAATATAAGAAAAACCGCTTAATTACTTTTCATAAAATTCCATAACTTATAAGTTTAATGAAAACATCCCAGGATTAACAGAAGTTAATGAAATCACATTGTAGCGGAACATCCATTCAAAAACAGTCCTCTAATGAAGCAGCACAGTGTATACACGTCACGCCTTGCCATCCATGGTGACTGATATACCTGAAACAGTAGTTTATATAAGGAAAGGGTAAGCACACAGCTTAGTGAGTTCCTCAAAATACTATACGATCCATCACATACAACACATAATAATCATTCATATGTCTGTGAGACTCGCGGGCTATCCCTATTCCGCCTGAAGACTCACGGGCAGTTCCCGTTCCGTCTTATTGCTCGCAGGCTTTTCCCGTTCTGTCTAATGACTCGCAGGCTATTCCCGTTCCGCCTTTTGGCTCGCGGGCTATCCCGTTCCGTCCACAAACAATCATTATCATAGCAATAATTCATACAATTATCATAACAGGTAAGATCACCTTAGTCTAACATATATTCCTTCCTACGCATGCAATATCACCTATAGTATAGTGAGAAGACTCACCTGATTATAGTTGACTATAGCGTTTAACTTTCTCTGCTTTGTATTCCCTTTCAACCTTAACTGTTAACATAATAAGAAATCTATCATTTCTTAATCCTTAACTATATTATAGTCGCATCATTAAACCCTTCAATAATTCCAACATGATACTCCATGATTTATCAAGTAAAGAACGGCCAGGTAGAAGATTAGATGGGGTGGCAGGATCCTTTCAGCATTTTAGCCTTTCGGAAAATCCAACAACCAGATCCCAAGTAATCGGCCTAGTCACCGTCCTCGTAAGTAAATCAACTGGTATTATTTTCGGAAATTACGAATTGTTATAATAACGACATTTTAAGGTTTTTGTTTACTATTGTTAGAAATGAGTATAATATAGCATATGTTATACTTATTAAATATTCTATTTCTTAAGAAAAACTATTTTACAATACCTAATTAAGCTATAGAAAGGTTTGTAGTTACCTTATGACCAGTCGTCGAGATCTATAACTCCTTCGTTAGACTTTTAAGCTTCCTTCCGCTCACTTGCTTACACACTAGTGCTTAGAAACCTCTATATATTGGATTGAGATTTAGTTGTGTGGTTTATGAGATGTTTTGAGGGGTATTTATACTTGAATTCTAGAATAAAAAATGGCATGACACTTTTGACAAAAGATTTTAATAATATAACTTTGTTGAAATTAATACCTTCTAGAATAAGTCTGTTCAAGACTGGTTTAGCCGACTTTAAACCCATGAAATTCACGTTTTTATTTGATATTCCAGAAATTTATCTCAATACCTTTCCAGGGATGTATTTTACGTATTTATACGATTTTTCTATGATTTATTATGAATTTTTGAAAACAGACTATCTAATCTGTCAATTCCGAACTAATCAGTAAAGATTACATTTTTTACCATAGATAATGTCATTTTCAAGCTTACTATTATTTTTGGTAATTGTACTAGACTCAATTTGTAAACTTTGTGCACTGGTTTGAGGTCCAAACGATTTTTCTAGAATTAATTATGATTTTTCTAAAAACGACACAAAATGCTGATTTTCATATGAAATTGTAACTAAAGTTTTTCTTAGCTTTATAACTACCAAAAATCATATAATTCCTAACACTATTATTTTAAGTATATGTTATAATCAGGATACGGGTCTTACACTGTCGCCGCCTCCTTGACCACTCTTCCTCCATCGCACACTCCGGCGCGCACTCTAGAGCGGATGCGGCTCATCGACTAGCAGCACCCGGGGCAGTTCATCCGGGCACCTACAGAGCGACCCCAGGCACCCCAGCCCGCGTATGCCCAGCCAGGTCGGAGACGACTGAGGCGGGAGGCACCCGCCGAGCCAGCACCACAGCCACAGTAGGAGGACCTGGCAGCCAGGGTTGCTAGGATTGAGGACCAGTTGGTATGGATCGGGGAGGTACTCTAGGATTTGGCCATGCAGCAGGGCCGACGTCCCCGACCATTCCCAGCCAGGGCCCACGATCATGAGGCCGGACCCTCCAGGGCACCTGGTAGTGATTGATGTACTTTTTCTTTCTTTCTTTTTATATTTTTTTTGGGATATATGTACAAACTTATGACACCTCTTTTTGTATATTTTGTTCATATTTTATTTGTCATGTGTGCTTTTAATTTGTTTGTTGAGTTATGCATGATATACCAAATGGGAAAGTGTTGTCTTAGACAAGTGTGGGGTCACCGTGCCCCCTCCACTTGTCTTGACCACCGGCGTGTTTACTGTAGCGCTACAACTCCAACATACGAAATCAAGGATCCATTTGTTCGCAATTGTACCTGTAATACTGCACCAACCGAGCAGTCTTCTGTCCAAAAAAGGGTAACTCTTTCTCCCTTGTTTTGAAATAATTTTTGTACAACGGGGACGTTGTACGGTTTTAAGTGTGGGGTGTGGACGGTCGAAAGAGAATTTTTTTTTTGAAATTTTTGCAGAAATGATCAATTTTCAAATTTCTTAGCAACTTTTTCAAAATTTTTAATAAATTGCAATTTTGAAATGAATGGTTTGTGATTGTGATAGCACTAGTATTTTTCAAGGAATACTATTTAGTTGTGATCATGCTATTAGTTAGTCAAATAAGTTGAGTTTGATGAGTTAGAAGATTGATTTGTTTTAGGATTGGAATTTAAGAAGGAAAAGTCAATCTGTGGCCTTTGTTGTTCGAGCCGGTAAGTCTAAAATGGGTGGGACTTATGCACCTTACCACCTAAGATCGTCTGGTCTGGGATGGTATTTCCGAAAGCTCGTTACACGGACAACATCGAAAGACATGGACAATTCCTTAATGGCCTTTAGAATCTGAATGAGTAAGTACACTTCATTGTGGACAGAAAATTTGTAATCAAGGGTTCTCTAGAAAGCCATGAATTCCAAAAAGCAAGTCAATTATGTTTTCGCGAACTATTTCATTCTAACTCATAAGGAAATAAGCTTTGAAACTAAACACAGTCAAAAAATTGTTTGAGTCTTTATTATAATTTGTTAAAAACTCTCTTGCTTGGGGACAAGCCAGGCACAAGTGTGGGGTGTTTGACAACGCCTAGTGATATCAAGTATTTTAGGCGTTGTTGAGCCCTGTTCTTGATGAAATTATAATAGATAGGTCTGGGTATTCTCACTTTTCGTGCCAGGACTTGTTTGGAAGAAAAGAATGGAAACAGGGACTAAAAGCGTGCAAAAAGAAGAAGTTTGGAAAATCAATAAAATACGTACGCGCGCCGCGGGTATTGCAAATGCGCGACGCAGGCTTGAGGCGGTGAAACACATTCAAATGACGAAAAAACGGGGAAAGATAAGTACGCGCGTCGCGGATTCTTCGTTTGTGCGGCGCGGTCACAAGAAATTTGCAACTATAAATAGAGGCATTTCCAGCCGAAAACCCTAGCAAAGACCGGGTGTAAAATCGACCTTGAAGCTCTTTGACTCCAAGATTTCGTTTCAGCAAGCTCTCAATTGGTATTTTTATGTTTTGGATTTTATTTTTAATTAGTTAGATAGTTGTAAGCTTGGGTTTCTATCTTTGGGAGTGACAACCATTGATATTAAGCTTTAGCTTCTGTTTTAGTAGTATTTGGTTACTGTTTTCATGTTTAGATTCGGATTTGGTGAATGAAAATCATTCGGTTACATTCAATATTAGTTTTTCGGTGTTTTTATGCTTGTGTTTGATTGTGATTGTTTGGATTGTGTTTGGATCTTGTTTTTGACCTTGTTGGAACTGTTTTCCTTCGCTGAATTCAGTAGCTAACTTGGTTAGGGTTAGGCATTAAACATTAGCTAGTAAGAGTTCAAGTAGAACATTTGTTACTGGTTAGTTTATGCTTTGCTTAGTTTAGATGCCTTTGATTGCTTCTGATGCAGAGATGTACTTCTGATTTCATAAAGTAACTAGGTTCATTTGAGCTTAGCTTTGCTTAGCTTGAGTTTGTTTTGACTATTGCTTAGGTTGTTAGTGATTAGAAAGATAGAAACTGATTCCTCCGACTGTAGCGTGACACTACTAGTTGGTAATCTGTCATCTGGTCTAACTCGAAGCTCCCGTGGATCGACCCTGACTACCAATGTACTAGTGTGTGTTAGGTATTTTTTTCTTATTTTTGACCGCACGACGACCGCTGCGTTGTCAATTACCAAGATACCCCTCTTCCAATAACCAATTATCTTAATATGGAATTACTACATTACCCCTATTTGAAATTGATCATACAAAGTCTGAAAATATGAAGCATAATTATTTCCTAAAATATCCACTCATTTTAAGACTATTTTAATTTCAATGGATTTGAAACCAAGTTTAATTATAATAAAGTTGGTTATTCCGAAAGAGTTCATTCATAAATAAAACTACTAAATTGCCCTCTGCTTCATATAAATGCCAAAATTATTAACATGATAATGAACGTGTGAATTCTTAATAGACTCATGTCTAAATATGTATTTGTATAAAATCACGATATCAAGATAGACGACTCCTAAACATGAGCAAATTCTTAAAATAGTTCATTTATTTTGTTTAATAAAATTATAAAATAAATTTTATTTTATCGATTTAAGCTCAAAGCTTTTAGTCCCAAAACACGGATGTTACAAAAAACGAATCTTCACAAATAAGTGCCATTGATTTCATTCAAGTTCTGGCTTCCGAGAACGAATTTGTAAGAGGTTTAATTGTCAACGAAGGTGGGATTCGCATTCTTGTTCGTGTACTCGATCCAAAATCTTCATATTCCTCAAAATACCAAGAAAAATCCATGCAGGCACTAATAACCCTATGTTCATATTCAATTGGGTACATAAACACTTTAAAAACTTACAATTTCATGTATCATATTCTTTATTTTCTTCAAAACGGTGAAGTTTCGGTCCAAGAAGCAGCCTTGAGGGCTGCGTTTTTGGTTATGTGGGACATGCAATGAGTTTAAGAGAAGCCATGGGTGATGCAGGATTCATGCCAGAAATGGTGAAATTTCTTGATGCAAAGTCATTTGAGGCGCGAGAAATGGCTTCAGAGACACATTTATGATCGGTGGTTATCAAGAAAAAAAAGATTCGTGCAAAATGATGAAAATGTGAAATGTCTTCTTCAATTTCACAAAAATAATATCAAGACTACTCTACATTAAGAGAGAGAGAGAGAGAGAGAGAGAGAGAGAGAGAGAGAGAGAGAGAGAGAGAGAGAGAGAGAGAGAGAGAGAGAGAGAGAGAGAGAGAGAGAGAGAGAGAGAGATAGATAGATAGATAGAGAGAGGAGGGGGGTTAGGCCGGTGGGGTGGGTTTTTTATTTTAATAATAAAAAATAAATCAAGTGTTAAAAGAAAAAGAAAAAAGAAATAAAAAGGGTAATAATGTCATTTGACATGGACTAAGGATCAAATGTGTTAGCAGATGGAAACAGATGGGCAAGAAAGTGGGAATTTTTGATTTAGGATCAATCCGAAAATGACCCCAAACCACAGGGACCAAAACTGTAATTTACTCTTATTTTTTTAGACAAAACTGCAAAAAATAGTCCCTATGGTTTGCGACTTTCTATGGATAGGGTCCATTGACTTTCAAAATCGTGAAAATAGTCCTTATCAGGGGGTTTCTTTGTGGTTTAGGTCCCTGACCAACTTGAAATGTCTATTTTACCCATTTAATTTCTTTTTCCCTTTTCCTTTTTACCCATTTATATTTTTTATAAACAAAAATAAAAAATAACCCACCCTTTCTCTACTTTCTCTCTACCGTTTTCTCTCTCGGTCTCTCTAACTTTTTGGAAACGTATTTCACCGCTGATCTCCCCCTTCCCGTCGCTGCTGTGTCTTCTCTGGCGTTGGGACCTCCTCTCAACCCGGCCATGGACTCTCGTCCACCCGACCTTACCCGTGATGGAGTTTCGCCACCAGTGGTTAACATATCTTCATCAATTTTGGGGAGAGCGAGGAGAAACAAATCATCCCCCGCTCTTTCAATCAAGCTAAACCCTAGAGTCGTTGTCAAGAAACCCACTAGCGCTGCACACCAGAGATCGGTTAACATATCTTCGTCAATTTTGCAGTCGTAATTTCAGTTTTCATGGTCTGAAGTGAGCAATGTGGATGAGGATTTCTTTTTGTTGCTCAATTGGGGTTAATTGTATACCGACTTGCTTCTTTTTCACCTGGTTATGATCGGTGGTGGGTAAGAAGAAGGGTGGAAGAATCGTTGAACATGGAATGGTCCTCCACCTGGTTGATGGTTCCGATTTCCAAGGGAAGCGATTGAATCACCACACTCGGTAAAACTTTGTTCTTTAATCAATTGTGTGACGATTTAGATCTTAATGCGAAATTGGGAGGGATTCAGGGATTTGGATGTTAATCGAAAATGTGCATATTCAGAATTTCAGATCTGTTGTGAGTTTGACTGTATGACTTTAAAATGAGAGGAGATCTTGACGGGTGTGTTCATCTTCTTGCAGAAATTGAACCTGTTGACTGGTAATTACGAGGGCTTCAAAAGGAGGTGGAGCGGGTAGTGTTAATACAGAGCTGAGATTAGAATGGTGGTGTATGTGGTTGCCGGAGCGGAGCGGGCGGAGAGCGGCTTCCGGTGGTGATGAATTTAGGGTGAGAGTGGGAGAGAAAATGGGGGTTGAGTGGTAAGTTTTTTTTATTTTTTTTATCTCTTTTTATTATGAAAAAATGTAAATGGGTAAAAAGAAAAAGAAAAATGAAATTAGAAGGGTAAAAAAGACATTTCAATTGTGACATGGACCTAAACCACAAAAAAACCTACTGATAAAGACTATTTTTACGATTTTGAAAGTCAATGAACCATATCCACAAAAAATCGAAAACCACAGGGTCCATTTTTGCAGTTTTGTCTATTTTTAATATATTACTAGATGATTTAAATGGAAACATATTTTTCAATCTATGTATCTTCAATAAATAATAAAGTAACTAGAACTTAAATTAAAATTAAAAATTTGCAGGGGCTTGGTTCAAACTTCATAATGGTTTAAAAAGATTTAAAATTAAAAAAGCACTATGGAATAAACTCGTAGCATGAGATAGTTTCAGTTGTAAAAGCAATGAAAGTATTAATCTCGTCCGATGAATCCTCCACCATATACAAGGATCCTCGATTCTGACCACGAGCAATGACCATGTTGTCCTTCAATACTTTCCACTGATGGTTGTCAAACTCAACCTTGTGTACTTCATCATCCAACTGTCCCACTGATATCAACATCCTCTTCAGACCTGGATTGAAGTTGACATCCTTCAAAGTCTACTTCGTTCCCAAGGATGATTGTAATGTAACATCTCTAACTCCGGTTATATCTAGGCTCTTGTTGTCCACAAGTCTCACCCTGCCATTGTAACGTCTGGAATTCTTCATTAAGTCCCGGCTGTGACATGCGTGGAAGGATGCACCTAAGTCCATTATCCAGGACTCCGTGGAATTCTCTACACACCAAATGAGTGCATATTCGAAATCTTCCGCAAGATTCACTTCTTTCTTCGCACCTGCGAATCCAGAAGGCTTCAGACATTGATTCTGGAAATGCTCACTCTCTTTGTGGTTCCAACAGACAACATCTTTTCTGCTTTTGGATTGTCCCCTTCTGCGTGACTTCGATCTTTCTTTACCACCGCCACCTCGTTTCGGTCTCCTCCCTCTCTCTTCGGTTGTCAAAGCGCTTCCGGAACAATCATCTGCATTTCTCCTTTGGATATCTTCGCCAATGATTAAATCACGGATGCCTTTGAATGTGAGTTCTGGAGTTTCGGATGAACTACTAACCGCTGTAACCGTTCTAGACCAGGGATCTGGAAGCGAATATAGTAACAACAAGGCTTGGACTTCATCGTCAAAGCCAATATCCACCAATATCAAGCTTGACATAATGGAATTGAACTCGTTGACATGCTCTGCCACAAAAACTCCTTCCTTCATCTTCGTGTTCACAAGTTGTCTAATCAGGAAAACCTTGTTTGCAGCTGAAGGTTTCTCGTACATATTGGACAGCGCTTTGAGCAAGCCATACATGGTCTTTTCGTTTACAATAAATGGGAGATGGAGTTTTTTCTGATAAAGATAGTCTTCTAACTGCATTCTCCGAAACCCGAAATCATGGCTGTCAAACTTGTCGATTTTGATCTTCCTTTCTTTAGCCATAACTCTGATACCAGTTTGTTGGGTAAGCAACAAGCGAGGTCGGTAAACTTCAACCTCTCAAGCATAAGATAAAGTTAAACAACCCTCGACAGATAGTACTCAACCAAATGAAATCGTTGTAGCAATAAATACAATAAGAACAAACTAGCAAAGAATCGACACAGAGAATTAAGTGGTTCGCTTGATCGGAAGATCAAGCTACGTCTACTACGGAACTAGAGAGATTTTATTATCTGAATGTTATATAAAATTTACAAGTATAATTTCACTCTAATTTTCTGCACATAAACAGTCTTGGTTACGGGATATACAAATATGCCCAAGGATCAGATCTGGAAGATGAGACAGGAAATCTTCTAGCCTTGACTTTCTGCACTAGGCCAGCTGATGTGAAAAGTCATGGAACATGTTGTGACAGACCAACTTCTGTCAGCAACAATCCATCGAAACTTGTGTCAAGAGTACACTCCATGTCGGAAGTAGCTAACTCTTTTATCGACATCTCGACTCTTGACATCCAATCCATGTGGAGAGTCTACTGCAAGGTCCGGACCGGAGCGAAGGCTGCTCCTCGGTCTGGATGATGCTTCATGTGGATGATCTTAAAGTAGAGTAACAAAATGGTGAATACATCGGACTCGTGATACATACTTTGCAACTGATCGATCTTCGCTTTGCATCACATGATCATTCAGTAGAGCTCATCATCTTTGATAAAGAAACTGACCCGGACGAAGCACGACGTCCAACCGCACCGGCATTCCTCGCCTCATTTTGGTTGCTTCAGACAACTGATATTCTTCGGTTGTAGTGACACATCAATTCGGGTTAGACTCCACATAATCAACAATTGGAACCATCTCCGACAGACCTGGTTTTCTCCGATGAGAATAAGTGAAGAGGTAGCACCATGACGATAGGTGATCCTCTCTCCGACGAACCTGGTTCGACAATAGAACGGAAAGGAGAGGAGGAGTAGAGAGAGAGTATGTGTGTGTGCATATGATTCAAACTGGGTATTTGGATTTTTTATGTTATTTTAATTGAAAAAATAATAAAAAATGTTGAAAATTTTAAAAATAAATTATTAAGGGTAAATTAGTCTTTTTATATCTGTCAGGGACCAAGCACGCAACAAAACCAAACAATAGGGACGATCCGAGGTAAAAAAAGTGTTAAGGGCCTAGCACGCAAATTACCCCAAACCACAGGACCATTCGTGCAATTTACTCTTTCTATAAAAATATTTCTATATAATTTATCCAATTCAAGTACTCTTTGAGTAATCCTAGAACTCACTACTCCCCAGTTGGCCAAACGAGTACCGAATTACGAGTTTTGCAACATTGAAGAAAATAGTAATGCATAGGTTCGGGCTTCACATACCCATCTCATGGATCATCACATTGAGCTCGTGGATTGAAAACTCCTCAATATCAACATTGTCAACGTACACTACTTTACCCTCTTGGTATTTTATAGCTGGAGACAGGGGTGAGCAAAAAGCCAAACTGCAAACCGAAAAACCGCAAAAACCTACAAAAAACCGCAAAACCGAAACTGAAAACCGAAAGATGGTGGGATTTTTTATTTTCTAAAAAGCGATTATTTGCAATGCAGGACGGTTTTGCATTATATACCCCACCGCAAAAACGCGTCACATGATCTTTTATATATTTAATTAATATATATTGCATATTTAACTTTTTTGGAAATAAAGTTGACTAAAAAGAAACTAAGAAGCGGAATTTATTTCAATCTGAGTCCTTAACATTGACGAAGATTTAGTTTCAAGACTTAAAATATGTATTTTCGTCACATAATATTATTTTAAGTATTCTCAAATATGTGTTAGCCATAAACTTTGATCGTTTTTTAGCACTTTAACAACTAACTCGTCATAAAGTCGTTTTTATGTATGTGTTCAATTTATTATAAGCCCAAAAAATATGATTATGATCCATCGGTTTAGCGGTTTTAAAACCGTCCCAATATAAAAATCCACAGCGTAGCTATTGCAGTTTATAAAATGAACCGAACCACATAAAAACCAAACCACACTTAAAACAACAAACCGCACCAAATACAAAAAACGAACAATGTGATTTTAAAATTTTAAAAACCGATCTATGCGGTTTTAACCTAAAACTGCACCATGTTTACCCCTACATGAAGATTTCAAAACACACATACACACACACACACACACCTGACATCGTCGCAGTCGTTGATGCGGTCAAAAATACAAGATTAAATACCTTACAAGCTCACTAGCTAGTGGAAGTAAGGGTCGAATCGTGGAGTCAGTGGTTGAAATATGTGTCAAGAAATAACCGATCTATAATGTCACTCTATAGATGGTGTCGATCCATACACGCAACGAAATCCAAACAATACGAAAATTACTGAAAACATAAACTTGCAACTATTAACTACTCGAATCCAAATCTCAATCAAACCGAGCAATACGTTCTGATCCCGAGGTATACTCAGAAAATCAGAAACGTCAAAACATAAATGAAATAATAAACGACAAGGATTAAAGAACCGAAATCGAAACCGAATGATAAAAGTAACCGAATGATTGCATTAAAAGTAAAAACAGTACCGAGCCGAATGTTTCTGACTCGGACCAAGAATCCAGATCTATGCGGTCAATCGTGTTCTACAATCCAGAACCGTTGAACACGGGCGATAACAAATACCGAAAAACACTAAAATAAACTAAAACTATGCAACTACCAACTACCGATAAAAGAAATACGAAAATACGAGTCGAAGAGACCTGAGTTCCACTCAATGGTCGGGTCTTCGCTCCCGAATCACGAACCAGAAGCCTCTATTTATAGTTGCGAAAAATGCAAGGACGCGACGCGCAAAGGTGAAATCAGCGGCGCGTCCTTATCTTTAACCCCGATGTTGGCACTTTGAATTTTGAATCTCTGATCTGATACACAGCTGTCCGCGGTGCGCGTGTTATCCAGACGCGCGACGCGCGTATGTTTTCGCTTGAAAGTGAAGCTCATTCTAAACTTCGCCATTTTGCACGCTTTTAACCCCTGTATTTCACATAATTTGTACACAAGAACTAAATACAAAAACATGAGTAATATAACAGTTTAAGATATATATTTTACCCAGAATATGGCTTATCGACGACTAAAATACTTGATATTACTAGGCGTCGTTAACACCGTGGTTAATTTGCATTGTGAATAAGGTCTCAAAACCATTTGAAAAAAAAAGGCATAAGATTTAGTGATATAATCTCATCTCAACAATAATCGACTTGAATGTTAGAAACACTTAGTGTAAACTTCGTTTACGTTAAAAGCACCGCTTGAAAATCATAAGTTCCACATTATAGGTTGCATCATTGTACCAATTTTTGTAAACCCTCTTCGTTGCCAGAAACATTTAGATGGTGCAAGATCGATGACGATGAAGCTATGAGGATTTTCTTGGGAGAAGAAGTGAACAGTCTCTTAGGGACTGATTATGCAACACATACACATAATTAGTCTCCTTATAGCGGCAAGGTGTTGATTAAAGATGCTGCATACGAAAAGACAAAAATGCCCCTCATGTAAGGGGCACGCGACTCTCATTAATTGACCATATATGACGATAATAAACCAGCAGGCTAAATGTGAAATCAAAACCTTCAAAAAGGATCACCGATGAAAATATAGAAAATTATGACTGAAACTACAAAAACAACCATATGGATCAAAACTGTAATTCACTCTTTTCATCATTATACTTGTTATGAGATTTCCTTAAATTTTCAAGTCTAAATTGCATTGTGGTGCCATTTAGTATAAAAAAAATCAAATTAATAACTAACCAACTAATTATTTAATGATGACTAATTCGCACATATAAAATTGGCTTCGTGAGCTTAAAATAACCGTGATTAGAAATTCGTGCTACTATTTAGATTTCGTATGCCGTTCTAAAAAAAAAAAATAGATTTCGTATCTGTCTAATTTGACTTCCTAAATTATTATTTTTTGATCATATGAGTTGGTCTCACAAAGAGTCTAAATAAATAACCCCTGTAATAGAAAATAACTTTATTTTGTATTGAAAACAATTATTTGTATTTGAAAACAACACAATACCGAATGTGCAAAAGGTGTTTGATGATATTCAAGTAAATGTGTTCAATTGGTTCAAATTCAGGGGCAAAAAGAGAATAGAGTGGAATGAGTGGCTTTGTAATACTGTCATTTAATTGTTGTTTCTTGTTTTCTTTGTACTGTCGCTAGCTTCTTGCTAATCGTTTTATTTTATTTTATCGGCCGTTCTAAAAAAAAAAAGTAGACTTATACGATAGACCTTCATTGTTTTTACGTCCTGTTCTCGAGATTTTTGAGAGAAGGAAGGGAAAAGAAAATTGTGTTAATGTGGTTGATTTTTTTAAGGAGGTGAAAGAAAAAATATGGAGGGAAAATTTGCCTTTTCTTCCCTTGAAATATATATGTCCAAATATGGGATGATGAAGAGAAAATGAAAATTTTCCTTTCCTTCATTCTCTTCCTTTTTTTTTTTTTTTTCTTTAATCTCAACAAGAAGGTGTTAGAGCACCTTTAGCACATTCAATATGAGTTTTTTGAGAGCTTTTTCATCTAAAAAGCCCATAAATTTGAAAAGGCTATAATGGAAAGTTTTTAAGTTATAAGCTTTTTCATATAGCTTGTTAATTAACAAGCTCTTGGCTAAGAGCATGAGTTTTTCATATTTTGGTGGGTCTCATATATTATTAACTAATAAAAAATAGACAATACGTTATGAAAAATTATATCGACAATAAAATAAACTAAAACACGATAAAGGAAAATAAATGTGGACACAATGATTTAACGTGGAAAAACTCTTACGGGAAAAAACCACGGGCACAACCGATGATAATCACTATATGAGAAAAATGAGGAGGTTACAAGATTTGGAACTAAAAATATATATCCCTCTTTTCTTTTAATACATGGTGCCTCACAATGTATATATATATATATATATATATATATATATATATATATATATATATATATATATATATATATATATATATATATATATATATATATATATATATATATATATATATATATATATATATATATATTTCACTCAATGGTTTTGGACGATTGAAATTGTAAAATGAGCATCCCTATTTATAGGGATGATCAGCCGAAAAATTTGCAGTAAAGGTTGAAAAACGCATTGTAGGTGCCTGAAATTGTTGAAGCGGATAATATCGTCGTTCAAATGAAATTCCCACGTGCAGATGCAAACTTGAATTTGATTTTAATTACTATTCAGCGGGGCCCACTTGAATTATTCCTTTGACTGCCTTTTTTCTTGCTTTTGAAAAGGCAATTATTTACAATCTCCACCTTGAATTTAAAAAAGCAATAAGTAATCAAACAACTCCACCTTGAGACGAATTTCTGCTTGTAGAACTCATCATTATAAAATCATTGTGTGCCGACAATCCTTGGAATTAGATTGTCATACCAACCAAGCTTGAGCAAAGCTCAAACTTAGTTGTTGGAACCGGCTTCGTCATCATATCCGCCGGATTGTCATGAGTGCTAATCTTTTGAACTTGAATATCACCTTTGGAAATAACATCTCGAATAAAGTGATAACGTACATCAATATGTTTCGTCCTCTCATGAAACATTTGATCTTTTGTGAGATAAATAGCATTTTGACTATCACAAAAAATATTTGTGGGAGATGTGTCTCCACAAAGTTCACCGTATAAATTTCTTAACCAAATAGCTTCTTTGCAAGCTTCAGAAATTGCCATATATTCTGCTTCAGTTGTGGATAAGGCAACAGTGGTCTATAGACTTGCCTTCCAACTCACAGCACATCCACCAATGGTAAAGACATAACCTGTCAAAGATATTCTTTTATCTAAATCTCCAGCATAATCAGAATCTACATAGCCCACCAGTCCTTCACCAGAACTTCCAAATTGTAAACATGCATTGGAAGTACCGCATAAATATCTAAGAATCCATTGAACAGCTTTCCAATGCTCTTTTCCTGGGTTAGCCATATATCTGCTAACAACACTTAAAGCGTGAGATAAATCAGGGCGAGAACATACCATGGCATACATTAGAGAACCAACTGCACTAGAATACGGAACTTTCGCCATGTTGTTAATTTCATCATTTGTCTTTGGACAATATGCTGAAGACAGTTTGAAATGTGCAGCTAATAGAGTACTCACTGGCTTGGCTTTATGCATGTTGAATCTTTGAAGAACTTTCTCAATATACCTCTTTTGACTTAGGTATAGTTTTCCATGCTGTCTGTTACGAGTAATTTCCATACCAAGAATTTTCTTGGCTGGACCTAAGTCCGTCATTTCAAACTCTTTGCTTAGTTGTGTTTTTAGTTTTGCTATCTCTAGTTTATCTTTTGCAGCAATCAACATATCATCAACATAAAGAAGCAGACTTTCCATTCTTTGAATGCAGAGAATGCTTCAGATTTAAGCTTCAAGAAATATGGCCAAACTCTTCTTGAATAATCATCAATAATTATCAACATATAACGAGCACCTCCTAGTGATGCTTCTTGAGATGGTCCCCATAAATCAGCATGTACATACTCCAAAATGCCTTTTGTAGTATGTACTGAGGTGTTAAATTTTACCCTCTTGTGCTTGCCAAAAATACAATGTTTACAGAATTCCAATTTGCCAACGCATTGGCCATCAAGCAATCCTCTTTTGCTTAATGTTGTTAAACCAAGTTCACTCATATGCCCAAGACGCATATGCCATAGATTAGTAGTATCAGAAATAGAAGATGAATTTGAAGTAACATTTGAATTACCTGTTACTGTTGTACCCCGAAGATGATACACGTTTGCTGATTTGATATCGGCTTTCATGACAATCATAGCGCCTTTTGAAACCTTTAAAACTCCAACTTCACCGGAATATTTGTACCCTTTAAGGTCAAGAGTACTTAAAGAAATAAGGTTTCTTTTCAAACCTGGAACCTGTCGAACATCAGACAAAGTTCTGACAACACCATCAAACATCTTGATTTGAATTGAACCGATTCCAGTGACTTTATATGGTGCATTATCACCCATCAATACGGAGCCACCTTCTATAGGTTGATAATTTGTAAACCAGATTCTGTTTGGACTCATGTGAAAAGTACAAGCTGAGTCAAGAATCCATTCATAATTGGTTTTTAGGATTCCTGCAAAAGCTACAAGAACATCTCCATTAGAATTATTTTCAGCAGCATAAGTAGCTTTTCCTTCATCATCTTGATTTGGTTTGGGGTTTTGATTAGCAGCTCTTTTCTCCTTGTTCTTCAACTTGTAACATTCAGAGATATCATGTCCTTCCTTTTTTGCAATAGTTGCATGACTTGGAACGTCTGGATCTAGATTTGCTTCTGGAATTTCTTTTGTTCTTGCATTTGGAATCATTCTTATCTGTTGGTATGCCACGAACTGCCAGACTTTCTCCTTTAGAACTTGAACCTTCAGTGGATACCATATCTTTCATATTTTCTTTTGCATGCAAAGCTTCATAAACTTCGTGAAAGTGTTAAAGTATCACGACTATATAATATGGTATCTCTAAAGTTTGAATAAGAACTAGGCAAAGAACATAAAAGAATTAAACCCAAATCCTCTTCATCATATTTTACCTCCATAGCTTCAAGATCAGTGATGATCTCTTTAAACGTCGAAAGATGATCCAACAACGATCCACCTTCTTGCATCTTAAGCGAAAATAATTTTTGTTTAAGGTGCATCTTACTTGTGAGATCTTTGGTCATACAAATTTGTTCCAATTTTAGCCATAAAGCGGCGACAGTACTTTCTTTCATAACTTCCTGCAAAATATTGTTAGATAAATGAAGATGGATATGAGAGAGAGTCTTACGATCTTTACGATCCTTTTCTTTATCTGACAAGACGCAGACATTTTGTCTCGGCCTAACAGAGCATCATCAAGGTCCAACTGAGCCAATACAGCTCGCATCTTTACTTGCCATAATGAAAATCTTGTATCTCGATCCAACAATAGAATATCGTATTTCAAAGTAGCCATGTCGATATAATACTCAATAAATTGAGAATGAGTATAAAAAACAACGTGGCTCTGATACCACTTGTTATGAAAAATTATATCGATAATAAAATAAACTAAAATGTGATAAAGGAAAATAAATGTGGACACAATGATTTAACGTGAAAAACTCTTACGGGAAAAAACCACGGGCACAACTGATGATAATCACTATATGAGAAAAATTAGGAGGTTACAAGATTTGGAACTGAAAATATATATCCCACTTTTCTTTTAATACATGGTGCCTCACAATGTATATATATATATATATATATATATATATATATATATATATATATATATATATATATATATATATATATATATATATATATATATATATATATATATATATATATATATATATATATATATATATATATATATATATATATATATATATATATATATATATATATATATATATTGGACGATTGGAATTGTAAAATGAGCATCCATATTTATAGGGATGATCAGCCGAAAAATTTGCAGTAAAGGTTGAAAAACGCATTGCAGGCGCCTGAAATTGTTGAAGCGAATAATATGATATTGTGTATTATATTTATATATGTATATAGTGTGGAATATGTTGTGTGTACAGAAGAAAAGGAGGAAACTTGTTTTTGATTGGAACTTGGAGCCTTTACTCTCCTCCCACATCGCCCACGGGAGAAAGAGAATGAATGAAATGAACATTATAAAAGACACCCAAGTCATCCTCTACGTAATAAACCAGGCTCTCCTTTAAACCGCCTTTTTCCATTGGCTGGTTTATTGATCTGGTCCGATTGAGTCATATTTTTGACTCGGTTGGTTTGAATTAGTCCGTTTTTTACTGAGTTTGTTTGATTTAGTCTGATTTGTGAGTAAGTTGGTCCGACTCTAATTGCTCGACCCGAACCTGATCTGACCCGACGGGTTGGTACAGGTTAAACACGTTTTTAAATTTTAAACGGGTTCACGGGTCGTGTCGGGTTGATGTGGTTATAAACGTGTCGTGTTCGAGTTGTGGTTGTCAACCCGTTTACGTAAACGGGTCGTGTCCGGGTTGATCACCCTCAACCTGTTTAATGTCTCAACCCGACCCGGACCCGACCCGACCTGACCCAATTGCCACCTCTAATAATATCATCGTTCAAATGAAATTCGCAAGTGCACATGCAAACTTGAATTTGATTTTTAATTACTATTCAGCGGGGCCCACTTGAATTATTCAATTACTTGCCTTTTTTTCTTGCTTTTGAAAAGACAATTATTTACACAATACATATAATATCCCTACAAAAATGGTCTTCGAAAAACCTCTACTATAGTGAATATAACTTAAACTTTTTAAATATGAGTTTTTTCATGAAAAAACTTATATAAAACCCTCCCTATTGTTATGTAGAAACACGACCTGTTAGAGGAATTCTAAAATTGCCATATTTTAATTCGAAATAAGTCTGTTACCCATATTTTTTTACTAAAATTGTAAGCCAAAGAAAACTTCTATCCACTTGTTTCAAGGGTGAGTAGAAAATAAAACATTTACAAACTTATTTCAAGGAATATCACTAAGTATGATAGTATTATTTTACGTACGACAAAATATTTCGGTCACCAAACACATTTTGTTTAAAGCGTAAGACCATCTATATCCACACGGATATGGAAGCCGAAGCGTTCAAAGGCATTCCCACTTTATTCGTTGGGAACCTAAAAGACACCATCTCTTAGAATCTTGCATCATATAGGATAACACAAGACATTAAAGTTCACAGCAGTTAGCCTTCAAAAAATACTACATATTCCCGATTGCTACTATGAATGCTGTAAAATCAGACAATTCTTAGCGCTCATCATAAACTCATTCCGTTTTTTTGGTGAACTTTCATTTTAAACTGATTGCCTTGTTACATTTCTGGGTGAAGAGTGATGGCGAGATGGGAAGGAGGAGCACCCGCAATTGGCATTGACTTGGGCACCACATACTCATGTGATGCTGTATGGAAAAATGATCGGATCGAGATCATACCGAATGACCAAGGCAATCGAACGACGCCATCTGTTGTTGCTTTCACTGATTCTCAACGTCTCGTTGGTGATGGCGCTAAGAATCAAATTACAAGGAACCCTGCAAATACTGTTTATAGTAAGTTTCAAGTTTCAGCTTTCTATATATGATTTTATATTTTATGTTTTCGCACACTTTTATTGCATGTCTGATATGGTTAAGTTATTATATTTTAGATGCCAAGAGGTTGATCGGCAGGAGGTTTAGTGAAGCCATGGTGCAGGAAGACATAAAGTTACTGCCATTTAGGATCCTAAAAGGGCCTAGCGACATGCCAAAAGTTTATGTTTCTCACAAGGGTCATGAACAACAATTTTTCACGGAGGAAATCTCATCAATGGTTCTAGCCAAGATGAAAGAGATTGCAGAGGCATATATTGGTGGCACTGTCAAAAATTCTGTCATAACTGTCCCAGCTTATTTCAATGATTTTCAGCGTCAAGCAACCAAGGATGCCGCTACTATTGCAGGCCTAAATGTGGTCCGCATGATCAATGAACCAACAGCAGCTGCAATTGCCTACGGTGTAGACAATAGTTTTGGTGGAAAGAGGAATGTCCTTGTATTTGATCTTGGCGGTGGTACTTTTGATGTCTCTCTTCTCACCATAGATGGAGTGGGTAAATTTGAGGTGAAGGCAGTAGCTGGTGACACTCATTTGGGAGGTGAGGATTTTGATAACCGCATGGTCAATTATTGTGTTGAGGATTTTAAGAAGAAATGGAATAAGGATTTGATGCGAAATGAAAGAGCTTTGGGAAGGTTAAGAGTTGCTTGTGAAAAAGCAAAGAGAGTTCTTTCATATGATACTGAAGTTTCAATTGAACTAGACGTGTTGCATGAGGGTATTGACTTTTCTATGAAAATTACTCGCGCGAAATTTGAAGAGCTTAATATGAGTTTTTTTACTGAGTGTATAGAACAACTGGAGACATGTTTAGCGGATGCTAATATGCGCAAAGGAAGTGTAGATGAGGTAATTCTTGTTGGTGGGTCAACCAGGATACCAAAGGTCCAGCGCATGTTGCAAGAATTTTTTCATGGGAAGGAACTATGCAAGAACATCAACCCTGATGAAGCTGTGGCTTATGGGGCTGCAGTTATGGCCGCAAAGCTATGTGGTAAGACGACAAACATGGTTAAGGAGTTGATGCTATTGGATGTCACTCCTTTGTCACTTGGTAGGGGCGTACGGTATGGAAGAATGAGTTTTGTGATTCCAAGGAACACACCTATACCCACGAAGCACACCAAGAATTATTATACAACTGAAGATAACCAAACTTCGATGAATGTCGACGTGTACCAAGGTGAACGCACTAGATGTACTGACAACTACTTGTTAGGATCGTTTAAGATTTTAGGAATTCCACCTGCTCCTAAAGGAGTCGCAGTAGTGGAGCATTTCTTTGAAATAGATGTTGATGGCATCCTCACAGTTACGGCAAAGATAGTATCCACTGGTAAGACCGAAAAACTTACTGTTACCAATCTTAGTGGAAGATTGTCAAAGCAAGAGATTGAGCAGATGATGAAAGATGCTGAGAAGTTCAAGCTTGAGGACCAAGAGTACAAGAGGAAAGCAGAAGCATACAATGCCTTGGAGGATTACATATATGATCTAAAGATAAAGATTAAAAGAAATGATATGCCTGTAAAGGTCTTGAAGAACTTGCAGTATGCCATTGATGATACAACGGAATGGCTGTCTAAGGCCAAAGTTGCAGCAGTTGATGAGATTGAGCGTAAGAAGGAGTACCTTGAGTTCATATCTAGGCTTGCATTTCCTAACTAACGTAATGAAGTTCTTTTAGCATACGAGACTCTGATATTTTGAATTTTGGCATCAGATTTATATGATATGTATTGCAACTGATGTTTTCCCTACTTCTTGTTTTACTTCAAAGCCAAAGGAATTAAACTGGTTTCTGAAGAAAGGATCATCTGGCGAGGCTAACAGTTCCATAAGCAGGAAATTATCCTGGACGGGCTCGTGTTTATCCTTGTTTTCACAACTGTTTACACCTTTTACCTCTTCTTGCCCCATTTGTATGTGACTGAGGTTTTATTAGTGTGAATGCTAAGCAATATCTACACCTTTTACCTCTTCTTGCCCCATTTGTATGTGACTGAGGTTTTATTAGTGTGAATGCTAAGCAATATCGATAAAAAATGGACAAACATGTTTTAAAAAATGGGGAATTTCATATATACCCTAAATGAATCATAAAATATATATACCCAAATTCTATTTTTTTAACATTTTTTAATTATTTTTATAGTTTTTTGTTATTTAAAACCATTTTAATTGCAAAGCAATTTTTATTGACCATAATACCCTTTTGCATAACTATCATAGCAAAAACCGGAAGCACAATCAGCACGTCCGGGAAAACAATATTTTCTGAACTTCTATGATTGCTGGTGGATTCTGACTAGGATCAATTTACCTGCAATCACAAAAGCCAATCAATGCTAAATAGAGGGTTCTTGGTATAGGATTGTAGAAAGAGTAAGAGCATCCACTATAGTGCTTTTTCAAAGTTTTTTTTAAAGTTTTTTCAATTAAAAAAACTTTAACAACCATAGTGGAAGCTTTTTGTTAGCAAAGTTTTTTCATATAACTTTGCCATTAAAAAGCTACCATTCAAGCTTTTTAATATTTATTATTATTTTATTGATATTTGTATTTATACAAAATAATTAAATGTATCAATATTTATGAAAAAGCTTAATGAAAAAGCTTTTACTATAGTGGAAGATTTATAAGCTTTTTAATATAATTATGTGACAATGACATGTCATAAATTTTTTTGAAAAAGCTCTTATAAAAAGCTCCACCATTGTGGATGCTCTAAGAACATTAATTGAAGTTTTCGTTGAAGCAATCATCTCCTTCTGTTTCACACCAAACCTCTGTATACCATAAAATCAAGTATTCTTCATATCAAAAGATCAAAAGGATAATGATAATTACCAATGTTGATTATCAAATATCAAGTTTCAAAAGAGAAGAGATGGAGGAGAGCTAGGGTTTGAGAGCTTTCATTAACTGTGAATGTTAAGTTGTGATCAAAATACAAAGAGAGCAAGGAATATATACATAGGCTAAATAAACCTAGTGGGCTAAATAAGGCCCAAACCTATAAAACACTTAATAGGCTAACATCCCCTCTCAAACTCACAATGCGGCAGCTATAAGCATTGAGAGTTTGTCACACAAAAATCGAAATCGAGAACCAGACAATGCCTTCATAAACATATCAGCAATCTGTAGGGTTGAAGGAACATGCGGCAAGGTGATGGTCCCAAGTTGAAGATGATGACGAGTGAAATGGCAATCAATTTCTATATGTTTTGTTCGTTCATGAAAAACCGAATTCTTGGCAATCTGTATTGCACTGTTGTTGTCACAGTGCAAGGGAGTAGGATGAGAAGCGTCAACTCCCATATCAGCAAGAAGCCAACGTAGCCAAACAATCTCACAAGTGGTGACAGCCGTAGCTCGATACTCAGCTTCAGTAGAGGACCGAGAGACAACATCTTGTTTCTTACTCTTCCATGAAATCAATGAGTCTCCAAGAAAAATGCAAAAACCAGTGGTGGATTTTCGATCATGAGGATCGCTATCCCAATCAGCATCGCTATAGGCACACAACTTGAGTGAGGACGTGGAAGGAAACACAAGGGTTTGGAATTGAGTGCCCCGAAGATATCTCAAGATACGAAGAACAGCTCCCCAATGAACAGTAGAAGGAGCGGTAACAAACTGGCTAACCACATGAACTGCATGAGAGATGTCTGGTCGAGTAACAGTAAGATAAACCAAACTTCCCACAATAGTTCGATATAGGCTTGGATCTGACAAAGGGACACCGTCTGTTGGAGAATACCTGGCATTAGTCTCCAGGGGAGTATCAACTGTCCTGTTGTCAGAGAGTCGAGCACGTTCAAATAGTTCAGAGATATACTTTGTCTGAGATAAAAGATAACCTTTTGAAGATTGTGCAACTTCAATCCCTAAGAAATAACGTAGCAATCCCAAGTCTTTCATAGCAAAACGGTAAGCCAAATCACGTTTCAAAGATTCTATACCATCATGATCATCACCGGTAATAATCATGTCATCAACATATAAGGATAGGAGAATCCGACCTGCATTCGTGCATCTAACGAATAACGCTGAATCATGATTACTGGGAGTAAAACCGAGAGAAGTAATCACAGTAGAGAATTTCTCAAACCAAGCACGAGAGGCTTGTTTGAGACCATACAAGGCTTTCCTAAGCCGACAAACTTCACCTGGTTGGTGAGCAATCCCTGGAGGAGGAGACATGTAAACTTCCTCATGAAGTTCACCATTCAAGAATGCATTTTTGACATCCATTTGGAATATCTTCCATTGACGAATAAAGGAAACTGCGATCAGAGTGCGGACAGTAGTCATTTTTGCCACTGGGGCAAAAGTCTCCTCATAATCCATACCATATTGCTGGGAGTATCCTTTTGATCTTATATACCCAACGACAACCAATCGTAAGTTTTCCATGAGGAAGCTGTACCAGATCCCACGTATGAGTATGATAAAGAGCTGTAAGCTCTTCCGCCATAGCATTCTGCCAACGAGAATCAGAAACAGCTTCTTTGTAAGACTCCAGTTCAGAAAGCCGATGTATATTTGCAATAAAAGATGCAAATGTTGGCGAATAAGAAGAATATACAAAATCTGGCAGTTTAGTAGTCTTATGAGTACGTACAGGTCTCGATGGTGGTGAAGATGGTGGTGAATGATTTTCTTGAGCGACAACAGGAGTGGGAGCAGTTGCAGACTGAGCAGGAGGGTTGTCTGGAGCTATGGAAGCATCATCAACTGGGCACTAGATGTAGTGTCATCACTATCAATGGTAAAAGGATCAATATTTTGAAGTTCTGACCGAGTCATGTTGTGAGACTGTACAGGAATAGCATAGTAAGGAATGTGCTCCAAAAAAGTAACATGTCGAGAGACATACAATTTCTGACTCGCCGGGTCATAACACCGATATCCTTTCTGACCAATACCATATCCCAAGAATACACAAAGGGCCGACTTTGGAGACTACTTGTTTCGTTCTACATGAGGTCGTAAGACAAAGCAGGTGCACCCAAATACCCGTAAAGATGAATAATCAGGTAATTGACCATACAACTTTTCATAAGGAGACATTCCAGAGTTGTGGCGAGTAAGGATGCGATTAATCACATAGGCAGCAGTAAGGATAGCTTCTCCCCAAAAGACACTAGGAACATCAGAAGATAATAACAAAGACCGTGTCGTTTCTACAAGGTGTCGATGTTTCCGTTCTGCTATACCATTCTGTTGAGGAGTATCAGTACATGATGATTGGTGAACAGTCCCATCAGATGCTAGTAACTGAGTAAAATCATTAGAAGTATATTCCCCTCCTAAATCACACCGGAAGCATTTTATGACAGCAGAGTGTTGGGTATTCACAAGAGCTCTGAAATTGCTATAAATGACAAAGAAATCTGACCTGCGCTTCATAAGATAAACCCATGTATAACGAGTATAATCATCAATGAACGAAACATAATAAGGCGATCCTCCTTTGGAGGTTATTGGGGAAGGACCCCACACATCAGAATGCACAAGATCAAAAGGAGCAAACGAACGAGTGACACTATTATTAAAAGGTAAGGCAAAGAACTTTGCCAGTTTACAACCACAACAATCAGAAATGTCAACATTGTTCAAACGACCTAACACACCAGTAGAGGATAAAAACTGTAAACGTGAATCTGAAACATGACCCAAACGAGAGTGCCAAAGATACAAATTTGAAGACGAATGACTTAAACGAAAAGACGACAAATCAACACTAGAGGCCGCAATATCAGACACTTGGAGCTGCTCCAAAACATAAAGCTCCCCAAGTTTACGGCCGATCCCAGTCACCCTCCGAGACTGTGGGTCCTGTACACAACAAAGAGAATCAGAAAAGAAGACCCAATAACCAGATTTACACAACTGACTGACCGAAACAAGATTCAAAGCAAGTGTGAGAATATAATAGACATTAGTGAGAGAGATATGGGGGGTAACAACAGGACCAATACCCTCAACTGGCATAGGTGTAGCACTAGCTGACATAACAAAAACATGAGGACTGGTTGATAACGAAGAAAAGGATGACAAATGTGGTGACATATGATGAGATGCACCAGAATCCAATATCCATAAGGATGAAGGAATACCTGAAGGACTAGATGCTGATAGACCTGTGTGAGACATAGATGTTGACATGGCAGTGGGATTGGAAGCAATGAACTGGCGAAATTGCTCAAAAACCTATGGATCCAAAGCTGATGGTGGCGTCATATTGAAATTGTTCTCTGTAGAAGGTACAGTACCAGCAGCAGTGAACTGTGGAGGACGAAATGGTGGAAATGATGGACGTTGTTGAAACAGTCCAGGAGGCCTGTTGAACTGTGGAGGCTGAAACTGTCCAGATGGTCTTGTTTGGTTTTGATAATTTCCCTTCCCCAACAGCAATGGACATTGAGACTTCCAATGATTTTTCTTTTTACAAAATGCACACTCATCAAATGCAACTTTCGGCTTAAACTGTCCAGGTGGTCTTGTTTGGTTTTGAACAGCAAAGACAGTAGGTGTGGCTACTGCCTTAGACCCTTTGTCAGATTGGGACTTGATACGGGTTTCCTCGGTAATCAACTCATGAACAACTGAATCCACTGTGGGAAGAGGAGTACGATGAAGGATTGTCCCACGTAAGCCTTCAAAACAATCAGAAATGTTTGCCATCAAAAACTGGACCAATCTCTGCTCTTCCCTTGTGGCAATGTAAGGCTTGAAAGCCTTTAGTTCTGCAGATTCAGTGAGAGCTAATTGATCCCACAAATCAGACATAGAAGCATAAAAATCCTGAATACTTAGACTGTTTTGTTGGAGGGCTCGGATATCAAATTCTAGCTGATACTGTTTTGCAAAGTTAGACTGAGTATACAGCCTTTCCAAATGGTCCCAAACTTCTTTTGTTGTGTCATACTTTGCTAACTGGGTGCCAATTGACTGAATGACAGAATTATTAATCCATGTAATAATTTTGGAATTATCAGTCTCCCAAGATTCCAATAAAATAGCAAAATTGGCAGCCCTGTCATCTGTTGGTTTACCCTTTATACCTGTATCAATCCCCCACATAGCCTTGCCCTGTAAAAAATCATTCATTACATAACTCCAATATGCATAGTTTTTACCATCCAGTTGTGTACTAATGGACTGAAGAGAGTCATCTCTTGGAGCCATAATATCAATAGACAGTCAAGCAAATATTCCAAAATTGTCCTTATGCAGATGAACAAACAACCCAATAATAGCAGCAACAATTAACTCTTAAAATCAAACATTCAACCCAGAAACGAAGCAGAAAATCAACCAAATCGAGCCGAAAATATCAATCGGTACACATAAATGAAGCAGAAAATCATGCCAAAAGTGACAAAAATTCTGAAAACGGTAAAATAAAGCCCTTTACAAAACCCCTTAACAATCTATCTCTGATATCATGTTGATTATCAAATATCAAGTTTCAAAAGAGAAGAGATGGAGGAGAGCTAGGGTTTGAGAGCTTTCATTAACTGTGAATGTTAAGTTGTGATCAAAATACAAAGAGAGCAAGGAATATATACATAGGCTAAATAAACCTAGTGGGCTAAATAATGCCCAAACCTATAAAACACTTAATAGGCTAACAACCAAAACTTGGTAAATGAAAAAAACGAAGCAAACATGTTCGTCATCAAGTATTAGAAGACCTCATTTACACCCACTAAATTACTGCTTGAATTCTATCTATTATTTAGGTAAAATAAAGCCCTTTACTAGCATCGATAACAACATAATGTTCTAGGTCTTTGCATCATAAGATCAAATAGTAAATTGTAAAAAACCCCACCTCATGGTGGTTCCTTCTTAGAATTCCGCAACACTTGCAAGTTAAGAGATGCTAATTAGATTATCTTCTAACAGTCGTGGATCACATGTGCTTTGAAACGTGATATTGAATGTTAATTTTGTTGTTCTTTCAGCAAATTTTCCGGTATACAACACCCCGGTCATGATGTCAACATCCCGACCTTTCAACTCTTAATCGGAACCCACCAATTTCTCAACACCAACCAAAAGCCAACCAAGTTTAAAGTGCAGGAATACTTCGAGAGATGTATGTAACGCTCCGGTAGATTCAAAGTGAACACGCAGTCCACTATCAGCCAATCATCACAAATCGTCCGGTAAATAAACCCCAAAGCTAAATATATCCTTCAACGATCACTACGGCACTACCGGTGTGTTGTAAAACAGATCTATCGATAACCAAAATTAGATAACCAATGCTGAAATCGATTATTCTTCAGGTGCTGCTAAATCAATTTATCAACCGGTAATGCTATCAAATAATTGTGAAGCTGCATTACAAATTACTCAACGAACAAGGGGCTCTAAAAACCGATAAATCGAGAAAGATAGGAGAGTGTGTAAAGGGTATTATGGTGAATCAAACTTCTTTTACAATTAAAATGGTTTTCAATTACAATTTGATTTTAAATTAATTAAAAAATGTTAAAAATATAAAATTTGGATAAATTAGATATTTTAGAAGTTTATAATGGGTATATTCGATATTTAAAAATTTGATAGGGTAAATATGATATTTTATGATTAATTTAGAATATATATATGAAATTCTCCCTTTTAAAAATATTCCCCTAATACAAGATTGAAGTTAGTAGGAATGGAGACTTGTTGCCAAAATATGAATACTCAAATTCTGATTAACACCGATACCTACGGAATCTGGTTTAATCACATAGATTTCGATTTATTTATATTTCTCATTTGACGATTTACTAGTTACATCAAGAACGACAAAGTGCTCGCATGTTGTTGACAAGTATAACTCAAGATAAATATCAAAGAAGAAAAGAGCCGTTAAACAGATAAGATCCTGCCGATGAACCAAAGCTCTAACGCTTCTCAATGGATGAAACACCCACTTGTCCCTCAAAGTACTAAAACCCTGTGATAATTTTTGGAAGAGAGTCCTCTCGAAGAAAACTAAATATCACCAAAATTGAAATGATTTTCAAATACTGGCTCTATATAATTTTTGTAGTTACACATTTGAGCCAGGCTATATTGTGCTGGTTTAATTCAGAAAACAGAGCAAAGGGTATTTAGTAAATTTACTTTTGATTTAAGTTAGTTGTTATCCAGTCTTGTTTTAAATTAGTCGTTATCCTTTCCTTTCGGTATTGGTTTTAAATTAAGATTCAATCTTTGTTTTCTTAGTATAAATAGGGGTTACTGTTTTGTGATTTTGAAAAAAGAAAACGCAATAGTTTATTCAGAAAACTTTGTTGGCAAGAAATCTCGTTTATCCTTTGTTCTCCCCTGCTCTCTTCTTTCTTTTGTTTCTCTGTTTTGGGTGTTTCCATGTGTCAAAGCAAGAAGTGCATCTTAATTAAGAATCTTTAAAACCAGCCACCTATCGCATTTGTTCCTTTCATTTCAGTCCAGCTACAACCTTTTCTTGTAAAACAATCAACACAAGAAATCCATCTCTTTCCATGCCAAGATTGAAATTAAGACATACATTTACCATCTTCCTCAATCTTGACTAGGAAAATATCAAAGAAATTTAACATCTTACACAAACAATTGTGTTAAAATGAAAAAGATTTAGAAAAGATGTAAAGTTTGGTTGAAGTGTCAAATTTTATTTATTAGCAGTTTACACATTTCCTTCAAGTACATAAAATATCAACCAGTATATATGAGTTTAGTTCCCTGCCGTAGTTCAATACTTCTCAATATCTTTATGACCACTCGTTGGCAAAGTCATATTGATTGTGCGAAAGCTATTAGAATACAATTTTTGGATTTTAGAGAAATTTGAGTTTTTGGTAATCAAAGGACATGGTTTTAGATGTTCCTATTAAAAAATGAATATACTGATTGAATACTTCGAGGAGTTAGAGAGGAGTTTAGAGATACGAGATTATTTAAGGCGATTGATGATGCTAAAGAACTTTCTATTGAAATGAATATTGGTATGGTATTCTCTCAAAAGCGTCACGTTCGTAGAAAAAACCAATTTGATGAGAACTCAAGTAATCAAGATGTATTACTTTCAGCTGAGAAGAATTTTAAAATTAATTACTTTTTATATATTATTGCTAAGAGGCTTCTCTTATAACAATGTTTGAACAATACAAAGACCATGAAAATAATTTTGGTTTTTTGTTTATAAAAAAATTGAAGGAATTTGATGACAAAGATGTTAAGTTGTTTTGTAGTCATCTAGAAGCCGCACTTAAGTACGGCGAATGATCTGATACTGTTTCAAATGAACTTTATATAAAGTTAAAGTTGATTGACGAATACTTACCGAGTGAAACTACCAACCCCATCGATATTTTAAAATATATGAAATATATCGATTGTTTTCCCAATGCAATTATTTTAAAGGTGTCCATGGACGCTCTTGATTTTGGAGTTTTTTATTAATAGATTAGATAAAAAAATTTGGTGGACTCGTTAAGAAAAAAAATATCTTAATGGACACATATGGGGCAAAACTAATCGTAGAGAAAAACCATTTTGATATTATATATATACAATTGTGGCCGCTTAACATGCGTCATTTATTGTTTATTTCTGGGTTTTGCTAACCTGTGCCGTTATATCTTAAAATATAATTTTGATTGCAGATTATTAACGAAGTATTCATTTGTTTCAGTGGTATGTAAGTTGCTTTGGTAAGGAAAGGATTAGGGCTCGAATCCCTTCCCACTATGTTTTTCTTTATATGCAATTGTTTTTAAAAACTTTAGTTATCTTCAAGTTTCACATTTATTTTAAATTTGTTTTATAGATTTGGTATACATCTTTTTAAAAAATTTCGCATGGCATTTTTTATTTATAGTTTCTCTCAATTTTTTTACAACTTTTTTTTGGATTAGAAGTGACTTTTTTCTCTCAAATTCTTTTACAACTTCTTGTAAATTATTTTGACAATTTCGATTACATTTTTTTAACAACTAACATTACAAAAATTTCCCAACTTTTTTATAATTATGTTTTTTTATCTTCTTCAAAATTAGTTTTTTCTTTAAATTGGACAACTTCTTTTATAACATTTTTTAGCAAATTTGTTTTTCCGAAATTTCATATAATTTTGTAAAGACTTTTAGTTTTTTATAAACTAACAGCCATATTTTTGAAATTTTTTGCATAGATAATTATCCGCGGCAATGCAATGTGCGGAATAATTACGCTAGTTTCTTTACATTTTAAGAGCATATGGTTTCAAACTATGGAAATCAATAAACTAGCATTGCCTTTTCATTTCCTAATATATTATTTTGTTAGGATTACTTTATTGTTTAAAATTAGTATAATGGAATATATATATATATATATATATATATATATATATATATATATATATATATATATATATATATATATATATATATATATATATAGAGGGTTACGTTATAATAAGAATGACAATTATTGTGTTACCCTGTAATCAAATCCTGACCATCAGATTTCATTCTCATAACAATGAAAAAAAACACATTCTTGCCGGAATAAGTTCTTGACAGAATGAGTTCTTACCATTCTTAAAAGAATGAACTAAATTTTGTACATTCTTAAAAGAATGTGTTTTAAATGAGTGGTCCAGATTGAGTTTCAAGGTTACACAATACTTGTATGGATATATTTGATCCTAGCCCTATATATATATATATATATATATATATATATATATATATATATATATATATATATATATATATATATATATATATATATATATATATATATATATATATATATATATATATATATATATATATATATATATATATATATATATATATATATATATATATATACATATATATATATATATATATATATATATATATATATTAGTCGGTTGTTTTCATTTGTTTATCGACATGCTATATAATGTTCTTTATTTTTAATTTGGTTTATATTATTCGCGTGGTATATGATATTCAACATTCATTACTAGAAAAAAGGCTTTTAATGACACACATTGTGTGTCATCTAGCGTGTCATTAAAAAGTATAGATGATACACAAATGTGTTTCATTGAAGTCTCGATTATAAATGAAAGATGACATGTTTGTGTGTCATTAATTTATGACATACAATTACGACACGTATTATGTCACTGAATCCCCAGTCATCAACAAAAGATGACACACATTTGTGTATAATAAATTTATGAACACACACATATATATATATATATATATATATATATATATATATATATATATATATATATATATATATATATATATATATATATATATATATATATATATAGCGATAGGTTCAACATAAAATCAAATTATACTGGCTAACCGTAGAACCACGTGATAATTGTCTATGTTCACTTATGAACATGAAAATTACATATGTTCATAAATGAACATATGAAATTTTCACGTGGTTCTATGGTTAGCCACTATAAATTACTTCTATGTTGAACATATATATATATATATATATATATATATATATATATATATATATATATATATATATATATATAAAGTTTTGATTATAGGATTGTATATGGCTATTTTGATATGAACACTTGATTGAATTTGTATGAAAATGTTAATGAATTGTATGATGTGTTAAGAACTTAATTAGTTAGGACTTAATATTATGTATTGGATGTTATATTTAGGTTATTATTGTATGATATTGTTAGTTTGTTAGGTTATTATAGGATTGTATATGTATTAGCAACGAACTTTTTAGAGACGGAATACTTAATGGTGACGAAACCTTTAATGGCTACCCTTTAGGGGCGATGCACAATTATTAGGGGCGACATCTTTAGGGGCGACACTTTTAGGGGCGATATTCAAGCATTAGCGACGAAGTTTTAGCAGCGACATTTTTAGGGCTAGAGCCTTTAGGGGCGACTTTTGGGGTTATTAGGGGCGACTTATGTCGCCGCTAAAGCGACTAATTCTTGTAGTGAGACCACTCTTTTATAAAGTATTAATTTTTTTTGAACTACAAATTTCATTAAAATAAAAGTCGACGGGTAGCTAGCAAATACAATATTAGAGTACGGGAAATAAACCAAAGTTACTAAAACGTGGAATAGGCGAAGATGAACACAAATATACATTAGCCAATAAATATAACACGACTAAGCTATAAAGTATTAAGTATAACTAAGATTTATATATTTTCAAGAAGAATCAATAAAAATTGGAGTCTGTTACAGTTTGTGTCACTAATTAAGTACATTATGTTTTAAGCATAAGACTGCACGATATACTGGTTTTTTTTCTCATCGGTATTTGACGTGACCGACAATGCTACCGACAAGAACCATACCGTGTTAGTTGCATGCTTCGTAGGCATCGTTGATCGATATATTAATACTAATGAAGAAATGAATGTTTGTTGCCTTTTTTTATAAAATTGCAAATTTGGTCCCTATGGTTTGCCAAAATTGTCAAGTTTGGTCCAAAATGATTTTGACTAGCACTACAGGTCCAAAAGATAGATTTTTTGCAAGGTTGGTCCAACTTCTTAAAAAAATTGGAGAGTCATTGTCTCATCTTTCTCTCTGTCTCCTACCTCCGGCCTCCTTCGGCCTTCTACGTCTATGTGCAACCATCGACACCTTGTGACCTTTTCACTTTCACTGCCTTGGTTGCGTCTGCATCCTTGTCTCGAAGATGCATGGGTGTTGCAAACCGACCCTATTTATATACTTTTCGACAACATCCAGTGAAGCCTTTGACAAGATCCTGTAAACCCATAAGAAATTAAGGGGGTATGTGGTGTGGGTGGGCGAGAAGGCATGAATCGGTGAAGCCTTGTACAATATCACCGGCGAGATTGGGGGTTTATCTTCAGAAGGTCTTCACTAGGTTACGTCATCTTTGTTCTTGAGGAGAAAAGAAGATCATCTTTGTAAAGGGTTCAGATCAAGAACAAACCCAGATGCTCCGATCAAGGTGTGTTAACTGGGATTTCAAGTTCCAATTTGATTTAAAAATTGTGATTCAATTTTGATTCACACATTCTTGAACTGGGATACAAATATTGCTAAAATCCACAACTATATTTGCTCATATATGTATCTCTTTGTCTCCGTTTGTTTTTTGATCGACAAAGGTTGTACATAGCAAGAATACATCATTAAAAGGGTTATTAATCTGGTAATGGTGTTCACCGCAGATGGTAGTGGTGTTGATCGGAGGTGGTGGTGTTGAACGAAGATGGTATTGTGGAATCTGATTTGTGTGTGTGTTCATCCTCCAAGCAATCTGATTTCTCTGTGTATGTATGTGTGGAATTTGATTTCTATATGTGTGTGTATATGTGGAACCGATTTGTGTGTATATATGTGGAATGAATTTTTGTTTCTTAAATCGATTTGTATGTGTGTGATTTTTGTTTATGGAAACTGAATTTTGTGTGTTTGTGTGTGTTCATTCTCAAAACTCGATGGATTTCTTGGCTTACAGTGATCAATTTGGGCTGTTTCTTCTTCACGTATTTTCCTTGTGGGTTGTTTCTTCTTCACATATATTCCTTGTGGTCACCACGACTGAAGAAGGTACGAAGTTGACTGGTGGTGGTGAGGTTGTAGTAGAGAGAGATGGAGGAGAGAAGACAAAGGAGAGAGAGATGAGAGAGAGAGAGAGAGAGATGTGGAACGAGTTAAAGGAGGTAGTTGTTTTTATTTCTTTTTTGTTTTTTTTTAAATCAGAAAAACAAAAAAGAAATTAAAAGAAAAGGAAAAAACAGCAAGGGCAAAATAGTCATTCTAGGTATTTTTTTTAAGAAATTGGACCAAATTCAAAAAAAAATCAATCTTTTGGACTTGTGGTGCTAGTCAAAATCATTTTGGACCAAACTTGGCAATTTTGGCAAACCATAGGGACCAAATTTGTAATTTTCTCTTTTTTTTTCTTCTTATTTCTAGAATTATTTTGTAGGCCATTCACACCAAATATAGGTATCAAACTTGCAAAAGTTGTAGGCATTCTATGTACACGTGATGCCTACGGAAAAAATAACAATGATACCCTTTTAGCTTTATGTGTACACATGATGACAACAGTTAAATCAAAAGACTTTTCCACTTTAAACGTATGCATTGGAAACCAAAAAGACATCGTCTCTTAGAACCTTCCATGGTATTGGATAGTACAAGACATTAATACGATGGCAAATTTCCAAAATGCTATATAGTCCCAACGACTACAATGCATGCTATATAATCAGGCAAGCGTGATTGCGTAAACGCTCCTCATAAACTCATAGTGTTGTTGCATACTTCTGTTTTACGTTTTAACTTGGAAGGCAATGGTGAGTGGGGGAGGCGCTCCAGCAATTGGTATTGACCTAGGTACGACGTACTCATGTGTTGCTGTATGGAAACATGATCGAATCCAGATCATAACCAATGACCAAGGCAATCGAACGACTCCATCTTGTGTTTCTTTCACTAATGCTGAACGTCTTGTTGGTGATGGTGCCAAGAATCAAATAGCAAGGAACCCTGCTAACACTGTATTCAGTTAGTTTACACTTTCCATGCATGGTTTAATCTTTAATATTTTAAACATATTTTTATCGATTGGCTGAATTGGTTATGGAATTTCAGATGCAAAGAGGTTAATCGGCAGGAGGTTCAATGAAGTGATGGTGCAGGAAGACATAAAGTCGTGGCCATTTAGAGTTATAAACGGGCCTAGCGGCAGGCCAAAAATTGTGGTTACTCACAAGGGTCAAGAACAACAATTTTATACAGAAGAAATTTCGTCTATGGTTCTTACGAAGATGAAAGAAGTTGCAGAGGCATATATAGGGGACACTGTCAAAAATGCTGTCATCCCAGTCCCGGCTTATTTCAATGATGGCCAACGTCAGGCAACCAAGGATGCTGCTACCATTGCTGGCCTAAATGTGTTGCGCATGATTAATGAGCCAACAGCAGCTGCAATTGCCTATGCTGTAGACAATAGGCTTGGTCTTTCTGGAAAGAAGAATGTGCTTATATTTGATCTTGGTGGTGGCACTTTTGATGTCTCTCTTGTCACCATTGATGGAGTGGGCAAATTCAAGGTCAAGGCTGTTGCTGGTGACACTCATTTGGGAGGTGAGGATTTTGATAACCGAATGGTGAATTATTGTGCTAAGGATTTCAAAAAGAAATGGAACAAGGATTTGACTGGAAATGAAAGAGCGTTGGGAAGGCTGAAAGTTGCTTGCGAGAAAGCAAAGAGAATTCTTTCGTATGCTACAGAAGCTTTTATCGAACTAGAATATTTTGTGGAGGGTATTGACTTCTCTATGAAAATTACTCGTGCCAAATTTGAGGAGCTTAATATGAGTCTTTTTACAGAATGTATGAAGCAAGTGGAGACCTGTTTAGCCGATGCAAATATGAACAAAGGAAGTGTTGATGAGGTCATTCTTGTTGGTGGGTCAACTAGGATACAAAAGATCCAACGTATGTTGCAGGAGTTCTTTGATGGGAAAGAGTTATGCAAGAACATCAACCCTGATGAAGCTGTGGCTTATGGGGCTGCAGTTATGGCGGCAAAGCTAAGTGGTGAGACTTCGGAGATGGTAAAGGAGTTGATGCTAATGGATGTCACTCCTTTGTCACTTGGTACGGAGGTAAAAGGGGAAGTAATGTGCGTTTTGATCCCAAGGAACACTCCTATACCTACCAAGAAGACTAAATTGTTTATCGCATTCTCTGACACCCAATCATCTATGGAGACCTTGGTGTACCGAGGTGAACGGATTAAATCTGCTGATAACTATTTGTTGGGATCGTTTACAATTTCGAGAATTCCACCTGCTCCGAATGGTGTCATAATTAAGGATTGCTTTGAAATAGATGAAAACGGTATCCTCACAGTCACATCTAAAGTAGTATCTACTGGTAAGACCAAAAGTCTTACTGTTACCAATCTTAGTGGAAGATTGTCAAAGCAAGAGATTGAGCAGATAGTGAAAGATGCTGAGAAGTTCAAGCTTGAGGACCAAGAGTACAAGAGGAAAGCAGAAGCATACAATGCCTTGGAGGATTGCTTACATGCCTTGAAGAATAAAATCAAAACAAATGATATGACCCCAAAGGTCTTGAAGAACTTGCAGTATGCAATTGATGATACAATGAAATGGCTCTCTTGTTGGAATCCTAAGTCACGGGGACCACACAATGTTAATGGGAAACATTGGTTAGTGGATACCACCTTTCTCATCATCACTAGGAGCGTGTATAGTTTCTTTATTGTGTATAAATAGTGTAGTATTTCATAGAAATAGAATAAGACACATAGATTTGTATATGCAGAGAATCGGTTTTTGAGTGATATTTCCGATTGTTAATCAAAGAGTGAGTTTGGTTAATTGTGTTTATACAATTGTGATCTTGAATTGGTATCAGAGCTTAAGATCAGAAGCTGTGAATTCATACCTTTCATCATGTCGGATGGAGAAGGAGGTAGAGTCGGAAGTACGGGTGGTGCTCCGGTAAAGCTCAAGGAGGTCGGAACTGTCGTAATTTCGAGAGGAGATGCAGGCGGTGGTTTGGCCGGGAACGCCGGAGGCTCGAGAAGGAGAGTAGGCGGAATATCGGTTGGGTCGAACGGCTGCCATGGCGGATCGAATCGAGAAGGCGGAGTGTCGATCGGAGGCACCGGCTGTTCGAGTGGTGGAGAGAATCAACGGGTATTGTTTACCCGATCCGGCGGCGGCGGAACACCGAGCGGCGGTGATGGTTCGATCGGAGCAGGCAGTTCGATTCAAGGAGATGGAGGTCAGGCGAGAGTTATACCTGTCCGTTCGAGTGGCGCCGGTGGCAGCGGAGGATCGCGTGGTGGTGCCGGCGGATCGAGAGGAGGAGACGGAATAAAGACTACCGATCGGGAAAGAAGAAACGAGAAGAGAGGAGGATACCGGAGATGGTTCGAATCCGAGGGTTATGCTAGTCCGATCAGGTGGAGGCGGCGGTGGTTTGATTGGAGGCGCCGGCGGTTCGAGATATGGAAGCGGCGGAAAAAAATAGCGCAAGGGGAAAGGGCAGTGAGAGTTTGTCGAAGTGGGGAAGAAGCAGCAAGGAAGGGATAAGTGGAAAAGAATCGGGCGGGTCAGCGGGTCTAGCCGGTTCGGGTCAGGTGGATCCGGATCCGGAAGTGGATCTTGGTCCAAAATAAGCCCAATTCATTTAAAAACCAAAAATAAGTCCATTTCATTTAAAAACCAGCCCAGAAATTCAGCCTAATTAAAATTCAAACTGAAATCGAAACCCGAAAAAAGATCCGTCAAAAATCACGAAGACTCTATAGAAGAACTTAGAGATTCGGGGGTGATTGTTGGAATCCTAAGTCACGGGGACCACACAATGTTAATGGGAAACATTGGTCAGTGGATACCGCCTTTCTCATCATCACTAGGAGTGTGTATAGTTTCTTTATTGTGTATAAATAGTGTAGTATTTCATAGAAATAGAATAAGACACATAGATTTGTATATGCAGAGAATCGGTTTTTGAGTGATATTTCCGATTGTTAATCAAAGAGTGAGTTTGGTTAATTGTGTTTATACAATTGTGATCTTGATCTCTAATGTCAAAGGTGCAGCTGTTGATGAGATCGAGTCCAAGAAGGAGTACCTGGAATTCATATCCGGGCTTGCATTTTCTAATTAACATGATGTGGTTTTTGCGCTCACGAGTACTATGATATATATTCTGTATTTTTGGATTAGATTTCTCTGAAGTATTGCGGCAGAGGTTTTCCTACTATTTATATTTTAGATTTTTAGCTCAAAGCCAGAGGACTTAAACTGGATTCTCAAGCAAAGCTTAAAAACGTTGGCCAAACAAGGCTTTCAGAGCTTTTTGACAATTGATTCACCTAAAGTATATTAAAAGTTAGTATCGATCCATTTTTTAACCATACTTTTATCTTGTTTGAGGAGCACTCGGAAAATCTATGCCTGACCCACATAAATAAGTAAACTTGATGGTCAAGCCCTTGTACGACTTAGGAACTCAAGACCGACACAAGCTCAATTATATTTGTTACACTGCTATCGCATGAAAAAGTCCTAAAAGTTACTATTTAAAATAATAATATTTTTATCAAAACAATAATTAATTTAATGAAACACAAAGGAGCATAACTATTTCTTATCAAAATAATTATTAAAAGTAATGAAACACAAAGGAACAAAACTCTTTCTTATCAAAATATTTATCCATAATTTTGTTTCAATCTTTTAGTTTCATAGTTAGTTTTGACTCTTTGAAAGAAACTAAACGTATAGAATTTAATAAATACAGAAGTTCCTCTACATCGCTGGTGGGTTGTTGTGTAGCATTGCAAGTTAGGCTAATAAACATGGGTCGGTTAGGGTCATTTTTGTCTAAATCTAAACACAAATCCATAAGTTCGGTTTTTATCAGTTTCAAACTCAATCGGTATAGCTTTCGGTATTTTGGGTGGGTTTTTTGTTTTTTTGTTTCAACCTATGGGTTAGTAGGTTTTCGGATTTCGGTTTCAACATATATATTTGATCTAGTTCGGTTTTTGTAGATGGGTTTTATACACAAACCTAAAAACAAACACAAAACTTTGGTTTTTCAAAAATCAAAATCCTTCAGTTTGGTTTTTGGGTTTTGGTTCAGTTTTTACTCACCCCTACTGCGAGTCTTTAATGAATGTATAACACTGGTGTTTTTATCAATTGATATCTTTGATACACCAATACACCATGCCAAATATAATTTTATGTCTTTATAATAAATTTATTACCAAAGGAAAACCGTAATTTTATTTATATTTAGATATGTTAGATATTTGATGAATAATAAAGTCGTTATTATACATTTATAGTCATTACATACCGGTTATATCAAACGTGCCATTTCAATAAATCTTGAAACGTAAGTTAAAACGATGACATGCATACCGGAACTAAACCCATTTAACTAGTTGGTTAGTGAACACCGCCTCTGAACCCATCTCTGAAACATGATCCCAAGGAATATATTTATGTGTCCAAACCTAGTACAGCTTCGATCATTATTGTTGATGTCGACATCGTAGCAAAGGTGTTGGTGAAGACCGAAACTGGAGGCGGTAAGGGTGGCGATAGTTCGAAACTATAACGATGATTAGGGTAGCTCAATCTCTCTTCTCTTTCTATCCTGTTTTCCAGTTCGGCCCTAGCCCACACACAAAGAGACGATAACGACTGATGGTGGTGGAGACGATGAGTGCGGTGATTGAGGAGGTTGTCAGGGGTGTCGCTGGAGAAAGGGTCGGACCGATGTCAGGAGGTGGTGAGAAGCATTAGAGAAAGTTAGTCAGTGGTTTAGAGGGAACATAGTCTTGGCTAGCAGAAGAAAAAATGAGAGAAGCTTTTAGGTTTAAGGGTAGGTATGGAAGATTTTGAAAAAGTAATGGTTTAAATATATTTTTCTCCTGAATATTTCAGAGGCCCATCAAGAGGCTCTGACCAATTCAGATGTAAATTTTATACGAAACAAACGTTCTAAATAGTTCAGAGCCTCTTAACCTTTCAGATTAAGAGGCTATCAAACACCCCCTCCCCCAAGACTTAGTTACAAATAAAGAGAAAATAAAGACTATAAATAAAAAAGGAATTTAGTGTTAACCTAGCTAATACCCTAAAAAAGTCGAATACAAAATGATTCTAATGACTTATCTTGCTAACATCCCCCTCTAACTCACAATGCAACTAAAATAAGGACTGAGAGTTTGTTGGATAATAAGTAAAATCGAGAGGCTGATTGATCCTTCGTGAAAATATCAACAATTTTCATGGCTGATGAAACATAAGGAAGAGATATTTTTCCAAGTTGTAGATGATAGCGAGTGAAATGACAATAAATCTCAATATGCTTTGTCCACTTTTGGAAAATAGAATTCTTTGTAATATGCATTGCATTATTGTTGTCACAATGTAAGATGGTAGGTTGAGAAACACGAAGACCCATATCTATAAAGACCAACAACATAAACAATCTCAAAAGTAGTTACAACCATAGCACGATAAGCAGTTGTTATATGAGAGTGAGATACAACATCATGTTTCTATCTTTTCCATTAGATTAGTAAATATCCAAGGAAAATTAAAAACCCAGTGGTGGCAGTAGCGACAAACTAGCTAACTACATGAGCTGCATGAGTTATTTATAGATGAGTCATAACAAGGTAAACCAAACTACCCACAATAGTACAATATAGACCCATATTAGATAAAGGAACACCATTAGTGGGAGAATAGTCGACATTAATTTCAACGAGCGTGTCAACTGTCTTCTTGTCAGATAGCCGTGCATGTTCAGACTATTCAGATTAAACAACCTCAATACCCAAAAACTAATGTAACAATCTCGAGTTTTTTATAGAAAAATGATAAGCCAAATCATGCTTCAAGGACTCACTGCCATCTTAATCATCATCAATAATAATCATGTCATCTACATAAAATGATATGAGAATCCATAATGTACTCGTGCTTGTAACAAAAAAATGCAATATCGTGATTACTAGGAACAAACCAAGAGATGTAATCATCATCGCAAATTTATCAAACCAAGAATGAGGGGCTTGTTTCAAACCATATATAGGTATTTGAAGCCGAAAAACTTCATCTAATTGCTGAGCAATATATGGGGGAGGAGTCATGTAAACCTCCTTATGAAGATCACTATTCAAAAATGCATTCTTGATATGCATTTGGAAGATTATCCACTAAAGAATGGATGCAACTACTATCAAAGTACGAATTATCATCATTTTTGCAATCGAAGAAAAAGTCTCCTCACAATCTATATCATACTTTTGCGAGTATCCATTAGCAACAAGTATGACATTGTATTGTTCAACGGACCCATTAGACTTAGTTTTAATCTTATAGACCCAATGACAACCGATTGTATGCTTTCCGAGTGGGAGGGCAACTAGATCCACATACAAGTGTGGTGAATAGTTGTAAGCTCCTTCACCATATCATATCATCAAATAGGGTCTGATTATGTATATTGGTAATAAAGAAAGCAAACAAAGTCAAATAAGATGAATAAGTAAACTCTGAGAGTTTGGCAGACTTGCGAGTAGTGTTTTATAGTGTCAATATTTGAAGTATCAATAGCCTGTAAATTTGACCTTGTCATATCTTGAAATATATATATAGAGGGAGGTTCAATATAGAACTAAATAATACTGCCTAACCATAAAACCAATCTTATAACCATCAGATCATTACATCAATGGATTAGATTAAGAATGGGTGTAAGATAAAATTATATTTATTGTGTAGGGAATCACATACACCCAAGGGCATAATAGGGTATCAAATACGACTAAACTTTCACAAATCTCATATGTTCATTCTCAACGATTCCATTCTTTATCTCTAGTAAAGTTCAATCACTTGGAGCTTCTATCAAGTTATGCGATCCGATGAATTTGAAGAAAAAAAGCGGCGATCATGACAAAATTATGAACACAGATGTTGATTTGTGGTTCGGCTTGGTGTCGTGTTTACTTTCGTTTCTTATTTGATTTCTGAGTAGGATTACAGATTTAAAAGATGTGAATCACTGCAGTTCTTTTTCGATTCTTCAAATCATATGTGTGCGAATTTGTGGTTATAAATTTCTTTTAATTTCCCTTTTTCATGTTTGAATTTGAGTATATTCTGGGAAAGAACGTTTAATTTATTGAACAATAATTCACCAGATAACTTCATCATCTTCAATCTCGTCTCGATTAATATGTTTTCCCAACAAATCAACGTTGATTTAGTAATACAACTCTCTTTTTGATCGACCAACATGTGAATACTCGAGGTGCACACCAAATGCTTGTTAAAATGCCAACAAGGGCAAGTTTTGGGATTCTCGCATGTTTGTGTTTGTTGTTGGTAATGTGAACTTCATAACCATTTGTTTTCAATGTATGTTCATAAATGAACATATGTTCATTAGTGAACGTATGTTCATTGGTGAACAATATTCGTTGGTGAACATACGTCCAATTAAGTAAGTCATTTCCTACTTCGTTGGTCTTCGTCTGTTCATGTATGTTCATTGGTGAACATATGTTCATTGGTGAACATATGTTCATAGATGAACATATGTTCATCCATGAACATATGAGATATCAACGTATTGCAAAATCAAGATTCACGTATTTCCATATGTTTGTTGAAAATTTTAGAACCTATAGTCTTCTTTTTAATTGATTGCGTATCACTTGTTTTTAGGTATAGTATCATTTAATTTGTTATATGCAATTACGAGAATGTATATATGGATGTTATTTTGGACCATCTTATCCTTTATCTTTAAAATCGATCCGACGGTTAGAAATATGGTTCTATGGTTAAGTGGATTATTTTGGTTCTATATTGAACTAATCCATATATATATATATATATATATATATATATATATATATATATATATATATATATATATATATATATATATATATATATATATATATTGCAATTTATCTCGGTTGTCCTTTCATTTCGTGCACAACATATTTCCTTTTTTAAGGTATATATATATATATATATATATATATATATATATATATATATATATATATATATATATATATATATATATTTATATATATATATATATATATATATATATATATATATATATATATATATATATATATATATATATATATATATATATATACTTTAAAAAAAGGAAATATGTTGTGCACGAAAATGAAAGGACAACCAAGATAAATTGCAAAAAATAACCCTGATCTCTCTAGTTAAGATCTATCAGCCCTTGACGTAGTAATAGGTTAATCAACATATTAGACTATGTTTTCACGAGTTTTCTAAAATTCTCTTAAAAATACTCTGGGTTCAATGCAGAACCAAATTAAATCACCTAACTGCAGAACCATGTTCATCAATGAACATAAATCCCAAAAACCCCAAAACCAAAGATCGTAAAAGATTTTACCTTGTAATCGGCATTCTCCAATTCGACCAACATCTTCTCTGCTAGGATTTAGTTGAGGTATGAACTGTTTTTTGTAGTTTAATCGTGCGTTAATGTTGGTTTGGTTATGCCTATGTAATCAAAGATCGTAAAAGGATTTTACCCTGTAATCGTATGTTCATTAATGAACATATGTTCATTAATGAACATATGTTCATGTATGAACATATGCATCAAGGTACTGACTACTGACATAGCTAATCCACAATATGCAGGTTCTGATTGTGTCTGAAAGTAAGAGATTAACTTGAAAAATCCTTCCATGGTTCCACCTTGTATAGCTTCTATGAACAATTGCTGAAGGATTTTACCCTGTACTCGTATGTTCATTAATGAACATATGTTCATTAATGAACATATGTTCATTAATGAACATACGATTGAAATCGAAGCTACTGAATCTGATGTAACATCGATGCTACATAAAATGCAAAATCGGAGCTGTAATGTGTGATTCAAGTCTAAATCGGAGTTACAGAAAAATAAGAAATCGACATTTACCTTTTTCCCTGTAGAAATCGAACCACGAATCCACGAAAATACAGAAAAAGGAATTACAAGTCGCCGTCGATCGGAACTTTCCCTGTCCAAGATCGAGTTTTGAGTTCTTGAATTTGACTTCGTAAGTTCGTATCGTATCGTATCAGAGAGACGGAGATATCGGAGAGACGGAGATGTCGGGTGTTGACCAACTACTAATTAGTGTGTTTTCCGATCTTTGGTTTTGGGTTTTTGGGATTTATGTTCATTGATGAACATGGTTCTGCAGTTAGGTGATTTAATTTGGTTCTGCATTGAACCCGTCTATATATATATATATATATATATATATATATATATATATATATATATATATATACTTTAAAAAAAGGAAATATGTTGTGCACGAAAATGAAAGGACAACCGAGATAAATTGCAAAAAATAACCCTGATCTCTCTAGTTAAGCTCTATCAGCCCTTGACGTAGTAATAGGTTAATCAACATATTAGACTATGTTTTCACGAGTTTTCTAAAATTCTCTTAAAAATACTCTATTTCTAAATGCTTTTTTATATTATTTTATATCTTTTAGTTGGTTTATTAACTAATTTTATCGAACTTAGTTTTTTATTAGCTAATTTGTAAGTTAACAACTAAAGTTTTAGCAATTAATAAAGATTTTCAGTTATTATGTCAAACATATCATTTACTAATCCATTTATACCTGCATAAAATAAAATAGGTAAATTTGCCGGTGTATTTTCCATGAACTGCTTTAATTACATGTCATGATATTAGAAGTGTCCTAAGCATATCAATCATTTCATGTTTATACAAATTTAACAAAATTAACAAAATTAAACGGTCATTTTGAAAAAAAAAAGGATAATGACAGTAATAATTTGATAAAGAGAAAGTTAGCATCTCAAAATGTCAACACTGATTCATGTTAGTTAAACGAGAAGAATGATAACTGATATAACATAAACAAAAATATATATATAAATTAGGATTTATGCAATAACATTTTGTTTTTTTGAATATATATAATATCACAGAGTTTTTATATGAAATAGACGGTGAAATGTAATTTTATTATAAAAAATTACGATATTTTACTGATTTTTTTTTTTGAACGGCGATATTTTACTGATAATTGTTTAATCGAGTAAAACTTGCTTAAGCCAACTCATGTTAGCTGCAAAGCTTGATAAATATATAACCACCGAATATACAAATAAATATTCTATGTTAGTGGATTTTTGTTACAAGGTTATATATAAATGATGGAACCTGGGGCAAAAGTTGAAGGTGATTCGTCGAATATTATAAATGGTATGACTTATTATTCTTTATAATGATCATAGATATATTACCTCTAAAAAGTCAATTGTTTAAACAGATTAAATAAACAAAATCACCCTGATGGCCTAGTGGATAAGGCTTTGGACTCTTTCTCTTCCCCCATAAAGAGGTTTTAAGTTCTAATCTCATTCCCTTCCTTTTCTCATAGGGAGTGTTAGGTTTCAATCAGGGGATGGCCACTGGCCACCTCTCTACCCCCGTAGGTGATTGACCCGGACCACCCTGCTGCCAGGTGTGCGTGGGCCCCGATGTTGCTTCATCAGGGTCATCCAAAGGATGGGTCGGGTGGGGTCCTCGGTTATCAAAAAAAAAAAAAGGTTATATGATTGCTTCTATTCTCAGTTTTTCATCTTTTTCATCTAATTATGACACCCTACCTACAAAATATAATCTTCTATAATATCTAATGAGTTATAAAAAATTAATGAATATCATATTATCAAAAAAGAAAAAGACTAAACTAACCTAATCTCGTAAGGCTTTTTTCAAAACAGTACAAATTTAACCATATGTTTGAAAATAACCAAAGAGTTAGCATGTGGCTCCTCCCAAACCGTCCCCCTCACCTATGTTTTGCCCCTTGTGGGATGCGAACTCCTCACTTAGGCTGCGTTTTGGTGATGGGCCGGACCCATCAACCCAGATTCGTCCACTTCTAAAAAAAGTCATTTGTTTCATTTCTGACTAAAAACGCCCTCTGATAATTTCGGAAAAATTTTAAATTTTTTTATAAGATTAGGCTAGTTTAAATATTTTTCTCTTTTCAAAATAATTAGACAACATGAATCTGTTTAATAGGACTCGTGTATCGAATTTTACTACAATCATTGATCATATTCCCAAAGCCTAGACAACTGAAGGATTAAATTGTACCAATTTTAAAAGTATAGCCCCACTTTTGCAAACTCGTCCAAACATGAGGGTTCTCCTTCAACTTTACCCAGCCGCCATGTCCAAGTCAAACCCACAAGCTTTGACCATCCCAAAATTTCCACGGTCAAACTTCAAAATTTTCCTCTTCTTCTTTACCTTCCAAGAACCCAACATCATCTCTCTCATTCCAATCCCCTTAAATATCCATTTTCAATTCATAAAAAACGAAACCACGAATCATTCAACTGGAAAATCGAACAAAAATCCCCAAAAGTTACTTCAAAGATTCCCATGGCTTCTTCTGGGGGCAGCTTGAATACTTCTACAACGACTTCTCAGTACCCGTCTTTCTCTTTTTCGACATCTTTCAGTGATCTTATTGCTTCTAATACCAGTGAAGATTCCAATTGGGGGTTTTTTGGTGGCAACAATGGTGGCGGCGGCGGCGGCGCCGGAGGAATTGAAAGTCCAAAACCACCGCCGACACCCTTCTCTCCGTCTGCTTTCCTTTCTACACCAACTGGTTTGAATCAAAACCAGTTTTTGGATTCTCCTTTCTTCCCTTTCAATTCGAATGTAAGATTCTCTTTCTTTCTATCGATAAAGTTTTCATTTTTATAGATAAGTTTCACTACTGTGGATGAAATTAGCGACGGATTGATTCCGTTGCTAAAAGATTGAACAAAAAATGGAGTTTTTTGCATCTCCGACAACTGGGCTTATGAATTCCGGTGTTTTTTTTGCAGATTGTTCCATCTCCGACCACCGGAAGCTTTCCTGGTTTGGACTTTAAGGATGAAGAAAGAACATATTCTAACTTCTCATTTCAATCACAAACACGACCTCTTGCTTCCATGGCTACAATAAAGATGGTATTCAATCTTCTTTTTTCTTTTTCTTTTTTTCTTTTAGTTGATTTTTGTTACATGAGTGAATTCATAAAAATTTCTAGATTTTCTATGATAACGATCACGTATTTGCTTAAAAATGAAAAGAGTTCAAGAGCGAATTTTTTTCCACTTTGGATGGAACATATTTTCCCACTTCGAGACAAAAGTACATGTTGCATATTGTTTGTCTTGTACGCAAAAAAATTGTACGGCTTAAGTCTTAACAAACAAGGAAGAAAGTGATTGAGATAACGATGATGAAATCCCATTAATAATCCTTTTTGTTTTTATTTTTTGAAACAGGAAGAACAAGTAAAAACTCAACCACAAGAATGGGGGAACAAACAAACTGACTTTCTATCAGAAATCAATAATACGAAAACAGAATCAACACAATCTATTCAAACCCAATACGTATCCGACCAATCTCAAGCCATTAAAGACCAAACACGATTAGAAGATGGTTACAATTGGAGAAAATACGGTCAAAAACAAGTTAAAGGAAGTGAAAACCCCAGGAGTTATTACAAATGTACGTACCCTAATTGTCCCACAAAGAAGAAAGTCGAAAGAAACTTAGAAGGACATATCACGGAAATCGTTTACAAAGGGAATCATAGTCATGCAAAGCCTCAAAATGCCAAGAAATCATCTTCAAACTCTTATAGTGAACCCCCCGTTGAAAGCAATCATTTCGATTCTTCGGCATCATTTGGGGAAGATGAATTCGAGCAAGGATCTTCAATGAGTAAATCGGGAGATGACCATGAAAATGAGCCCGAGGCTAAGAGATGGTAAGTGATTTAGGGTTTTGTTTGTATGGATAAAGTGTTTATTGCATAAATGATGTCTGTCTGGATTAAATGTTTTACTGAACGTTAAATGGTTTTATTTTGTAGGAAGGGTGAGACCGAGAGCGAGGCGATTTCGGGTCCCGGGAGTCGAACGGTTCGGGAACCGAGAATTGTGGTTCAAACGACGAGTGATATTGATATTCTTGATGATGGTTATAGATGGAGGAAATATGGACAAAAAGTAGTTAAAGGCAATCCAAATCCAAGGTACATTATAGTTTTGGACTTTTGGTCGCTCAAATCTTGCATAAGTTTATTAAATTAGTTGTATCATGTCTAGTCTATGACCATGTTTTCACATTGCACATTTAAAAAGGCATTTTATTTTTGCTTAGTGACAAAAAACAAGCTTGTATTAAATAGTCGTAGAACGTTCTTTAATCTTTCACATTGGATGACTAATAAACGTTTTCCAAACCAAAAAGCCTTTATTATTATTATTTTTTTCTCATTGAGTGCTATTTGGTTAAAGTATTGTCCACGTAAATAATTGTTTGAGAAATAAATGAGAAAATGATGTCCTCTCGAAGAAAAAAAATAAACAAGGAAAAAAAATTAAACGTTTAAATTTAATGGGGACATAACTAGTAAATTGTATATGTGTCTTTTACTTGGTATAGAAAGTCAAGAAAATGAGTTTTTTTCCTTAGCTTTTTCTAAATTTGTTTTTATTTATTCTTCCTTCCATTTTCCAAAATATGTCATTTTCTTTAAGAAACAACACCCAAGGCTTATTCCCATTAAATAATAATAAATAAAAAAAAAAAAAAAAAAAAACCAACCACATTAGAATTTAATTTTCTAACTTGAGCTATTTGCATTTGCTTATAGGAGTTACTACAAGTGCACTTTCATCGGGTGTCCAGTGAGAAAACATGTCGAACGTGCATCACATGACTTACGAGCCGTGATCACAACATACGAAGGGAAACACAACCACGATGTGCCCGCACCCCGTGGCAGTGGAAGTTACGCCATTAACAGGCCACCAACAACTAACAATGGTAACACCACCAACAACTACGGGCTCATGGCCATCAGGCCATCAGCAAATTACTCAAGTAACATACAGAACACAACAGGGTTGACCAACAATGGTGGTCAACCCCCATACACACTCCAAATGCTGCAGAACTCTGGGAGCAACGGTCTCCCGGAGAGTTCTTATATGAATCAGAACCGTGGAAAAAACGGGTCGCTGTCGAACGCCAAAGAAGAACCACAGGATGAGTTGTTTTACAACTCATTTTTAGGGTAAATGGGAAGATGAAAGGCAAGTGATCAAAAGATCATGTAGTTTTGTGAACTAATTTGGTAGGAAATTGTATTTGTTGTATCATAGATAATAAAACACGAGTTTGGTGAAAATATTCTTTGGTTAAATTATATAAAAACATGTAAGTTCGTTTATTTGTGTAATTACAATTGTATTTTTTTTATAGAAGCAAACATACAAATGTAGGGTTCCATTTTCCATATAATGAAAAAAAAATTGGCATAATGACTTGATTTGTAGAGCTTATGATTAGATAGCATGAGTGACTCGACTCTAAAAAGGGTGGACCGAATAGATTGTCTATTGAACCTCGCCCTTAATTTGAAGGCTTTCAGCTTTAGCTTGACTGGGTCTTTGTTTTTGTTTTAATAATACCAATGACAAAGTCCTAGGGATCTGTTAGAGTAAAATGAGAAATTTTTGTCTTCATGTTGACAACATCAATAGAACCAGAATGCTATTTGAAGCTAAAGAAGTTCAATAAAAGTTTAGACTTTTACTTATAGGCTAATTAACATAGATTCCACCAAACATGGATAAAAACAATGTCAATCAAACACCATGTATTCTAAAACATACAAGACTAATAGTGATTTGTCTTTAAAGCAATGAAAACGGTATATTAATCTAGATATTTAAGTTTCCATACTAAAACAGGAGCTAAATTGAAAATGCGAAACATTTTATAAAATCGTGTTATAACATTGGATTTTTTTTACCGATATTCTTATTAGGTTTTTTTACAGATATTCTCAAATATGAAGATAAAAGAAACCAACTGCATCCTTTTCACAAATCTAACATAAATTGATAAAAGTGACATCACGTCTCATCTTGTTTCATATTTTTTGACAGGATAAATATTTGTAACTTTTATCCAAAGTCCTAAATTGTTTAATCATGGGCAAACAAAGCCTATTATGGGTGGGGGCCTTGCCCCACAAAGGGCTTAAATGGCCTTTTGTGAATTCATTTTTTTAGTTTAAAGTTCTAATATATGGGTGTCAATGCTCCCCACCCAACAACACAACAACAAAAATGAATAAGCCTTCATCCATTGACCATAACCTAACTCCTTTTTACATTTTATGAATTATTAATTACTAGTTGGATTAATGTATACAGGTAGTCAATGCTTATTTTTGGTTTTATATTTAGTCAATTGTTTGAGAATGTGATTTTAATTGTTATTTTATTAACTACTTGCTAAAGTAGTGTAGTATATGATAATGACCCTCAATGTTGATTGTTAAACTTTTTGAATATTGGCCATCGACATAATTGTAAATGCAATTTTGATATTACTTATACTTCATGGTTTAGACAATTTTGATCCAATACCATATTGCTAATTGTTAGTGTCTCCACAAAAATAATTTTCGAGTCTGTCACTCAGTCCAATGCACGTTAAATACAATATAACATTGTCATAGTCTGTTCTATCGAAATGTAAGAGACTTATACATCATCCAACAAAGATTTGATTGTTTTTGTTTTGAAATATGATGTACATGTGAAGTGGGTCGTGATATATGCAAAATGAATGGTATAAATAATTTGTAGTAAACAAATAAAGACACAAAACAACTTTGTTTTGATTAGATATTTGCTTGTTTTGCTAATTTGTACCCCGAGAGCATGGCCGAAAACCCAATAACGAAGAATGCAAGAAACTCCATGCTAATGCACGCGGCTGAAGAGTCTGTAAAGATGTTGTCGGCACCTTCTCTCATCCTGTTTGTCATTGGTATTGCTGATGAGGCTGCTGATATCAATAGGTATGCTATAATCTACGTTTAACAAAACATTAAAACTTAATGTACATTAAAATGTACAATAATCAGTAAACAACAATTTTTTTTCATACATAACAATAAATATTTTTTTTGCATAATGTACAACTCACCTGATGCATGAATTGTTATGTACAAATGACTATCACTACTCATTAGATAAACACATATTTAACTTTTAATAAACATAGACCACTAACTTTGTGTATTTTTTCAACATCATAGTTTGCGAATTTATTATTTTTCGCAAACATGATATATATCTTCGCGAAATGATGTCACATTGCGTAAAAAATAGTATCATTTTACAAAATAAAAATTTGCAAACTCGTCTTAGTATAAAGATTTTCTTTTCAGAATGTAATAAAACTTGTTGCAATAAAATTGGTTAGGTTGTATGCCTTTCCTCGGTGTATTTTGATTAGAAAATTTAGCGAAAATAGAATGTTTTAACAATAAGTTACTAAAATATTTGCAAAGAAAAATATGATAATCAATCAGAAAAGAGTCCGCAAATTCTAAAATTGTTTTCGAGAAGTCCATAATTATTTTATGATAAATAATAAAATTTTGATTATTTTATATTCAATCCTTTTTATGATTTTTGTGATTAATCTAAGAAAATTTAATATTAAATGTTCAAAGACTAAATATAAAAACCGAAAAGTCTAACTATCATCATCAACATCAAACGGTATGTCGTGATGAAATAGTAATTGTTAATGAAACTGCAAAAACATATTTCTAAAAGAAAAATAAATAAAACAATTTTTGAAGACAAATGCAAATAATATGTGGTAGTGGTAGTTTCTTTAACATAGAAAATATATGGGGTGCCAAAATGTGAAACTATGTTACAAAACAAAAACATAAAATATTTATTCAAAATTAGGTCACAAATGCATTGGAAACTTCGGACGAAGTTTTGACAGCCATAACTCTCGAATGCCCAACTGTCCGGCCAAAATCATTTAATAAAATAATAATAAATCACAACACCTCATCCACAAGACAATTTCGAGTATTTTTATTATTAAATGGAAACGTATTTCTGGTTCAAATGTCTTGGTTTTATTAGTTTTGTTTCGGATAACGATAGGATCAAAGCTTACATGGAGTTTACGTCTTGGTTTGTTTTTCTCATTTATTGATTTGACGTATACATAATTTAATCTCATAATTTATAAATATGATTGTGGAAATGACAATTCTTATCAAGTTCTTTTTATTAAATGGATTTTATATGCATCCATCTTCATTTACTTTTCTCTTTCATTTTTCGATATATCTCAATTTCTTAAGTATTTCATTTAAATTGTTATATTATTTATAAATTTGAGATTATTTGTATACTAGAACATACATAATAATATTAAATATTTATTATTCATCATTTATATCAAGTGTTTATAAATCTATATAATTATGGTTGTATGTATTTAATAGTGCATATATCTAATATTTAAAAACCTATATCATTTAATAGAAAATTAAAATAAAATGAGATAGGTTTTTAAATATTAGATATATTCATTATTAAATATTAGAATTTGTATATATCTTACATTTATGTTACAGCTCGATTATATAATTACGTTATCCCAATCATACCAATCGCTTTTTTTTTTTTTTTTTTTGTTCAAACCTTAAACAAGTTAAATTAAATTAATGATATATTAGGAACAAAAGCATGAATATTAAAATCTGACTTTACATAGATATATTTATTTTATATAATTAGATAAAAAAATTATACGAAAACAATTACTAATATGAAAATGTTACGTAAAGATTACTTCAACGTCGTTTCTTTCTTAGAACAGGGGACATGTGAGGTGTAAAGTGTAAACCCATGCTATCAATGTTCATCATAAAGTAAACAAGTTGTGATGAGATTAAAATCAACCGAACCTGATCACCGAAGAAATCAATCATTGCCAAATTCCGGCCGGAAATTATCTCTTTCCCTCCGGACATTTCGTAAATCTGCCTCCAGGACTGCAAACCGGTATATAACGTTGACAAAATCGCAATCGCCAATGCATACCTGTTCATACAATCCACCATCAAGTTTTTTCAAAATCCCAAATCAAACAGTGGATGCAGATACTCCGATTGCTAACAAACCTGTATTCTTCGTATTCATCGAAATTTCTCCCACGGCCGTGCTTGTTACTAGCCATGATTATGAAGGCAAGCAACGAGAAAACCAAACCTAAAACTCTCAATCCTAGAGATACTCTTTTTAGCATATCTTCATGCCTCCACCGTCTGAGAATTCCCGTGACGCCGTATCCCGGTGGAGGAGGTAGAGGCGTTTGCGTCTGATTAACGTTCTCATTCTCCACGTCCGCCGTGTCTGGTGGAGCTGTAGTTGCTGTACTCTTCGCCGGCGGTGGTGACGATGAGAAGAATGACATCTCGGCAGTTCCAAATTTGAGTCTTGAAACTATACTGATTGGGCGATTTTTGCGATTGATGTTTGAATGGAGAGAATTTGGAAGATATGAAGGTTGCAGAATATACTTCCAATGGCGAGACAGCAAATTTGTTCTTTTTGACAACTCAGCAATGGAAGTTTATGAAGGACAATCTAGAATTAAAAAGCATTAAATTTATTTTTTAGGCTTAAAAAATCAGAACTTTTAATTTGATATATTTTCATTTATATACAAGTGACACCTATAGTACTAGGTGCGACGGAAACAAGAAGTGACTGTTATCTGTTAACATGGTTAGGGGAAATAACAATTTTTATTTTTATTTCTTAAATTTGAACCAAACATACACCATAGAAATAAGAGTAAATTACAATTTTGGTCCCTGTAGTTGTCACGAATTCACACTCCTAGTCATCCTTTTGAAATCTCACATCCAGGTCCCTGTGGTGACCAAAAACTTGCAGAGACGGTCCCTCCTGAGGTTACCGTCTATGTCCATCCGTTAAATGCCAGTAAAAAGACTAAAATGCCCCTCCTTTTTTGTTCCTTTGGTATATTTGTTATTTTGCTAAAATTTAGGGACTAAACCTGTAATTAACACAAACCACAAACCTAAATCAATGTGATTATGCGGCCATTTCTAGATGCGATTTCTAAATCAACACGTACCCAAGCAATGGGATTTGTAGATGCGATTTCTCCTCAATCAATGCCGGAACTGATGTGATTTCTAAATCAATGGGATTTCTAGATGCGATTTCTCCTCAAAACGTACCCAAGCTCCGGTTCCGATCTCCTTGGTTCGCGATTTGCAGCAAGAGACGGGAAAGAGAGATTCAAGTGAGGAGGGACAGTAGGGAAAGGAAGCAACAGCGGAGACCTTGATTGCTGAAACCGATCAAATCCCGTCCTCGACACCCATGTTTCCGATTCCTTCTTCTTCGTTTCCGGCCACCGTGGACTTCCGTCAATAGATCTTGATTTCCTGATTATATGCTTGAATAGCATCTGCAATTGCATCTTACCAATCTTGTGGTCGGATTGCTGAAGCCATAGCGGACTGTAATCGGACCTTAGCAATCGCTGTTAGATCCAAATCGAAAGAACGTTTCTTGCCCATACTATTCCCCTCTTCCTGAGCAATTGTCGTTAGATCCGAATCACATCACCGACGATCCCGATGTGGTCCATTGTCAATTCCTCCTCCGGTCTCACCCTCGTCTCAGTGTTTATCACTTCGTTCCTCCTGATTTCATCGCCGGCGTTCGCTTCCGACTATGAGCACAAGGTTATGTAACGGTTCAGTCCTGGTTTTCCTTTATTTCGGCGGTGGACATTTAGTCTTTAGATCTCTGTCTCGAATGCCAGTATTTGCTATTTCTCATTAGATCTATGTACGGACATTTGTTTAGTTTTTTTTTAACAGCGAACATTTGTTTAGTTTGTAAGGAAATCTAGCTCCATAATCTACGTTCCCTGTGTTTCCCCTAAAGCAATCCTCTGTTTCAGTTCTTTACTCTTGGCTTGTGCACCGTCTTAGAACAAATGCAATGACTTGAAACCCACACCACACGTTGTGAAACGGTTCTGATTTGTGGTGTTTTCACAAATTTATTATTGTTAGTATATATTATTTATAATATAATTGTTTTTGTAATTTAGTCATCGGCCCAATGAAACCAATTCTAGGGTTCGGCCTCTTGTGTAATGTATATATACTCTGTTTATCTTTAATGAGAGATACGAAACGATGATACCAAATAACATGGTATCAGAGCCTACCCAACTCTCCTAAATCTTCTCATCCATATCTTCTTCTCGTCTGCTTCCTGATCTCATCTTCTCCTCGTCTGCTTATTCTGTTCTTCGATCATGGCTGACAAGTCGATTGAGAAACCGTATGGAATCACCAACATACGTGCATATATCCCCTTGATTCTTGATCTAGAACGACTAAACTACGACTCTTGGCGAGAGCTCTTCGAAACCCACTGCACAGGTTTTGGTGTATCCGATCATATTGCCGAACCACCTCAAGCCGTTCGAACTCCTGCGGAGATTGCGGAATGGAATCGTATTGATTCCATCGTCAAAATGTGGATATACGGAACCATGTCACAGTCCTTACTTCAAATGATCATAAAGAAGAAGGCTACTGCTCGTGACGTGTGGATAAGTCTTGAAAATCTGTTCCGGGATAATAAAGATGCAAAAGCGATACAGTTAGATAGCGAGCTTCGGAATATCGTGATTGGTGATTCAAGCATCACGGACTACTGTACCCGAATCAAAACCATTGCCGACCTCCTCGAAAATATCGATGCTCCCGTACCCGAAAAGAACCTAGTTATGTACACTATTAATGGGCTGTCCGCGAAATTTGATTATGTTGCGAGTCTCATACGCCATCGAATCCCGCTCCCGACATTTTTGGAGACCCGATCGATGCTACTCTTGGAAGAACAGCGTATGCGACAAATTCAGTCCCGGGATGTCCAAGGTAACCATACCGATCACTCATCTTCTCCTACAATTTTAAATACCGAACATGTCACCACCGGTCAAAACTCTCGTTCCGGTCAAAATCGTGGGGGACGCTCCGGTAATCGGGGTGGTCGCGGTGGTGGTCGGAATAATAGAGGCGGTGGTCGGAGTGGTTCTGGCAACAACAATCAGCAGCAGCAGCGATCTGTTTACCCAGCTTGGCCATGCGTTTGGTCTCCATGGCAACAACAGGCGCCGTTTTTTCCTCTTGGGCCCCGCCAGCTTACAACTGCTCCAGGTATACTTCCGATGCCCACTGTCCAGCCCACTATCAATTCCGCTTGGCCCATTACCCCACCTTTGACGCAGCCTGGTCCACCTGGTTCATCCACGCCACAGCACCAAGTCCACTTGACTGGGCCCTCTATACCGCAACCACCTGCTGTGCAATTCAACACGGCCCAAGCTTCCAATAGCCAGCCCACTAACGGCTCCCAGTGGGCCTGGCCCAGTCCCTCTGAGTCCACCATGCCGACCCAACTTCCGCAAATGTTCAATGCTCTTTCGCTTCAAGACCCGTCCTCGCACGAGTGGTACATGGACACCGGCGCAACATCCCATCTTCACTCGGACCCAGGTATTCTCACATCCCTTAGCAATACGTGCACAGTACCCTCTGTCTTAGTTGGTGATGGGTCACAAATTCCCGTTACATCTTCCGGTAATGCCACCTTAGCTCACCTTAATCCATATCGTACCCTTGTTCTAAAACGTGTTCTTATTACACCCGACATTATAAAAAATTTGATTTCTGTTCGTCGTTTTACCCGTGATAACAAATGTGCTATCGAGTTTGATGAATTTGGTTTTTCTGTGAAGGATTTTCGGACAAAACAAGTTCTTCTCCGTTGTGACAGCACGGGTGATTTATATCCTGTCACACCTTCTACCGTTCCAGCTCAAGTTTTTGTCTCCACCAAACCTTCTCTATGGCATCAGCGTTTGGGTCATCCGGGCAGTCATATTTTTCATTTTTTATCATCTAGAAAATTAATTCCTTGTCGGGTTCGGCCTCTTGTGTAATGTATATATACTCTGTTTATCTTTAATGAGAGATACGAAACGATGATACCAAATAACAGTTTTCACAAATTTATTATAATAAACGGTGGTTGTGGTGGGGAAGGAGACGGTGAATATTGCTTCGAACACCTCTGTACCTCTGTTGCCAACTCCGTTGAAGATTCGTATGATCCAAGAGAGAGAGAGACAGAATTATACGTACAATACAATTTTGGTCCCTGAGGGCATTTTCGTCATTTTATCTCCACTTAACGGAGCAAAACAGACGGTAACCCCAAGAGGGACCGTCAGTGTAGCGAAAATGTAACCATAAGGACCAAAACTGTGGGATTTCAAAAGGATGACCAAAACTGTAATTTCATGTCAACCACAGGGACCAAAATTGTAATTTACTCTAGAAATAATGTTATCTATCAACATGGTAAGGAAATAACAATTTTGTCAACGTAGCCATCCTGCACCTGCAAAAATAATAACGTGACATGTGAAAAATTGTTTTTCATATATAATGTTTTTCAAATTTTTTTATAGTTACTTATTTGTAGCAATTTGTTAAACCTTTGTATGGAATTACTTTCTTACAAAATATGAACATTTTAGTTTTGATATATAGATGATTTCCAAATTTTGACATTACATAACGTTCCTGTTGTATTACTGTTTTAATTTTGACAGAACTAAAACTTGTTTAGGCTCCATGTATTTTTTGATTTTGGATTTTGTCTTGGGTCCAACCAAAGATGATTTCTTTTTATTCAAGAATATGCAGGTTTTTTAGAAGTTTCAATTCGGTGTTCAAACAACCAAGTGTGCAATTTTCCAACACCCATCAATAGTTTTTTTTTTTTTTTTTTAGTTGTCGAAGCTATTGAATAAAAGACTTTAATTTGTTTTGACGATCAGAATTTGTCATATTTGTTATAGAAACCCGCTAAATCATTAAAACCAATGCCATACAAAACATAAAAACAACTTTCAATCTATTAGGATGGGGGGAGTAGAAGCCATTGAACCCACTGAACTCACGTGCCACGTCAGCTTTTCTCTCCCTTCTCACTTCCATCTTTTCCCATCTTTCACTAATCTTTCACACATGGAACCAGTACCCACTGAACACATAATGCCACATCAGATTTTCGATTTTTAAATGCATTTATTAATTTAATAAATGATTTTTAACATTTAATTTAATATTATAAATAATAATAATATACAATTAATATGTCAAAGAATAATTAATTAAAAAACACACCATTAAAAAAAATTCAAAACAACCTAAATACAGGTAAATAATACCAAAAATAATAGTGTATATATATATATATATATATATATATATATATATATATATATATATATATATATATATATATATATATATATATATATATATATATATATATATATATATATATATATATATATATATATATATATATATAGGGTTAGGATCAAATATATATCCATACAAATATTGTGTAACCTTGAAACTCAATCTGGACCACTCATTTAAAACACATTCTTTTAAGAATGTACAAAATTTAGTTTATTCTTTTAAGAATGGTAAGAACTCATTCTGTCAAGAACTTATTCTGTCAAGAATGTGTTTTTTTCATTTTTACGAAAATTAAATATGATGGCCAGGATTTGATTACAGAGTAACACAATAATTGTCATTCTTATTATAACCTAGTTTTATATATATATATATATATATATATATATATATATATATATATATATATATATATATATATATATATATATATATATATATATATATATATATATATATATATATATATATATATATATATATATATATATATATATATATATATTTGTGTGTATATATATGCGTGAGTTCAGGGGGTTCATGAAGCCACAATCAATCCCTCCCATCCCAATCTTTCCGAACCCGCAAGGGGCGAGACAGTGGTATCGGCGGTACCACCGAGCCCAAACCCATCTCTCAACCCGCTTACTACACCGTCCACCCTTAAAATATACCAATTTCCGTAGGTAGAATTTTGCAGGTTGCCAAAGTGAATAGCACCTGCCTGCGAAAATTATAAAATTTTTGAAAAGATTGAATATATATATATATATATATATATATATATATATATATATATATATATATATATATATATATATATATATATATATATATATATATATATATATATATAAACTAAATTATTGCATGCTATCTCATCATTTTTGCAGGTGACATAGCTTATCTGTTAAAATATTGGCTATTTCGATCATTTGATAATTTTTTAATAAAATATTATAGTAGTTCCGGTGAGGTGCACAAAAGCCGGTTAAAAACCGGTTTTGGTTATTTAAAAACCGGTTTTTTAAAGAATCGGTTTCGGTTATAACAGGTCCGCTTTTGACCGGTTATTTTTTAAACGAGATTGAGTTTCAAACCGTTTTTTTTTTTGTTTTTAAACCGGTTCGGTTCGGTTAACCTGAAGAAAAACCGGTTTTTTTCGGTTTTTTAACCGGTTCAGTTTGAGATAAAAAACCAGCTAAAAACCGGTTCGGTTAAAAAACCGGTTCGGTTATTAAAAAACCGGTTCGGTTATTATTTTCGGTTATTTAAAAAACCGGTTTTTTTGTGCAGCTTAACCGGCCATCATGGGTAGTGGGTTTTTGGGGTGCTAAGTGCTAACCACAGAAACCATTTGCAAGTGTTCACAGACTGTCGTTCCACTGTTGGGTAGTTTTTTCCAAGCCCAAGCCCGCCCAACATGAGTGATTAAAGATTAACAATTTGTAACCTTCTCGGTTGTGTATAGGTTGGGAAATCGATTAGTTTGTTTGGGTAAAACCCATTCATCCTTCCAAGTTCCAAAGCAAATTATCATCGCCTTTTCCCAATATTTAAATACATATCGACTTCATATTAATTACACGCCTCACAAAAGTTTTTTTCTGACAAGCACTCCTTTCGTTTTCGCAATCAAATTAAGTACACCTCACACCAAAACTATTGTTTGAGTCTCCCTGGATAGACAATCTTGACCTCACACTGTTAATGTAGTCCAAGATTGTCTCTTCAAAATAGCCCTTATGGAGAGAACGATGACTCCAATATATATACATACACTTATAAGACTGTGTCGCACCAATATGTGATACACAAATACTCCCTCTCAGAAACGGAGGCTCGATGAGGATGGACATGGATATGGTTAGGCCATGGGGATGCGAGACACTGATTGTCATACCATGTAAGATATATATGTGGAATCTAAGATTGTCTATCCAAAAAAACCCTTATAAACAGAATGAAAAGTGTTATAGTGGCATAATGAAAAGTGTCACTAAAACTCAATAAGGCTGCAACCGCACAACCAAAATGTGCCACTAAATGTCTTTAGTTGCAGTGTTATTAGTGTCACTTTTTTGTGCCGCTGATTGTCTAGCAGAGCTTTAGTGACACTTTTTGGGTTTTTAGTGACATTTTTTCTATGCCACTGAATGACATTTTATTTGTAGTGGAAGGACGACTCCATCATATATAATAGGAAAAATTTAGAAGCAAAACCATACTGACCGACGATTTTTTGCGATTGATGTTTGAATGGAGAGAATTTGAAAGATATGAAGGTTGCAGAATATACTTCCAACGGCAAGACAGTAAAATTGTTCTTTCTGACAACTAAGCAATAGAAGTTTATGAAGGACAATATAGAATAAAAAAGCATTAAATTTAGTACTTCTTACGGCTTAAAAGAATCGGAACTTTTAATTTGATACATAAATTTGTATATATGAACCACAATTATTTTGTTAAAGAGTAAATTACAGTTTATCAAATTCATTTTGTCTCCAAAATAATCGCCACATGACTTCAAAGCACATAAAGTAACATATTGTACACAAAAGTTAACAGAAGTTATTAACCTTATAATTGTTATATGAAATATAGTAATCTTTTCTAGAATGATGGAATTTCATTAAAAATACAAGCTAGCGCAAAACTGTTTTGAGGCCCAAAATCCACCTTGGCCCATTTGAGCATATCAGCCCAAATTTGGACCGAGAATGGACAGCAGAAAAAAAAAATGTGATTTACATTATCTTTAATGTTGCAGAAAAGGCATAAAGCAAGATTGAACATTGATACCCTTTTAAGCTAAAATAGATAGAAAAGGGATACATTTAAGATCCAATCTCCATATGAAAGTATTTACCTTAATAGGCAGTCATATATTCCATTTGAGAGAAACCACCTTCAAGGCAAATGAGGCTTTTTCGATGATTAATCTCCATGAGCTAGTGGCGGAACCAGCAATTTCGATACGGGGTTACAAAAATTTTCAAAATAATATTTTGTACAAAATTGCTTAATGTTCTAGGTGTATTACTCATTATTCTAAACAATTACTACCATTTAACATTTTGAAAATCAGTGTTTAACACACAGTAATCAATCAACAAATTTATTACATAAATCAAATATTAACCTCGTAATTAAAATTCAATTTAAACAAAATATTAATTCTATAGTATTAAGTCATAGGCATGTGGCTCACTGGCCTTGAGGCCTTCAACCCTTCACACATGACACAAACAGAAAGAAAAAAAAGAGCTATAAATTACAAGTTATTAAGCTGGAAGTACAACATAGATAAGCTAGTTTACATGTAAACTAGAAAATGCATTCCCGGATATGAAATCGAGGAACTCCTTCTTGGACTTGATCTCATCAATAGCTGCACCTTTGACATTGGAGAGCCATTTCGTTGTATCATCAATTGCATACTGCAGGTTCTCCAAGACCTTTGGGGCCATATCATTTGTTTTGATTTTATTCTTCAAGGCATGTAAGGAATCCTCCAACGCATTGTATGCTTCTGCTTTCCTCTTGTACTCTTGGTCCTCAAGCTTGAACTTCTCTGCATCTTTCTCCATTTGCTCAATCTCTTGCTTTGACAATCTTCCACTAAGATCTGTAACAGTAAGGCTTTTGCTCTTACCAGTAGATACTACTTTAGATGTGACTGTGAGGATACCGTTTTCATCTATTTCAAAGCAATCTTCAACTTCTGAGACACCCTTCGGAGCAGGTGGAATTCCAGAAATCATAAAGGATCCCAACAAATAGTTGTCAGCAGATTTAGTCCGTTCACCTTGGTACACCTTTGTCTCCATAGATGATTGGTTGTCAGAGCCTGTGGTAAATGTTTTGGTCTTCTTTGTAGGTATAGGAGTGTTCCTTGGGATCAAAACGCACATTACTTCCCCATTTACCTCCGTGCCAAGTGACAAAGGAGTGACATCCATTAGCATCAACTCCTTGACCATCTCCGAAGTCTCACCGCTTAGCTTTGCCGCCATAACTGCAGCCCCATAAGCCACAGCTTCATCAGGGTTGATGTTCTTGCATAACTCCTTCCCATCAAAGAACTCCTGCAACATACGTTGGATCTTTTGTATCCTAGTTGACCCACCAACAAGAATGACCTCATCAACACTTCCTTTGTTCATATTTGAATCGGCTAAACAGGTCTCCACTTGCTTCATACATTCTTTAAAAAGAGACATATTAAGCTCCTCAAATTTGGCACGAGTAATTTTCATAGAGAAGTCAATACCCTCCACAAAATATTCTAGTTCAATAAAAGCTTCTGTAGCATACGAAAGAATTCTCTTTGCTTTCTCGCAAGCAACTTTCAACCTTCCCAACGCTCTTTCATTTCCTGTCAAATCCTTGTTCCATTTCTTTTTGAACTCCTCGACACAATAATTCACCATTCGGTTATCAAAATCCTCACCTCCCAAATGAGTGTCTCCAGCAACAGCCTTAACCTTAAATTTGCCCACTCCATCAATGGTGACAAGAGAGACATCAAAAGTGCCACCACCAAGATCAAATATAAGCACATTCTTCTTTCCAGAAAGACCATGCCTATTGTCTACAGCATACGCAATTGCAGCTGCTGTTGGCTCATTAATCATGCGCAAAACATTTAGGCCAGCAATAGTAGCAGCGTCCTTGGTTGCCTGACGTTGACCATCATTGAAATAAGCCGGGACAGTGATGACGGCATTTTTGACAGTGTCCCCTATATATGCCTCTGCTACTTCTTTCATCTTCGTAAGAACCATTGACGAAATTTCTTCAGTACAAAATTGTTGTTCTTGACCCTTGTGAGTAACCACGATTCTTGGCATGTCGATAGGCCCGTTTATAACCCTAAATGGCCACGACTTTATGTCTTCCTGCACCATCACTTCATTGAACCTCCTGCCGATCAACCTCTTTGCATCTGAAATTCCATTACCAATTCAGCCAATCGATAAAAATATGTTTAAAAAATAAAAGATTAAACCATGGAAAGTGTAAACTAACTGAATACAGTGTTAGCAGGGTTCCTTGCGATTTGATTCTTGGCACCATCACCAACAAGACGTTCAGCATCAGTGAAAGCAACACAAGATGGTGTCGTTCGATTGCCTTGATCATTGGTTATGATTTGGATTCGATCATGTTTCCATACAGCAACACATGAGTACGTCGTACCCAGGTCAATACCAATTGCTGGAGCACGGCCTCCCCCACTCACCATTACACTACAAGTTAAAACTTAAAACAAAAGTACGCAACAACACTATGAGCTTATGAGGAGCGTCACGCTTGCCTGATATATAGTGTGAATAATCCTCACCTGTTTCTATAGCAATCCTCACCTGTTTCTATAGCATTGATCGAATATATATGTGTTACAAAACAAACTTCCCAACAATCAAGGGAAGATTAATACAAAAGATAAATACTGATAATCCTTTTCTATTGCATTAATTGATCGAAAATATATATGTTGTTAAAAACACCAATCGATACCAGAAACATTTCTTAATAGAAACAAATTGATTTACAGTTACACCTTCGTTTCAGCAACAATATATCACCAGAAACGTAAACCCTAGATTTAGTATTTTACAGAGAGAAGATGCGTAAGGTATCGAGAGAGAGAGAAAACACTGAAAACTTGCGTGAGGGTTCTAAGCTACAGCTGTCTTTATGTCAGCCTTTATATCTCCGGGTCGATCCATGGACTATCCATGGATCCCAACAGGATCCGCGTATTTAACCTTCCGAAGTATGCAGAAAGTGAGCCGCACCCCTTCAATCTTCAAGCTATTCATATTCAGTCCCTCCAGCTTCCTCAACCTTCAATCTATCCATAATCAGCCCCTCCATATTTTCTGTATATGCTGCAATGACCCCTCAAATACCTGCATTAACCAAAATAAGTTAGAACAAATTTATAGTTGTGATATTGTTAAGTTTGTGAAAGAATGTAATATTTCAACACCCTCCCTCAAACTTAACAATACATAGTTCTCACCTTGAAATGGATCAATCAGACCCATCTGTTGACACAAATAATTGTGCTTCGGAAACAGTAAAGCCTTTGTTAAAATATCTGCAAGCTGATGTTCAAATAAAATTTTTTCAATTTTCAGAACTCTTTTTGAGATTTTTTCTCTCTAATAAAATGAACATCAACTTCAAAATGTTTTGTTTTTTCATGAAAAATTGGGTTTAAAGCTAACTTAATAGCATATTCATTATCACAAAAAATGTTAACATGTATTAACCCTTTTTTTCCAAAATCAAAAAGTACTTTTAAAACCCAGGTAATTTCACATGCTATAGAGCCCAAAGCTCCATATTCTGACTTAGTGGATGACCGAGAAACAGTATCATGTTTATTGCTCTTCCACGAAACAAGAGATCCTCCCAAATACACCATATAACCAGTTATAGATCTTCTGGTATTAAGACACTTAGCCCAATCTGCATCCACAAAACCCTTTAAATCAAGAGAATCAGATTTTAGAATTTTAATTCCTTTACCCGGACTCTGTTTTAAAAACCTCAACAGTCTTAATGCAATGTCAAGGTGTACCTTGCACCGACTATGCATAAACTGACTAAGAGTCTGGACATCATATGCAATGCCAGACCTTGTTATTGTAAGATAGATAAGTTTACCTATAAGTTTCTGAAATTCAGTAATGTTTTGTAACAACTCATTATTTCCATTACCAGTAACAACATTAACCTCTGAGGGTGTTGTTACAGGTTTACAAGCAAGCATCCTAAAATCATGTAGAAGCTCTAAACAATATTTCATTTGGGTCAAACAAACTCCATTTTTTACATCAATAACTTCAATCCCAAGAAAATATTTTAATTTTCCTAAATCCTTTATCAAAAAATGTGATTTAAGAAATAATTTTACTTTTTTAATTTCAGCCACATTATTTCCAATAAGTATTATATCATCTACATACATCAAGAGGAAAACAACATATTTATCAGTTAAATACAGAAACAAGGAATAATCATTTAAGCTTTGCTTAAAACCAAATTCAAATAAGGCAGAACACAACCGTTCATTCCATTTTCTAGGAGCCTGCTTAAGGCCATTTTCTAGGAGCCTGCTTAAGGCCATGTACACATCCTCATCAAGGTTACCGTAGAGGAAGGCATTATTTATATCTAATTGAAATAAATCCCAACCAGAATTAACAACAAGGGTTATTACTATTCTAACGGTTACCATTTTAGCAACCGGTGAAAAATTTTCTTCAAAATCTATACCTTCCCTTTGATTAAAACCCTTTGCTACAAGTCGTGCTTTAAATCGTTCAACCTCACCATTTGACTTATACTTGACCTTGTAAACCCATTTACACCCAATCGGTTTTCGATTTGGAGGTAAATCAGTTACAACCCAAGTATGATTCCTATATAAAGCTTCCATTTCCTCGTTCATAACCTTCGTCCAATTAGGATCAGATGATGATTCAAGGAAAGTTTGAGGTTCAATTGTTTTATTCAGATTAGACACAAAACAAAAATATTCTTTATTCAAAAAAGAGTAATTTATCGACTTCTCAATACTATATTTTTGTTTATTATTTAAAATAAAGAGGATCAAAAACATAAACATTTGAATTGTTATTAGAGAAATTTTTTCCAAAGCCAGTTTGAGAGTTTCTATTATTATTGTTATTTTTCTGTTTAAGTCCTTTGGATATCCAATTAGTTTATAGCACCTTTCAATCGTATGACCTTTTACTCCACAATGTTTGCAATGGAGATTCTGATTCTGATTTTTGAATTTGTTATTTTTTGAATTGTTAAATCGGCTATTAAACGCAGCAGGTTGGACCTTTACAGAATTATTAGATAGTAAGCCATTTTTTTTGAAAAGACTCTTCCCAAGATATTATTGAAAAAGCAGTTCTAACATTAGGAAGTGGTTCCATTAAAAGTATGTGACTCTTAACTTGATTAAAAGAACTGTCTAAACCATTTAAAAACTGCATTAGTTTAATTAGCTTGGAATGATCATTGTAATGAGTAGCAACCTCACAAGTACAATCAGGAAGATTCGTGAGGCCATCAAACTCTTTCTAAAGAGCATCCAATTTGTTATAGTAGTCATAAAGGGGTTATCCATTTTGAGTAAGAGAATTGATTTTTTGATGAATGTTAAAGATCACCGAGACATCAGACTTGTGATAAGTTTCATATAATTCAATCCAAACAGTACGAGCATTTTCAATCGATGCATGATTAGTATAAACGGGTTCAGACAAAGAGCCAAGTATCCAAGAACATACAACTACATTTGCATGTTCCATTTTAAACATTTTGGGTCATCTGCCGAAGGTTTTATAACAGACCCTTCAACAAATCCCCGTTTATTTCTTCCTTTTAAAGATCTAGTAGTCATAGAATTTTTCCAAATGCGAAACTTTTCAGTTCCAATCAGTTTAAACCCAATTATAGTGGCTGTAGTATTATCAGAGGGATGAAGATAAAAAGGATCATCATAATCAATATAGTCTGGTGTCTTACTACCAGACTCAGTTTGACTCAATTTGTATGACCGGTCCGACCATGTTTGCAAGAAAAAAAAAAGACCAAACCCTAATGGAGTGAGATTTCAACCAGGATTCCACACCAATAGAATGGCAGGTCAAGGTCCTCACAACATTTAGTAACAAGTAAGCATGAAAAAAAAGATATCAATAAACAATCACAAATGAATGATAATCAAGTAAAAAACATAGAGCACATAAGAAGTGGTGTTCATAACCAGCTTAACCAACCCTAAATGCTAAAAAAGACCTTGCCTATAGGCCAATAACACTAACCTCCAACATAGTGGATTTTAGTTTCTTGCTACTGACAAGGAAGGAAGAAGAGACTTACAGAGTATCAACAGCTGCTGCTTCCCAAGAATTACCCAAACAGAAAATACAGAATACTAAAAGAAGACTTACAGTGGAGCTCTAATGGAGACAAATTACAATACACAATCACGCACACGCCTGAAGATATCAGGCCCAACTTTCGTCACTCTACCCTGACAACGCCTAGTGATATCAAGTATTTTAGGTGTTGTTGAGCCCTATTCTTGATGAAATTATATTAGATATATCTTGGTATTCTCACTTTTCGTGACAGGACTTGTTTGGAAGAAAAGAATGAAAACAGGGACTAAAAGCGTGCAATTTGAAGAAGTTTGGAAAGGAATGAAAAATCAAGCGAATACATACGCGCGCCGCGGGTTTCTTAAATGCACGACGCGGGCTTGAGGCCATTCAAATGCCGAAGAAACGGGACTTGATAAGGACGCGCGCCGCGTGCTTCTTAAATGCACGGCGCGGCTGCGGGAAAATTGCAACTATAAATGGAGGCATTTACAGCCAAAACCCGGAGCAAAACCCTGGTGAAAAATCGACCGTAGAGGCTCTTTGACTCCAAGAATTCGTTTTTAGCAACTACCTGTTGGCATTTCAGGTTTTTATGTTTAATTTCTTTTAGTTTAATAGTTAGCATTAGTGGCTAAGGTTTTTGGGAGTGACAACCACTGACCTTGAGCATTGGAGTTACTGTTTTTCAGTCTTTGTTACTGTATTGGATGATTGGAATTCATTTTGAGTTTATGATAATCATTTGGTTACGAGTAATATTGGCTTTTCGGTGTTTGATGCTTGTTACTGGTTTTGAATGCTTGGTTTGTGTTTGTATGATTATTTTGACCTTGTTGGACTGTTTTCCTTTGCTGATTTCAGTGGCCAATTAGGTTAGCATTTTAGGTTTGAACTTTAGCCAGTAACTGTCCTATTGGACCTTGTTTATTGGAAAAGTTTATGCCTTGTTTTGGTTTATGTTTGGAGTGTTGGATGCCTTTGTTTACATCTGAATTAGAGATGCACTTCTGATTTCAGAAAGTTACTAGGTTTGGTTTGAAGCTTAGCTTAGTCTATGCTTATTTTGGGATTGTTAAGCTTAGAATTTCTGAGTTTTAGTGGCAAAGGTTTGGAAACTAAAGTCCTCCAACTATAGCGTGACACTATTAGTTGGTAATCTGTCATCTGGACTGACCACGTAGCTCCTGCGGATCGACCCTGACTACCACTGTGCTAGTGTGTGTGTTAGGTTTTTCTTATTTTTTACCGCACGACGACCTAGGCGTGTTAAATTTTGGCGCCGTTGCCGGGGAGCTGTGAGCTTAGTTTAGGTGATTTGTAGGACTTAGCTTCTGATTTTTGATGTTTGATTTTAGTTCTTTGAATTCTCATATGTGTACGTCTTCATAATGGGCGATTTCATGTACCCGGATCAGTATTATGAAAATTATAAGAATCCGGCCGACACCTATTACGAGGATGATTGCTACAATGGATCATCCGATGACAATGGATGGCGGACCGATGAGTCATCTCAGCCTGAAATTTCTGCAACTTGGCCCCGACTTTGGGTACTCATGTATAACACTCACCAAGAGCAGAAGGACCAGGCTAATGCTCTTGTAAGATTTCAAGCTTCTTTAGATTAGTTAGAGGAAGGTTGGAAATGTTCATCACCCTCGCCAGAACCTGAGGCGAGTAATTTTTATACCAATGATATGGTGTGTGAACCTGCATCACCTGAATATGTGATGGAAGGGCATACACCTTGGGAAAGTCAAGAGACCATCGAGAGGTCGAAAATGTTGTTGAGGAAGAGGTTATAGGTGACAATGCTACCTTTGACTCAACAGATTTTGATGTTTTTGATGTTTTTGAAAGTATTAGTAATGTTGATCTGGTGTTGGGTGAATCCATACCATCACCAGACAATTTGGTTGATGAGGATGTTGTGGAGGGGACTGTAAGTGACAGTACAGATCCCAGCCCAACAAGTCCTGAAATTGTTGAAATTGCCAATGTCTTTGAGGAAGGGGGTGTAGATGACAATATTACCCCCGACCCTGTAATTTCTGAAAATTTTGAGAAAATTAAAAGTAAAGATCTGATGATGGGTAACTTTGTACCAGCATTAGAGCAAACTAGTCACTTACTCTTGGTTCTGATCCTCCTGTTGGACGATGATCAAGAAGTTAATGCTGACGAATACATATTTGAAAATAATAAACATGATTTTATCACCACTCATGATCCATTCATGAATGGAAAATTAGATGTGATCAATACCATCGATGAGGACATATGGAAGCATCTTGATATGTTGCCTTCCGATCCCATTCGATTGGAAAATCTTTATTGGTACTGCAAGCCAAAATTGCAAACTCAAAATAACACGCAATATGAGAGCAACAAACGAGGCACAACACAACTACTGGAAGCGGCACTGGGCGCGCTTCATGTCAAGCCTTTGACTTTGAAGATATGCAGAAGGAAGGACCGAGCTTGGAGGTTCAAAGCTACCTCCAAGCATTCACGGGAGCTAACCAGAAAGCAACAACCGAGCAGCAGCAGGAGAACTAGCAAGCCATTTAACCCAGGAAAGTTTGAAGGGCAGTGGGTCAGCGAAAGGACGGAGGAAGCAGAAAAGCAGCAAGGAAAAAAAGGCATACGATCCACCGTAGCTGTAGTAGGAATAGTACGTCTGGCTGAAGACGTTAAACTTAGAACTTGTTGGGAGGCAACTCATCGTGTCATAGGTTAGGTTTTATATTTCTTAGAATTAATTAGGAAAATATATCAATCTTTGCAGGTATTAGTGGTCTAAGGCAAGTGTGAAAAGTTTTTAAATTTTGAATGGTCGCGCCGCTGATTTCTTAATTGCGCGACGCGGGGTCGGAAACCAACCCGATGCGCAGGGGTTGATTTGGTGACACGCGCGATGCGGAAAGCGTAATTGCGCTACGCGGGCAATGATCAGTCGGTTTTCCTTCTATATTAAGGTAAGCCATGACTCAACACACACATACCACGACTCGAGCTCTGATCGACGAATTTTTCTCGCGTTTTTTCTTGCTCATTTTGTTTCTACTATCAAGGTACGCTATTCTAACTACCTATTACTTGTTAAAACTAGCGATTAGGTGGTTAATTTTAGTGATTTATCCAAAAAAGTTCAAAACTTAGAATCGTCAATGCTAACTCATAGGGTGTTTGTTTTGCCAAATAGAGACCCTAGATGAGTTAGTCGGCACTTTGGCTACCTTGTGGTGTGATTGGATCGAGTTTACACATGTTGAAATGCGAGTTTGAATCGGGGTTTTGCAAACAGCCGCTCGCCGCGACGCACCCTTGCTCTTGGGACGCGCCGCGGTGCGGTGGGGAAGGACTAAAATGCAAAAAATTTTCTTTTTGTGGCTATGTGTCATTTTGTGCAGATGATGTTCAGACTAGATCACGCTTTCCTTCAGTTCCCAGAGGGACCTGCCGGTTCAACAGAGTATAGTTCGCGGAGAGACGCACTGACTGGTCGCAGGGTTCTCGAGGCGACAGTCATTCATAGGGATATTTTGAGGGACGCCGGACTCTGGGGTGCGATCGACCCATACTTACATCGCACTTGGACTCATGAGGAGGCATCATTCACGTGCCGGGGCTGTGACAAGATCATGGTCACCGAGGAGGACGTCGTCTACACCGAGCTGCTACTGGAGTTTTTATCTACTATCTACTTCGCACCTTTGGCGTCAGACCCACGTTCTAGGATCGTACGGTTTCGTTTGGGAGGTGCACAGAGGGAGTGCAACCTCCAGGAGTTCGGGAGGCTATTTGGTTTATATACCAAGGTGGATCTTCAGCACCGCCACTTCACACAGTTTTTTGGGGCTTGTATTCAGGGCCAGCCGGAGAGGTCCGACAACATGGAGGTTTGGGCACCACTGTCCAATGTCATCTATGAGGCGGGGACTTCCAGGGAGAGTCAGCTCCGTGACCCACTCCACCGCCTCATGCACCGTATCGTCTCCACCTCCATTATGCAGCGGGAGGGGGGGCGAGAAGGTGTCTAGGGAGGACATGACGTTTTTTGGGTTCTCCTCAACCCCTCCAGATTCATCCACCTTCCCTACGCCCTCGTAGTTGCCCTATCCACCCACTCGACGGGTGCTTCTGCGAGCAGTCCGTTGGCCCGGGGGTATTTCATTACCCGCCTGGCCCATTCATATGAGATCCTCACCGCCTGCTTGACTGCTTTACCTCCATCTCGCACTACGACGCGAGCTCTGGAGAAGATGAGGCTGATAGAGCAGCAGCGCCCGGGCCGGTTCATCCGGGCACCGACAGAGCCACCCCAGGCACCCCAGCCGGCATACGCTCAGCCCGGCAGGAGACGCCGGAGACCAGAGCCAGCAGCACCAGCAGAGCCGCAGCAGGAGGAGGACTCAGCGGCCATCCACCGACTGGAGGTCAGAGTCACGAGGATTGAGGACCAGCTTGAGTGGATCGGGGAGGTACTTCTACAGATCGCATCAGCGCAGGGTCAGCACCCCCGACCATTCCCAGCCAGAGCCCACGATCACGAGGCTGGACCCTCCAGGCCACCAGGTGGCAGTTGATGTATTTGTTTTTCTTTTATTTTTTTGGGATATATGTACTGAATCTATGACACACTGTTATATTGTGTTTGTTTATATTTGTTATGCTTGCTTTTAATTTGTTTGTTGAGTTACGCATGTTATACCAAATGGGAAGGAGTTGTCTCAGACAAGTGTGGGGTCACCGTGCCCCCTCCACTTGTCTTGACCACCGGCGTGTTCACTGTAGCGCTGCAACTCCAGAATACGAGATCAAGGATCTGTTTGTCCGCAATTATACCTGTGATACTGAGTACCAACCAAGCAATCTATCGTCCAAAAGGGGTAACTCTTTCTCCCTTGTTCTAAAAATAATTTCTGTACAACGGGGACGTTGTACGGTTTTAAGTGTGGGGTGTGGACGGTCGAAAGAGTAATTTTTGGAATTTTTGCAGAAAACACAAGTAACTTTCAAATCTTTAGCAATATTTTTCAAATTTTTTAATAAATTGCAATTTTGAAACGAATGGTTTGTGATTGTTGATAGCACTAGTATTTTTCAAGGAATACTATATAGTTGTGATCATGCTATTAGTTAGTCAAATAAGTTGAGTTTTATGAGTTGAGAAGATTGAGCTGTTTTAAGATTGGAATTTAGGAAGGAAATGTCAATATGTGGCCTTTGTTGTTCGAGCCGGTAGGTCTAAAATGGGTGGGACTTATGCACCTTGCCACCTAAGATCGTCTGGTCTGGGATGGTATTTCCGAAAGCTAGTTACACGGACAGCATCGAAAGTCATGGACAATTCCTTAATGGCCTTTAGAATCTGAATCATTAAGTACACTTCATTGTGGACCGAAAATTTGTGATCAATGGTTCTCTAGAAAGCCATGAATTCCAAAGAACAATTCAATTATGTTTTCGCGAACTATTCCACTATAACTCACAGGGCAATAAGCTTTGAAACTAAACACAATCAAAAAATTGGTTGAGTCTTTATTATAATTTGTTAAAAACTCTTTTGCTTGGGGACAAGCAAGGCACAAGTGTGGGGAGTTTGACAACTCCTAGTGATATCAAGTATTTTAGGCGTTGTTGAGCCCTATTCTTGATGAAATTATATCAGATATATCTTGGTATTCTCACTTTTCGTGCCAGGACTTGTTTGGATGAAAAGAATGAAAATAGGGACTAAAAACGTGCAATTGGAAGAAGTTTGGAAAGGAATGAAAAATCAAGGGAATACGTACGCGCGCCGCGGGTTTCTTAAATGCACGACGCGGGCTTGAGGCGGTGTAACACATTCAAATGCCGAAGAAACGGGACTTGATAAGGACGCGCGCCGCAGGCTTCTTAAATGCGCGGCGCGGCTGCAGGAAAATTGCAACTATAAATAGAGGCATTTACAGCCAAAACCCGGAGCAAAACCCTGGTGAAAAATCGACCATAGAGGCTCTTTGACTCCAAGAATTCGTTTTTAGCAACTACCTGTTGGCATTTCAGGTTTTTATGTTTAATTTCTTTTAGTTTAATAGTTAGCATTAGTGGCTAAGGTTTTTGGGAGTGACAACCACTGACCTTGAGCGTTGGAGTTATTGTTTTTCAGTCTTTGTTACTGTATTGGATGATTGGAATTCATTTTGAGTTTATGATAATCATTTGGTTACGAGTAATATTGGCTTTTCGGTGTTTGATGCTTGTTACTGGTTTTGAATGCTTGGTTTGTGTTTGTATTGTGTTTGGATGATTGTTTATTGGAAACGTTTATGCCTTGTTTTGGTTTATGTTTGGAGTGTTGGATGCCTTTGTTTACTTCTGAATTAGAGATGCACTTCTGATTTTAAAAAAGTTACTAGGTTTGGTTTGAAGCTTAGCTTAGTCTATGCTTATTTTGGGATTGTTTAGCTTAGAATTTCCGAGTTTTAGTGGCAAAGGTTTGGAAACTAAAGTCCTCCAACTATAGCGTGACACTATAGTTGGTAATCTGTCATCTGGACTGACCACGTAGCTCCTGCGGATCGACCCTGACTACTACTGTGCTAGTGTGTGTGTTAGGTTTTTCTTATTTTTGACTGCACGACGATCTAGGCATGTAATACCCTAACTTTCGTCACATCACACAAAGTTCTTCAGTGGATAATCTCTCAAGAGAAACGAAATACGAACCAAACAACTCAACTACATAAATCAAGATAAAAACAACTTGACAATATGAGGTTTATATCAAGAAAAAAACAGACGAACCAACAATGATCAACAATGATAGTCATCGACTTCCGAAAAGGAGTCCATATATGCAAGAGGCAAGGTTGAATCAAATACTACAGACCATCAAGATCAAGAAGATCTAACATAAGTAATGTTTAACCTAGACAAGTAAAAAAACTGAATCAAACGAGTATCAAGAATGATAATCTTCAGATTCACACAAAAAACGTACAGATTTATAAGACCTAAATAAAATCTTGTCCAGATCTATAAAGGTAAGGTTCAAATATAGCCAAGTAAAATAAATCTAACGAGTATCAAGAATGATAATTGTCAGATCTACACAGAAAACATTCAGAACTATGAGATCTGATAGAAGCTAAAATATCGTCCAGATCTATAGGATCGGACAGACACACTGTCACACCCCCAAACCACGATGGCGGAATCGTCGGAGGGTGGAACGACACATAGTATCATAACCATTGCATACATTGAAACATAAGTAGATAAACAACCATCATACATTATAATTGGAAATTTACATTGTTCAATAATATGTTTTAGACCAATTACGTTATGATATCAAAATAATCAAAAGAGATGTCTTCGCGTCCCATCCAAGGGTTAGTCGTACCTGACTAATTGTTACCTAAGAATACAAGTAATTTTGCAAGTGTCAACATTACGTTGGTGAGTTCATAAGATTTTCGTAGTGAGAAATATAGTGATTCCTTTGTAAAAGCTCGTAGTGTAATAGCGAAAACGTTTGTAGTGTAATAGTGAAAAAGCTCGTAATGTAATAGCGAAAATGTTCGTAGTGTAATAGTGAAAAGCTCGTAGTGTAATAATGTAAAGCCATACTCATCTGTATCTTGTTGGAATGTAGTTTTAAACTTCATAAAACTCATATCTATAAGTAAAATAGCACTTATATTTGTATATTCCGAAATATGGTTTTAATTTCCATAATACCCGTAGAAAAATAGTGTAAACTTTCTTAGCGTAATACTGAAAACCCATAGCGTCATAGTGAAAAACCTATTGTTGTAATAGTGAGAATCCCATAGTGTAATAGTGAAAGTTCTTCTAATAAGATAGCGGTATATGTTTCGTAGTGAAATAGTGAAAATTCTTATTTGAATCCTTGAAAAGTGTACCATGTAGTTTCACATTTAAGTGAAACCATTTGAAGATGTTTTCTCCAAATATAGGACGTTCGTTGTTAATTTGTGAGTTATTATAACCTTGCTAAGACCTAGTGACCTGGCACGACGTTCTTCAGGCGTCGTAATAGTGAAGACATTTGTCACCATTGATCCGTCGATCGTAGTTGTAACTAACAACCATAGGTGGGGATTGTCAATCCCATATAAATCTATATACAACTATCCCGCTCATACATGATTAAGTTTATAATCCAGGAATTAATGTGTACTCTTTTTAGTACCGTGAAGCAATGTCTCACAATGTTACCCAACGCAAATGTCATATCCTTATTTGTAGCGTAGTGAAAACCGTTTTGTATTGAAATGAAAATCCTTTATGTTTGTAACTATCAAATTTGCCCATGATAATTATAGTGTATAAGTGTACTGAAAATCCGTTTGTATTTGTAATTATCAAAATGTCAATGATAATTATAGTGTGTAAAAATTATATTGTTATATAATTATCTTTAACATATCTACCGTTTCTTGTCGTTCGTTCCATGAATTATACCATTTATAATTTATATAATCATGTTTAATATGTCTACTGTTTCTTGTCGTTCGTTCCATAAATTATACCCTTTATAATTTATATAAATGTTTCCCGTCGTATCAGTATATTTAGATCTAAAAGATGTCGATGAGTTGAAATGCACGATTTCTTACATCTAAAACACTAAATATATACATGTCGAAGATAGTTTTAAAGTTCATACAATATGTCATGGTAAAAAGTTTATTTTAGTCATTTTATTTAAGTGATGACAACACTTTTTAAACCTCATCATTTTATAGGAAATAATAGTGATTTTTCTAAATGGTCATTCTTGTACTCATTACCAAAAATATAGTTCTTTTCGTTTTAAATACCAACTTCTTTATAAAATAACATTTCCAAAACTTATTATGACATTATAAGTCCAAAAGTCATTATTACGTCGTAATAATATTCTTTTTACCAAATAATAGTTTTGACGTAAATATAGTAGCATCATGTTTACTTAGAACATTTTAATAGAGTGTATTTTCACATCTTTTGTCAAATATTCATATAAAGTATCATATTTATGACCATTTTGTCAACAACATAAACTATAAATTTTTGTTGGTGACAATATGTGTAAACGTCTAGATGATTATTTCCTTAAACTAAATGTGTATTATATTTTACCATAATCCATTTTGTTTGTGCCAATCACTTTATAATAAGATAACTAAACCATGAACACGTAATATTTCAAGAAAATAACATATAACATATTATTTGTCAAGAACATATCATATACTTTACAAAAATATATCATTTTCATGGTTAAACTTGTATTCTTCTCCTAAAACATGGATAAAAGTAATCTACTTATATAAAAATATCGTAATCTACTTATATAAATAAGTAGTTTTTATAAAATCGTAAGATGTTTTTGTGAAATTTTATGAGTTTTCGAGTAAACATCGTCCCAAATAAATATTATATATAAAAACATTGTTAAACATTGTTAAACATTTATTTAGATGATATCGTTTAGATGATATCGTAGCTCGTTTGACGATGAAGTACGAGTTTAAATGCGGTATTCGTTCGGTTATGCGATTTTTGTCGTTTTACCGACAATTAACTTTGGCTTTGGAAATAAATACTAAGTAATATTACGTTTCATAATATATGATTTATTATCTCGTATTTGATGTTTAAAATACCACATTTTGCATTTTAAACCTAAACCCTGTGTACATTTACCGTTCAAAGCGATTTAGCTCGTCGTAACTTTTGCATACGAATTCCGTTTTCAACGTTCTATATATCCACATGTTTGTATTCCTGAATACATTGTTTTATAAATATTATTTATACTAAAGTAATATTTTTGTGTTTATCGAAATTCTACGTTGTCGTAACTAGTCATACGCATTTATAGTGTTTTATTCGATAATTGTTTCCAACTAGTGCACGTAGTATTATAATATTCAAAAATAATACAAAGATTATGAAGTTTACACTTCAACATGTTTATCTAATGTGCGCTCTAGTTGACTTTTCTTGACTACCGTTGACTTATGTTGACTGATTTTTGACGGTTGTCACACACACTGATGAAGAAAAAACATGAAGATCAGTGAGATTCCAACGCAGATTGTAACACCCGACTTATTAACAAAACACCCCTTAAAAATTTTATTTTTTCAAACCATATATTTTACAATCAAACCATAAGTATAGGGGTATTAGTTAACACAACAGGTACAAGTGTATCACGAAGTACAATACATATATATTATACATTCTTCAAGCCGGGTAGTCACTTCAAATCCTAATTCCTCAGTCACGGACTTTATCCTTTCCCTTAGCGGGATCACGCTCACTTGCAGGGACATATCAAATAAACTGTGAGCTATAAAGCCCAATGAGTAATCAACAAATAACTATACACATAAATAAGAGAATAATAACAATTAACTCTTATACAGTTTTTGTCCCATAAGTCATAGTCATCACTGACCGCACCATATATCATAGCAATATAGGCCGCACCAAATATCACAGCCATATAGGCCGCACCAAAACATTTAGAATAGTCAAGTCATAGCCCTAAGGCCGCACCAACAGTTTTAATCATTTATCATAGCCCGAAGGCCGCACCGGTTGTTTCATCGTTTATATCATAGCCCGAAGGCCGCACCAATTTAGGTTCAATAACCCAATGTCATGGTCCTAAGACCGCACCATTTAATTTCAAGATAATAATCATAGCCAACAAGGCTGCACCATTTGGATTTTCAATCCAATAACATGTCCGTATATTATTCGGGTATTCTACCCTTGTCCCATATTCAACTACTTCAAGTAGTGCCATTGTAATCATCACATATCAACTAGATATAGTTAAGATTACTCACCTGAAGTCTTGCTACTACTAGCTTTAGTTAGCCCTTGCCTTTCAAAGTATTCCACAAGATCTTGTCCCGTACCTATAATGTCATTCATTTTCACAATGATTATAGGTTAACGACTGTTTTAATTGACTCTAATGCATAAGAGTTCAATATTATAACACTACAAACAATGTCTAGATGATAAACTTTCCATTTACCATAATGTCATTCAAGCCAAACAAAAGTTAGCGTTTTGAACTCCCTGCCTGAAAGGCGCACTGCGCCTAGATAGGGGCGCACCGCGCCTGGCGCCTGGGCAGGGTTCCAGACCAGTCGCGATTTTGCACTGTAGCATGCAGTTTTGGCCTATTAAGCTCTTAATGCTGTTCTTAATCATTTGTGGTTTATTCCCTGGCTAAAACCCTCCATTAACACAAGGTTTTTAACCATTGAAACCAACTCAATCAATCAAAGGAAGGATTAGGGTTCTTAGTTCCAAAAACCCCAAAACTTCAAATTCATCAATTTCTATGGTTTCATTGTCATGTGCTTATCTAATAAACATGTTTAAGTGCATAAATCATACACAAACATCCTAGACTTCACTGAAATTACAGATTTCAGTTTAGTCCCAAAACCCACCAAGAACAAATCAAGCTAGAACTTGAAATACTTACTTTCAAAGCTTCCAAACCTTCAATTCCAAGGCTATAATCCGATTTCTAGCTTTATATCTTCAAGATCATTCCAATTTCTACAACATCCACAAAACGAAAACCCTCCCGTAGCTCTCAAAAATCTGCACATGTGGGAGAAGCTTCCATCCTTTTATACCTCCAGAAATTGCAGTTTAGTCCCTGGAGTTGCATTTATTGAACCTTTGCCACAATTAACAAAATTTATGACAAAAATCAGATTTCATAACATTTTAAGTCCACAACTCAAAATATTATTACCAGACAAATCCTTTTCTGTCCAAAAGACCAAATTACCCTTCTAAGGTAAAATGACCAATTTACCCTTTTATTATAATTACATAATAAAACATGTCTTGGCGTTACACAGATCAACAATGATCAGGTCAAGAACTCCAGATATGAATAAAGCAAAAAACAAAGCAGAAGAAACTAGTCTAATCGAGAGCCCAAAGATGGCTATGATACCATGTTAAAAACACCAATCGATACCAGAAACATAAAGTTCTCAATAGAAACAAATTGATTTATAGTTACACCTTCGTTTCAGCAACAATATATCACCAGAAACGTAAACCCTAGATTTAGTATTTATAGAGAGAAGATGGGTAAGGTATTGAGAGAGAGAGAGAGAGAGAGAGAGAGAAAACACTGAAAACTTGTGTGAGGCTTCTAAGCTACAATACTCTTTACGTCAGCCTTTATATCGCCGGGTCGATCCATGGACTATCCATGGATCCCAATAGGATCCGCATATTTAACCTTCCGAAGTATGCAGAAAGTGAGCCGCACCCCTTCAATAGTCAAGCTATTCATATTCAGTCCCTCTAGCTTCCTCAACCTTCAATCTATCCATAATCAGCCCTCCATCTTTTCTGTATATGCTGCAACGACCCCTCAAATACATGCATTAACCAAAATAAGTTAGAACAAATTTATAGTTGTGATATTGTTAAGTTTGTGAAAGAATGTAATATTTCAACATATGTGTTGCAAAACAAACTTACCAACAATCAAGGGTAGATAAATACAAAAGATAAATACTGATACATACAATATATTCGGCTAATATATAGCATGCACTGTATATCACTACAAGAATATAGGCTATTACCCGCGACACCTTTAGCACGACACATAACACGCGTGTAAAACAGTAAATTGTAAAAAAAAACACTTTTAGCGGCGACGACGACCATTATCGACGCCATTTAGGTGACGGTTGGAAGCTTTTACCGGCGACACTATTACCGGAGACAAGGTGTATTACCGGCGACAGCGTAATACGTCGCCAGTAAAGGTTTGTCGCTATTGCTTGATTGTCGCCGGTATTTCCTTGTCGCGACAAGGAAATCCCGGCGACAATCAAGCAATAGCGACAAACCTTTACTGGCGACGTATTACCGACGACCTGTCGCCGCTATTACTATTACTGGTGGCGCATTACCGACGACCTGTCACCGCTGTTACTATTACTGGCGATGCATTACCGGCGACACATTACCGACGACGTGTCGCCGCTAATGATGATATTTCTTGTAGTGTGTAGTCGTTCAGAATATGTAGCATTTTGGAAATTTCCTATCATATTAAGGTCTTGTATTATCTTATACGATGGACGGTTCTAAGGCCATCCGATGTGTGGGCTCTCACCAGCTCTCACTTTTTCTTTGCCATATCAGCGTCGGGTCAGCACCCCTCATTCCCCCACTCACCATTGGAAATGGTTACCTCCCACTTTCCTTTGGTTTTGGTACAATTATGTAAGCTTAATGTACAAGTTGATTTCTTTGAGATTATTTTAGTCGCACGACGTCGTAAGCTCCTGCCGGGAGAAAAATGAGACTACCCTCACTAGGGAGCGGTGTTACCCTCGCTAAAAGTGCAAGCTCGCATAATACGTCGCACCCACTCCGAAAGGCCTAAAAGATACCAATGCATGCGTTTAAAGTGGAAAAGTCACTTGAATTAAGTTTTGTCATAACACGATGACAGGATCACATCATTACTCTCTGTTTTAATTGTACACCGTCCGTGCGTTTCAAAAACAATGTACTTAATTAGGGTTGCATCCATATGGACCAAAAATGTAAATATTATAATTTAAAATTTACATGGACTTGACGACGCCTAGTAATATCAAGTATTTTAGTCGTCGTTGAGCCCTATTCTGAGTGAGTTATATCTCATAATCTATTATATTACTCACTTTTCGTGTCTAGTGCTTGTGTGTGAAAAATGATTAAAACAGGGGTTAACGCGTACAAAATGAAGAAGTTTGGAAAGAAGTCCAGCTTCAGTCGAAAAGACACGCGCGCCGCGGACTGAAGAGAACGCACGTCGCAGAAAGTCAATGATCAAATGACGAATTGAAATTCTAACAACAAGATCGGGGTTGGAGATAAGGTCGCGCCGCGGTTTTCACCATTGCGCGACGCGATTGGTCGAATTTTGCAACTATAAATAAAGGCATCCCGTTCGAGTTTCGAGAGCGAAGAAGTGACCTAAAGGTGGAACCTAGGCTTCTTCGACTCGTGTATTCGGATTTCAGTAGTTAGAAGTTGGTATTTTCATCGTTTCAATTATTTTTCGTAGTTTATAGTTTTCTTTATCGCTCGTTTCCAACGATTCTGGATTGTAGAATCTGTTGGGATGTGTTGGATCTGGATATTTCCGAAGTCAGAACCATTCGACTTTCGGTTTTTGGTTTTAGTTAATGCAATCATTCAGTTCTAGTTGTTTCGCATTTTCGATTCGGTTTATGTTTATTTGTTCGTTTAGTTAATTGTTGGCATTAGATGTTTCTAATTTTCTGAATACCCTTCGGAATCAGAAAGTTTGGCTGGTTAGGATCGGTGTTTGGATTCATTTAGTTCGTTAATGCTAGTTTATGGTTTTGAGATTTTTAGTTTATTCGATTTTTGCAAAGTGTATGGAACGCCACCGGCTATAGAGTGACACTATAGTTTGGTTAATTCTTGACACATACTTCATCCACTGACTCCCACGGATGGACCCTTACTTCCACTTATCTAATGTGCTTGTAAGGTATAAATTTACTATTTTTGACCGCATCAACGACTGTGTGACGTGTCAGGACTGCAACTCTAATTAATTTAAAAACTACAGGGACCAAATTTATAGTTATTAAAATTTAAAACTATGTCAAAATTTTAATTAAAGTAAATTAAAAAAATACTGGGAGCAATACTATAAGTATCCTAAATTAAAAATTATATGGATCAAAATTGTAACTAATGTCAATTAAAAACTATAGGGTCAAAATTATAATTATGTAAATAAAAAAATATAGGGACTAAAACTGTAATTAACCAAAAAATATAATTCTATAAATGAGGGGCTAAGTTGTAATTATGTAAAAGTAAAGTGGTTAAATTGTAATAATGGAAAAAGCAATGTAGTTTGATTTGACCTTAGCTACCGAAACGCCTAGGTCGTCATGCGGTCAAAAATAAAGAGAAACCTAACACACACTAGCACAGTGGTAGTCAGGGTCGATCCGCAGGAGCTTCGTGGTTAGACTAGATGAAAGATTACCAACTAGTAGTGTCACGCTACAGTTGGAGGACTTAGTTTCTATTTTCCTAACTACTAATATTCAAAAGCAATGATCAAACAAATCCAAGCCAAGCAAAGCTAAGCTCAAACAAACCTAGTTACTTTCTGAAATCAGAAGTGCATCTCTGAATTAGAAGCAAACAAAGGCATCCAAAACATCCAAACCAAACAAGGCATAAACTAACTAATAACTAAGGTTCTGACTGAACAGTTACTAGCTAAAGTTCAAGGCCTAAAACTAACCTAGTTGACTACTGATTTCAGCCAAGGAAACAGTCCCAAACAAGGTCAAAACAATATTCAAACACAACTCAAACAATCAAAACACAAACAAACATTCAAAACATCGAAATATCAATATTACTTGTAACAAAATGCTTCTCATTACTCAAACTCAATTCCAAACATTCAAACAGTAACCAAATGCTACTAAAACAGAAATCAAAGCTTAATATCAGTGGGTGTCACTCCCAAAGATACAAGACAATGCTTACTACAATCTAACTAATGGAAAATAAATTCCAAAATATGAAAATACCAATCAAGAAGTTGCTGGAACGAAATCTTGGAGTCAAAGAGCTTCAAGGTCGATTTTACACCCGGTCTTTGCTAGGGTTTTTGGCTAGAAATGCCTCTATTTATAGTTGAAAATTTCCCGCAGCCGCGCCGCGCAAATGAAGAATCCGCGGCGCGCGTACTTATCTTTCCCCGTTTTTTCGTCATTTGAATGTGTTACACCGCCTCAAGCCCGCGTCGCGCATTTGGGAAACCCGCGGCGCGCGTACGTGTTTTCTTGATTTTTCATTCTTTTCCAAACTTCTTCCTTTTGCAGGCTTTTAGTCTCTGATTCCATTCTTTTCTTCCAAACAAGTCCTGGCACGAAAAGTGAGAATACCAAAGTATATCTGATATAATTTCTCCAAGAATAGGGCTCAACAACGCCTAAAATACTTGATATCACTAGGCGTTGGCCTTGAGCTGATCCCATGTGGTAATGCTATTTGACAGTAAGGAAGTGAACCAATATTTGGCTTTATCCTTGAGAGTTAATGGGAATAGTCTGAGCCTGAAAATGTTCCTATTGGTATTGCTAGGGTTATTAGCATTGGCAATCATTAAAAATTCATATAGGTGATTGTATGGATCGTCTTGCTTATACCCCTTAAACTCTGGCAATATTCCTAATAACTGAGGTCTTATTTCTACTTGAGAATCAATGTTATCAGGAATATAATTTGGCAATGAATCATCATACTCCTGTGGCTGGAAGTGTGATGCAACCGATTGCCTTCTCGGTTGTGCGAAATGTAAGGGTTGAGCAAAGTTACCGTATGTGTGATGATCATTATAACCTTGCTGACCTGGTGGTTGTTGATACTGTGGTGCTCTTCTCAGAGGTCCTCGACCTCGGGTTCTGGGTTGCTGTGGTGCTGGTGGCACCCATCCCTCGTCTTCTTCATCGTATCTTTCTTCCTCCTCTGGATACTCACATTGTGGCTGAGGAGGTTGTTTGTATTGTTGTGGTTGTGTCACAGGTTGAAAAGTGGGTTGAGGTTTAAAGAGAACTGTTTGTGGTTGAGAAAATGGTAGAGAGGTTGGTGTCTGCTGTCTAGAAATTGGGGTGCCATCACGGGTCGGCTCTCCCCAAGACATAGCAGAAGTGAATGGACTGGTTGATTGTGGTTGTGAAACGGGTGTAAATGGTGGCAATGATGGTGGAGTGCATGATGGTATGGGTGCAGGGGTTGAAACTGCACCACCAAAAGCACTCGTGCTCCCAAATTGAAACTCTGACAGTGGGGGAATAGAAAACATCCCCGTTGCCTCACCTGATGTTTCCTGGGCAACACTTACTGGACTACTGCTAACTTGACTAAAACTCATGATATTCAAACGCCTACGAGCACGGATTTTGCACGCAGTACGCTCAATCTCAGGATCAAAATGCAATGGGGATAATTGCTCACCCCTACGGGTACGCATGCACTAGTGCAACACGCCCGCAAAACAAAAAGATTCACCCAAATGAAACTCAAAGAAAATAAAGAAACAAAAATTCCTACTAACCACCTAATCTAAGCTCACAGCTCCCCGACAACGACGCCAAAATTTGACACGCCTAGGTCTTCGTGCAGTCAAAAATAAAGAGAAACCTAACACACACTAGGATAGTGGTAGTCAGGGTCGATCCGCAGGAGCTTCGTGGTTAGACTAGATGACAGATTACCATCTAGTAGTGTCACCCTACAGTCGGAGGACTTAGTTTCTATTTTCCTAACTACTAATATTCAAAATCAATGATCAAACAAATCCAAGCCAAGCAAAGCTAAGCTCAAACAAACCTAGTTACTTTCTGAAATCAGAAGTGCATCTCTGAATCAGAAGCAAACAAAGGCATCCAAAACATCCAAAACAAACAAGGCATAAACTAACTAATAACTAAGGTTCTGACTGAACAATTACTAGCTAAAGTTCAATGCGTAAAACTAACCTAGTTGACTGCTGATTTCAGAGAAGGAAACAGTCCCAAACAAGGTCAAAACAATATTCAAACACAACTCGAACAATCAAAACACAAACAAACATTCAAAACACCGAAATATCAATATTACTTGTAACCAAATGCTTCTCATTACTCAAACTCAATTCCAAACATTCAAACAGTAACCAAATGCTACTAAAACAGAAATCAAAGCTTAATATCATTGGTGTCACTCCCAAAGATACAAGACAATGCTTACTACAATCTAACTAATGGAAAATAAAATCCAAAACATGAAAATACCAATCAAGAAGTTGTTGGAACGAAATCTTGGAGTCAAAGAGCTTCAATGTCGATTTTACACCCGGTCTTTGCTAAGGTTTTCGGCTGGGAATGCCACTATTTGTAGTTGAAAATTTCCCGCAGCCGCGCCTCACAAATGAAGAATCCGCGGCGCGCGTACTTATCTTTCCCCCTTTTTTGTCATTTGAATGTGTTACACCGCCTCAAGCCCGCGTCGCGCATTTGTGAAACCCGCGGCGCGCGTACGTGTTTTCTTGATTTTTCATTCTTTTCCAAACTTCTTCCTTTTGCATGCTTTTAGTCCCTGTTTCCATTCTTTTCTTCCAAACAAGTCCTGGCACGAAAAGTGAGAATACCAAAGTGTATATGATATAATTTCTTCAAGAATAGGGCTCAACAACGCCTAAAATACTTGATATCACTAGGCGTTGTCAGCTACAATGCTCCTATTTTGTAAAATGTTAGATATAGGGCGTGTTTGGCAAAACTAGCTGGTAGCGGAAAGTTGGTAGCGAGTAGCGGGTAGCAGGTAACTGGTAGCTGGAAGCTGTGACTTTTAATTTGTATATGTCCATTCGACAAAAGTATGGAAGCTTTTAAAATATGTAAAATTACATAAAAGGACATATGCGTAATTATTTGTTATAATGTTAAGGGTATTCTAGTAATTAATTGTATAATTGGAAGAGATTTTTGTTAAACGCTACTTCAACTAGCTTTTAAAATAGTAGCATTTAGTTTAAAATAAAAGTTTTAAGCACGTGTTGCCAACGAAACTTTTTGGTTTTTATTAGAGCTATTTCCTAAACTTAGCTTTTTGTTAAACGCTAAGGTCCATGTCCAACATTAAATTACTAATTCTCATATATATATATATATATATATATATATATATATATATATATATATATATATATATATATATATATATATATATATATATATATATATATATATATATATATATATATATATATATATCATCTTTTATTTAATCTAATATTTATGTAATTATTATAATAGGTTTGGTACTTTCATTCTAAGGTCTATGTCTAACATTAAATTACTAATTCTCCATATATATATATATATATATATATATATATATATATATATATATATATATATATATATATATATATATATATATATATATATATATATATATATATATATATATATATATATATATATATATATATATATATTCAATTTTTACTTATTCTAATATTTATGTAATTATAAAAATTTGAAATGGCTCACACCCCGTACCACCTTACCCCACATACACCCTTCATCTTCTTCATAAATAGGTGTAAGCCGCTTAAACATTTGATAAATATATTTTATTGGCGATGGTTATAACATTGATGTAATCTATAAAATAATAATTATTAAATATTTTAACTATTGTTACGATAAATCTATATAAAATATACTTATTGAATATGGGAATATGATATTGATGACCTAGCTATGTTGTATTTTGGTGAGTTCTTGGTTCGAGATGGGATCCAAATTATAGATTTTGAGAAACAAAACAAAATAAGCTTGATCTTTTGGTTTTGAAAATTAGAAACCGATCACCACCTTCACCTTTGTCTTCTTCGACACTCCTTCCACCAAAGTTGACATCTCTTATCACCATGCCCCTTCAAACTAAAACACTGATATATGTTGACTCAATAACAGCAGTCCCTAACGGAGGAAGAGCTTATTCTCTAACACCCCTTCTCTACACCGACACAATCTGTGTCGATAATAACGATGGCAGGATAGATTTGTAGTGGAGGTGGTGGTGGTAGACCACATGAATGTCAGCCAATGGAACTTTTCTAGTGATTGTGGTCTGTGATGAAGATGAACTTCGCCGGTAGGTTTGGTGATGAAGATGAATGTCGGCTGTGAGAGCCAGATATTGAGAGAGATAAAAGGTGGTGGTGGACCACATCTACATAGGCCGACGGCGGTGGTTCTCGATAGAATAAAGTTGGTGATGGAAAGAGATAGAAGATGGGTGGGAGATGAGTAATATAATAGAATAGGGGTATACTAAGGGTGGTGGTTTATTATTATTTTTAAATTAAAATTAGTTAAAGAATAATATAATATAAACTACAAAAGATATAAAGGTCATTTTAATTTGAAAATGACCAAAAATAAAACCACATACACACCATTACTATAATAGTTAAAGGGCTGACAAAAATTTACTATGGAGAACCAACAAACACGTTACCAACCGTATCAATAAAGTCGGTAGCCAATATGTTTGGCTGGTAGTACCATACCAATTAATCAATCTTGGTACGGTAACAGTACAAAATTTTGAATATCACGGTTGTACCGTACCAACCAATATATATATATATATATATATATATATATATATATATATATATATATATATATATATATATATATATATATATATGTCAATTCTAATATACATATTTTTATTTTTTATTAGGTGTAATAACTAACAAGTCACACTCAAAAATTAATTACTAAAACAACTATTAATACTAATTTTCAAACAATAATAGATATTAAAATCAAACTAATTATACAAGTAACCCGCAAGTAAGCAACGATCAGTAACGACAAACAATACTAAAAGTAAGTTTTTGGTATATACCATTACCAATTTGTACCAACCAAATTTGTTGGTAGCCAAATAAGTTTGTACCAAGTATACTTGGTACGGTACTGATAGTCAAAATTTTGTACCAATTATAATTTATACGGTATACGGTATACAAGAAAAAACTCTGGTACCGTACCAATTCCACCCCTAATAATAGTTGTCCTCACAATGCTTATTTTGTTAAGCCATAAGGACCAACTGTGTATTTTTTTCCATTTACTATTTAATATGTATATAATATATAGTATAATAGTATAATAGTATAATAATATAATGATATACCAACAATTCCGAGCTTAAGTCTAGTGTATAAACTTTTAATTTGATAGTTGATATGAAGATATTAATATTAATACATAATCTATAAGTGGTGATAATACCATTAAGGCTTCAATAATAATGAGAAATACATTAATCATTGTTATTCTAAATGACACGTTCTTTTTTCATTAACTTGTTTCACCATGAATTTTAAAATTTACAATGTCTTCATTTTTATAATTGTTGTTTGATGATGTAGCATTTTCCCTGATTATGAATATAAAGTTTGCCTATTTATTTTTATCAAATTTGAAAGAATTTTTTTTATTGGAAATGACATCAAGTTCAAGTTGCATATCTCCAACTATTTTATATAGACTGTAAACCATATTTCAAAGGATATAACTACACATTATTTGTAAAAAGCTTTGTTAGAGACTAATAAAATTTTAATGCATATTCTTCTCTTTTATATTCATGTATACGTGTTATCAACTTGGTTAATAATTTTATTTATTTATTACATTTCTGTCTCATTTTCGATAGGTTGTATGTTGTCATCACACTAAGTAGAAAGATATAACATATCTGATACATAATTTTCTATGTTCGTTTCAACATCTTCTCTTCTCTTTCGTCTTTTATTTGATGTTATGAATCCAAAATTGGAAGGTACAAGTTATATGAAAGGAAATAATTTTTAAAATTATTTTGTAACCCAAATAACCCTTTATAATAAATAATTCGAAATTTAGTTAAATGATCTATTATTTAATGATATTTTAATACAAGATAATTATAAAACCAGATTACTATCTTTATATCTTTATTTTTATTTTTATAAATATAGAGGTCATCCAAATCAATGTAGTTCAAGATAAATGATTTATCTTTTACCATATTAATTTGAATTTATTTTCTTTATCGCATATTGCTTCACATACATATATGTTCTTTCCTTTTTTGCTTACTTATATAACACCATCATTTGCATCCATTATTCATCTATATTGATCATAATATGACTTTCAATTATTATTAATTAGTGATCATTTTATTATAAAACATGTTTTTATCACAAACCTTAAAGGATTATACTATTTATTTCAACATACAAAATTATTGAAACTCAAAAGAAACAAATTAAAAAAAATTAAAACTTTTAAAAACCCGAGTATGTTGGATGTTTGTAGTAAGTTGTTTGTTAAAAGTAACACCATTGTAAATATTTTTCGATATACCACTATGCATATACATAAAAAATTTCAACCCTGAGCATTTTGACTATCTTTTATCAAGGTGACCACTAAAAATAATATGGTTCAATATTAATAATTTATGGTTTACCATATTATTTTGAGTTTTTTGTATTATATTGTTTCACACATCTATCTAACCTTGCATCTTTTTCTTTTATAATACTACTCATTTTATTCAACCATACTCAATTTGGATCATAATATAACTTTCAAAAGTTTATTATTAATTGGTTGTCACTTTATCATAGAAATATATTTTCTCAAAGTGTTAAATGATTCTATTATTTGATTTTGAATTCCAAAAGTATTAAAACTCAAAAGTGAAGATGAATATGACTAAAGTCGTACTTTTAAAAACTTATTACGTTACAAGTTTAAAGTATGTCGTAGTAAAAACGTGACAAATGTGTTTACTTATTTCGATTCACCACGATATATGTACACAAAAGATTTTCAATGGCGAATGTTTGAGCATTGTTCAACAACTTAAATCAAACCAATATCTATTTTCAATATATATATATATATATATATATATATATATATATATATATATATATATATATATATATATATATATATATATATATATATATATATATATATATAGTGTGTGTGTGTGTGTTTGTGTGTGTCTTATAAAAATAGGTCATTGAAACAATATATTTCAAGATAAACTATTTATCTTTTACCACATTAATTTGAAGTTTCTTTAATTGTATCACATTGCTTCGCACATCTATATAACCTTCAATATTTTTATTATATAATAGCACTCATTATGTTCTCTTATCCTTCAATCTTGATCATAAATGGTTTTCAAAGTATATTGTTGATTAGTGGTCAATTTATCATAAAAACGTGTTTTCGGCTTAAAGTTTCAAAGGATTATAATATTTTGTTTTAGCTTCCAAAAGCCTTGAAACTCAAAAGATGAATATTAAAATGAGTTCAAAACTATTAAAATCTAATTGGGTTATAAGTTCATAGTATGCCAACTGTAAGACCCGTATCCTCATTATAACGTATACTTAAAATAAGAGTGGTAGAAATTATATGATTTCCGGTAGTTATAAAACTAAGAAAAACTTTAGTGACAATTTCATATGAAAATCAACATTTTGTGTCGTTTTTAGAAAAATCATAATTAATTCTAGGAAAATCGTTTGGACCTCAAACCAGTGCACAAATTTTACAAATTGAGTCTAGTACAATTACCATAAATAATAGTAAGCTTGAATATGACATTATCTATGGTGAAAAATGTAATCTTCACTGATTAGTTCGGAATTGACAGATTATATAGTCTATTTTCAAAAATTCATAATAAATCATAGAAAAATCGTATAAATACATACTATACGTCCCTGGAAAGGTATTAAGATGAACTTTCGGAATATCAAATAAAAACGTGAATTTAATGGGTTTAAAGTCGGCAAAATCAGTCTTGAACAGACTGATTCTAGAAGGTCATTAATTTCAACAAAATTATATTATTAAAATCTTTTGTCAAAAGTGGCAAGTAATTGTTAATTCAAGAATTCAAGTATAAATACCCCCCAAAACATCTCATAAACCACACCAAGAAATCACAAAACCATTCCATAGAATTTGCTAAGGATTTGAGTGTAAGCAAGTGAGCGAAAGGAAGCTCAAAAGCCTAACGAAGGAGTTATAGATCTCGACGAATGGTCATAAGGTAACTACAAACCTTTCTATACCTTAAGTAAGTATTGTAAAATAATTTGTGTGTTAAGAAGTAGAATATTTAATAAGTATAACATATGTTACATTATACTCATTTCCAACAATAGTAAACAAAAACCTTAAAAACGTCGTTATTATAACAATTCGTAATTCCGAAAATAATACCGATTGATTTACTTACGAGGACGGTGACTAGGCCGATTACTTAGGATCTGGTTGTTGGATTTTCCGAAAGGCTAAAATGCTGAAAGGATCCTACCACCCCATTTAATCTTCTACCTGGCCGTTCTTTACTTGATAAATCATGGAGTATCATGTTGGAATTATTGAAGGGTTTAATGATGCGACTATAATATAGTTAAGGATTAATAAATGATAGATTTCTTATTATGTTAACAGTTAAAGTTGAAAGAAATACAATGCCGAGAAAGATAAACAATATAGTCAACTATAATCAGGTGAGTCTTCTCACTATACTATAGGTGATATTGCATGCGTAGGAAGGAAGATATGTTAGACTAAGGTGATCTTATCTGTTATGATAATTGTATGAATTATTGCTATGATAATGATTGTTTGTGGACGGAACGGGATAGCCCGCGAGCCAATAGGCGGAACGGGAATAGCCTGCGAGTCATTAGACGGAACGGGAAAAGCCTGCGAGCGATAAGACGGAACGGGAACTGCCCGTGAGTCTTCAGGCGGAACAGGGATAGCCCGCGAGTCTCACAGACATATGAATGGTTATTGTGTGTTGTATGTTATGTGATGGATCGTATGGTATTTTGAGGAACTCACTAAGCTCCGTGCTTACCCTTTCCCTATATAAACTACTGTTTCAGGTACATCAGGTACCATGGATGGCAAGGCGTGACGTGTATACACTGTGCTGCTTCATTGGAGGACTGTTTTTGAATGGATGTTCCGCTATGTTGTGATTTCATTAACTTTTGTTAATCCTGGGATGTTTTCATTAAACTTATAAGTTATGGGATTTTATAAAAATTAATTAAGTGGCTTTTTCTTATATTGAAGTTTTCGTTTAAATTTTTTTAAATTTTACCCTAAAATTTTGGGATGTTACACCAACCACACAAGAACACAAGGAATTCACACAGAAAATGATATATTGATCCCACACAGAGATCTTGACAATGGAATATCGGTCCCTTACAAGATCCCTAGCCGCTATACTTATACAAGGTTAAACTACGTATATGGAGTATCCCTACAAATCAGGGATAACTCCCAACTATAAACGAGATAACTACAAAAATAAACTAGTCATGCTGCAGCTGATGGTATGATGCTGATACAACTTGACAGCATGTGATCCACTTTGACACTCATCAAATTCATGTGCTAATGCTGATCAGCCCAACAATCTCCCCCCAATCTAATGATGTCAAAACACTTAGCAAAAATTGGATCTTCCAACAGAGGCATCATACTCAGCCTCAGTGAGTATCTCTGGCTTGATCTATTTATACTCTGGAGCATAGAGCTCATGATCTCTTTTCTTCAACCCATGAGACATCAGATAATGAAATCCTTCAGCACCTTTAACATTTTTACAGTCACATCACAAGTGGAAGAGATGATCTGTGGAAGCTTTAGGGATATCACATGTTCTCATGAAGCACATCTTTCCATCAGCATCTTCATAGAACATCCCATGCTCAGGACTTCGAATCATCTTGAGAGGATTAGGAGCAACGACTTCAGGAGGAATGTTGTTTATGTATTTAGAACCATAAGGAATCGGATGTTGCCTAATCTGAATGTTCATTCTTCTCCTTCTTCGAACATACTGAGTCTCCTTAGCTGGGAGAGCTGATGCAGGAATGGGATCCAACGTTTGAGCTTTACTTATCAGTTTATCAAATACATCATGAAGCTCCTGAGAATGTATTCCCTTATGCCTTTTGGTCATATTGAACATCTCCAGTGTAACCATACTTAGCCACCCTAGAGATGAACACTTGTTCAGGAATTAAATCTTCTTTATTATTCCTAGTTAGATGCAGCTGGAGAATTTTTTCACCTTTGTTTTTGGAATATTCTATGCTGACGATGGGATGAACTGAGCGTCTTCTGGAGAACACATCAACATATTTAACAAGATCAATTTCACGGTTAACACTTTCAAGCCTTTTCCTTTTCGTAGCCATTGAATCAAACTGACTCATCAACCCCTGTTGCTGATCAAGACCACCTTCTTCTTGGAGTAGCTGCTGACCCACTTGATCATATTTGAGAGAAATAGTCATATTTTGAACTACAAAATTGTGCTCAATAGAAAGCTCTTCAACTTGTTCCACAGACATGCACCATTCTTCATCTATTTACAGAAGGGAGGCAGAGACCTTGGGGCGTTTAGATGATTCAGGGGCTAAGGATGACTCAGCAGGACGTTTCCTTCTCGGTATCAAAGGAACATCATCTTCGGGGATCTCAGCAGAATGATGATCAGTAGATGTAGGAATAGAAGGTTCTTGATCATCATTAGGGAAGGGCTGACCTGGGTAGAGGACATAGATGGGATCGACAAGGTAAGGCAGTTCAACTCAATCAGGCCTTCCTCATCGCAACTTTCATCGACCAGGTCCTCTTCATTCCAACAATCTTCATTATCAGACCCTTGCTCCCATTCAACATCATACTCTTCATAATCCATTGATAGTTTCTCCCCCTCAGCTAAGGAGGAGAGAGTGACAATTGGTTTATGTTGATCCTGACGGGCACCAGAATTAGTATTGGTTTGAAACGGGTTGCTAGGCTCAGGGAGTATAATCATTTAAAGGGCATTAGCCTGCCCCCTAAGCAGAAGGACCCCTCGAAATATTCTGAAGCTGGAGCTAATGATCTCTTTGAAACTATTGGCTCTCTAATGAAGGATTATAGTCCAAAGTAACATCATCACAATTCTCCCCCATTTTTGGCATCATCAGTAAAAGGTGGATGTGGGAAGATGAGGAGGATTGCCTGATGGAGGTGGAGGTTGAGTAGGAGGGCTACCCGGAGGGGGGAGGAGGACCATCAGATGGACCATCCTGTCTAGTTGAAGACCTAGTGATAATCCATTTTATTTCAGCCACATCTACCTCAATCTTGAGCAAGCAAGAAGCCAGAGTATGGGTAAACTCCACTAGTGTTTGAAGAGAAGTGCTGATGGCTTCTAACTGAGAGGCAATGGCAGGACCTACAGACTCAGCATCTATGGGTGGAGATAAGAATATGACGTGAATGTTTACTTGTTGAATAGATTGGTCATCAATCTCTATTACATCAGGAGCAGGCTCACGCTGAGGTGACACTGATGAGAACCATATGTGAAGGTTGCCATGCTTAGGAAAAGGAATGTCGTGAACAGGAGAAACATTTACCTAATCCTGAAAGTCTTTTTCAAACATTGGATGGTTAATGACATCATCATTCACTTTACCATGAATGACATATTCAAGAACAACATTGTTGGGAGGAGTTTCTTCATCACTGGAGGAAGAATTAGAGGAGGAGCTGGAGGATTCCGTAGAGGAAGAGTGATCATCTGCAGAATCATTGGTGCTTGGAGGTTGTTGTTGAGGGCTTAGGGACTTAGAGGAGGTTGCATCAGTAGTAGGATATGGAGACTTCTTGGGATTTCTTTGAGTTTATTCATTAGTAGAGGACTGACGAGGAGCTTGACGAGGAGCTGATGCTGAGCGTTTTGGAGAGTGGTCCTTGGAGGATGAAGAGTTTTCGTTGTTAGAAGGATCCTCAGGATGAATGATGGCAGTAACAAGAAGATCAGGATGAGTGGATCTGGGGAGGCACACGCCTTGATAAGAATTCCGAATATTTCAAATACTAAACCATATGTTGGGGAAAAATTTTCTAGCCATGGGACAATTTGTTGGAAATCAAGGTTCATGTAGTTAGTTTCAAAAACAAGAGTTTGCAACGGAAGCATAAAATCATGAACACAAATTCCATTTTCAAGAGGATCATGCTATATGCATGTAGAGATAAGATGAAGAACAAACATAGATTAAGTTTAAGATCATAACCGTTGTTCTTTGGTTTGGTTTGGATGATATTGATAGCTAGGAATCAAATTAGAATCACTCTATAGTTGATCCACCACAAGCTTGAACACCCTTGAATGCTAGTTCCACAACTTGCAAGATGAAAACCCTTTTCTTCTCCCTTATTCACTCATAGCAAAAAACGAATTTTGCTAGGCTCTTATGGAGAGTCTTTGGCTGATTTTTATTAAATAAAAGATCCACCTAATCCATGAAATGATCAGCCACTACATCACCCAAAAAAGAAAGAAAAACAAATGCAACTAACTTAAAAGAAAGATCCATTTGATTTCTATAATCAAAAGCTAGAAGACACAAAGCATCTTCCATTTCTTTTAAGTTCTTAATGCATTCTTTTTTCTTTCCAATTTGGCTGATTATATGATGTCAAATGGAGTGCTAGTAGGTTGTTATTATTTATAAAACTTAGATAATGAAAGCTTATAAATAATACATCTTTTATTTCTTAAATGGGATAACTTTTAACCCATAATTATTTACATAAATAAACCTTCTAAATATACAATCTTAATTGTATAATTATATATATACATGTATATATATATATATATATATATATATATATATATATATATATATATATATATATATATATATATATATATATATATATATATATATATATATATATATAACAATATATATATCTTTTATTTAATTTACCAATTAAATTAAATAAAAGGCTTACTTATAAATCAATTAAATCGTTTAACAATTTAAACAACTTAATTGTTACACTTAATTAATTCATCACATATGAATTACTAATCAACCTTTAATTTTGTAGTTATTATTATTTACCTCAAATAATAATAACCTATAAGATTAAATTGCAAGTTTAGTATCATTTGATGTTAAATCAAATTTAACATTCCAAATGATCAATTTGGTGTCAAACTTGTTGTTGGTGTGACCCTATAGGATCATGTATTATCAGTAATATCATTTTATGATCATCCTTGGGCATATAGAACTAACAATCTCCCACTTGCACAAGTTTGCATCACAGAATGATATAGACAGTGGTAAACGTCTAGCAACATTTTACTGCCCCCAATAACACATGACATTGTGCCATTCAACAACATTCAATTCTTCAGAAAACACGAGGCTCTAATTGATGTATAAGGTTATCTATCAATTATCCCTTTGTCACAGACATCTTGTTGAACATGAGACATGGATCTTAATCATTCTCATTTTATGTTCAACTTTCAAACAGGCGCCTTAGATGTCTAACTCTTAACACATAAGAGGAACAAATCCCGTCTTGACTACATACGCCCCTCATATAGTTAGTACTGTGCATAAGTATGGCCTTTATGGTTGTCTGTATTTCAAGAACAACAGTGAACCATATCAAAGCATAGTACACTCTACACTTGAGTCCCAAATATGTATCTCAGGTCAAAGGATACAATGATAATACCTTTATTCAAGAATCACTTATGATGATGATCCATGGAGTGATCTTGAAACGGGTCAAGTCCAATACTTGTTCACTGACAAGTACCTATGAATTTGGTTGCAACATTTTGCTACTTTTACCCATAAAAGTCAACCAATCCAATTCATATTAGTCTTACTTCATAATTGCTCCCACAACTATGATCGACTATGGACGTTTAGAATAACTAAATTATTCAAGGATTAAACATGCTAATAAAACACAAAATTATGAATGAAACATCACGTCTCATATATTACATAATTCTTGTCGTTTACATAAGTTCATATTCATAAAACATTAAACAAAAATCAAGTCCATTCATTAGAAAAACGGAGTCCTATACCCTTAGCATGACTTTCATGCTTAGTTTGGGGTAAAGGCTTCGTGAATGGATCTGCCAAATTCTGATCTGTATGAACCTTGTGAATACTTATTTCACCATTCTTAACTTCATGTCTAATGTAGTTATATCTTCGGTGAATGTGTTTGGTTTTTTGATGCAATCTAGGTTCCTTTGCTTGAGCTATAGCACCTAGATTGTCACAGAAGATTTCTATAGGGTCCCGAATGGAAGGAACAACCCCTAGATCTTCTATGAACTTTCTCATCCAGACAGCTTCTTGAGCAGCTTCTGAAGCTGCAACATATTCTGATTCTGTAGTGGATTGTGCAATCACTTCTTGTTTGGAACTCTTCCAAGACACGGCTCCTCCATTTAAAATAAAGACATACCCAGATTGAGATTTTGAATCATCCCTATCTGTTTGGAAGCTTGCGTCAGTGTAACCCTTTACCTTTAAGCTTTCTTCCAAACCGCCGTAAACTAAGAACATATCTTTAGTTCTTCTCAAGTACTTAAGAATGTTCTTTACAGCAGTCCAGTGGGCTTCACCTGGGTTCTGTTGATTCCTACTAGTCATACTTAAGGCACATGAGACGTCGGGCCTAGTGCATAACATGGCATACATGATGGAACCAATTGCCGAAGCATATGGGACATGTTTCATCCTTTCAAGTTCAGTCTTAGTGTTTGGGCACTGAGACTTGCTTAGGATGGTGCCATGCGGTATTGGCAAGAATCCTCTTTTGGAGTCTTGCATCTTGAACCTTTTCAAGATTTTATCAATATATACATTTTGGCTAAGACCAATAAGTCTCTTAGATCTATCTCTATAGATCTTTATGCCTAATACATAAGCAGCTTCCCCTAGATCCTTCATTGAGAAACAACTCTCAAGGAACGCTTTGACACCTTTTAAGGTTGGATGTCATTTCCAAATAAAAGTATGTCATCTACATACAATACTAGGATTATGACAATGCTCCCACTAGCTTTCTTGTAAACACAGGAGTCATCCTCATTTTTGATGAATCAAAAACTCGTAATCTTTTCATCAAAACGGATGTTCCATGTTCGAGACGCTTGCTTTAATCCATAGATAGATCTTTTAAGCTTGCACACTTTGTTTGGATGCTTGGGATCGACAAAACCTTCAGGTTGATCCATATAGACATCTTCCAATAAGTGTCCATTAAGGAAAGCGGTCTTGACATCCATTTGCCATATCTCATAATCATAGTACGCGGCTATGGCAAAAAGTATCCTTATCGACTTGATCATTGCCACTGGTGAAAAGGTCTCATCATAGTCAATACCATGAGTCTGTGAGTATCCTTTAGCGACAAGTCTAGCCTTAAAAGTGTGAACATTTCCATCCACGTCGATTTTCTTTTTGAAAATCCATTTGTTCCCAACAGTCTTACAATTGGTGGGAAGATTAACCAAGTTCCAAACTTGATTATCGTGCATAGATTGCATCTCAGTGTTCATGGCCTCAAGCCATTTATCAGATTCAGGATCTGATATTGCACTCTGATAGTTGACGGGTTCAACAGAATCTATCGTATAGCATTCCTCTTCCATCATAATGTAACCATACCTTTCTGGTTCAAATCGAACCCTACCAGATTTGCAAACACCTTGTGTTACAATTTGTTCCTGATCAACCGTTTGTTCAGGTTCAACAATTTCTTGTTGAATGCTAGATTCAACTTCTTGTGTATCAGGTTGTGGTTCTTGAAGTTCCTCAAGTTCCACAAACCTCCCACTAGCCTCTTCCATCAGAAACTTGTTTTCTAGGAATTCAGCTTTTCGAGAAATAAATATCTTATTCTCGATGGGATTGTAGAAATAGTATCCAAGACAATCTTTCGGATACCCTACAAAGATACATTTAGTTGAACGGGGTTCTAATTTGTTTGAAGCTTCTTGTCTAACGTAAGCTTCACAACCCCATACCTTGAGATAGGATAAAGATGGAACCCTTCCATGCCATATCTCATAAGGCGTTTTATCTACCTTTTTAGTAGGTGCCATGTTTAGGAGGCGAGCAGCTATTTGTAAAGCATAACCCCAAAAAGATAAAGGTAGAGTACTTCTACTCATCATGGATCGAACCATATCCAATAGTGTTCGGTTCCGCCTCTCAGACACACCATTATGTTGTGGTGTTCCAGGTGGAGTAAGTTGTGAAACAATTCCACAAGTCTTACAATGGTCCATAAAGTTTGTACTTAAGTACTCACCTCCTCTATCAGAACGAAGAACTTTAATTGTTTTTTTGAGTTGATTTTCCACTTCACTTTGAAACGTTTTGAACATTTCAAACGCCTCATGTTTATGTTTAATCAAATAAACATATCCAAAACGACTAAAGTCGTCAGTGAAGGTGATGAAATATCTTTCACCTATCTAGTCATTGGCTTGAAAGGACCACATACATCCGTATGTATGATTCCTAACAAGTCCTTTGCTCTCTCATTGGTTCCGGAGAAAGGAGCTTTAGTCATCTTGCCATGTAAACAAGATTCACATATATCAAATGAGTCATTCTCATTTTCCTTCAAAAGTCCACTCTTTTGAAGTTGGGATATGCGATTCTTGTTTATATGCCCAAGGCGACAATGCCATAGATAGGTTTGACTCAAATCAAATTTGGGTTTCTTGGTGAAAGTGTGATATAAAGAGTCATGGTTAGTCTTTTCATCAAGGTTTACTTCATAAATTCCATTTAAAGGCCTAGCCTCAAAATAGAATACGTTATTTTTGTAAACAGAAATATCATCATTCATAAAGGAAAGATCAAATCCACATTGTCTTAATTTAGCAACCGAAATAATATTCCTAGTCAAGCTAGGAACATAGTAAACATTCAACAATGTCATACACAAGCCATTAGGTAGTAATAAATTAAAACTTCCAATTGAATCCACTGCAACCCTTGCATTGTTTCCAACCCGGAGTACTACCTCATTTGACTTCAGTCGCCTACTCCTTTTGAACCCCTGCAACATATTACATATGTGAGTTCCACAACCAGTATCAAATACCCATGTGTTAGGAGATAAATTATAAAGTTCTAGGTCTATCACATAGATACCTGAAGTGCCTTCACCGGCCTTCTTCTTCTTCAACTCCGCAAGATACGTAGGGCAATTTCTCTTCCAATGCCCAGCTTTTCCACATTCAAAGCATGTATCTTCTTTGGCAACCTTTGCCTTCTTCTTGGGCGGATGGGAAGGTCGGACAACTTTCTTGCCCTTACCTTTGAAAGCTTTTGCTTTCCCCTTGCCCTTGGAGTTGGTGGGGTGTTCGGGTCTAGTTCTCTTTGTGCCACCTTCCTTGATCATGAGAACTTGAGTGGTTTTCTTAGGCAGATTCTTTTCCGCGGTAATTAGCATCCCATGTAATTCCGGGATAGTCTTGTTTAAACCATTCATGTTATAATTCATGACAAAAGGATCAAAGGACTTTGTCAAGGAGTTAAGGATCATATCTGTTGCTAGCTCTTCGGGCATCACAACTCCAAGACGTGCCAAATGATCAATGTGACTCTTCTTTTTGAGCATATAAGAGCTTACTGACTGCCCATCCTCCATCTTGCAAGCATGGAAAGCCCGAACAGTTTCGAACCTTTCCGTTCTTGCAAGTTGTTGGAACATTTCCTTTAGTTGATTAATCATGTCATAGGCTGAATGATTCTCCAAATCCTTCTGAAGGTCGGGAATCATGGTTGCCAACATGAGGCATGATTCATCGATGGAATCATCCATCTTTTTAAGCCATGCATCGTGTGCGGGCTTAGGAATGGCAGGGGGCTCTTCAGGAAGTGGTTCATTGAGAACATATTCTTTCTTTTCTTGTTTGAGAACAATTCTCACACTACGGTACCAATCCAAGAAGTTGGTATGGTTAAGTTTTTCTCCTTCAAGGAGAGACCGTAGTGAGGTTTTGTTAGGAGCCGAGTGTGTGTTGTTTGGTGCCATCTATAAAATATTAACAAGGTTCTATTTAGTAAATTATGATATTAAGTCCTTAATAATTAATACCCTTTCTTGTTTCATAAACTTTAATTAATTAAGGTCTAGAATCCAAGTTGCATTACGAATAAGTGGTTAGGTTTCCTTTATCCCGCCTATTCGAATCAACAAGGTAGGTAACGGATTACCAATTATATCCAAATATAATTTCTAGAGTTATGGGATCCCATTATAATATTTATAAGTTTGGCATGTTTGATCCCATCTATGCCTTGGATTTCTAATGCTTAGGTGACCTTTATCACAAGAGATTTCCAAACGAATCATCCTTCTTAAACGGACGTGTAGTTTTGACAACTATTAATGGTTAGGTGTCCTTTATCCCATCAATATTGAAAAACTACTTCTTGTATCACAAGAAGACTCCAAGTGGTTAGGTATCCTTTATCCCACACGGAAATACAAGTGATACATGAGTGTCTTTAAGAGGGACGGCATTGATTCGTATTTCATAAGGGATTTGAACGTTTTACAATTCTAATTTTTTGAAAAACATATGGTATCATGTAGATTGCATGCATCAAATGAACATGGTACCATTAAATCTAATTTTGTTAATTGGTTCCATAATCATAAAATCTCCATTTTATTGATACTTTGTATGTGGTCAAGATTACAATTAATATCCAATATTAAGTTTGAGTTTAATCACATATATTAGAACCAATTTATAATCCTAAATAATTACCATTATTATTTAGGGTTGGAGTTTGTAAGAGTTCATAAAATCTCCATTTTATATCTTGTTTCATTCATTTTCAAAACTTGACTTATTAGGTTTTATAACAAAACCCATTTTAATAAAACCAATTTTATCACATCTTATGTTTTAAAAGTCATCTTTTGAAAATTACAAACTCCTTGATGATTATGTTTAATTATCTAGGTTGTCTAGCATGCAAAATCTTATTTTCATCCACAACATAACATAACAAAACATTCAATCATCACAAGCATGCATGGGTGCATAAACACAAGCCAACTAGTTTGATATTTCATGTGAGCCACACATGAAATATCAAGTCCAAACCTAGGGACAAAAGAGTGACAAAAACTCAACCAAATGATCTCCGATTTGGCTACAATTTTGCCAAGCTTCTTATATCACCAAATGACACTTGAACCACCATTTATTGACATCATAGAGTGAGATATGATTTTTCTTCTGGCCCCTCAAAATTTTCGAAATTCAGGGCAGCAGGAAGAAATTTTTGTGGTTTTTGTTGCATTTTTCAATTCATTCTTGGCTATATTGATGCTAATACTTGTTGAAACTTAATGTATATACTAGATATTAAAGTTACCATCAAGTATATCACCAAATGACCAAGATATGAATTTATAAAACACTTCCAAAACAATTTTGAAATCTGGACAACAGCTCTTCAGAAAGTGCTGCTGTTGGGTGCAATCTTCTCTTGGTCTTTTACTTCCTTCTCTTGTTACATTTTGTGAAATAAATAAAATACAACTATTCTAATATTTACAAAAGGAATATAAAGAAGGAAATAACTAATTATTATTTACAAACCATTTGAATAAATGAATAGATTACAACCATATCGAACACAAACACAAAACATGCATCATATGATCCTTGGCTTGTTTATGCACCATTTTATCACATAAAATCATAAGAAAACCAACACTTTGTTTTTCTAAGGCAACAATTTATGTAACCAAAAGCATGCTAACATAAGATATAGTTGGTTACATAAAATCATAGATAATATAATTGCATGTTGCCAAAGAAGCCATGCATGAAACTTTCATTTAAGAAGATGAACATTCATGGCTTCCAAAAACCAAGTTTATCCAAATAAACTTATTATCTAAACATGCAATATAGCCATGGCTCTGATACCAATTGTTTGAAATCAAGGTTCATGTAGTTAGTTTCAAAAACAAGAGTTTGCAACGGAAGCATAAAATCATGAACACAAATTCCATTTTCAAGAGGATCATGCTATATGCATGTAGAGATAAGATGAAGAACAAACATAGATTAAGTTCAAGATCATAACCTTTGTTCTTTGGTTTGGTTTGGATGATATTGATAGCTAGGAATCAAATTAGAATCCCTCTATAGTTGATCCACCACAAGCTTGAACACCCTTGAATGCTAGTTCCACAACTTGCAAGATGAAAACCCTTTTCTTCTCCCTTATTCACTCATAGCAAAAAACGAATTTTGCTAGGCTCTTATGGAGAGTCTTTGGCTGATTTTTATTAAATAAAAGATCCACCTAATCCATGAAATGATCAGCCACTACATCACCCAAAAAAGAAAGAAAAACAAATGCAACTAACTTAAAAGAAAGATCCATTTGATTTCTATAATCAAAAGCTAGAAGACACAAAGCATCTTCCATTTCTTTTAAGTTCTTAATGCATTCTTTTTTCTTTCCAATTTGGCTGATTATATGATGTCAAATGGAGTGCTAGTAGGTTGTTATTATTTATAAAACTTAGATAATGAAAGCTTATAAATAATACATCTTTTATTTCTTAAATGGGATAACTTTTAACCCATAATTATTTACATAAATAAACCTTCTAAATATACAATCTTAATTGTATAATTATATATATACATGTATATATATATATATATATATATATATATATATATATATATATATATATATATATATAACAATATATATATATATATGTTTTATTTAATTTACCAATTAAATTAAATAAAAGGCTTACTTTTAAATCAATTAAATCGTTTAACAATTTAAACAACTTAATTGTTACACTTAATTAATTCATCACATATGAATTACTAATCAACCTTTAATTTTGTAGTTATTATTATTTACCTCAAATAATAATAACATATAAGATTAAATTGCAAGTTTAGTATCATTTGATGTTAAATCAAATTTAACATTCCAAATGATCAATTTGGTGTCAAACTTGTTGTTGGTGTGACCCTATAGGATCATGTATTATCAGTAATATCATTTTATGATCATCCTTGGGCATATAGAACTAACACAATTATCATGACCATTAATTTTATTGATGACAATAATCATTTTAGACCATAGACACCCCCGTTCTATTTTTAATTTACACAACCATTTAGCGAGCAAAGCTAAATTCATGTGTTGTAATCCTCCAATATCGAGACCTCCCAACTCTTTAAAAGCAATTACTTTTTGCCAAGCCACCTAACTTATTTTTCCTTTGGATTCATTACCACACCATAGGAAATCCCTTCTAATACTTTCCAAAGTGCCAATAATGTTTTTTGGCCCCTTAAAAATGAGAAGTAATATAACAATAAGCTTCTGCATTCCGGGAACTAATTTTACTAAAATAAGCCTACCCTCGAAATAAAGAGTTTTAGATTTTCAAGCATTTATCGTAGCTTTGAACCTTTCCACAATCGGGTCCCAATTTCTTCCAAGCATCATGTTGGCACCAATCGGGGCCCCGAGATACGTAAAGGTTAGTTACCCGGCATCACAAATCAAAATATTTGGCATACAAGTAAAGCTTAAGAGTTTCTATGCCATAATAAAAAACCTTACTTTTTAATAAGGTCACATTTAAACCAGAAATGAGATGAAAGTCTTGAAGCAACCTTTTGAGATTAACACTTTTTTCTTTGACCAACCTTGTAAACATAACGCCGTATGCATACATCCGATATGAGATGATAGATCCTTGTTGAGGAGAGACAAGCCATGGAAAAAGGTGTTTCTCTTGATTCGTTTCATGATAATATAAAGACTCTCCATGACAAGTATAAGAAATAAAATGTGAAAGGGGTCCTCTTGCCTTACACATTTGGAAAGCGGAAATTCTATTCTATGAGAGTCGTTTACTAGAAAGCAAGCCTGATTAGAACAAAGGATGCCATTTATCTAACTCCTCCATTTGCCTGCAATTCATTTGATTTGTCACGGAATCAAGGAACTCCCAAGAGAGAGAAACAAAAACTTGGTCAAGGTCAACCTTGAAAAACATCATCCTTTTTTCCTTTTTTCCTTTTTTCCTATACATAATTATCGTTGATGATAAAAGGACTATCTAGAATGTATCGAACTTCCACATAAGCCGATTATTCCACATTAATCACCAATACAATAGCTTTTTTAAGTTAGTGGATAGTAGTTTAAGGATCACCTTGTTGAAATATCCAATAAGACTAATGGGGTGGAAGTCTTTGAATCCCAACAGGTCTCTGGTTTTAGGAATAAGTGAAATGAAATATGAGTTGCAGCCCCTCCAAATATTTTATTTCCTTGAAAAGATGGCGATGTAAAATATCTCAACACTCTTTAAGAAACTTGAAAGTAAAACCATCCCGGGTCTGAAACTTTCTCGTTAGCACCACTCTAAATTGCCCTTTTAACTTCGGTTAAGTAGATGCCTGCTTTAAGGGACATATACCCTATAATTACTTTGATTGTTTTTGAGTGAGTTAATTATGATTTTGATTTTCTAATACTTTTCAATCAAAATAGTAAAAGAGTGATTAATCAGGTAAGGAGTAATGTAAAATACATACCTATCTTTGGTTTTAAAGGATAGATTACCCAATAGTTAGTTTGATTTTTATAGAATATCAATAACTGTCATTGCTTTTTTGACTCATATTTTCCATAAGATCTATCAATATTTGGAGAACATATGGTTTTTAAGGTAAATGTGGCGATTTACATATAAAAAAGATATAAAGTTTTTCAAAATTGTATGTATAACTGAATGAAAATGAAAAACCACTTTACCTTTTTAAGTCCAATCAAGAACAATGTAATACGAGTATGCTGAGATATCAAGGCAAAAAGGAGATGTATTAGAATCGGAATGAGCATAGTCCAGTTTTGGGGATCTATCATGAATAGGTATCCAATACTGGAAGCACAACCAACATGCATACATCAGGTAGTGGTTCCAAAAAATTAAAAATCGGTACTATTTTCAATCAATTATAAACTTTGGGAACATAAACCTGAACCAGTTACGACAGTTCCTATTTTGAAACTGATAGTTCCGAGTTGGTTCGGGTTTTGAAGATGGCTACCCGTTTTCGATGCTCACCCATACTATGGAATGCGCCTATCTGCAATTTTGGTCATACTTTTGAAAATATGATGGCAATGTTCTCATGGTCTCAAAATCCATCAACTTTGGTCCCTAACCTAGTTACCATACATATCACTCCATTAAAAGTCTCTAAAATGAAAAAATACCCCTTTTTCTTTTATGTCATTCTTTGAAATTTCTGTTAACTTGAGGGGCCATTTTTATAAAATTTTGAAAATAATCCTGAAAGCCAAACATCCCATCAATCATCACTATCATCCTTGTCTAGGCACCTTGAAACCTCCAACGTTACATCTCCATCCATCAACACCAATGGCGGCCACTTCTGTTGGAATATGATAACAGAATAACAACGCAATGGAAACATAAATTAAAGATCGTATTCCACCACGGATCACAAAATCATGCACACTTTTGTAACTGTAAACACAAGAGGGATCAATATATACATTTATGATTCAGATATGATGTTGTTAGGATGTCTAGAGCCAAAAGTAGAACTCCGCTAATGGAATCACACCCAAGATAACGATCTAGCACCCGTTGATGAAGTATAACCATTTTCTTGAAGTTTTAGCACGATATCTTCTAGGTATATGAAGCAACGATCGGCTGGATGCCGAGGGTGGGGGGAAGATGGAAAAATTTAGGGTTTTCAAATGCTTTACAACTCTAATCTAGAGTTGTATTTATAGTGCATTTCATCCTTATCTCCCCCCTTGCAGATAAGAACTATTTGAAATTCAAACTGTTGATATTTTCACTTTAGTCCTTTATCCTATTTTAGTTTCTAATTAATATACATTTTCTTTGATATATTAATAAAATGAGCCCCTCATGTTTATTTTCGATCTTTTTTGGCTAAATCGTCTCTTGTGTGCAACCCAAAAGGACCATACTAATTATAGTAATATTACCAACTTGTTATGACCAATTACATATAACCAACAACTTCCTCCGGCATCGACCTCCGACCTTTCTTCCCCCCCCCCCCCCCCCCCCCCAATTCTTGCCAGCAAAATCAACATCTCCCACCCCTCCCCTTCTTTTCTTGTCTGCAAAACCTACGCCTCTCTGCATCTTCTTTTCTCACATCCCTCTCCCTTCTTTTCTTGCCTGCAAATCAGACATATTTCTCATTCTCTCTCTTGTTGTTTTACTAGTTATTTTTATGTTGTTTGTTAATGGTGGTGTTAGCTTGCCAAAGACGAAGAGAGTGAGGGAAATGGTTGGTTTTTTTGTACTGTGGTGGCGGTGGTAGCTCACTAGAGACAGACAGAAAAGGGGAAAAGGGTGTCAAGGGTGTCACTAGCAAGTTCTAGGGTGGGGGTGAGATTATGAGGTAGGTGGGTAAGGTAGATGAGCATAGTTATTTATTTAATTAATAATAAATATAAATGTAAAAATAAGGAAGAGAGAAAATAATAAATGGTCACACTTGGGTAATTTTGTCATTTTATAAGATGTTAACAAATTTTGAAACCATGAGTATCATTGACATTAATATTTCAAAAACAAGACCAAAACTAAAGATACATACATACCTCACTGACCAAAACTATAAATTACTCTTTGTTAAATGTATACAACATTTGTTTTAGTAATTAATCTATAGATTAAAAACCGTGGAGTCCTATGGTTTCGTGCCATACGGATCCATTCCGGGTATTTGGATCCACTTTCGGGTTATGTTGTTCGGGTTTTCGCGGATTGTTCGCCAAGGTATTGCAGAGGTGGGTTGTTGATTGTTGACCTAATCGATATCCGATACCAATTTATCGAACCCGCATTATCGATTTTTGCTCAGTTCGTCGAAGGGAGAAGAAGGTTTCAGTATTGGATCAATTATAATGAATTATCGAAGGCTGCTGGTTATATCTCCTCCGGTTGATTGGTAATTCTGCATCTCTATTTTTCTATCGATGATGATTCTATTTTTCTGCATCACGAATTTTGTTTGCATATCCATCTCCTCCACTCGATCGGTTCTTTTTTTTTTCTGTATCTCCTCCGGTCGAACAATAATTTTAACCTAACGTGGTAACTAAAGAAAATAAAATGGGATATGGGCAACAGGAACAGAAGACAACGAGATATATCAAGCAAATCCATCAGTTGATAAAGGTTAGTGCCGATAATCAATCATTACAACTGTAAGATGCGTAAATTACCTTATATGTGTCTGTGTTTGCTCAAGATCTGAGATAATTTGACAATTTATAATGTTTTGTGTTGTTAAAAGTTGAATGCTTTTATCGTTTCTTTGGATAATTGATATGTGAACTCGAATTTTGAACTTAATACTTGCAATCTGCTGGTACCAATTTCTTTGAATTGTGTTTAAACCAATTTTTTTAACTTGTATTTTGCAAGAATATGATGAAGCTGGTTTCTTTTTCAATGCATGATGGAAATGGGGATAGATCAGATGATATAGAACCTGCAACTCCACATTCCCTTATAAAGATGAGCTGAAAGTCAGTTTAATTACTTAATGCAATTTATTAAGTAATTTGCCAAATGCAGGTATTGTAAAGTTGGAATTACAATTCATTCTTCATTTTGTGTGTCAAGCAGGTATTGAAAAGTTGGAAGTCCTTGATTTTTTCTTCAAAAAATGAACTCTTATATGCAGAGTTCTTCATGCGACCAAATCATTCCAACGGGTCCCGTGGGGTGGTGCCACCACCAATGATGCGTCATCAGTGGGTTTAGGTGTGAATAAATCTTACGGTTTTTTAAAATTTTTTATGATGTAAACATATTAAGTAATGTGAGGATGAATGATTTTTAAGCAGGATGAATGTGAACTGAAGAGACAAAAGAGGAAGCACCCCAATCGGGGAAAAGAGTTGTTTTCTTGAAACAACTTACATATGGACCGCTCTTGGTTACAGGTTATATGATTTCTTGATAGTTTCAAATTCTTTTTTTTAACTTTTATCTAAATGTAAGTTTGATGTTTGTTTTTCAGGTCCTTTTAAGATCAATGGTGTTCCTTTGAGGAGGGTAAATCAGTCATATGTGATTGCTACATCAACCAAGGTGGATATCTCCGGTGAATGTTGTGAAGTTTGATGATAAGTACTTTGGAAAGAAAGTTGAAAAGAAGAAGACCAAAGGAGGGGGAGAGTTTTTTGATGCTGAGAAAGAGGTAACATTATTTTACCTTTTTTGGGTGGGACAAAAGATTGAAATTCCCCAGTCAACCTCCCTTAGTCTCATCCTTTATACCCGATCCAACCTTGCCTCAGGTCTACAAACACAACAATACAATTACAAGCCTATGGAGGGATTCATCATGTCCAAAAGAAGGAATTCTTTTAAATTTTTATGAAATTTACACCGGATAAAATGTTGAGTTTTTACATTTTTATTCCCCATTAAAAGGTTGAGTTTATTCATGTAGGAAATTGTCTGATGTGCCTATTACAGACAAGCATACAAATTTTCTGGTCAACACAAGATAATAAACGCTAAAGCCAACAACCAGGTAATTTCTCAAAAAGTTTCTTATTCTTTATTTTGATGTGAATCTAAACGATTGTAATATTAATAATTGCTGTATATTTAGGAATAGCTTATTCTCATGCTGGACTTGAAACTACAAAAGAATTCCTCAGAGGTTGCTCTCTGACTGCCAATCAGCCATGATATATATGATGCCCATTACGTTTTGTTCGTCATTGTTGCCATGGACTACCATCGACGCATTGCCATTAAGGTCTATTCGGTAATAATTTAATATTTTATTTGCAAAAAACTAAAATTATGGGATTGTTGAAATAAATCCCTGTTTCAATGATCATTTTCTTATGTATCCAAAATAAAATACTAATCGCCTTCATTTAAACTAACAAAATAAACTCGGGACCACAATTATTATTATTATTAATCAAATCTAGTATGACATTTTTTAATTAAAATATACAATTTTATCAAGCGTGTAATTTAATTTAATTTTTTGTTAAAGATAAATTATGATTAAAATGATCAATTTACAATCTCATACCCTAACTTTGTATTATTGGACAGTGGGCAGTCATGCATTATGCTTTGTAATATGGGTTTTTCTCGCAAATCAGAAATACAGATAAAAGAACATGTGCCTATATGAAATAACGATATACTCTCGCCCCTTGTATGCAAAATCTAATAAGATATAGTGTAGTTGTTGGGTCAGGGACAGAACAAGATTTAGGGACCAAAATCGCAAGCCGTTATTGAAATGAATGATTATTTAATAAAGATGCGACAAGCTACAGGCCAAGTACACATTCATAATATTTTATTTTTTATAAAATTTGGATATGAAACTAAAATCGTTTCAGAAAATTGATTTTTTTTGTCTTCTTTATTTTGAAGGTTTTGGGATCTCAAAAACGGTTGGACAACAAATATAAAGCTGCTGAGCAAGCTTCTGAAGACTGTTGAGTCATGAGTAACCATAAAATTTATGTTTATGACTTTTTTAAAGAAAATATAACTTTTTTTATTTATTATAATTAAATTTTGTAGGTACAAAAGAGGACAACTTGCGCTTGGTATATGAGATGAGGATCTTGCACGTGAAGCTTTAAAGAGGCGTAAATCTTATGCGATAACAAATCTTTCTATTTATTGTAGGCAAAAATTCTTATCAATAATAGCAACGTACTTATCTTTGTTTATCTACAAAGGAAACGTACTTTCATTTTACTTCCAACATAAGCAATGGGTTAAGAACTGTAAGTATATTGCTATTATGTGTAAAGAAATGTAAATTAGTTACTATAATGGTATTAAATGCAAGTACATTGTTATTATGGGTAAAAAAGGTATATCACTATATCCGGTAAAAAAAGTAAACTACGTTCGTATTTCCTGCAATTTGTCCCTTTTCTTTATAAAGGTCTAATGTATTTTTCGCAAAGTTGTATGCTTTTGTGGAATAGGAGTCCATTGAGCTTGCAGGGAAAGCAGTAAGTACCAATAACTTTTTGAACACTATATTTTTTCGTTGACTTTTCTTCAAAATTTATGTTTATTTGTTTTTGTAGGTTATGGAGCTAAACAAAGAAGGCAGATCGAGGGTTAAGTTCATGAAATGGTAACGAATTGTTCTATTTTTGCTATCCAGGTCACTTAAATTCTAACTATATGTCCTAGGTTACTAAAATTTGTAATTTTTTTCCTATAGAGTCATTTAGCCAATTTTTGACTAGTTCGACCATTTACCATGCTGATGTGATGGAGGCATTCATGTGGATGCGATGTTGAGCTCATGTGAATGCCACATTAGCATGGTAACTAATCAAACCTGTCAAAATTTGATTCTTCCAAAAATTTTCTTATCAAGAAATTATAACTAAAAAATCTCCTCGATTACAGCATTGTACTTTCATTTTATTTTCATTTGGACATTTTTTGTATTAAAATGATGTAATTGGACACATATTGCAGATGTCTTGTAGAAATTGCGATGAAATCTAATCGCTTGAATAAGAAGCGTGATGCAAATTGCAACGTACTTTCTTTGTTTTGTTTATTATAGCAGTGGAAATTGCTTTTTATGTCAATGACATTGCTATAATTGAGTAGATTGTATAAAGTACAATACTGTAATAAGAAGACATGAAAGTAGGATGTTATAATAAAAAGTCAATGAAAGTACTCTGTTACTGCTTGCATTTAAGCCTCATTTATTTTGGAGAATTGCTATAATAAACAAATTAATGAAAGTAGAATGCTATAATAAACAAAACAAAGAAAGTATGTTGTTTTTCCTTGCATTTATCCAGACCAGTGCTCCAACAATCCCAAACCCGTATGGAGTACGAACCAAACATACTTAAAATCTTTGATAATTCCACACACGGGTGAAATTCACACGATCACCGAAAGAAAACTCTTGGTGCAATCGAACATGTTCTGGCCGATAGCTTTCATGACGCATACTGTAACACCCCTTTTCTCAAACCATATTTAAAATACAAATACAGTTTACAAACATATTTTACAACTCGTGACTACAAAATAGCCACTTAAATTTTTGTTTTATTTTACAAACTTAAACTCGAGGGGTATTACAGACTCAATATAGCTAACCATAATTTAAACTTACAGTGTATAAACCGGTCCCAACTGCAACCTTCGCTCCCTTCACCTAAGTACATAGCATTTCAAAAACATAGTATACGTGAGACATAAAGTCTCGTGAGTAATATGGGTTTAGACCCAAAACTTTTCTTGTTCAAAACATGAAATATTAAAAGTACACTGCTTAAAACTGATTTATAATATAAATCTCATTTCTTTACTTTCAAGCTTTAAAAAAAACAAATACTTTCTTTTATCAAAACTGCTTTATTTCTCATTTTCTTGTGACCAACTGAAACTTATGAATTAAGTTATGTTAATTCATTCTACTAGCTCCCCTCGCGTGACAGAACAGATCTGCCCACTCGGTTATGCTCATTCTGCCTCCCCTTTGTGACTTGGAACAAATTCAAGCACAAGGGTATACTAAGCTAGACAACTACTTCGCGACGGGAGGTACCATCCCAGTAGTGTCTTCTGATCCCCCGATTATGTGGGTGATCCTAGTCCGGACAACTGGCTCTTACTTCTTTCTTTCTTTAATACTTATCTCATATCATCTCAAATTGGTCAAAATGGGACACAATTTGTAAATAACTCATACTCAAACCTTTTGCAACTCTTTACTAAAGATACTTTCAAAAACTGATTTTGACATCTTAGTTCACATAAGGAACTTCTTTCAAAATACTTTGCAAACCATACTTCTTAAAAATCTCTTTAAAATACTAAGCTCTTATATAGAGCTACTTTCAAAAACTATTTTCCAAACTTTAGTATTTATAAACATTTGGAAATCTTACTTTTCTGAAAATAACATTTTGCTATGTACTATAAAAATCCTCATAAAACTCACCTTGATTCTACTACGATTCACTAGGCTTCACGTACGCCTTTTCCTTTCCCGTGCTCAACAACGTTCGAAGCACCACCTATACAAGTAGTATATATAAATACGCAATATGATTAACTCTATAATGCTAAAGTCTCATATGACACAACTCCAGGTTATAATAAATGTATAACCATTATTAAACTCGTTTTATCGTTTTCTCCGAATACGTGTATATTGCTACAGTACCCCCGAGGGGTCGTATTTCAGTTCCGACTCTTTTCCATGAAATCTTAAGCCATATTGGACTTGTGTTTCAAATTTGGAGTTCATTGGACAAGTCTAGCTCAAATTCCAAAATCAAGTTTTGGCATGAATAGTAATTTTAGCCAGTGCCGCTACAGTGACTTTTCCGCAAGGTCGGATTACGGATTTGACCATTCCAGACATGTTCTTATACCATTTTAGGGTTATGGTTAAAATTTCAGACCAATCGGACATGTCTAGCTATGGTTTCTAGCGTTTGAAATTTCTAACATTTCTAACATTTTTAGTCCCTGTCTGGAGGCGCACTGCGCCAGGGCTGGCGCACTGCGCCTGGGCGCACCCCGCCCTGGTCTTGGGCGCACTGCGCCTGGCGCCTGGGCAGTGTCCTGATCAGTCGCGATTTGTGCACTGTAGCACGCAGTTTTCACCCATTAAGCACTTATTTCTGTTCTTAATCGCATGGGGTTTGTTCTAGGACCAAAACCCTTGACTAATAACAGGTTTTAAGCTATTAGAAACACCTTAATCACACCAATTCATGATTTAGGGTTCTTGAGCAACATTTAAACTTCTCAACAATAGCAACCTACTTTGCTATTTTTAACACTTGTTCTTACTACATGGACATGTTTTAAGCCCAGAAATCATATGCCCTTCATAGAGTATGACTGGAATTACAAATTTCAGTCCACTCCATGGAAACCTATCTAGAACATACAAAAGCTTGGGTAGAAACTTCAATTACTAACCTTACTTACTTTGGAATCACCAATTCCAATGTTATTTTCTTTGATTTCTTGGCAAACTTTCAAGAACTTCTTCTTCTCCCTTGCTCTCTCTCTCGTGCCTTCTGTAATGTTCCAGAATTATGAGAGGATAACTCTCATATATCATTGATTTTTAATGTTTTATAAATTATTTGCATATTGGTCCCTTAAATTCCAATTTTCATTCAAAAATGGTCCTAAAACCATAAACCTTGCAAGAAATGTTCTAATAACTACTAACTTGACATTTCCTTGACATTTTGGTTATTTTCATGTCAAATGACCAATTTGCCCTTTTTGGTCAAATTTTACTATTCACGCGACAAAACTCCAAATTTCATATAAACTTTTATTTCTTATATTATTATTTCACAAGTACATATAATTTTACATAATAGTCATACAACGTGTCAAAAGACGGTTTTGCCCTTTTAGTAACTATTTCACGGGTTCTTACAGTCACCCCTCCTTATGCGGATTCCGTCCTCGGAATCTTTTCGTAATCTGTGAAATTCGGATACCGTCTCTTCGTCTCTGCTAACGTTTCCCAAGTCAAGTTTGACCCTAAGGGATGCTTCCACTTGACTAGCGCAAGGTCAATCTCCTTGTTCCTTAGCTTCTTAGTCTGCATCTCGAGAATCACTTCAGGTTCTTCAATCGGTCTGCTAGGAGTCTCCACCCTCAAGTCTGTATACGGTATTGTTAACTCTTCTTTACCAAAGTACTTTTTCAAGTAGCATACATGAAAGGTATCATGTATTCCACTGAGTTCGGGTGGTAATTCCAGTTTGAACGCCTGTAACCCAACTCTCTTCAGGATTCTAAAAGGCCCAATATACCTTGGACTCGGCTTTCCTCTCTTTCCGAATCTGACCACTCCTTTCCATGGCGACACTTTTATCATCACCAAATCTTCTTCTTGCAAGTCATACGGTCGCTTCTTCAGATTCGAGTAACTCCTTTGTCGATCTTGTGCTGCTTTCATATTGGCTTGAATTACCCCAATCTTCTCATTAGTTACTCTAACAATCTCTGGCCCTGTAAGCTTCGTTTCACCCGCCTCCAACCAGCATAAAGGAGTTCTACATTTTCTACCATACAATGCCTCAAAGGGTGGCATTTTAATGCTAGAATGGTAGCTGTTATTGTATGCAAACTCCACTAATGGTAGATGTTCATCCCAACTACCTCCAAAATCCATCACGCATGATCGTAGCATGTCTTCTACTATTTGTATCGTTCTTTCGCTCTGACCATCCGTTTGTGGGTGATAAGCTGTACTTAACTGGATTCTCGTCCCCATTTTCTCTTGCAAGGCACTCCAAAAGTTAGAGGTAAATCTGGGGTCTCTGTCTGACACGATTGACAACGGTGCACCATATCTTCTTAATACTTCATCTACATATAACTGGGCTAACTGCTCCAAGGGAGCACTTTCTTTCATGGCTAGAAACAGTGCACTTTTAGTCAACCGATCTACTATGACCCAAATGCTATCATACCCCTTCTCGTTCTCGGTAGCCCCATAATGAAATCCATGGTTACATCTTCCCACTTTTCGGCTGGAATATGCAAAGACTGGGCATCTCCATGCAGGACTTGGTGTTCCGCCTTGACTAGTGCACAAACGACACACTTGGAAATGTACTTTGCTATTCTCTTCTTCATTCCGGGCCACCAATACTGTCTTTTCAGATCTTGATAAGTCTTAGTACTCCCCGGGTGTATGGAATACCTTGACTTATGCGACTCCTCCAGAATCAGCTTTCTCAGATCTCCTGCTTTTGGTACCCAAATGCGGTTTCTGAACGTCTTCAACCCTTGCTTATTAATCTCAAATTGCATGTCTTTTCCCAGTTTCTCGTTTTTCAGATGTCCACTTTCTTCTACTTTCTGTTGAGCTGCTTTGATCTGTTCAACAATGTTGGACACCAATTCTATTCGCATTGATCTTGCCTTGATTCTTCTCTCTGGAGCTTTTCTACTTAGAGCATCAGCCACTACGTTCGCTTTACCTGGATGGTAAATAATGTCGCAATCATAGTCACTGATCAATTCTAGCCATCTGCTCTGTCTCATGTTCAACTCTTTTTGAGTGAACACGTACTGCAAACTCTTGTGAGCAGTGTATAACTTGCATTTGGTACCATATAAGTAATGTCTCCAAATCTTCAAGGCAAATACGATTGCTGCAAGTTCCAAATCATGGGTGGTGTATTTAGTTTCTGGATCTTTCAGCTATCGGGAAGCGTATGCTATAACTTTCCCTCTCAGCATCAATACACAGCCAAGCCCCCGATGCGAGGCATCGCTGTATACTTCAAAGTCTTCTGTCCCATCTGGTAAAGTAAGGACAGGCGCGTTACACAACTTTTCTTTCAATGTAGCGAAAGCTCTTTCTTGCTCTTCTTGCCATCTGGATTTTTCTTCTTTCCGGGTTAACCGTGTAAGTGGCACTGCTATACGGGAGAAATCTTGAATGAATCTCCGGTAGTACCCGACAAGACCCAGAAAACTTCTAACTTCAGTTGGCGTCTTGGGAGGCTCCCATTTCATCACTGCTTCAACTTTTGCTGGGTCAACTTTTATACCTTGAATGGAAACTACATGCCCAAGGAACTGCACTTCTCGCATCCAGAACTCACACTTTGAGAACTTGGCGTACAACTGTTCTCGCTTCAAGGTCTCAAGTACTAACCGCAGATGGTTCGCATGCTCTTCTTTATTCTTTGAGTATATTAGGATGTCATCTATGAACACTATAACAAATCGGTCTAGAAATGGCTTACAGACTCGGTTCATTAAGTCTATAAAAATTGCTGGCGCATTTGTAAGACCGAACTGCATTACTAGAAACTCGTAATGCCCGTATCGTGTACGGAACGCTGTCTTCTCTACATCACTTTCTTTTACCCTGACTTGGTGATACCCAGACCTCAGATCAATCTTTGAGAAATAATCTGCACCTTGCAACTGGTCGAACAAGTCGTCTATTCTGGGTAACGGGTAACGGTTTTTGATAGTAATCTTGTTCAGTTCTCTATAATCAATGCACATTCGCATTGACCCATCTTTCTTCTTTACAAACAAAACTGGAGCACCCCACGGAGAAGAACTAGGCCTGATAAAGCCTTTATCTAGCAACTCCTGCAACTGGGACATTAATTCCCGCATCTCTGTTGGTGCTAGCCGGTACGGTGCTCGTGCTATTGGGGACGCTCCGGGAACAAGATCTATCCGGAATTCAACCTGCCTTTCTGGCGGCAAGCCTGGTAATTCATCTGGGAAGACTTCTGGGAATTCTTTTACTACTTCTATATCTTTATACGTCTGTTTTACTTTGTCTTCAGTCATCACATAGGCCAGGAAAGATACACACCCTTTCCTGATACACCTTCGGGCTTTTGCTACACTGATGATATTTGGCACGTGTGTTCTTCTTTCCCCATATACGTACACTTTAGCTCCTAGGGTTTTAATAGACACCCTCTTCTGTCCACAAGCTATCTTCGCATCATTGGCACCAAGCCAATCCATTCCAATGATTACATCGAAGGACATAATTCTAATGGGAAGAAGATTAAGTCGGAACTTCTTACCATTGATATCAAGTTCACAATCTCGGTACATGTGCCGAACTTCAACAAATTTCCCATCCGCCACTTCTACCTCAAAAACTAGATCTAACAATTCTAATGGAACTTTCAATCTAGCTCCAAATCCATGGGACACAAATGAATATGTAGAACCGGAACCAAACAAGACATATGCATGTGTCGAATTGATCAGTAGTATACCTGAGACCACATCGTGCGTCTCCCTCGCCTCTTCCTTGGTGATCTGAAAAGCTCTAGTCTTCACCTTCTGGGGTTTTGTCTTCTTCTGAGCTGTTGACACCATAGTTTCTGCTCCCTTGTTTGGGCAGTTGAAACTATAGTGCCCCATCTGATGGCATGAAAAGCACTCCACTTCACTGGCTTTTGTTGGCTTTGCAGTCTTTTGCTTTGTGGCCGAGTCCGCCACAATTAAAGCAGGCGTTTGATCCCGCTCGGCACTCGCCACCGTGTTCTTTCCCACATTTCTCGCACTTTCTCACACTTCCCTGTCGAGTCTGACTTGAACTTATCTTCCCTTTCTTCTTTATGTTCCCACTGCTACTAACTGTCTTTCTCTTGTCACTAAAACCAGGTCCTTCCTCCTTTCTTCGTTTTCCAACATCCTCCACAGTTCGGGCAGCATTAATCGCCCCATCTAATGTTTCAGCTTTCTTTACTTCTAACTCATAATTCCATGGCAAACCCCGGACATAGCGGTTAATTTGGGACCGCTCACTGGGGTAGGATTACCCCACAAAAGGCAACATGTCGCAAAACTTCTTCGTATATTCGTCCATCGTTAAGTCTCCCTTCTTTATCGTTAAGAAATCTTCGTTCAGTTTCTCCAAATCTCGCGTGGGACAGAATTTATCTTTGAGACACGAGACGAACTCCGCCCATGACCAACCATATACAACATCCTTTCCCAAGCTTTCGTATTTAGTATTCCACCACACTAAAGCATCATCTTTCAGTTGCCGAGAGGCAAAAGTGACTTGGTCTTTTTCTCCACATTTGCTCGCTTGTATCACCTGTTCGATCTCTCGGACCCATCGCATTGTCACCTTAGGCTCAAAAATGCCATGGTACTCTGGCGGTTTGCAAGCCATAAAGGACTTAAAAGAACAGCCCTTTTCTTCCTCATTGTTCCCTCCACTAGCCTCTTCCTCAGTCGTCTTTTTGGAGACTTCTTGTGATGATTGGGCACTAGGTTCACCCATTCGGCTATCGATTATATTGTTCACGTCTTGCCTCAACTCATTTCGTAAGTTACTGATCAAATGCTGAATAGCTTCCATAGTGACAGGTGGTGGTGGTGGGTTTGGTTCAGCCCCATCATTTCGTATAACATGCTCGGGTCCACTTCCTCTTGAGGAAGTGTGACTGCCCTCACCACTGTCAGCTTGTCTTTCACCTTCCATTACTATATAGATAAACAAAATGTGTCTTTAATACGCAATTCTATATAGTATCTCGTAAGCGGTAGCATGTTATCTCCCTACTTTGACTGCCATTTTTATAACAGCCATACTCACTCTATGCCTCCTATATTACTAAGGCACCTTACTACTACTCTTGCTAGTTTAAGCCTAGGATGGTATTCCAACCTAATTCGCTTAAACTATGGCTCTGATACCAAAACTGTAACACCCCTTTTCTCAAACCATATTTAAAATACAAATACAGTTTACAAACATATTTTACAACTCGTGACTACAAAATAGCCACTTACATTTTTGTTTTATTTTACAAACTTAAACTCGAGGGGTATTACAGACTCAATACATATAACCATAATTTAAACTTACAGTGTACAAACCGGTCCCAACTGCAACCTTCGCTCCCATCACCTAAGTACATAGCATTTCAAAAACATAGTATACGTGAGACATAAAGTCTCGTGAGTAATATGGGTTTAGACCCAAAACTTTTCTTGTTCAAAACATGAAATATTAAAAGTACACTGCTTAAAACTGATTTATAATATAAATCTCATTTCTTTACTTTCAAGCTTTAAAAAAAAACAAATACTTTCTTTTATCAAAACTGCTTTCTTTCTCATTTTCTTGTGACCAACTGAAACTTTTGAATTAAGTTATGTTAATTCATTCTACTAGCTCCCCTCGCGTGACAGAACAGATCTGCCCACTCGGTTATGCTCATTCTGTCTCCCCTTTGTGACTTGGAACAAATTCAAGCACAAGGGTAAACTAAGCTAGACAACTACTTCGCGACGGGAAGTACCATCCCAATAGTGTCTTCTGATCCCCCGATTATATGGGTGATCCTAGTCCGGACAACTGGCTCTTACTTCTTTCTTTCTTTAATACTTATCTCATATCATCTCAAATTGGTCAAAATGGGACACAATTTGTAAATAACTCATACTCAAACCTTTTGCAACTCTTTACTAAAGATACTTTCAAAAACTGATTTTGACATCTTAGTTCACATAAGAAACTTCTTTCAAAATACTTTGCAAACCATACTTCTTAAAAATCTCTTTAAAATACTAAGCTCTTATATAGAGCTACTTTCAAAAACTATTTTCCAAACTTTAGTATTTATAAACATTTGGAAATCTTAATTTTCTGAAAATAACATTTTGCTATGTAATATAAAAATCCTCATAAAACTCACCTTGATTCTACTACGATTCACTAGGCTTCACGTACGCCTTTTCCTTTCCCGTGCTCAACAACGTTCGAAGCACCACCTATACAAGTAGTATATATAAATACGCAATATGATAAACTCTATAATGCTAAAGTCTCATATGACACAACTCCAGGTTATAATAAATGTATAACCATTATTAAACTCGTTTTATCGTTTTCTCCGAATACGCGTATATTGCTACAGTACCCCCTGAGGGGTCGTATTTCAGTTCCGACTCTTTTCCATGAAATCTTAAGCCATATTGGACTTGTGTTTCAAATTTGGAGTTCATTGGACAAGTCTAGCTCAAATTCCAAAATCAAGTTTTGACATGAATAGTAATTTTAGCCACTGCCGCTACAGTGACTTTTTCGCAAGGTCGGATTACGGATTTGACCATTCCTGACATGTTCTTATACCATTTTAGGGTTATGGTTAAAATTTCAGACCAATCGGACATGTCTAGCTATGGTTTCTAGCGTTTGAAATTTCTAACATTTCTAACATTTTTGGTCCCTGTCTGGAGGCGCACTGCGCCAGGGCTGGTGCACTGCGCCAGGGCTGGGGCGCACCCCGCCCTGGTCTTGGGCGCACTGCGCCTGGTGCCTGGGCAGTGTCCAGATCAGTCGCGATTTGTGCACTGTAGCACGCAGTTTTCACCCATTAAGCAATTATTTCTGTTCTTAATCGCATGGGGTTTGTTCTAGGACCAAAACCCTTGACTAATAACAGGTTTTAAGCTATTAGAAACACCTTAATCACACCAATTCATGATTTAGGGTTCTTGAGCAACATTTAAACTTCTCAACAATAGCAACCTACTTTGCTATTTTTAATACTTGTTCTTACTACATGGACATGTTTTAAGCCCAGAAATCATATGCCCTTCATGGATTATGACTGAAATTACAAATTTCAGTCCACTCCATGGAAACCTATCTAGAACACACAAAAGCTTGGGTAGAAACTTCAATTACTAACCTTACTTACTTTGGAATCACCAATTCCAATGTTATTTTCTTTGATTTCTTGGCAAACTTTCAAGAACTTCTTCTTCTCCCTTGCTCTCTCTCTCGTGCCTTCTGTAATGTTCCAGAATTATGAGAGGATAACTGTAACGACCCAAACTAATAATATAAATAAAGCGTGTGTAATTTAAAGTTTTATGTGTATTTATGTGAGAAAGTATGTTTGCAAGGGTAGTTTAGTCATTTTACCATGAGAAGGGTAATTTGGTCATTTGACCATATACTAGAATTATTATAAAAGTATAATTCTAGTTTGGACCAAAAATGTAAGAATTTAAGCTTCATGCGGCCAAATTTAATATATGTATCAAAAGTCCAAGGAATGAAAGTTCAGGGACTAAAACTGTAAATATGGAAAATATAAAAATGAAAAAAATATCCCATTAATCCTCATAAATTCAGAATTTATTAGTTGGGGTAGTTTGTGACAACTTTGAGAACTTAATAAGTGAAGTGTTTTGATTTTGGGATAAAAGAAATTAAACTTCAAAAGATGAGGGACCAATCTTGCAAACTATTGAAAGAGGATATGTTAAAGCTGAATTTCTCCACATTTCAGCTCCATATCACGGTCTTGAGCAGGAGATGACAACAAGATGACGATTTTATGAGTATTATGAAGATGCAAGTGTGATTTTGAAGAAGTTGTGAAGCAAAGAAGGAATTCTAGCAAAATAAGGTAAGAACTTCTCAAATTCTTGCTTGCAAACCCGTTTTTGGGTTGGTGGTGGGTTAGAATCTGATTTTCAGAAGTTGGGGAGGGCTTACCTATGATTCAAAGCTAATAATTCATGTGTTTATGTGTCATAGAGTTCATTTCCAACCTATTGATGGTATGGAAACATGATTATTTGAAGTTTGGTTCTATGAACCCTAGAAATTGGGGTTTTGTTCAACCTATGAATTCAATGAAATTGATGGGTTATAATTGATGTTTTGGATGAAAGGAACCACATATAATTGTTCTTAATGATTCCAATTGGTATGTGGGAATTAGAAGGGTGGAATGGAATCAAGGAAATAAGAACTTAATTTTCGTCATCATGTGTGCAGTCATGAAAAAAAAATGCAGTACACCTTCGTTAACCGTTGAATCATCATGAAATTTGGATCGTAGCTTCCTAACACATAGTTCTTAAATCTGAACGGTGGAGATCTTCATTGGTGTAGTGTACTGAATTCTGCAGTGGTTTTAATTCGCTGAACTGTAGGTAATGTTTACCATTGAGCTATGTTTTTGTTTCTACTGTTTTGGTTCTGTTTTTGATAATTCATATAAAATCATGTGAGTGTCCATTCTGGATGATCTCTATATCCCTAGAATGGTAGATGAGTCTAGTTTCTTCATCCAGAAGCTCTTGGACTAACGCGGACCTTAAGTTATGTGAAAGTTGCAATCTTCACTGACTGGTCCAAGGGTGCACTGTGCAGTGACTTCTGATTTGTAAAATTCATAACTGATAGTAGGAGAATCATTTAAGGGCAAGGCCAGTGGTAAAAGTTCAGTATATGTGTCTAGTTTGTTCACACCGAATTTCAGAACCCAGGGCCTTCTGATTATCATTCTTGGTTAATATCTTTAAGGGTAGGTCATGTAACTGTTTTTGTAATTTGTGGTGACATGGTGGATTTTTCATTTGCAAATGGAAAATGAAAATGACCTGAGGTCAGGCCCTGTGACCTTATCATTGGGTCTAGTTCCAACATGATTTTTATTAAGTTTAATATCTGAGTTTTCCTTGGTCATCTGTTGCAAATCCGGTTATGGGACAAAAATCAGCATTGCTGTCAAACCTTTCTTTTTGTGGTTTTAACCTTGGTTGTGGGTTTAGAATTGGTAACGAATGTCGGGACCTTTACAAACTTATTAAAGATAATTAATAACCTTAATGATGTATTTATAAAGTAAAGGGAGGGTATAGTGGAACACGGTACGTGTTGAGTATCGGGAAAATACATGTATACTTATATAATTATAAGTAATAAATGTAAACGTTAATTCGTTTTAAGCAGTCCCATGTGGAATGTAGGTTCGGGAAAGAAGAAGAGTTCTTGAGTATCACGTGCTTGTGTGTGCGACCTACTTTTACGTATCAGGTGAGTACATGCAGTATGTTTACCCATTCTGGGGTACATGGCAAGTAAGTATTTTCAAGATTTCTTATAAAATTTCTATATGTGAAATTATATGCAAGAGTATTATTTTCTAACTTGTTTGTGAAAGTATAATGCTATATTCGAAGTTATGTTTTGGTCTATGAACCAATCATGTGAAAGTATATTTTGAATACAAGTTATACAGGTTTGAAAGTATGGATAGGCATATAGCCACAAGATGTTTAAGAAGTATGTTTTAGTTACAAACTATATATGTTTTCGAGTATGAATGACATATAGCCATAAGATGTTGAAAAGTATGATTTAACATAAAGCTTAGATTGTTATAAAAACATATTTTACATATGTGATGAAGGTAATAATTTTTAAACATATGAAAATTATGTGATGAAAGCTATATTTGGCATTTAGCCATAAAGACATAAAATGATGTAGTTTGGCACCTAGCCACAAGTTATATGTTTATGAGAAGTGTTCAAGCAAGCAGCAAGTTTTTGAATGACTGGTAATTGTAGCAAGCAGCGTTAGTAAGGGAACTATGTTCCAACCTACCCGGGTTAGGTAAGGGGTCTACTGGGGACAAGCCCCATCGCGAAGTAGATCGCCTCAGCACTTCTATGGTGAGGATTGATCCGTTCTTTCTAGCCATAGAGACTTGGGGTATCACCTATGGTGATTAAAGCCCTAAGTATAAAAATCCAGCAAGCTTATAAAACCAGTCAAAGAAAGTAAGAAAGAAGCTATTTTTTTAAAAGTATATTATGAAGTGAATTTGAAAAGTAAAGAGCTATAGTATGATACTACTATAAGTTTTGAAAGATGTTATTTTTGTAAAGTATGTTATGAAATGATTTCGAGAAGCAAAAAGTTATAGTATGTTATTACTATAAAGTTTTGACAGAAGTTTTATGTTATAAGTTTTATAAAAGTTGGAAAAGAAGTTAAAGGTTTGAGTCTAAAACTCATGTAACTCACGAGACATTATTGTCTTACGTATTTTATGTTTTGCCATGTATTCCAGGTTAAAATGATTTGCTATAAAAGGGATGAAGTTTAGCCGGAGTGGAGCTCGAGTTAGCTCCTAATATGGACTCAAGGTTTAATCCTTTATTGCTTACTATGGTTAGTTTTGATATGGATTTGTACCCCCACTGTATTAAGCATTTAAATTATCGGTTTTTGATAAACCGTATTTTTGTATTCCTGTATTTATACGAAAACCATAGTATTTAAAAACAGTAAAAATGGGGTGTCACAAGTTGGTATCAGAGCCATAGTTTAAGCGAATTAGGATTGGATCGTTCCACTCCTAGGCTTAAACTCAGGTCATAGGAAAGTTAGTTCATGAAAGTATGCTATATGATGTCTTAAATGACTAAGATATTATGCATCACTTAAAATATGCAAATATATAACACTAAGAAATGTTAAGCTAACGCTTTGATTGAGCAAAAGTTTGACCATTAAGAAAATTGTATGTTATTTTCCATAGCTGTTTATATCTATTAAAGACTATGTTTATGAAGTAACAAGATTTGTAATATTGATCATCATATATTATAATGGTGTTATGCTAAGGGAACCAGCGACACATGAAACCTTGTGGTAACAGCAGAATCAATATGTATAGGTGGTTATGGTAATATGGGCCCGTATTATCATAATCACAGGATATGTACTGAGACTGGTGGAATCGTAAAGGAATTGTGGTAATCTGGTGGGTAAGGGTTTTGAAGAAAGTAGTAAGGATAACATAGGAGTTATATGCCTATGTAATAAGAACAAGTAAGATTATAAGTAATAAAAGTTAATGCAGTGGATATATACCACTTAGTATGGTAAAGTAAAAGAAATAATGTGATAATTAATATTTTTAGACAGATTGAAAGACATTAAAATATATGCCTGTCAAGGCGAGAGAAAGTATGAATAAGAGTAATTTAAAGAGGAATTATGGGTATTGATTACCTATATAAGAGTTGTAAGACTCTTACATGAAGAATGAAAAATTTTAAGTGCAGTGTATTAATAGTACATAAATTTTGTAAAAATAAAAGAGCAGTAAGGAAGAGGTTAATACCAATAAGTGGTGTGCGTTAGGCATAATCATGTAAGTCAGAATCTTATTTGAAAGTCGTACGAATAATAAATGCATAAGGGAAGCAGGAAAATCGTTGTGGAACGATAGGATCAAAATGATGAGAAGAGCTAAAGATAGAAGATGACAATGCTAAAGGGGAGAAGAAGACTAATTTATAAAGAAGATGTATGAAAGTGTCCAAAGACTTATCAATTGAGTAAGTTATAGTACAATGTTATAATGAGTAATAAAAGTAAGTAAGATACCCAAATGGGGAAAAGAATGATGAATGGTAAATTGTTAAAGATTATGATATTGTAAGTAAATTACATTAAAGTAAAGTGATTAAATAAATATGAATTGAGAAATAAAGGTTGAATGCCTAAATAAATGTTCGGAAAGAGATTAAAGATGAAACAAATGATGATGAGATAGTGGTTGCCAGGAAATAAATTCCGCAACCAAATGAATGAAATAAAAGAAGTAATAACAGTAATGAAAGAGTATAATGATGTATGATAATGGAAGAAAAAATCAAAAGCATGTGAGCAAAATGACTAAAGGTCATAAATGATATGAAGTAAAGAAAAACAGTAAATATCTAAACAAGTAGTAAACGAAGAATTAAAGATAATGTAAGAACTATGATAAACAGACAGGAAGTTACTACTTTCGAATGGGAATAAAGGCTAAAAGTCACCAAAAATTATGAGAAATGGTTAGTACATGGCTGGTAACCATGAAATACAAAGAAGTGTATATATGTTTATACGTGTTTATAAATATAAAAGCATGAGTAAGTGTTGAGATATATATATATATATATAATGTATAAAAGTATAAAGTGAAAGGTTTTAAGCAATCCATGAACTAAATAACCTAAGTTCACATGCAACCTATAAAGGATCTATGTTTTCTTCTAATTGAACATATAACAAAAACCTAGAGGCCAGAAAAATAAACTAAAGATCAAAACAGAAAAACCAACCTTTAATTCTTGGAAGCTGAGCAGCAAAATTATCCTGCCTCAAATGAAAGTCACACCCAAGCCAGAGGAGAGAGGTCACGAAATCCAGAGAGAGTATATGTGAAATTGGCGAATTCAAATGGTGGCCAGGGAGCCCTATTTATAGTTTCCAGATGATTAACTGATAAGCCTTTAGAGATAAACCTTTTTGAATTCAAATAAGATAAACCTTTTATCTTATAATTCAAATCCTATTTATCCTATATTATCAATTTCGAAATTCATATATTTCCATATATGGATTTCGACCTCCACTGGTCACTGTCACACTGCCACTTACTCAACTATTGAATAATTACAGTTTTAGTCCCTGCACCTTTAATTAATTAATTTAATCCCCAAATTAAATCCAATTAATTCTGGATTAATTCCTAATTAATTAATATAGTTTCTAATTAATATATTATCACTTTAATATATTAATAAACCATATATTTAATTCCTGTTGATTTATTAATCCCATAATAAATCAACCTTTCTCTCTACCGAATTTTCTACCAAACCTCCAGCCATGAGGGCAACCCAAATGGACTGTGCTTCTATTAATTAGGTAAATACTAATTATTAGTCATGGCTTAGACACCTAATCCAACAGTCTCCCACTTGGATAAGTCTATGACTATAATTACCAATTTAGCCTCTAATTAACCAGCACTTGTAGCTTCCTAGAAACCAATGCCAAACTCTGATCTAATCAGTCCTGTCCATAGATAAGTGATCAGATGATCCTCCGTCCAACAAGATATTTTTCAGACTCAAGACATGGATAAAATCAATCTGGTCTGAATCACTGTTCCTCGATTTCCGATTTGCATATGACTCTTAGACTACCAATTTAGTCCCGGTTGGCCAACCATTTTAGTCAACTTCAAAATCATCGAGAGGCCTACAGATATCTGTTCCCCGTTAGGGTCAAGGGACGAATAAACTTTGACTCATATACTTATGTCTTTTACCAGACAAATCACTCACAACAATACGTTTTATAACACCGAGTTACCGATGCGTTTTCGTATTATCAATGAATAACCGTTTAGTAAATCATAACTCATATGTCTTAGTTTAAAGATCAAAAGATATTATCGTCTCAATATTGCTCGTGATATAATCCATGAAGCAATCCATTGAGCGCGGGTTTATCCAATACTCAAATCTCCATTTCCAAGTACTCACGAATGGTTCAGCAATCCAATTGCAATGTCTAACTCCTTAGACAATCTATTACCAATTCATGACAGTCTTACTTCACACTTACTCCCTTAAAGTGTAATCGACTGTGGATATTTGAATAATCCAATTATTCAGGAAGTAAAACACGCAAAAATGAAACACAACGATAAAGTATTGACAAGAGTAGTAAACCATAATAAATCTCTATTATTAAATCACAAGAGTCAAATACAATACATTGTTACAAGTTTCGAAACCTATCTAATTACTAAAACTTATATCATCTCTTAATCCAATGCTCCTAGCATGCTGATTATGCTTAATCCTACTCAGAGCCTTTGTCAAGGGATCTGCAGGATTATCTTCCGATGATACCCTCTTTACCAGGAGGTGACCTTCTTCTACCCTATGTCTGATGTAGTGGTACTTTCTGTCGATATGTCTGGACTTTCCATGATCTCGCGGTTCCTTTGTCAAGGCGACCGCACCTTCATTATCGCAGAATAGTTCCAAGGGCTCCTGAATACTCGGGACTACTCCAAGGTCACCGATAAAGTTCTTCAGCCAAGCCGCTTCCTTTGATGCTTCACTTGCTGCTATGTACTCTGATTCGCACGTAGAATCAGCCACTGTTTCTTGCTTGGAACTTTTCCAAGTCACTGCTCCACCGTTCAAAAGGAATACCCAGCCCGACTGAGACCGACCACTGTCTCTATCCGTCTGAAAGCTGGCATCTGTATATCCTTCAATTCTCAAGGTATCACTGCCACCGAGGACTAACACCATGTTCTTGGTCCTTCGCAGATACTTGAGTATATTTTTCACAGCTATCCAATGCGCCCTTCCAGGGTTACCCTGGTACCGACTGACCATGCTCAAGGCAAAGGCCACGTCAGGGCGAGTACACGTCATAGCGTACATGATCGATCCTACAGCCGAAGCATAAGGTACCCGACTCATTTCAGCTATTTCTTCGTCCGTACTCGGACTTTGAGTCTTACTCAATTTCGCATTACTTTGGATAGGCAGCTCTCCCTTCTTGGAATTTTCCATACTAAACCTTTTCAGTACCTTTTCCAAGTATGTACCCTGACTAAGTCCAATTAGTCTTTTCTTCCTATCTCTCAATATTCTAATCCCAAGAATATAGGCAGCCTCTCCTAGGTCCTTCATGGCGAAACATTTCCCAAGCCAAGCCTTGACATCTTGCAAGGTTGGAATATCGTTTCCCATGAGCAGTATGTCATCGACATACAGCACCAGAAAGGTGACTATACTCCCACTAGCCTTGACATATACGCAGGACTCATCCTCGCTCCTAGAAAAGCCAAACTCTTTGACTTTCTCATGGAAACAAAGATTCCAGCTGCGAGAAGCTTGCTTCAATCCGTAGATTGATCTCTCAAGCTTACACACCTTATTAGGATACTTTGCATCGACAAAACCCTCTGGCTGATTCATGTAAACATCCTCAGTCAACTTCCCGTTAAGGAAAGCGGTTTTGACGTCCATCTGCCAAATTTCATAGTCATGAAATGCAGCTATGGCCAGCATAATCCTAATAGACTTTATCTTAGCTACTGGTGAGAAGGTCTCGTCATAGTCAACCCCTGGGGTTTGAGTAAAGCCCTTCGCAACCAGTCTTGCCTTGAAAGTGTGTACCTTTCCGTCCATGTCGGTCTTCTTCTTGAAGATCCATTTGCACCCGACTGTCTTTCGACCCGGTACATTGTCAACCAAGTTCCAAACTTGATTGTCATACATGGACTTGATCTCGCTATCCATGGCCTCTTTCCACTTGGCAGACTCAGGGCCCGCCACTGCTTCCTGGTAGTTAGCTGGTTCATCCAAATTTATCAGTGTCCTATCACTGACAAACGTGTCCCCATCCGAAGTTATATGGAACCCATAAAACTCGGGTGGCATGCTAACCCTACCAGAACGTCTAAGAGGTAAGGATACATCTGTCGGACCAACAGGAACTTCTTCCTCATGTTGGTTGCTAGTTTCTCCTAAGGTTGCGTCATCCGATGACTCTTGAATTTCTTCCAGATCAATGGTACTCCCACTGTCCTCTTTGAATACGAGCTCTCTCTCTCGAAAGACCGCTCGTCTAGCTACAAAGACCACGTCCTCGCTCGGTCTGTAGAATAGATATCCAAAGGACTGTTTGGGATAACCAATGAAGAAACACCTTTCGCTTCTGTCTGCGAGTTTGTCTTGAGTCTCTCGTCTAACGAAAGCCTCACAACCCCAGACCTTGATATGTGCCAACGAGGGAGCTTTCCCCGTCCACATCTCATGAGGTGTTTTTGCAACCTTCTTAGTAGGGACAAGATTGAGGATATGGGCGGCAGTCTCTAAGGCATACCCCCAGAAGTGAATGGGAAGTGAAGCTCGACTCATCATGGAACGAACCATGTCCAACAGGGTTCGGTTGCGCCTCTCTGCAACACCGTTCAACTGTGGTGTCCTAGGAGGTGTCAACTGCGAAACTATTCCGCATTCCTTTAGATAGTCTAGGAACTCGATACTTAGATACTCTCCGCCTCTGTCGGATCTGAGCATCTTTATCTTCCTGCCCAATTGATTTTCTACTTCGTTCTTAAACTCTTTGAACTTTTCAAAGGTGTCCGACTTGTGCTTGATTAAGTAGATATAACCGTATCTACTAAAATCGTCGGTAAAAGTCACGTAGAACCGCGTGCCATCCTTTGTGGTTGATCTGAATGGACCACACACATCCGTGTGAATGATGTCCAATAGACCCTTACCTCTTTCAAAAGACCCTTTGAAAGGTGATTTAGTCATCTTGCCCAACAGACAAGATTCGCATACATCATCCGACTTGAGGTCGAATGATTCCAACACTCCATCCTTTTGGAGTTGGGCGATGCGTTTCTTGCTGATGTGCCCAAGCCGACTATGCCACAGACATGCCTTTTCCACATCACTAGTAGAATCAATATAATTTACACTTTGTCCTAGATTGTCAACACATTTCACAGTTTCATACACACCATCACAAGGATAAGCAGTAAAATTCAAAATACCATTTTTGAAAACAGAAATAGATCCAATATTATTATCAAAAGAAAAATGAAATCCTTGTCTGAATAATGCGTGAAATGAAATAATATTTCTTGCCATTTCTGGCGAATAGCAACAATCTAATAAATCTATACAAACTTCACTACTAAGCACTAAACTATAAACTCCAATCTTGGTAACAGGGGACGATCTCCTATTGCCCATGATCAAGTTCAGTCTACCGTGCTCCACCTCCCTGCTTTCCTTTAGGCCCTGCATATCAGAACAAATGTGAAAACCACATCCTGTATCAAGGACCCAAGAATTAGAAGATGGTGAGTTTTTAGAGATAGTGTATATACCTGCTGTCGATGGCTTTACTTTCCCATCCTTGACATCCTGCAAGTATTTGGGGCAGCTTCTCTTCCAATGGCCCTTCTCTTTGCAGTAAAAACAGTTGGCTTCATCGGGGTTGGCCACGCAAGGAATTTGGGAAGACTTGGTTCTCGAGCCATTGTTGGATGACCCGACCTGAACCTTTTCCCTCCAATTTTGCTTAGGAGGGCCCTTCCTTTTCTTTCCTCTGCCACTTCCAATGGCTAGAACGGGCTGATTAACCGAGGGTACACTTTTACCCTTCATCCCGTCTTCAGCAACTCGAAGCATGCGATGCAACTCAGTCAGGTTAGCCTGATTATTGTTCAAATGATAAGCCAGCCTGAACTGGTCATAAGAACTCGGTAGGGAGTTAAGCACTATGTCAACGGCCAACTCCTCCGGTACAGGCATCGCAAGTTTTCTAAGCCGCTCCACGTAACCTTGCATTCTTTGCACATGGGCACAGATGGACTCTCCATCTTTAGGCTTGCTGTTCGTGAAGTCCTTGACCACTTCGCACCTTTCGATGCGCTCTTGCTTACGGAACTTTTCCGCAAGCTCACGGTGCATCTCATAGGGCCAGTAGTCTTCATATATTCTCTGCAATTCGGGGTTCATTGTGGCAATCATGATGCAGGCCACTTTGGTCGCATCATCAGAATGTTTTTGGTACGAGGCAATTTCCTCGGGAGTAGCAGTTTCGGGGTCGACATCGACAAGCTCAGTCTCGAGAACATACTCTTTGTTCTCATACCTCAGAGCCATCTTGATGTTTCTAATCCAGTCATTGTAGTTTGTCCCGTTCAATTGAACCTTGGAACACAGTGAGAGGATAGAGGGAACACTGGAGTTTGATTGGGGAGCGGATTGATCAGCAGAAGACATCTATAAAAGAAGGTAAGTTTAATTAGATACTTGTCGGTCCTTATAATAACCCAATATAAAATAAGGCTAGGATCCAACTATAACAATTTGCAACATAGAAGAGGGATGCCGTAATCTATAAGCAAATTTTATAAAGGTAGGCGAATGACGATTCAGCCGATTCCACCGCGGAAAAATAATCTTATTATTAATGGAATTCCTAGTTTCTTATGAGATTTATTGAACTGTTCAATAGCATGTTTAATCTCGGATATGCCCCACCGTTTGTGACTGGGATGCCGAGGATCACAAACCGGGTGTGAATAACCATGCAAATTAGCTTGGTGCTCTCGGGGTCCATTATCATCTCAAATTGATGTGCCGGTAAACCACACACGCTCCATCAACAATGATAACACCCGAGACACCCATTGCCACTCTTTATGAACCCCCATTGGTGTGCCGGTAAACCACACACGCTCCGCCAACGTTTCATAAAGTGCAATGTGCAATTTCATGGGGTAGCATCAAATTCACATTTTTCCTAAAGTAACTAGATTGGGATTTTGTGTAAGGTTCTAGTACTTTGATCATTATACTTTTAATGATTAAGTGGTCCTTGTCAAAACTGTTCGGCTAACGACCCTCCACTGATCAGGCGAGCGGTGGGTGAGAGTGTTCACCCATTAGACTACCATTTTATAGGCAGTCTCCTTATACCCACTTTATAGACCAGCTTCGTGAATGAGGCCTACTATTGAATTGACTGACCAAATTTATCTCATATATATAGTATTAACTTTTAATAACATATATAAGATGTATTTTAAAACCCTTTAAAATATTTAAGGTTTATCTTTTAATTTTACCAAATTTAACAATTAAATTTTGAATTAAATTAAACCTTATAATCGATTTAATCAATTTTAATTACCAATTAATTAAATTAATTAAATCTAAATATTTTAAACATTTTAAAATAATTTTCTGGATTTTTCTATTAATTTTTCGAAATTTTAAATTAATTTAAATCCCTTTTGAATTATCCTTTAATTAACATTTAATTAAATTAATTCAAATGAAGATAGGTTTATCCAAATTAATCAAATTAATTAAAACCTATCCTTAAACCCCTAAATTTCGATTTCAAACAAAAGGTTTAAGGTTATCCATTTAATTAACAAATAAAGTTACCAAAAATAGAAAACCTTCTAAAACCCTAAAGGCCTATTTCGAAATTTACAAAGGGGGGGGGATTAGGGTTTCCAAAACCCTAATCCTTAAAATCGATTTCAACATATATTAGGGTTTATAGGCTTTAAACCCTAAAACAGTTATAGCAATTCAACAAGAAAACAAAACAGGCTCTGATACCACTGAAAGGTTTTAAGCAATCCATGAACTAAATAACCTAAGTTCACATGCAACCTATAAAGGATCTATGTTTTCTTCTAATTGAACATATAACAAAAACCTAGAGGCCAGAAAAATAAACTAAAGATCAAAACAGAAAAACCAACCTTTAATTCTTGGAAGCTGAGCAGCAAAATTATCCTGCCTCAAATGAAAGTCACACCCAAGCCAGAGGAGAGAGGTCACGAAATCCAGAGAGAGTATATGTGAAATTGGCGAATTCAAATGGTGGCCAGGGAGCCCTATTTATAGTTTCCAGATGATTAACTGATAAGCCTTTAGAGATAAACCTTTTTGAATTCAAATAAGATAAACCTTTTATCTTATAATTCAAATCCTATTTATCCTATATTATCAATTTCGAAATTCATATATTTCCATATATGGATTTCGACCTCCACTGGTCACTGTCACACTGCCACTTACTCAACTATTGAATAATTACAGTTTTAGTCCCTGCACCTTTAATTAATTAATTTAATCCCCAAATTAAATCCAATTAATTCTGGATTAATTCCTAATTAATTAATATAGTTTCTAATTAATATATTATCACTTTAATATATTAATAAACCATATATTTAATTCCTGTTGATTTATTAATCCCATAATAAATCAACCTTTCTCTCTACCGAATTTTCTACCAAACCTCCAGCCATGAGGGCAACCCAAATGGACTGTGCTTCTATTAATTAGGTAAATACTAATTATTAGTCATGGCTTAGACACCTAATCCAACATAAAGATGGTCATGAAATAGTATTCTAATTAGAATACTATAAGGTATGAAGCAAAAGAGTAAAATAATGTATTAGGCATATTGCCTCGAAATACAAAAGAACGAAAGATGACGAGAAAATAAATGACAGTTGGGTATCACCTAAAGATACATAAGAAGTAAGTTTTATATGAAATATATAATGTTGTAAAGATATATATATAGTGTAAAGAAGTGGAGTCTAAATGAAATAATAAAGTAATATGTTAAGTATGTAGTCTATAACCCATGAAAAAGATGGTAAAAGGTGTAAAGGTAAGAAAAATTAATTTTTAGCAATAACTATAACCAGTAAAGAGTAATGAAATGATAAAATCATAAAAAGTGTAATAAGATGAGAATGGTACACGGGGTACCTTAGAAGATAAGAAATGTACTCATAAGAGTACTGTAAGAAGGTTAAGAAATGCAAAATACAGAATTGTATTAGTAAGTGTAATGAGTAAATGAGACTAAAATCTCATAATTAATAAAAGAAGATGAAAGAAGTACTTAGATCGTTATTATGACGAGATGTGGAAAGAACATGAGTAAAAGGTGATATAACATATGTATTAATGAAGGTAATACATATATAAAATAAGAGATGAGTAAGAAGTATATGAGAATGACATTTTATTAAAGACGAATTCAGAATGAAAGTAATAAGTATGGTGGTGTAATAGTAGCATATATATGAAATGAAAAGAGATATGTATTTAAAGAAAATAATACATATAGATTACAAAGTGGAACATATAGAAGGGGATTGCGGATGTATAGAAGCTAACAAGAAGTATACCATTAGTATAAAAGTCAATAGTAGAAAATAAGGAAGTTGACAGAAATAATGGGTCAACTTCAACAGTAAAACTTTACAAATCTACAAGGCCAAAAATTATGAATTATACACAGAAAGAAAGCTAATGATGTCTAGTTTCTAAAACGAAAAGCGGTACGTCATTTCGACACTTTTAAAGTAAGATATGCATATTTTTATGGAAGGTACACCGTTTTGACAGATTCTGTCCCAAACAGAAAAGTAAGGGTGTGAAATAAAACGAAAGGAATGTATTCCTTATGAGTGGTAATAAGTCGAGAATTGATAGTGGATGTAAAGAATAATAAAGTGAAGTTTAAAAGATCTAAAGAACAACTATGTAAAGATAAGAAGTTGTAAAACTTCTAAAAAGAAAGAAGAAGTTATGTTCGAGTAAAATGTCCATTAAGGGACAAAATTTATACATGGAAAAGATTTTGTGTATCTATGAAATTGCAAAAAAAAAAAATACGAAACATATATAATTATGTTTAATGGTATTGGGAACCTTTATAAATAAAGAATGCTGTGAGTAAAATCTCACATGTTTTAGTAAATATATGAGAAGAATTATAAAGTAGATTGTTATTTATGATAAAAAGTATTAAAGTATGAAACTATTTTGTAAAATAAGTTTACTAAGAGATTGTATATCAATGAAATGAGGTAGAAAGGAAAGTAACTAGAATGAAGAGTATGAAACATGAATGAATGACTAAAATGTTGAGAAAACAGATAAAATGACTGAAAGGGGTATTTTGGTCATTTAATAAAAGTAATATATTCTTCTTATAAGTATTATGAATATTATAAGGAAAGGAGAGTAAAATGACCAAAATGGTATGGTGGTTAACTGGGAAGATATAAAGTTTTAAAGAGATTATGTTAATTCTCTATAAAGGATTGAATGCAGGAACCGTTAAGAGCTGATTAAAGAATCAAAAGCAACCAAAGAAGGAAATATTAAAAGATAAAATAATGAAGAATATGATTATGCGTTGGTAAAAAGAAAGTATCTACTAAGAACCAGACTTGGGCTAAAAGCCTTTGAAGACGGGGAAGAAGTGATCCCTTGAATTAATAGTTGAGTGATGATTCCGAGGACGGAATCCCAATAAGGGGGAGGTAGTTGTAACGACCCAAACTAATAATATAAATAAAGCGTGTGTAATTTAAAGTTTTATGTGTATTTATGTGAGAAAGTATGTTTGCAAGGGTAGTTTAGTCATTTTACCATGAGAAGGGTAATTTGGTCATTTGACCATATACTAGAATTATTATAAAAGTATAATTCTAGTTTGGACCAAAAATGTAAGAATTTAAGCTTCATGCGGCCAAATTTAATATATGTATCAAAAGTCCAAGGAATGAAAGTTCAGGGACTAAAACTGTAAATATGGAAAATATAAAAATGAAAAAAATATCCCATTAATCCTCATAAATTCAGAATTTATTAGTTGGGGTAGTTTGTGACAACTTTGAGAACTTAATAAGTGAAGTGTTTTGATTTTGGGATAAAAGAAATTAAACTTCAAAAGATGAGGGACCAATCTTGCAAACTATTGAAAGAGGATATGTTAAAGCTGAATTTCTCCACATTTCAGCTCCATATCACGGTCTTGAGCAGGAGATGACAACAAGATGACGATTTTATGAGTATTATGAAGATGCAAGTGTGATTTTGAAGAAGTTGTGAAGCAAAGAAGGAATTCTAGCAAAATAAGGTAAGAACTTCTCAAATTCTTGCTTGCAAACCCGTTTTTGGGTTGGTGGTGGGTTAGAATCTGATTTTCAGAAGTTGGGGAGGTCTTACCTATGATTCAAAGCTAATAATTCATGTGTTTATGTGTCATAGAGTTCATTTCCAACCTATTGATGGTATGGAAACATGATTATTTGAAGTTTGATTCTATGAACCCTAGAAATTGGGGTTTTGTTCAACCTATGAATTCAATGAAATTGATGGGTTATAATTGATGTTTTGGATGAAAGGAACCACATATAATTGTTCTTAATGATTCCAATTGGTATGTGGGAATTAGAAGGGTGGAATGGAATCAAGGAAATAAGAACTTAATTTTCGTCATCATGTGTGCAGTCATGAAAAAAAAATGCAGTACACCTTCGTTAACCGTTGGATCATCATGAAATTTGGATCGTAGCTTCCTAACACATAGTTCTTAAATCTGAACGGTGGAGATCTTCATTGGTGTAGTGTACTGAATTCTGCAGTGGTTTTAATTCGCTGAACTGTAGGTAATGTTTACCATTGAGCTATGTTTTTGTTTCTACTGTTTTGGTTCTGTTTTTGATAATTCATATAAAATCATGTGAGTGTCCATTCTGGATGATCTCTATATCCCTAGAATGGTAGATGAGTCTAGTTTCTTCATCCAGAAGCTCTTGGACTAATGCGGACCTTAAGTTATGTGAAAGTTGCAATCTTCACTGACTGGTCCAGGGGTGCACTGTGCAGTGACTTCGGATTTGTAAAATTCATAACTGATAGTAGGAGAATCATTTAAGGGCAAGGCCAGTGGTAAAAGTTCAGTATATGTGTCTAGTTTGTTCACACCGAATTTCAGAACCCAGGGCCTTCTGATTATCATTCTTGGTTAATATCTTTAAGGGTAGGTCATGTAACTGTTTTTGTAATTTGTGGTGACATGGTGGATTTTTCATTTGCAAATGGAAAATGAAAATGACCTGAGGTCAGGCCCTGTGACCTTATCATTGGGTCTAGTTCCAACATGATTTTTATTAAGTTTAATATCTGAGTTTTCCTTGGTCATCTGTTGCAAATCCGGTTATGGGACAAAAATCAGCATTGCTGTCAAACCTTTCTTTTTGTGGTTTTAACCTTGGTTGTGGGTTTAGAATTGGTAACGAATGTCGGGACCTTTACAAACTTATTAAAGATAATTAATAACCTTAATGATGTATTTATAAAGTAAAGGGAGGGTATAGTGGAACACGGTACGTGTTGAGTATCGGGAAAATACATGTATACTTATATAATTATAAGTAATAAATGTAAACGTTAATTCGTTTTAAGCAGTCCCATGTGGAATGTAGGTTCGGGAAAGAAGAAGAGTTCTTGAGTATCACGTGCTTGTGTGTGCGACCTACTTTTACGTATCAGGTGAGTACATGCAGTATGTTTACCCATTCTGGGGTACATGGCAAGTAAGTATTTTCAAGATTTCTTATAAAATTTCTATATGTGAAATTATATGCAAGAGTATTATTTTCTAACTTGTTTGTGAAAGTATAATGCTATATTCGAAGTTATGTTTTGGTCTATGAACCAATCATGTGAAAGTATATTTTGAATACAAGTTATACAGGTTTGAAAGTATGGATAGGCATATAGCCACAAGATGTTTAAGAAGTATGTTTTAGTTACAAACTATATATGTTTTCGAGTATGAATGACATATAGCCATAAGATGTTGAAAAGTATGATTTAACATAAAGCTTAGATTGTTATAAAAACATATTTTACATATGTGATGAAGGTAATAATTTTTAAACATATGAAAATTATGTGATGAAAGCTATATTTGGCATTTAGCCATAAAGACATAAAATGATGTAGTTTGGCACCTAGCCACAAGTTATATGTTTATGAGAAGTGTTCAAGCAAGCAGCAAGTTTTTGAATGACTGGTAATTGTAGCAAGCAGCGTTAGTAAGGGAACTATGTTCCAACCTACCCGGGTTAGGTAAGGGGTCTACTGGGGACAAGCCCCATCGCGAAGTAGATCGCCTCAGCACTTCTATGGTGAGGATTGATCCGTTCTTTCTAGCCATAGAGACTTGGGGTATCACCTATGGTGATTAAAGCCCTAAGTATAAAAATCCAGCAAGCTTATAAAACCAGTCAAAGAAAGTAAGAAAGAAGCTATTTTTTTAAAAGTATATTATGAAGTGAATTTGAAAAGTAAAGAGCTATAGTATGATACTACTATAAGTTTTGAAAGATGTTATTTTTGTAAAGTATGTTATGAAATGATTTCGAGAAGCAAAAAGTTATAGTATGTTATTACTATAAAGTTTTGACAGAAGTTTTATGTTATAAGTTTTATAAAAGTTGGAAAAGAAGTTAAAGGTTTGAGTCTAAAACTCATGTAACTCACGAGACATTATTGTCTTACGTATTTTATGTTTTGCCATGTATTCCAGGTTAAAATGATTTGCTATAAAAGGGATGAAGTTTAGCCGGAGTGGAGCTCGAGTTAGCTCCTAATATGGACTCAAGGTTTAATCCTTTATTGCTTACTATGGTTAGTTTTGATATGGATTTGTACCCCCACTGTATTAAGCATTTAAATTATCGGTTTTTGATAAACCGTATTTTTGTATTCCTGTATTTATACGAAAACCATAGTATTTAAAAACAGTAAAAATGGGGTGTCACAATAACTCTCATATATCATTGATTTTTAATGTTTTATAAATTATTTGCATATTGGTCCCTTAAATTCCAATTTTCATTCAAAAATGGTCCTAAAACCATAAACCTTGCAAGAAATGTTCTAATAACTACTAACTTGACATTTCCTTGACATTTTGGTCATTTTCATGTCAAATAACCAATTTGCCCTTTTTGGTCAAATTTTACTATTCACGCGACAAAACTCCAAATTTCATATAAACTTTTATTTCTTATATTATTATTTCACAAGTACATATAATTTTACATAATAGTCATACAACGTGTCAAAAGACGGTTTTGCCCTTTTAGTAACTATTTCACGGGTTCTTACACATACCCTGCACCATATAATCGAAGTAAACTCTACAATACCTGCCATCTTCACGGTCAACATCAAAACGGCGATATCTTCCTCTCCACCAATCTTCATTGTGCCAAACATCCACCACATTTCCAGGAGAGAAAAACACCACGATAGTGGGTGGATACGGTCGGATAGTATCAACCCTAACGATCTCTTCCAATGGCACCTCACTACTATCGTCAAACGATGTCTCATACCACACTGTAACATGATGCCTTGACCATGAAATTATTCCGGCACCATAATAAGTGTTTTCGAAGCTATCCTCGCTACCAATGACTTCCACACATTCGCCCACTCGATAACAATTTGATGTCATTCTACAAAGGAAAACAAAAACCAATTACATAAAGAATGAACAAAAATATCAAAAAAAGAAAATCACATACCCTATGCTCTCGTCTGATAAAGATTGTGCGTATGTTTTGACAGAAAAATACAAGTAAAAATTAACCAAATTACAGGGATTAAATACACATTGAAAGCAGCATACAAATAAGAAGTTGATTAGACAACCAACCACATCTCCCGATATGTACTGAATGAGACAACAACCACCTGGAAAAAATATTACATCTCAACCCGTGCTCCAGCACTCCTGCACCCGTGCAGAGCACGTGATCCCGCTAGTTATAGAATAAAATCATTAATCACTAAGAGATATTTAGGTTTTGAGAAAAAAAACAGCTTTACTTTTGATAAAAACATGCATTTTTGTAAAATACAAAACATGGTTTAAAGATCTATTTTAGATAAATATTTATTTTTAGTATATTAGAAAAGTTTATGTATGCTATTCGGCATAACTTATACAAAAACAAGAATAAGTTACATAAGGACATTGGGCAAACGGGCAACAAGCTGCGCCGCTAGCCCTTTTTGAATGGCAAAGCCGATATGCTTAAAAACAAAATTCATAGATCTAGGCGACATGATGGTGCTATGCATAACCCGTTGAACTCTGTTTAGTAGCTCCACAGCTTCAGATGCGAGAAAACCAAAGGTATCAAAAGCGAAAGGGATAAACACATGTTGATTCTCCCGACATGCCTTTTCGTGTTAGAAAATAGATTTTATAAAATAAACTAATTTATAGAAAAAGTTTACGCTTAAGCTTTCACCTATATGTAGTAAAGTGTTATTTTCTGTATATTTGAAGCATTTGACTACAGGTGTAAAAACAACACTTTCTGATGTAGAGACAACACTTTTTAGAGCAAAGACAACCTTGTTGGAGCAAACCATCTTCTTGGTTATTATTTCAAGTAGCATTTTGGTGGTGATTTTCTTTTCTAATTGATTATATCATTGAACATTTTATCGCACAAAATATATTGAAATCATCAGGGACAAATATATTTCGGCTTTTTTTTAATAACATTGTACCAACATACTAAGTGAAATGGATGAATATACTTTCATTGTTTTTTGTTTGTTTATGTAATATATAAAAACAGCATTAATATTCATATTTGCCTTAATTAATTCAAACGGATAAATATTCTTTCATTACTCTATGTTTTTTATGTAATGTATTATTGCACCAGCAATATTCCTATATGCCTTAATTGATTCCAATTAAACTGATAAGTCGATTGATATTAATTTATTATATGGGATGACAGTATATAAGAAAATAAACAAAAAGAGGTTCAAGTGTTAAGTTTGATGAGAATTGATTTTGGACTTTATGACCTAAAATAATAACTGAGTTGGTTGTAGGTGACAAGTTTGTGGAGTTCGCAGGATATCTGGATGGGAGTGTAATGTGAGTAAGAGGATTTAATAGGGGTATTAATCAGGTCAACCTAATCAAGGTTCAGGTTAATCGAGCAGTGTTGGAAATAATTAAGGGGCTAACAAGTTAGTTAGTTTTCTAGTCCTACATAAGTTGGAGAAGAAAACGTGGGAGGGTTTATAAGGCTTTCATAGATTTAAGCATTTAAAGGCTTTAGTGGAGGTTAACGCTGTGTTCCCGAGTCTCATTTAACGAAAGAAAGGGAGAGAATTGGGTGGAACTGAGAGGAAAATAAAAGTTTTTATGTTCCCGAGTTTTTTTTTTACGGAAGGAAGTGGAAAGAAAAGAAATGAATTGGAGGGTTAATATTCTCTCCTAACTTTCCTTCCGATTTGGAAGGAAATGAAATTACTGGTAAAAATAACACTTAATTATAACTTTCCTTTTCCTTCATTTCCACCCGGGAACACATAAAACGTTTCTTTTTTTTTTTTAATTTTCTTTCGACTCGGGAACACGAAAATATATCTTTCATTTCCTTTCCCTTCCCTTCTTTTTTCTCCTTATTTTCTTTTCTTTTCTTTTCTCTCCATGCTAAAACTCGGGAACACAGCGTAAGGGATGGGTCAATCTCAAACGTATATAGAGTAATGTCATGGAAGCATTACAAATAAAATAATATTTAGTGACATAGAAAAAGTGTCCCTAAAGGCTTTTAGTGACACTTTTTGGACGTGCCGTTGCAGGCTCATTGAGTTTTAGTGACACTTTTTATTATGCCACTAAAGCACATATAGGTTTTAGTGGCACTATTTTTATGTCACTATTTAACAGCTAAAATAATAATTGTTTCACTATTTAATTGCTAAAATAAATTATTATTTCATTGATTAATTTCTAAAATAAATATTATTTCACTACTAACGAATATCTCGCAAACAATATATTATTCCAAAAAAATATTATTTGTAAATCCAACAATAAACATAGTCAAAGTACATTGATATATTCAAACAAATTAAATCCAGTAAATTATATTATATTTAACATTTCTAAAATACAATTTTATGTTTATCATTTACCCATGTTAGATCTCCACTCTCACAGCTCTATCAAACCCATTGATTACTTGCTCTTCATTTGTCTTGACAATAGAATGGTAATCATATGGCAACCTAAAGATTTTTATGTACTTAAAACCCCTCACATACAATGTCACAAACACTCATCAATATGTATTCTACAAATAAAAAAAACTACCCTAAAAGTACAAGGTCAATAATCAAGAGATTCAGGTCCAGCGATGATGAATATAATTACTTTTGTTAAAGTCTAACCATAAAAAATCAAGTTTTGGTTCAGAATTATATCATACAGTTAATATGCAAGCGAAACTATGTAAACTCACAAACACTTACCATCGTATATTCTACAAAGGGGCTGCTAATTTACCAAAATATACAGAAAAAAACTACCGTAAATGTAGAAGATCAAGAATTATGTGAGTTAGGTCCAGCGATAATAAACATAAACTGATGTTTAATACCCTAAGCCACACACACCCGAAAGAAATATTTCATTAAAAATGATAACGGTAACAAGAACCACTGTAGATCTCGTAATTCGCTAGGTTGATTGCAAAAATCCTAAGCGCATAAACCCGTCAGGAAATGAGTAAAAGTAAACACAAAAGGAAGCACTTAAAATTAATTTGTACCTTGTGTTTATCTTTTTAAAGCCAGCGACACAACAACAAAACTTTATATTTGTGCTCATTCAAAGAATCAAATCATAGAAAATTGTAATGATCTACAGATGTTAATCACTTAATATCCCTATAAAACGGATCTGAAAAATGAAAATAAAATGTAATCGGTTTGGAGTGTTATCAAGCAAGGGTGATTTTCATTAAGCAGTCCTTTCCTGAACACGATAATAGAATAACTAAAAAGTGAAATCAAAATAAAAATGGGATACAAGAAGAAGATCGATGTCAAATAAAGATCTCAAAAAACAAACCCGGGAGACCTACAGTACAATTTCCACAAAAACCCTTTTTTTTCGTGGTCACTGGATTCATGGTGGGCGGAAGTTGGGGCTCTAGATAGTAGGCAGAATTAGAAAATTTTGAGGTATGAGAAAACCGCTTAAAACGGGTTGTAGGCTTTTAAACATCGTAGGGAATTAGAGCTACAACATGAAATTAGAATTTTTTGTCCAATAGTGGCACAAAAGGAAGATGTGCCACCAAAAACATAATATAGCGGTACAAAAATAATTATGTCACTAAATGTAATTTTATTTTTAGTGAAGCGAGACACAAGGTTCAGGAAATGACACTATTTAGCTTACTTTGCACTTCCATAATTGCTAGGAGCTCAAGATTTCTGCTTTTAGTAGGGTTTCGGTTGGATTGGGTTAGACCGACCCAGTCAACGTGTTGACATACGTTGACTTCGTGGATAATTCGAATGAGTCTTCTAGAAGGGTCTAGATATCGGATAAACTCTAGTTTTGAAATCAGATGAGCTTTCAGTTAACCACATCAATGTGTTGGATTTTATTCAGCATTAGAATTGACATGTGGCTTCATGTGAGAGGCTGGGCATCGCCATTACATCCGGTTTTTTGGGGCGTCTTGGGTTTTCATTTTAATATAAATAGAACCTATCATATCTTATTTATTCCACAACTTAAAATCTCAGCCTTTTCTGCTCTCTGCTATCTCCCACTCCCACTATGAACCAACTTTTATCTTAGTTTTCGAGTATTTGTTTTGTGTTTATCGGTTCTTGCATTAATGTCGGAACAAACGATAACTGAATTAAATCCATGGTATCTACGCTGCAACTTACATCCATTGGAGTGTGAAAAAACGTTTAAGGACAGAAGCTATTCCATGTCGGTCAATATATGCATCATCATATGGTTTTACTTTATATGTCACATCTTTTAATTTGTCTGAGAATGTGACGGTTTTTGTCTACCTTTCTTACAATCAAATCTGGTCACGAAGGAACATACTGCTGGTCAGAACATGGTAAAAGAATAATAATTCGATTTTATTATATGTGACAAACAGACATATAATTTGGTGGCTTGTTTGCTTTAGATATAACTGACGATTCAATATTAGTTCATAATACTAATCGTTGGATTGTTTATCTATCAAGTCAAAAGTACAACAATCTTCAAGGTTTTTATTTTGTGATTAAATTTTAGACAAATAGATAATGAAATCTCTTCCGCCAACTTCAAAGTAATGAATCAAGATTTTGTCAAACTGGACTGCTTTAATGGTCAGAACTACACCCATTGGGATAACAAGGTCAAGTTTCTGCTTGTCGTGCTTAAGATTGGTTTTCTTTTGGATCCTAACTTGCCTCCTATTTGAGGTGATCCAATCCCCAAAGCGGGAAAGGCTCCTAACTAGAAAATTCCTTATGCTCGATGAAAGATCTATAATGAGCAATGGCATGAACTCCGTAATTTCCATCTTTGTACCGGAGCTTTTATAGGTATGTATAATATTGCAAAGTTACCGCCCTCTTGGAGAGACTTCTCCAAAAGGATGATGCACAATTTGATGACTACTCCTTGGTTTAATAGTTGAAGCACCTTCAAATTGATGGTGAAAACCGTAAAAAGAGACAAACGAGATAAATTCAGATCGAGTATGCACCATTATTCAATTAAGGGTTCTGCACAAAAAGGGAAAATTAGGTTCAAGAACAATAAAGGCTTCAGGCCTAAAAAGAGAGAGTTCAAGAAATCGGTGCATCAACAAAAAATAAATACATACTCAGAGGCAAATAGGATCTGACCATGCCACGTCTACAGAGACACCGACCTCTATGTGTAAGAATGCAAGGATCAAAAGTCTAGATCAGGCGTAAAAAGTTTCGAAGAGGTTGCCAAATTGGTAGTAAATGTGAATCTAGGAGAGGTTTTCTTGATGTTTTTGATGACATAGGCCATAGTAGCTGTGACAACCAAAACGTTTTACGCGTTTAAGATATGATTTGTCACTTAAACGTGTCATGGATGGACAAAAAGGTCAAAAGAGGTAAGAACATGGAAATGTAAGTGTTAAGACCTTTTATTAAGCTAGGAAAAGATATTACCTCAATTAGAATTTGGTTTTAGCAACCTAAAGGAAAATTGAGAATAAATGACTAAAAATGAAATTTTTATTCCTTAATCTTTAAAAATTAATATCTCAAAATGTATAAGGAATTAGGAAAAAGTTATCAAGATGACTTAGGTCATAATTGAGATAAAAAGACTATAGGAAAAAGATTGAGGTCATTGCTATAACGAAGAAGTTATGATGGATTTAAAATAACCAAAAAAGTGACAAAAATGGTCAAATTACCATGTTCGATGGCCTGTAACGGAAATCCTGGAAAGAATTAGAATTAAGTCAGTAAGAACACTCTTAAGCTCATTTCTACCTTTCTGAAGGTATAAATTTTGCAAAATTTGGAAATCATATCTAGAAATTATGGCTAAAGGAAAATCAGTTAAAATAATAAACAAAAGCTGAAATAATTCCGAAGTGTTGGAACTTGGAAGGAGGGGATTTCTGTCTTTTGCCAACTAAAACCAGCCCACGGTTTCTTTTACTCCTGTGGGTCTCACTCCTCCCCAAAAATCAGAAAAAGAGAAATCGATGATGGGTTTGCGTAATCGAAAAAACGAGAGAGAGGACACACACACTTGCGGGTGCGTGTTCGTGATTTATCAATGTGAAATCAACTTGATCGGGAGAGTAGCAGATCATGTCATTGTATGTATGTGCGTGTTCAGTTAGTACAGCAAGAAAAGGGAACAATCAGAAATCAAATCGCACACTCGATTGTGTGTGTCATTGTGGTATTTGTGTGAATCAAGGGCCGAGAGAGGGTGAGATAGAGCGATTCAGGGAAAAGGAGCAGAGCAGCAGCAGCAGCAGACACTGCCGGACGGAGATCTGGAGGCGGCAGAACCGCCTGCCGGCGGCGATTCCCGACCCTGACGGCGGTAGAAGGGCGACGGTGCCTGGAGGTGCTTTTTCTTACTCCGATTTGGTGCACGAATGAACCTAATTTTTAGGTTTTGCTGCTGTGAAGAGAAATCTCAAGGTAAAGGGTTGATTTTTTTAAACCTAACTATTGAGCTTGAAATTTTATGAATGCATGTTGGAATCAGAACTAGTTTTTTGATTTATGACTATCTATGGGTTCAAGAACACACATGTATTTTAAATTTTTATCTTACTCATAGAATTATAAATGAACGGGTGAGATTGGTTTGAAAAAAAATGAAAACAATTGTTTTGACATAATGTGAAATCTTCAAGAGTAGAAGAACCCATAGAAGTGTTTGGGTTTGTGAAAGGAATTAGTAGATTCCAAGGGCTGATTTTTTTCAACCATGTTAACTGACACGCCTAGGTCGTCGTGTGGTTAAAAATAGTAAAATAAACCTCACTCACGCTAGTACAGTGGTAGTCAGGGTCGACCCACAGGAGTTTCGTGGTCAATGTAGACAACAGATTACCAACTGTAGTGTCACTTCTACAGCCAGATGATCTAGTTTTCGATTTTTACCAAAAACAATCCCAAAATCACAAATCCAATAAACCAATTCAAACATCAACTAAAATAAAACCAAAACTAACCTAAGTACTTACTGAAATAAGATATGTATTTCAAAATCAGAAGCAACAAAGATCAAATCCAAAAACCCAACACAATCAAAACATCAAAGATTCATCCAAAAGCATAAAACACCGAAAAGAGAGCAATTAACACTAACCGAATGATTAAATATTAAAATTCAGATCCAAATGTTTCAAAACAGAAAATATAAGCTTCAAGAACTAAGAACTAATGCCAATGGTTGTCACACCCAAAGACACTAGCTAAATTTACCGAAATTACTAAACTAATTAAAAGAAAGAACATAAAATACCAAATATGGTTGCTGAAAACTGAACCTCGGAGTCAAAGAAGCCTTGGGAGTCGTTCCTATGCCAGGTCTTTGCTACATTTTTCGACCTAAAACCCTCTATTTATAGTTGTAAAAATTAAAAGACCGCGCAGCGCACAAGTAGAATCCACAGCGCGCGTGCTGGTTTATCCCCGTTTTCTCGGCATTTGAATCTTCTCCACCGCCTCATTACTGAGTCAGCGCGTCGTGCCTTTGTACATTCCGCGGCGCGTGTGCGAATTCGCTTGATTTGACTTTATCTTCAAACTTCTTCCATTTTGTACGTTTTTAGCCCCTGTTTGCATCATTTCTTTCCAAACAAGCACTGACACAAAAAGTGAGAATACCACAACATATATGATATAAATTCACCAAGAATAGGACTCAACAACGACTAAAATACTTGATATTACTAGGCTTTGTCATTCACATCTTGATGATTTGCTTAAGCTTGGTAACAAATGATGAGCAAAAGTCATAAAAGTTTGATTTCTACATAAGTTATGCTTGAAATGATAAAGTTTAACTAAATGCAATGGTTTTGATGCTTAGCGTTATGTTGATTTCATTACATAAGCTTCAATTGAATCAAGTGTAAATCAGAAATGTTGAAATTATGGAAGATGATGAATAATTGATGTTCCTTTTTGATTTGATCAAACTCGACCATAAGGTGGAATTTTTACTAGTATGTTTCATGATAAGATATGTTGGTACACTTGGGTTTTTTTTTTTCGAGTGCATTTTGAAGTTAGTAAATTATTATAATTGTGTGAAAGTTATGGACCACAAACGAGTTATAATTTTGAAGTAATCGGTAAAGGATGAAATGGAATGGAATCTTGAATTCCGACCTTTTGGTACAATTTTTTGGTATGTATAAAAATAGGACAAAGTGAACAAAGAATTTAATCAAAGTGTCATATATGAAGTGTTGGCAATGTATTAGCGTCAAAATAATATGTTTTTCAACGGTTTTTATTTTTAGAAACTTTATTCGTTGAATTTTGCCAAAAGGGCACATACGAAAAATAAAATAAAATATGTTTTGACGCTTAACCATTGAAATGAGCTTATAAAGAGGTAAAAGTTTGAATACTGCCAAAATAACCTTCTAGAACCCGAAAAATATCATTTTTAGTCAAAATATGACAAAAGGGGTAAATTTGTCCAAAATGGCTATCTTACTTTAAGAGTCATACCCAGCCATTGGAATGGAATTAGATAGTGATTTAAAGTAGTTCAAGATTGATTAGACAAATGTTTTATGTTTAGTTGTGAAGTAAGTTCTAATCTTCTCTTAAAATTAATAGAGATAGAAGGACGTTTGAAAGCAACGAAATGCTAGAGGAAGTGGATTAGTGTAGCTAGATGTACCTAGCTACGAAGGTGAGTATATGTGGCTTTTTACCACTATGGGATACATGGCAAAGTATTTATAAATCCTTATATGACATTTAAATATGAAATGAAATGCAAGTCTTTTGACTTATGTCATGTTTATGAAAGTTTTATCTCGTTTATGAAATAATGTTTTATGAAAGTAAGTTTTGGCATCAAGCCATAATGATTTGAAAGAATGTTTTGGCATCAAGCCATAATGATTCGAACGTATGTTTAGGCATCAAGCTACAATGGTTATGAAAGTATGTTTTGGCATCTAGCCTAATGTTATTTATAAAATAATGTTTTGGAATCTAGCCTGATGTTATTTATGAAATAATGTTTTGGCATTGAGCCTTATATGGTTATGAAAGAATGTTTTGGCATCTAGCCTTAATGAGTATTTGAGCAAATGTTTGACAATAAGCAAAGTTATGTTTTTGAATGATTGGTATTTTTAAGCAAGCAATGTAATGCAATGTAAAGCAATGTGAATGAAGGGATAATGTTTGGCCCGGGCAATGATGTTCCCCAAGGGGACTATAGAGGCATCTACTGGGACGGTACCACTCCCTTCGCAAAGTAGATGTCCTAAGCTAATGACGCCAGGATGGACTGATCAAGTTCTCTCCATTCTAGTATAGACTTGGGGTATCACCAAGAGTGATTAATGCCCTAAGTATAAAAATGCAAGTATGTTGAGATACATGTAAAAGCATGTGATAAGATACTGAGGTGGTTTGAATATGTTCTTTCCATCTCAGTATAGACTTGTGGTATCACCAAGAGTGATTAAGGCCCTAAGTATAAAATTACAATTGTGTTAAGATACCAGTCAAACTAAAGGAAAGAAAAAGAAAAGTTTTGTGTTACCAGCTATATTACTTGATTTGTTTGAAAGTCTTTGAAAGTAAAATACATTTCTATGTTGTTACAAAAGGTTTGACAACAAGCGACATTATATTATTGGTTTACAATGGTTTTGAAAATGACTAAGTTACGCTTATAAATGTATTGTGTCCAAACCCATGTAGCTCACGAGACATTTTCGTCTTATGTATTTTATTTATGACATGTATCCCAGGTTCTAGACACAAGGGATAGAATCAAGTAGATGACCCGAAAAAAATTGGGATTTTAAAAGGAGTGAGCTTTGGCCTATGTAACGGTTTGTATCCTAACTTGCTTTCTATGGTGCAGTATGATATGGAGTTGTAACCCCGAAGTTGTTTAAAAATTTTTAAAACTTGAATGTTTTTGCTAGGACCGAAATTTTTAAGACGTGACTCGACGTCATGAGAAATGTTTTTAAAAGTTGACATTTTTCACGTAATGTTTTTATAAAATATTACACTTCTCAAAGTGCATAAAAGATCGGGGTGTTACAGTAGCTCATAGTTGGTTTGTTGATATGAGAGACACTATGCATGTTTGTATACAATAAAATCACAATATTATTTAACGTTCAGCAGTACAGGGGACAATTATGGTATGTGTGGATAGACATAGGATTGAGGTACATGAAAGATGTAACGTGGCCTTCAAGTAGTGAAGTTCAAGCATAGTCATTTGGTGACCCTTAGAGATGTACTACACGTGTCAATAATCTTGAAGGGCCTAATTTTAGTAGACAAGTTTGACAAAGAAGGTTGAAGATGGAGCTTGAGCATGAGAGGATTGAGATTGATAAAGGTAATGTATATGTTGGAAAGGCGAACAACTATGTGGGCTATGTATTCCCTTAACCTTACTGATGAGGGTAGTGCATGTAGGCTAGGTGTTAGACTTAGTGTTGGTAGTATTAACATGTCAAGTATTGCTAGTAATGATAAGATTGATGAAAATTTAAGAAATGTTAATAATATGAGTATTTCTGATTGTTATGTTTGTTCTATTTCCATGAGGCATAAACATTCAACACATACAAACATTAAAAACATTACATAAATGCAAAGTAAAGGAATGTTACACTTCGACAACAAAGGTTTTGATAAATATGAAACATGTGTAAAATCAAAGTCTATAAAGAAAATATTCCCATCAATTAAAATAAGTACATCATTACTTGATTTGATTCATTTTAATATATTTGAACTAAATGGAATACTTACTCGAGGAGGAAAGAGATATCTCATTATATTCTATGACAATTCAAGCGGATATCTACAAGTCTATATGTTGGGATCAAAGATAAGCTATATAAGGCAGAAGTTAAGAATCAACTTGAAAGACACACTAAAACGTCTTCACACAGACGGAGGTAGAGAATATTTTTACTGAGAGTTTGATGCATTATGCGAATAGAATGACATTAAACATGAAAGAACATCACCATTCACTCTGCAACAAAACGGGTTGACAGAAAGAAATAATAGAAACTTAGTTGAGATGGTTAACTGTATGCAAAACCAATCGGGTTTGCAATGATATTTGTGGGCAAATCATTATTTACCACTTGCTATATACACAATATGATCATTAGTTGTGTGATTTCTGTAACTCCATGTGAGTTATGAAAAGGTAAAAAAAACCTAACCTAGATTATCTGAGAGTGTGAGTTTTGTGTTGCCTACTATCATACGCATGATCTCAAGCAATCCAAATACTGAGCTCATACCATGAAAAGTACATTTATCGGATATGCTCAAAATAGAAGGCCTACAAATTGTTGGACAACAAATAAGATGGCGTTGTAGAATCCAAAGATATGGAATTTTACAAGGACAAGTTTTAAATAGATGATGGAAACTAAAGCCCCATAATAACTCAAAGTACTTCTCAAGATAATATCCGACCTTCTCAAATTATAGAAGAACCAAACAGAAGTACAAGGGATAGAAAAATAAAAATATATGAGATGATTTTCTCTCGTATTTGGTTGAAGGGAGTCAAAAGAAAGTGATGACAGAGGTCATTTTTCCATTAACTTGGATGATGATCTCAAAGCCTATTGACGACGCCTAGTAATATTAAGTAGTATAGTCGTCTTTTAGCTATGTTTTGGATTAAATATATGTCTTAAATTGGCTAATATCACTTACTTTTGTGCCAAAGTGCTTCGAAATATTTTTAGTGTAAATGCAGGGGTTTTAGTACAATTCTGGAGAAGTTATGGAGCAAAAGGGTGAAAAAAAATGGATCTGGCAAAGATAGCGCCGCTATCTCGCGACCGGATAAAATCTTCATTTTTGAATTTTAAACTTCAAGATTTCGGGGTAAGGCAACACGCGCGTCGCGGATTTAGCTTGGCCGCGACGCGGCAACCCTAATTTCGCACCATTATAAATACCAGAGTCCCTTCCGACTTTTAGAGCATCCCGGGAAGCGAAGTATGGATCCGAAGGTACAATTTCGTCAGTTTTTCAACGAGAAACAATATTTTGCTTAGTAGTTTAGTTTTTCTCTTGTTTTATCAACTCGGTATCGAGGTATTCCACAATCGGGATTTCCGTCGATTACTCGATGTTTGTTTGGATTCATAATTTCTGATTTCAGTGGAGTAGTTGATAGTTTAGATCTGATATTTGAGTGTTTGGATATTGGTTTGATGTTTGGTTTTTGAATTACAAAGTAATCATTGGGTTCTTGGTTTATTTGCAATTTTCGGTATTATTGATGTTAGAATGCTTGTTTGGATGTTTTGGGATTGGCATTGCTTCTGATTTTTCTGGAATTTACTTCTGGAATCTGTAAGTAATATTAGTTTAGTTTAATTTAGTTCATGCTTGATTTGGATTTTGGCAATTGTTTTGATATTGTGTTTTGTGTTGGTTTTTGTGAAAATAGAAACAATACCGCTAGAGTGACACTACGTATACTGTCGTTCTATCTTGACCACCAAACTCCTGCAGATCGACCCTGACTACCACTGTACCAGTGAGAGTGAGGTTTTTATTATTTTTGACCGCACGACGACCTAGGCGTGTCAAATTTTGGCGCCGTTGCCGGGGAGTTGTGCGCTTAGGATAGACGATCAGTGGTATTTTTCTTTTGATGTTTGATTTTTAGTTTTCAAATTTTTGTATGTGTACGTCCTCACAATGGGCGATTACATGTACCCGGGTCAATACACGTGTTATGGTGTCCCGGTTTATTACAATAACAACCAGTGGAACCAAGGTCGAGGATCTCCACGACAGCAACAACAAAACAGTCAGTGGAGAGGACAACAGTATAATAATGGGCTCTACAATAATGGTAATTTTGTTCCTCCGTTTTATTTTGCACAATCGATTGGGTAGTCGGTTGCATCGCACTTCCAACCACGAGAGTATGATGAGGCCCGCCTATATTTTTTTTCTGAAAATGTAGATTGTCAAGTAGAGATAGGGCCAGAGTTGTTAGGTGTGTTGCCTAAATTTAGGGGTCATAAGCATGATAATCCTTATAATCTTCTTAACGAGTTCTTAGTTATAGCCAATGTGAACATACCTAGAAATGCTTATAGGAACATCGTTAGGCTTAAGTTGTTTCCGTTCACACTTAAGGACAAGGCGTAGTATTGGTTCATGTTAGTGCCAGCCAATAGTATCACCACTTGGAAGCAGTTGTGGACATGGTTCTTGCAGGAGTTCTACCCTACAAGCAAGACAATGGAAGTAAGAAGAGATATACAGGAGTTCCAGCAAAAGCTTGGGGAAGCATTCCATGATGCTTTTGAGAGATTGAATGAGCTGTTACGCTCATGTCCACACCACGAGTTTCCACGATGGTAGTTGGTCACGATATTCTACAACGGTGTCGACAGTATGAGCCAGGGCATGATTGATGCGTCCTTTGGAGGGGCAATTATGCTGCAAGATAGTGAGATGGCATGGAGTTTTTGGAGCAACACAGCAATGAATCCAAGTTCAATCATTCAGCAAGGAAGACAAACAACACCTCATCGGCGGTAGCAGTAGATATTGATAACGACTGGAAGAAGGAGGTGAACAATGAGATCGGTGCCCTTAGCAGGAAGCTTGATACAGTACTGGCCACCATGCAGCAAGGACCACCAAATCAACAGCAGCACGGTCAACAAGAAGAAAGATCACAAGGAGGGCAGAATTACAATAGTAACTACAACCATCAATACAACAGCAACCGTCAAGGTAATTGTGCTGAGTCGTGTTCTATGAACGACCAAAATTTGGGATTTTCGCCAAACTCGCCAGAAACCGAGGTGAGTAATTTTAATACCAATGATACTGTGTGTGATACTACATCACCTGAACATGTGATGGAAGGAAATGCACCTTGGGAAAGTCAAGAAACCATCGAGATGGTCAAAATGGTTACTGAGGAGGAGGTGTTAGATGACAATATTACCCCCGACTCAACAACTTTTGATATTTTTTAGAATGTTGATAATGTTGATCTGGTGTTGAGTGAACCTATACCATCACCGGATCATTTGGTTGAAAAGGAGGTTGAGGACGGGGCTGTAACTGACAGTACTAACCCCCACCCAACAACTCCTGAAATTGTTAAAATTGTTGATGCTTTTAAAATTCAAGATCTGGTGATGAGTGAATCCATACCATCACCAGACAACGTTGATCGAAACGGTTTTCGAGGAAGGGGCGTAGATGACAATACTACCCCTGACCCAGCAATTCTTGAAAATTTTGAACATTTGAAGAGTCAAGACCTAGTGATGAGTGAATCTATACCATCACCAGATAAAACTAGTCGCTCACTCTTGGTACCGATCCACCTGTTGGACGATGACCAAGAAGATGATGACAATGATGTGGTCTTTGAAAATAATAAACACAATTTTAGCGCCACTCATGACCCATTAATAAATGGAAAATTAGATGTGATCAATACCATCGATGAGGATATACGGGAGCATGTCAATATTATGCCCTCCGATCCCATTCGATTGAAAATTTTTTATTGGCACTACAGGCAAAAATCGCAACGTTCAGACAACACGCAATACGGTCCAGACAACAGGCAATTTTTATTTGACCCAGGAAAATTGGAGTACGGGATCGATGAAGGAACGGTGTAACTGAAATTCAGTGGAGACAAATGGTGTACCATCCACCGTAGCCACGGAAAGACGGTCCAGCTAAAAGACCGAGCAAAAAAGCACTTTCGGAAGGCAACCCGATTTTCGATAAGTATTTTCTTATTAATTTTATTTTATTCTTCTTTTTAATTTTTTTCAAAATATCATTGAGGATGATTATTGTTGAGTGTGATAATGTATGTCCTAAGTGAAAGGGTGAAGATGAATAAGTAGAAAGGAAAACAAAGAAAGGAAAATTCTGAAGTCGCACCGCCAACATCATCAAACCGCGACGCGGACTGGGGAGAGACCCGATACGCAGGGGCTTTTCACGCATACTCGCGACGCGACATACTTCATTTGGCGTCGCGGACCTTCAACCTTGATCGATGGACACCGAATCTCATCACGTCTGCGCGTCGCGGCCTTGACACTTCGGCGTCGCGGAGACGGGGAATCAACAAGGACAGCAACTTGCAATGTGTAATCTTCTTTTGTATTTTGAAACTTTTATTTTTTTAATATGTTTGTTAGTGTGAATAGTATCTATCAAAATTGTTATTGTTGCACCAACTGATGGAGTTGCATAACGCAAGTATGGGGTCACCGTACCCCTAAGCTTGTATCATGTTGGCATGTTTTCTGCTGCGCCCCGACTCCCAGATTTCATGGAGACGACGAACATGATTGACCCTGTTACAAATGGTCCCGACAATCAAGTAGTTCTACCGCTCTAAAATGGGTATCTCTGTCTCCCTAGTTCTGAAATATTTTTTGTACAACGAGGGCGTTGTACGGTTTTAAGTGTGGGTTGTGGACGGTCGAAAGACTAGTTTTTGAAATTTTTGCGGGAAATGACCGGTTTTCAAAATTTTTAGCAATTTTCCAAATTTTTACTAGATTGTAATTTTGAAACGAATAGCTTGTGAATGTTATAGCTTGGTATTTTTCAAGAGATACTATTTAGTTGTTATCATGATATTAGTTTAGTTAAATAAGTTGAGTTTTAGAAGTTAGAAGATTGAGATATTTTAGGATTGGAATTTAGGAAGGAACTGTCAATGAGTGACATTTGTTGTTCGAGCCGGTAGGTCCGAAAAGGGTGGCCAAGAAGAGGCATTTATGCACCTTACAACCTAAGATCGTCTGGTTTGGGATGATATTTCTAAAAGCTCGCTACACGGACAACATCGAAAGTCATGGATAGTTATTTTATGGCCTTTAAGATCTGAATGAGTACGTACACTTCACTGTGGACAGGAAATTTGTAATCAAGGGTTCTTTAGAAAGTCATGAATTCCAAAAGATATTCTGGTTATGTTTGCAAAAAGTATTTCAATCTAACTCTGGGACAATAAGCTTTGAAATTGAACATGTTCAAAAATGTTTGAGTCTTAGTTAAAATATGTTAAAAACTCTCTTGCTTGGGGACAAGCAAGGCACAAGTGTGGGATGTTTGACGACGCCTAGTAATATCAAGTATTATAGTCGTCTTTTAGCTATGTTTTGGATTAAATATATGTCTTAAATTGGCTAATATCACTTACTTTTGTGCCAAAGTGCTTGTAAATGTTTTTAGTGTAAATGCAGGGGTTTTAGTGCAATTCTGGAGAAGTTATGGAGCAAAAGGGTATCTCGCGACCGGATAAAATCTTCGTTTTTGAATTTTAAACTTCAAGATTTCGGGATAAGGCTACACGCGTGTCGCGGATTTAGCTTGGCCGCGACGCGGCAACCCTAATTTCGCACCATTATAAATACCGGAGTCCCGTCCGACTTTTAGAGCATCCCGGGACGCGAAGGAGGGATCCGAAGACACAATTTCGTCAGTTTTTCAATGGGAATCAATATTTTGGTTAGTAATTTAGTTTTTCTCTTGTTTTATCAACTCGGTATCGAGGTATTCGACAATCGGGATTTTCGTCAATTACTCGATGTTTGTTTGGATTCATAATTTCTGTTTTCAGTAGAGTAGTTGATAGTTTAGATCTGATATTTGAGTGTTTAGATATTGGTTTGATGTTTGGTTTTTGAATTATAAAGTAATCATTCGTTTCTTGGTTTATTTGCAATTTTCGGTATTATTGATGTTTGAATGCTTGTTTGGATGTTTTGGGATTGACATTGCTTCTGATTTTTCTGGAATTTACTTCTGGAATCAGTAAGTAATCTTAGTTTAGTTTGTTTAGTTCATGCTTGATTTGGATTTTGGCAATTGTTTTGATATTGTGTTTTGTGTTGGTTTTTGGGAAACTAGAAACAATACAGCTGACTGTAGAGTGACACTACAGTTGGTATAGTGTCGTTCTATCTTGACCACCAAACTCCTGCAGATCGACCTTGACTACCACTGTACTAGTGAGAGTGAGGTTTTTATTATTTTTGACCACACGACGACCTAGGCGTGTCACCTTTAATGAAACCATGACATATAAGGATCCTCCTCTGTGGAAAGAAGTTCGCAATGATGAAATGCTATCAATGATGACATATATGGATGATCCATATGAAAGGTTTTATGCAAATCAATAAACTCAAACCATAAGTTCACATGAAACCTAGATTGGATCTACGTTTTCTGTATTTGAACATGTAATAAAATCCTAAAGGCCAAACAAAAAACTACTAAAAGAATTATAAAAGAAAAACTAACACTTAGTTGTTTATTGCAAGCTAAGCAACACAAGTGTCTTGCCTTAAATGTAGTCACACCTAAAAGCCGAGGAGGTCAAAATATAGAGAGATAGCAGGGGAATATATGGCGCAGAAAAAGTGATGCCTAGGGTCTCTATTTATAGGCTCCAGGTGGTAACAGAAAAACCTCATAGATAAACCATTTTGAATTCAAATCAAGATAAACCTTTTATCATCTGAATCAAACTCTTATTTATCCAATTAATATTTTCGATTTCAAGGATAATTATATCCTAGAAATTGCCAGCTATTATCTGTCCTGGACAGTCACTACTCAACTATTGAATAATTACAAATCAGCTCCTGCACCTTTAGTTAATTCAATTAATCACCAAATTAATTCCAGATTAATTTCTAATTAATTAATAATGTTTCTATTTAATATATTATCAACATAATATATTAATAAACTATTTATTTTATTTCTATTGATTTATTAATCATATAATAAATAAATATTTCTCTCTCCTGGAATTTCTGTCAAACCTCTAGCTATGAGGGCAACCCAAATGGACTTTGCTTCTATTAACTAGATAAATACAAATTATTATTCATGACTTAGACACCTAATCCAGCAATCTCCTACTTGGATAAGTCTATGTCTATAATTGCCAATTTACCTTCTAATTAATCAGCAAATTGTAGCTTCTAAGAAACCGCTGCTGAACTCTGACCTAGTCAGTTCTGTCCATAGATAAGTGATCATATGATCATCCATCCAACAAGATATTTCAGGACTTGAGACATGGATTAAGATCAATCTCAGTCCGATACTCTGTTTTGCATATGACATTAAGACTTTAATTGAACACATCAATTTCAGTCCTGGTGTTGCGTGTCGTAAACAACAAAATAAAAGAATTAAAATATAGTTTTAAAATGAATTGTTGATTACCAATATTTCGTGATTACACTACTTGTTATAAATACTAACTAGGTAGTATAAATGGCAAGTAGGGTCGATCCACAGGGAGAAATGGTCTAATAGACTATACCTTGACTTTCACGAGGTTTACACTTTAAAAGATAGTAACAAAAAAAGGGGGGGGGGGGGTTTGATGTTTAATAGAAATATGATTGTAAATTTGACTTGAGACAAAATATAGAAAAATTGCTTTTGTATTTTATAATTTGGGGACAAATTCTGGTTTTGCATTTTAGTCATATAATTGGAAATAACAATAAGAATGATGTTTATAATTTTAATCTTTCTAAGTTGGTACTTTGTGTATGCCGAAAGCTCGCACATACACCATTCACCTAATGTACCTTAGTCAAGAGAAGCTCGTTAACTAAGACTAATCTTACTAATCAAATCTAGATTAGTCGAGTGTATGCCGAAAGCTCGCACATACACCGTCATAGAATTTGAATGAAAGATTGCATTATGTTTTATGTGAATGTTCCCAACAATGTTCAATACTCCTAAACAAGCGTTGAAGCGTCAAAACATGTGATATGATTTTCACCAAATGAAGATGATTGTCACAAATAACATTTTATAAAACAATTACGGATTTTATAATTTGTATGACAAGATTGATTATTACTTGAGATCAAATGGCCAATATGAAATAAGTAAAAAACCAAACATTCGTTAAGCCACAAAATCATATCACTAGAAGGATATAAAATCAAACATCAAACTTTATATTAAATCACAATCATAATCCTTAATACAAAACCAGAAAATTAAGTTACTAGCCACTCATGACTAGTAAAAGAGAAATAAACTTACAAAATGGAGATAATCCACACTTGAAGTAGCACAAACACAATGTAACTAGAGATATGAGAGAAGAGAATGGAAGATTGGATGGTCCTAAGGCTAACCCAACACATCTAATTATAGTTAGATGCCAAGGGTAAAATGGTAATTTGAACAAGAGCAAACATCATCATTTCAAGACCCACTTCCTTCATCACATGGCCTCAAATCCAGATGGGATCTGGATCTGGTCGTCCACCAACAGAATGACAGCACAAGATGGAATAAAAAACTCATAGTGGGAGAAAAAGTAAATCTGGCCACCAGTTAAAGTTACACGGCCGTGTAACTTTTAGTACAAAAATTACACGGCCGTGTAATATTACACGGCCAAGTTACACGGCCGTGTAATTCTGCAACACTTTCTGGACAACTTCCTGAGCTGACTTGGCATCCACGTGACAAAATAAAGTTACACGGCCGTGTAACTTCTAGGCCTAAAGTTACACGGTCGTGTAATACACTGCTTTGTCTTCGGGTCGTTTATTTCACAACTCTTCCGTTTGTGATCCGTTTCTTCTGAAATTTGACGTGCAGCTTCCTAATGATATATAATTAATGTTCCAAGTCTCAAAATACCTGCAAAACATACCATTTTACCTAAACAAATGGTATTACTCCGAAATAAACACATTAGTACGAAAACATGCATATAGCATGCTTTTATTGGCGAAATACGATGTTAAATGAAGTAAGTAAACGTGATAAAATGTGTATTTTAATACACTTATCAAATATCCGCAAGCTTAAATTCTTCTTTGTCCTCAAAGAAAACAAGAAAGAACTAGACTAATGGGTAAAAAGAAGGAAATAAAAAGAAGTGAATCCTTTTGAGTTAAATCGCGCCAACATCATCACTAGCAATTATATGGTTAGCATATCGTCCCTGTATTCGCCTAAAATCTCACAATTGTGAAACAATAGATTGTACTAAGAAACAAATACACGTTAAACAATAGCATAGCCACGTCATATATCGATTATAAAAGCACTACCGTGACTTTCACTGTCTTTAGCAAGGACGACACGATACAAAGTCAGTGCTCACAATTGTTCGCTCTCCTCATATATGCACACAATTCGCTGATTGCGACTCACAAATGTCTTCCGCCACTCATATGGAAATAGGGTGGTGTTTACACTCGGATATCGTACTTGGACTCGTGTTAATATGACTTTGCCTCAATTATCATACCGTTCACGTTTGTCATAACTTGTCAATTAAGAGAATGATCTTCCCGGAATTAAAGTACAAGAATGAAATTACAACTCGATAAATAGAATACAAGTACAAAAGAAAATAAATACTCTATTTTTGGATTTTCTTTCAAATGAGTAAAACAATTCTCTATATGGAAAGAATTGTAAAAAAAAAATATCGTAAGATATTTCATTTGATGACTTTTGAACAAGCAATGTGCTTTATTCTATTTTTTTTGAAATTTAATTTCTTTAAACACACATGTTTGGTTCTTGGTTTTCTTTTTCTTTTTCTTTTTTTTTATATTTTTTTTATGTTTTTAATAAACCATTTTTTTAGAACCAAACAAAATATTTCTGGAATTTCACCATTTATTGGACTCAAAATACAAATATAAAGATTTTTGTTTTTTTTTATTATTTAAAAATGATCAAAATGGTCAAAAACCAAAAATGGGAATATCGGGTAATTGACGTGTTATAAACAAATGTGTTGACCAATGTATGATTACGAAAGCAAAACCTGTAACATTAACCAAGCCGATTGCACACATTGAAGTTCTCACAGGGTAGCTGCACTTTGTATTGCTATACTTGCTAAAAATAGATTCGGTTAAAATAGATGTCTTATAAACTCTTCATACGTGGGTATGCTAAGTAAATTTAACCAAAAAAATTCTCTTTTAACTCAATCTAGAATTTCACAATGTGAAAATATTTTTGAATACAAGGCAAATAAGCAACTATAATATTGAAAATAAAGATGTAGCATGTTTTAACAATTAAAAGATTTCACAAAAGTTAAAAAAAAAATGCAAGAAATAACAAATGTTTTTAAATTTTTTTTTAAGATTTTCGGTAAATATAAAGAAAAATAACATAAAAAGAAAAATGCGATGATACCGGACATCGTATACCTCCACAAGCTTAAATGTAAGCGTCGTCCTCGATGCTTGCGGAAGGTCAAATGCGGATCCGGAGGTGGTTTTGCATTTCGAACACATCCAAACACTTTATTAAAAAAAAAATCAAATGAAACACAAAACTTAAACATACAAATACCATAAAATCAAAACTAAATCGGTTTGTCTCTTTAGAGGCGCACTTGTTAGGCAAAAAAAAAAATTATAAGTTTTTAAGTTTTTTTTTTTTTTTTTTTTTACTACATTTTCAAGTTACACGGCCAAGTTACACGGCCAGGCCAAAAGTTACACGGCCGTGTAACTTAAAAACGATTTTCAAGTTACAAAACAGAGTTTTTTTTTTTTTTTTTTTTTTTTTTTTTGCCACATTATCAAGTTACACGGCCGGGCCAAAAGTTACACGGCCGTGTAACGTTCTGTTACCATTGCGTTTTGTATCTTGAGCCTCGGTTGTCCGTTTTTAGTTCCGATCGTTTCCACACGTTGGTAATTGAAAGTTACACACAGAAAAATTATAAAAACACAAAAATTCACACTTTCAAAAATTGTCTAAAATACCCCCGGGTTGCCTCCCGGTTAGCGCACTTGTTTAACGTCGTTGGCTCGACGCATGGCCTCTTTTTTGTTTGTTTTTTTTTAACTTATTACTTGCTCTCTAGAGGTGTACCTGTATGTGAAGATCTTGGCATAAAATATTAGTAATACCGTGCTCCCCGGCAACGACGCCAATTTGTTGCGTGTCGTAAACAACAGAATAAAAGAATTGAAATATGGTTTTAAAATGAATTGTTGATTACCAATATTTCGTGATTACACTACTTGTCATAAATACTAACTAGGTAGTATAAATGGCGAGTAGGGTCGATCCACAGGGAGCAATGGTCTAATAGACTATACATTAACTTTCACGAGGTTTACACTTTAAAAGATAGTAACAAAAAGGGGGGGTTTTGATGTTTAATAGAAATATGATTGTAAATTTGACTTGAGACAAAATATAGAAAAATTGCTTTTGTATTTTATAATTTGGGGAGAAATTCTGGTTTTGCATTTTAGTCATATAATTGGAAATAACAATAAGAATGATGTTTATAATTTTAATCTTTCTAAGTTGGTACTTTGTGTATGCCGAAAACTCGCACATACACCATTCACCTAATGTACCTTAGTCAAGAGAAGCTCGTTAACTAAGACTAATCTTACTAATCAAATCTAGATTAGTCGAGTGTATGCCGAAAGCTCGCACATACACCGTCATAGAATTTGAATGAAAGATTGCATTATGTTTTATGTGAATGTTCCCAACAATGTTCAATACTCCTAAACAAGCGTTGGAGCGTCAAAACATGTGATATGATTTTCACCAAATGAAGATGATTGTCACAAATAACATTTTATAAAACAATTACGGATTTTATAATTTGTATGACAAGATTGATTATTACTTGAGATCAAATGGCCAATATGAAATAAGTAAAAACCAAACATTCGTTAAGCCACAAAATCATATCACTAGAAGGATATAAAATCAAACATCAAACTTTATATTAAATCACAATCATAATCCTTAATACAAAACCAGAAAATTAAGTTACTAGCCACTCATGACTAGTAAAAGAGAAATAAACTTACAAAATGGAGATAATCCACACTTGAAGTAGCACAAACACAATGTAACTAGAGATATGAGAGAAGAGAATGGAAGATTGGATGGTCCTAAGGCTAACCCAACACATCTATTTATAGTTAGATGCCAAGGGTAAAATGGTAATTTGAACAAGAGCAAACATCATCATTTCAAGACCCACTTCCTTCATCACATGACCTCAAATCCAGATGGGATCTGGATCTGGTCGTCCACCAACAGAATGACAACACAAGATGGAATAAAAAACTCATAGTGGGAGAAAAAGTAAATCTGGCCACCAGTTAAAGTTACACGGCCGTGTAACTTTTAGTACAAAAATTACACGGCCGTGTAATATTACACGGCCAAGTTACACGGCCGTGTAATTCTGCAACACTTTCTGGACAACTTCCTGAGTTGACTTGGTATCCACGTGGCAAAATAAAGTTACACAGCCGTGTAACTTCTAGGCCTAAAGTTACACGGTCGTGTAATGCACTGCTTTGTCTTCGGGTCGTTTATTTCACAACTCTTCTGTTTGTGATCCGTTTCTTCTGAAATTTGACGTGCAGCTTCCTAATGATATATAATTAATGTTCCAAGTCTCAAAATACCTGCAAAACATACCATTTTACCTAAACAAATGGTATTACTCCGAAATAAACACATTAGTACGAAAACATGCATATAGCATGCTTTTATTGGCGAAATACGATGTTAAATTTAGTAAGTAAACGTGATAAAATGTGTATATTAATACACTTATCATGGTTGGCCAAAACTTTCAGTCAACTTCAAAATCATCGAGAGGCCTACATATATATGTTTCCCATTAGGGTCAAGGAACAAATAAACTTTGACTCATATGCTTATATCTTTTACTAGTCAAACCGCTCACAACAACATGTTTTATAACATCGAGTTACCGATGTGTTTTCGCATTATCAATGAACAACTGCCTTACAAATCATAAGTCATATGTCTCTGCTTCAAGATCATAAGATGTTATCGTCTCAAAATTGCTAGTGATATAATCCATTAAACAATTCTTTGATCGTGGGTTTATCTAATACCCAAATCTCTATTTTCTAAGTACTCATGAATGTTGCAGCAATACCGTTGCAATTTCAAAATCCTTAGACAATCTACAACCAATTCATGACAGTATTGATTCATACATACTTCCTAAAGTATGAGCGACTATGGATATTCGAATAATCATATTATTCAGGAAGTAAAACATGCAAAATTGAAACACAATGATAAACAATTGACAAATGGTAGTAAACAATACTCATCAATAATTCTTATTATTAAATCACCAAAGTCAATTATATTTACATTGTTACAAGTTTCAAATAACCTATTTAATTACAAAAACTAATATCATCTCGTAATCCAATGCTCCTAGCATGCTGATTGTGCTTGATCCTACTTAGAGCATTTGTCAAGAGATCTGCAGGATTATCTTCTGATGATACCCTCTTCACAAGGAGGTGACCTTCTTCTACCCTATGCCTGATGTAGTGGTACTTTTTGTCGATATGTCTGGACTTTCCATGATCTCTCGGTTCCTTTGTCAAAGCAAAAAATGCTCCTTCATTATCGCAGAAAAGTTCCATAGGCTCCTGAATCGTCGGGACTACTCTAAGGTCACCGATGAAGTTCTTCATCCAAGCTGCTTCCTTTGACACTTCACTTGCTGCTATGTACTCTAATTCGCATGTAGAATCAGCCACCGTCTCTTGCTTGGAACTCTTCCAAGTAACTGCTCCACCATTTACAAGAAATATCCAGCTCGACTGAGACCTATCATTGTCTCTATCTGTCTGGAAGTTGGCGTCAGTGTACCCGCTAACTCTCAATGTATCACTGTCACCAAGGACTAGAACCATGTTCTTCGTCCTCCGTAGATACTTGAGAATGTTCTTAACAGCTATCCAATGAGCCCTACCGGGGTTTCCCTGATAATGACTGTCCATGCTCAAAGCAAAGGACACGTCAGGGCGAGTACATGTCATAAGGTACCCGACTCATGTCAGCTATCTCCTCATCCGTACTCGACGTTTGAGTCTTACTTAATTTTTCATTGCTCTGGATAGGCAGCTCTCCCTTCTTAGAATTTTCCATACTAAACCTCTTTAGTACCTTATCCAAGTATGTACTTTGACTAACTCCTATTAGTCTCTTCTTCCTTATCCCAATAATATATACAGCTTCTCCAAGGTCTTTCATGGCGAAACACTTTCCAAGCCAAGACATAACATCTTGCAAGGTTGGAATGTCGTTTCCCATGAGCAGTATGTCATCGACATATAGCACCAGAAAAGTGACTATACTCCCACTAGCCTTGACATACACACAGGACTTATCTTCGCTCCTAGAAAAACCAAACTCTTTGATGTTCTCATAGAAGCAAAGATTCCAGCTGCGAGAAGCTTGTTTCAATCCGTAGATTGATTTCTCAAGCTTACACACCTTATTAGGATGCTTTGCGTCTACAAAACCCTCTGGATGATTCATGTAAACATCCTCAACCAACTTCCCGTTAAGGAAAGCGGTTTTGACGTCCATCTGCCAAATTTCATAGTCATGAAATACAACTATGGCGAGCATTATCCTAATGGACTTTATCTATGCCACTGGTGAGAAGGTCTCATCATAGTCAACCCCCGAGGTTTGAGTAAAGCCCTTCGCAACTAGTCGAGCCTTAAAGGTGTACACCTTTCCATCCATGTCGGTCTTCTTCTTGAAGATCCATTTGCACCTAACTGTCTTTCGACCTGGTACATCGTCAACCAAGTTCGAAACTTGGTTGTCATACATGGACTTGATCTTGCTATCCATTGCCTCTTTCTGCTTGGCAGACTCAGGGCCCGCCACCACTTCCCTGTAGTTAGCTGGCTCTTCCAAATTTACCAGTGTCCTATCACTAACAACGTAGTTATATGGAAACCATAAAACTCAGGTGGCATGCTAACTCTACCGGAGCGCCTAAGAGGTAATGATATATATGTCGGACCAACAGGAACTCCTTCCTCTTATTGGGTGCTAGTTTCTCCTAAGGCTGTGTCATCAAATGATTCTTGAATTTCTTCAAGATCAATGGTACTCCCACTGTCCTCTTTGAATATGAGCTCTCTCTCTCGAAAGACTCCTCGTCTAGCTACAAAGACCACGTCCTCGCTTGGTCTGTAGAACAAGTATCCAAAAGACTGTTTCGGGTATCCAATGAATATACACATTTCACTCCTTTCTGCGAGTTTGTCGTGAGTCTCTCGTCTTACGAAAGCTTCACAGCCCCAAACTTTGATATGTGCTAACGAGGGAACTTTCCCTGTCCACATCTCGTGAGGTGTTTTGGCAAGCTTTTTAGTAGGGACAAGATTAAGGATACGGGCGGCAGTCTCTATAGCATACCCCCAGTAGTGGATGGGAAGAGAAGCTCGACTCATCATGGAACAAACCATGTCTAACAGGGTTCGGTTATGCCTCTGAGCAACACCGTTCAACCGTGGTGTTCTAGGAGGTGTTAACTGTGAAACGATTCCACATTCCTTAAGATAGTCAAGGAACTCGATACTAAGATACTCACCGCCTCTGTCGGATCTAAGCATCTTTATCTTCCTGCCCAATTGATTCTCAACTTCATTCTTAAAATCTTTGAACTTTTCAAAGGTATTTGACTTATGCTTGATCAAGTATATATATCCATATCTACTATAATCATCAGTAAAAGTCACATAGAACCGAGTGGCATCCTTGTGGTTGATCTGAAGGGTCCACACACATCTATGTGTATGATATCCAACAGACCCTCACCTCTTTCACAAGTCCCTGTGAAAGGTGACTTTGTCATATTGCCCAAGAAACAAGATTTGCATACATCATCTTACTTGAGATCGAATGATTCCAACACTCTATCTTTTTGGAGTTGGGGGATGCGTTTCTTGTTGATGTGCCCAAGACAACAATGCCACAAGCATGCCTTTTCAACACCACTAGAAGAATCAATATGTAATACACTATTACCTAAATTGTCAACACAAGTCACTGTTTCATACACACCATCACAAGGTAAAGCTTCAAACATAAAGAGACCATTCTTATAAACAGAAATTGAACCATTCAAATTATTAAAAGAATACTGAAAACCTTGTTTGAACAATGCATGAAATGAAATAATGTTTCTCGCCATATATGGCGAATAGCAACAATTTAATAAATCTAAACTAGCATCACTACTAAGCACTAAGCTATAAACTCCGATCTTGGTTACAGGTGACGATCGCCTATTTCCGATGATCAGGTTTATTCTCCTGTGCTCCACCTCCCTATTTTCCTTTAGGCCCTGCAAATCAGAACAAATGTGAAAACCACATCATGTATCAATGACCCAAGAACAAGAAGATGACGATTTTTTAGAGATAGTGTATATACATGCTGACGATGGCTTTACTTTGCCATCCTTGATATCCTACAAGTACTTAGGGCAGCTTCTTTTCCAATGGCCCTTCTCTTTGCAATAAAAGTAGTCGGCATCTTTGGGGTTCAATACATGAGGAATGACAGAAGGTCGGGATCTCGAGCCATTACTGGATGACCCGACTTGAACCTTTTCCTTCCAATTCTGCTTGGTAGGACCCTCCATTTTCTTTCCTTTCCCTTGTCCAATTTCCAAGACATGAGTGTTCACTGAAGGTACACCTTTACGCTTCATCACGTCTTCTACAGTCTGCAGCATATTATGTAGCTCAACCAATGAGGTCTGATTGTTGTTCAAATGATACGCCAGTACAAACTGGTCATAACAACTCGACAATCATCGATCTGCATACCTAGCTTCTGCAGCCTCTCCACATAACCTTACATTCTTTGCATGTGAGTGCAGACAGACACTCTGTCCTTTAGCCTACCGGTCATGAGGGCTCGGACTACTTCACATTTCTCGACACACGCTCGCTTACGGAACTTTTCTGCAAGGTCCTTGTACATCTCATGTGGCCATTAGTCTTCGTATAATCTTTGTAATTCAGGGGTCATTGTAGCAACCATGATGCATGCCACTTTGGTCGCATCATCATAGTGTTTCTTGTACGAGGCATATTCCTCAGGAGTAGCTGTGTCAGGGTCAACTTCAATAAGCTCTTTGTCAAGAACATACTCTTTGTTCTCAAACCTTAGAGCCATTTTTATGTTCCTCATCCAGTCATTGTAGTTCGTGCCATCTAATGTCACTTTTTAGCACAATGAGAGGATTGAAGTGACGTTACTGTTGTTGGAGTGGGGTGCAGATTGTGGAGCAGAATTATCAACGGAAGACATCTATAAAAGAAGGTAGTTTTAATTAGATGTATAATCCTTAATATTAACCTAATAATAATAATTAAGGCTTGGACCCAACTATATAATTCACAACTTAGAAGAGGGATGCCATAATCTAATTGTAAATTTTATAAAGGTAGGTTAATGACGATTCACCAATTCCACCGTGGAAGATAATCATATTAAGTGAAATTCCTAGATCTTTGAGATTTATTGAACTATTCAATAGCATGTTTAATCTCAGACTATGCTCTATTGTTTGTGACTGGATGCCGAGGATCACAAACTAGATGTGAATAACCATGCAAATTAGCTTGGTAACCTCAAAGTCAATTATCATCTCAAATTGATGTGCTGGCAAACCACACACACTCCATCAACAATGATAAGATTGAGATACCCGTTGCCACTCTTTATTAGCCCCTATTAGTGTGCCGGTAAACCACACACGCTCCACTAATGTCTCATAAAGTGCAATGTGCAATTTCATGGGTTAGCATATCTTTCACATTTTTCCTAAAGTAACTAGATTTGGGATTTTTATAAAATTTGTTCTAGTACTTTGATTGATAACATTATACTTTTAATTAGATTAAGTAGTCCTATCAAACCCGTTCGGCTAACGACCCTCCACTGATCAAGAGAGCGGTGGGTGAGAGTGGACACCCATTTAACCGCCATTTATAGGCAGTTTCCTTATACCCTTTTTATATACCAGCTTCGTGAATGAGGCCTACTATTGATTTGACTAACCAATTATCTTATACATATAATATTAACTTTTAATTATAATATATATAAGATGTATTTTAAACTTTTAAAATATTAATGGTTTAACTATTTAATTTTTTGAAAATTAACAATTAATTTAAAATTAAATTTAAACCTTAATTGATTTAATATTAATCTTTTAATTAAACAATTAATTAAATAATTAAATCAGATAGGCATCACAAATTAATTAATCAAATTAATTTAATCCTAGCTTAAACTCTCTAGATTTCGAAAATATCATATAAGGAGTTTAAGGTTATCCATTTATTAAACAATCACAATTACCAAAAATAGAAAACCTTCTAAAACCCTATAGGCTAAATCGCAAATAAAGGGGGGGGGGGGTAGGGTTTCGAAAACCCTAACCCTAAAAATCGATTGGCCATCTTTTTAGTTCTATAAACCCTAAAATTAAGGAAAAACAATTACAGCTATTCAAATAGAAAACAACCAAAAGCTCTGATACCACTGAAACATTTTATGCAAATCAATAAACTCAAACACTAAGTTCACATGCAACCTATATTGGATCTATGTTTTCTCAATTTGAACATGTAATAAAATCCTAAAGGCCAAATAAAAAAATTAGTAAAAGAATTATAAAAGAAAAACTAACCTTTAGTTGTTTCTTGCAAGCTAAGCAACACAATTGTCTTGCCTCAAATGTAGTCACACCCAAAAGCTAAGGAGGTCGAAATCCAGAGAGATAGCAGGGGAATATATGGCATAGAAAAAGTGATGCATGGGGTCTCTATTTATAGGCTTCAGGTGGTAACAGATAAACCTTACAGATAAACCCTTCTGAATTCAAATCAAGATAAACCTTTTATCATCTGAGTCAAACTCTTATTTATCCATTTAATATTTTCGATTTCAAGGATAATTATATCCTATAAACCACCAGCTATTATCTGTCATGGACAGTCACTACTCAACTATTGAATAATTACAAATCAGCCCATGCACCTTTAATTAATTCAATTAATCACCAAATTAATTCCAATTAATTCCAGATTAATTTCTAATTAATTAATAATGTTTCTAATTAGTATATTATCAACATAATATATTAATAAACTATTTATTTTATTTCTATTGATTTATTAATCATATAATAAATCAATCTTTCTCTCTTCTGGAATTCTGCCAAACCTCTAGCTATGAGGGCAACCCAAATGGACTTTGCTTCTATTAATTAGATGAATACAAATTATTAGTCATGGTATAGACACCTAATCCAACACCATATGGAGAGCTATGCAGTCGATATCATGTTATAGTGTCGCTATAAAGTTTAGCACCCATCCACCACAATACTATTGACTGCAATTTTGCATGATTTGGCCAGCTGCTATTGCAGTTTTAGCACATTATGTAAAAAAATTTAATACTTTGACCTAACCAATTAAATCCAAGAGTTAATATGGTTCTAAAAGGTTTCAGCGAATGTCTTTAACACCAATAATTTCTATTTATAACCAAATGTATGTCCATTGTGTCTTTGTTTGAGCCGATGTGGGATAAGCTTTAAAAGAAAATTGTATTGTTGTTTAATTAGAACCATATCACATCCCTGATTTCGATTAGCAGTCTTCTCCGATTATATCTATGTCTTCTTCTTCAATTGTATGACATGACCCTTCAAGCAGGAGCCACGAACGTGAGGTCTGTATTACATTTGTAGGTCCCATCTTCTTTGATTATATATCGCATGTTTGTTCAAAAAGTAGAGATGATGAAACTATCGGGATCATTAAGCATCATTTGTAACTTGGCTGATTAAAGCTATCAAGATCGTTCAAAGCAATAACGACTTGGTTAATTGAAGCTATCGGGATCATTAAGCATCGGTTGCGACTTGGCTGATTGAAGTTATCAGTTGCGACTTGGCTGATTGAAATAGAGATGACTTGTGATTCCAGGTTCGAGCTATATCTATTAGGATGTCATTACCTATCGGGATGACTTATAATTTAAACTTAAACATGGTCCATATTTCTCTAAATATTGACATTCATCTATTAGTAATACCAACATTCTTACGTTTGAAGTTGAACATAGTAATGATCCATTTTTAATAAATAATAAGCATCATCTTTTTGTTAACAGGAGACAGCTTCTTCCGACAATTGCACATCTTTTGGATTCTGTCCAAGCCATTATTTCACATTTGATTTAAGCTATCGGGATTCTAGGTTGGACCTGTAGCTATCGGGATGTCATTCCAGTTTAGCTGATTAAGATGTGTTCCTAGCACGTGAAAAAGAATGAAATAACAAAGGTTTATGTAATTGGATTTTTTATGGTTTGGTATAACTGTATAAGTGTAAAATTTGGCATTGTACCATAATGTTTGTATTATTGGTTGATCTTTTATATTGTAAATAGGGATGTTCATGGAATAGCAATGAAAGGAGATAAACAATAAGATGTATTAATGATCTAATACAGAAATTCTACTATAGAAATTGATTCTCTTAATTTCTGAATTCTGTTAAATAGCAATAATCAATAAGCAATTAGATGTATTAATTCTCTAATATAGAAATTCTATATAATATAAAAAACGATATACCATCATTATACCACCGCAAGAACCGCGATTTCAAATAGCGGTCAGTGACCGCTATTTGATTTTCGACTGGCCACTATTTGATTTTCCACCGCAATAACTGTTTAGATTGAAAGAAACTTGAAAATCGATTGTATAAAATAAGAAAGTAGAAAGAGTAGAAAGAAGAATGATGTGAAAAACGAGAAGTTTGAAAGGGTTTTTATCATGTAATTTTAATATTTTAAATTTAGATAAACGATATTATAGTTGTTGTGAGAAAGAGAAGAGTTGACATTAGGAATGTGTACTAATCATATTTACTTGGTTTTTTCCCCACACTGTAAGCAAGACAGTATTTTTCGTCCTCCTTAGGTTGTGGCGTGTGGAAGGACGGCACCCACGTCTTGCCCACGTGACACTTCCGAAACGCCATGAACAATGTCCTGCCTTCGGCATCCTGACGTCCTCATTCTTTAACGTCTCTAGAAGCACTCACCGAAACGTGATATGTTCGTTGATGATTGATTCATCTCTCATGTCTTCTCGTCCTCTCCTGTCTCCACACCCCCAAGCCTTACTCATGCATTGCATCCCAATGCTTACATCACGTTCCTATGCCGTTCCCCTAACTGACAGACACTACTACAGAAGTGATTTGCTGATGCGGTTAAAATGGTATTTAGATGCGGTTATTCAACCGCACCTAATTATTGCGCAGTATTAAATATCACATTTATTAGTGCGGTTTACCAAACCGCATCAACAATGACTAAACCGCATCAAATGAGATTTCCTGAAAGTATAGAACATCGCACTAAATACATATAACCTGCATCATTAAAACAACGCAGCATATAATATTAATAACATCATATAATTTGGCTTAGGCTTACCACATGGGCTTAGTCTGCCATTTGGACTTAGCCAGACACATGGGCTTAGTTTGCCTTTTGTGCTTAGCCTACGACATGGGCTTAGTCAGCCGTTTGGGCTTAGCCTAACACATGAACTTAGTCTACCATTTGGGCTTAGCGTACCACATGGGCTTAGTCTGCCATTTGGGCTTAGTGTGACACATTGGCTTAGTCTCCGTTTGGGCTTAGCCTGACACATGGGCTTTGCGTGCCATATGGGCTTAGTCCTACCAAGTAGCTATGGCCCATGATAAAAAAAAACAAATTACACTAAAATATATTTCGGTCCATGCATATAATCATATATTACGCACTCTAAATTTATTTCGGGTCATTATACAAATATTTGTTCCAGTACCAACTTGTAACACCCGACTTTTAAAACAAAAACACCCCTGAAAAATTTTCATTTAAAATAAAGGTTTCAATACATAAAACCATAACAAAAGGGGTATATTTTATTAAAAACGGGTACAAGTGTATCAAGGAGAATATATAATACCATAATCTCCTTTGAAGCCGGGCTGCTACTACAGCATCTATGAGTCCCACTTCTTAGTCACGGACTCTATCTTTTCCCCTATCAGGATCATGCTAACCTGCAGGGACATTTAACAAATAACGTGAGCTATAAAGCTCAGTGAGTAATCATATCTGCAAATAACATGTATAAGAAATACATTCATATATAGATCACTATATATGACAAATATCTTTCTAACCATCTTTTCAAATCAAATTCCACTTTATAGTCTCTTCCGACTAACAGTATATATCTGTCTGGATATCGGATCCAAACTACTAGCCTTACCGGTTGATCATATATCTCTTAGGATTTCGCATCCTGCTTCATAGCCTTACCGGCTGGAACGTAATATCATGTGATTATCAAATCACTTTATCACATCTAATCTGTTATTTGCATACCGATCATATCAATTCTGTTTGCCATCAAGGCCATATGTTTATAAAAGAGAATAATCATACAAATTCTCGATTACCATTTCTGTCCCCTGTTTCTTAGTCATATTTGACTATACCCTATTTCATGACAATATAAGTCGTATCATTTGTCATGGCTATACAAGCCGCACCAAAACATTTCCAGCATATGAACCATAGCCCGAAGGCCGCACCAGTTTGGGTTCAACAACCCGGAATCATAGCCATAAGGCCGTACCATTCCCATATAATAATATCATAGCCATATAGGCCGCACCAGTTGGATATAATATCCAATATCATAGCCATAAGTGGCCGCACCATTTATTAACAGTTTATTTCATATCAATTATGGCTCACGAGTTTACCCCGCTATTGCCTAGACTCACGGCTCCGTTCTTGTCATCTCAATGACTCACGACTTATCCGGTATTGTCTTATTAAAGTGGACTCACAGCTCCGTTCTTTTCTATCGCAGACTCACGGCATATCTGGTATTGTCGTATTATTAACTCACAGCTCCGTTCTTGTCTATCATAGACTCACGGCTTATCTGGTATTGTCATATCACTGTTTATCTATTTATTGACTCACAGCTCCGTTCTTGTCTATCTCAGACTCACGCCTTATCTGGTATTGTCATATCAGTTCATCATTAAGGCTGTCTAATTCATTCCCGCAACTGTTTCAACCTGTAACAATTCAATCAACACATATCATATGTGACATAAGTGAGATTACTCACCTGGACGCTAGCTGCATTTAAATCCCGGTTGTTTCTTGCCTTTGCATGCACCACAACCATTTTGTCCCATACCTATATATTCATTTATATACCAAATGATAATAGGTTAATAATCATTTCAGTTGACTCTAATACATAAGAGTCCAATATTATGCAACTATAAACCATCCCTAGATGATAAATTTTCCATTTATCATCTTTTCACAAGTTTTACTATTCACCGAGGCATTCGTATTGATCTACAGTGCCCCCGAGGAGTCGAAAACTCAATTTAATATTTTTCCAGGACTTTTCAGACCATTATGAACCTATGGTTCAAGTTTGGAGTAAATCGGACAAGCCAAACAAAAGTTAGCATTTTGAACCCCCTGTCTAGTGGGCGCACTGCGCCTGGGCGCACCCTGCCAGGAACCTGGGCGCACTGCGCCTGGCGCCTGGGCAGTCTCCTGATCAGTCGCGATTTGTGCACTGTAGCATGCAGTTTTGACATTTTAAGTCCTTAATGCTATTCTTAATCGATTGGGGTTCATTTCTAGGCTAAAACCTTACATTAATACAAGGTTTTCAGCCATTAAAAACAACTCAATCAATCAAAAGGAAGAATTAGGGTTCTTAGTTCCAAAAACCCCAAATCTTCAAATTCAACAAAATAGCAATATACTTCCATAATCTTGAATTAAGTCCTTTTTAGCATGACTTAATGGAAGTATTAAGCCATTTTAACAACTCAATCATAACTGAAAATGCAGTATTCAGTTCCTCTAAAATTCATCAAGAACAAACAAGCTAGAACTTGAAAAACTTACCTTTCAAGCTTCCAATTCTTCACTTTGAAGCCAAGGATCGAATTACAAGCTTCAATTCTTCAAGAACCCTTCAAATTTCTGGAAAAAATCGTTCACAAGAACTCTCCCGTAGCTCTCCCAAAATTCTGCACATGTGGGAGAAGTTTCCAACTATTTATACCTCCAGAAATTGCAATTTAGTCCCTGGAGTTGCATTTATTGAACTTTTGCCACAATTTACAAAATAAATGACAAAAATCAGATTTTATAACATTTTAAGTCCAAAACTCAAAATATTATTACAAAACAAATCCTTTTCTGTCCAAAAGACCAAATTACCCTTCTAAGGTAAAATGACTAATTTACCCTTTTTATTATATTTACATAAAAAGAGTGTCTTGACGTTACAAATTCTTCCCTCCTTCAAAAGATTTCGTCCCCGAAATCATACAAGGAGTTGAGGGTATGTCTCCCTCATTTCGGTTTCGGTCTTCCACATCATGTCGGAATCTCTATGGTATTGCGTAAGCACTTAACCATACTAGTCTTCTTATCTCGTGGTTATATCACAACTCACATATCATTCCTCCGGTTGTCCCGGGTACCTTAACTACGTATCTGTCTTCACTTCAACATGAGGGATAAGTTGGAATTCATCATTCTATGTTCTCCAGAAATGAGATCCATAGAAAACTTTATAAATTTCATGAAGTTCATCCATAAATTTAGATCTTTACATCAAAATTCTTACTCTTGGGAAACTATGGAAAAATCCAATAAAACAAGGATTTAACTTTCCTTTCATCCCAAATAGATTTTAACCTTTCCAAAGGATTACTTTCAGTACTACCATTTTCCTTTACTTGGAATTTCAAAGACTTATATTCAGTGATCCCCTACCACTTTTACAATTCATCAAGTCTTCTATTCAGTTTGTGCAAGAATCTAGAATCTAACCAACGACTTTACTACATCTTCGTTCCAATAAATCGGAGAATAGCACGGTATTCCATACCATACTTCATGTGAGTAAGCAAATTACTAGCATGTAAGCTACCATTTCTTGCAAATTCTATCAGAGATAGACAATCTTCTCATCTTCCACTAGGGTCTGCTGTGCTATTTTCAAGCATATCTTCTAAAGTCTGCATCACTAGGTCACTTTGTTCATCACTATACGGTACTTGCAGAGACTTTATTGCAAAGTCTATAACAATGTTGTCCCATTTCTTTTCTGGGGCCAACAACGGGTAAATTTCTTCGCATGTTTCTAACGGTTGACTTTACTTTGCGTACAAGTCAAATGCTTTTCATGTGTCTTTCAATATCTTTCTTCAGTCCCGGCCACCAATACATAGGTTTTGTCGTCCTATCCAGTCTGGTATTGCTCCGGGTATACTGCGTATCTAGTACAAAATGTATCTTTTCAAGATAATTTTCATGTTTAACTTTGCTTTGGAATTCACATTCACAACAACCAAGGGTTTTAAATCGCTGCGATTTTCCAACTAGCTTTTGCTAATATCCAATCATTCATCCATTTTTTACGTTTTCAGACTTGCTCACATCTTTCTGTGCTACCCAAATCAACTCAGGTAATCAATTTGCGACACTCATACATGTGGATGTAACCTTTAAAGGTTACTCTTTTCAATTCAAGGCATCTATAGCCACATCTGCCCTTTTCGAGCTGGTACAAGATTTCATACCCGAAATCTCTAAGTAACCCATCTATCTTAATTATCTCATATTTAGCTTCTTTTTTATCAATTAAGTACTTCAAACTTTTATGATCCATACAAACAGTAAGCTTTACACCATATAGATAGTGTTTCCAAAGCTTCTATGCCAGAATCATAGTTGCTACTGCAACATCATGCATCTACAGTCAAATTTGGATACATTTCTATAATCCAATTTATCTTCTCCGCTTAGCATCAATGCTAACGTCAGAGTTTCACACAAGGTTTATTCCAAACCTTTACAAGATACTTGTGGTTTTTGTACCCACTCAAACTTTTCACTATTATTAATCAACTTTAGTCAATTAAACAGCAATCAAGGAGCAGTTTTCTATAACTCTCCTATAGTAACTCGCCTATCCAAGGAAACTACAAAATTTTAGCCAGATTCCAAGGCGGTTCCCATTTTATCACATTATCATTTCCACTGGATCTATTTTATCATCTCTGGCATTATTAACATGCCCAAAGAATATAAAGCTTCTTTTAGCCAAATTTTTCCATACTTGGAGAATTTTACATATCACTTAACTCAGTGAAGTAACTCCAATATCTGGTATAATTCTACCTCATTTTCGATCTGGTTTCGAATATATCAGATTCTCGGTAGTCAATGTACATATGCATCAACTTGTCTTTCTTCTTTTCAAACAAGATAAGGCTCCATACGATGACACATACGGCCATAAGAGACCCCAATCCAAGAATTTCTTCTAGTGGTTTTCTAACTCTGCCATCTCTACAGATGCAAATCAGTACAGAGTCCGTATACCAAAAACGGCTCCCAAAATCAGTTTAATCATAAACTCTTCTCGCCAATCTGGCAGAAATCTTGGAAGTTCTTTTCAAAAGAAACATCCGAAAATTTATTTATAGCAGTACACTACTATCACTGTTTTATTTAACTTGGCCAATACCACGTATGCCAACTACAACATCATTCCATTACTAACTCTTTTCCGAGTTTAAGCAAAGAAAATAACCGGTATTCTCAACAACGGTCATTTACTGTGAACTTCCATCCATTTCATTTCTGTTTTAAGAACCATAATGTTCTGGTTTCTACAATTCATGTTAGCATAATTCATTGCTAACTCATTCATACTCACAATTACTTCAAATTCATTGGTAGTCATCGGCTTAAGATTCATAGGGAAAATGGTCCCGTAAATCCGAGGCAGACTACTTTCCAGGTGTTCAATATCTAGAACATATTTGTTGTCTGCTATAGCTGCTTCCAAAATTTCATCCATAATCATTGGTGAAATATTCATACAAGACATCAAGTCACCGATCCAAGGCATAGCTTCATGGATCAAATATAACATACACGGGGTTATATTCAAAACAATTATATCGGAGATCATATCAGTCTCCTCACGAGCTTCTTCCACAATCTGCTAGAATGCTCATGGACCACTGGTCCTTTTCGACCATTCATTTCTTCTTTCTTTCCTCCCAGTTCTTTCCTGGGTTTATTACCCGTTACTCCACATTTAGCATGTGAGTATCCTATAAGAAAGTGATCTATATTTCCACGCTGGAAACACTTCCGTTTCATCCAACATGCTCGAGCAACATGCTCATGTTTTCTGAAATTTCATCTATGCAACAGTAGAGTCTCAACTCTACAATGTTCTGATTGCTTTTCCTGCACTTCTTACACCACATCATCTTTTCGTTTTGGTCCCTTCCCTTTAAGGTTAGACCTGAATCGTGTTAACTTCTTCTGAAGTATCCACTATTATTTCTGCTTTTCTGGTAGTCTCGACTACTTTTCTTTCACCTTGAATATCAGTCAGGGTCAGCAACAAATTTCTTTTTCTGACCACATCAGCTAATATTGCTCATCATGTGGATTTTCTACTATTCGTCCCTTTTGGTCCTCATTCTATGGAGCTTTGAGAAAGGGCTGGCCCATTTCTTAGAGCTTCACGCTCTAAATTCTTCTCAAGAAGATTCACTGTTTATACTTCTTATACGTCAGAAGTTAGCAACAGTTAGGTTATACATATGTATAATAACAACTATATACACCTAACTATGCATCATGTCTACTATCTCAGGGATTAAGTCCAGGAATCTACTCTATAGACACCTAGTTCACTTAAACCTTGACTCTGATACCAACTTGTAACACCCGACTTTTAAAACAAAAACACCCCTGAAAAATTTTCATTTAAAATAAAGGTTTCAATACATAAAACCATAACAAAAGGGGTATATTTTATTAAAAACGGGTACAAGTGTATCAAGGAGAATATATAATACCATAATCTCCTTTGAAGCCGGGCTGCTACTACAGCATCTATGAGTCCCACTTCTTAGTCACGGACTCTATCTTTTCCCCTATCAGAATCATGCTAACTTGCAGGGACATTTAACAAATAACGTGAGCTATAAAGCTCAGTGAGTAATCATATCTGCAAATAACATGTATAAGAAATACATTCATATATAGATCACTATATATGACAAATATCTTTCTAACCATCTTTTCAAATCAAATTCCACTTTATAGTCTCTTCCGACTAACAGTATATATATGTCTGGATATCGGATCCAAACTACTAGCCTTACCGGCTGATCATATATCTCTTAGGATTTCGCATCCTGCTTCATAGCCTTACCGGCTGGAACGTAATATCATGTGATTATCAAATCACTTTATCACATCTAATCTGTTATTTGCATACCGATCATATCAATTCTGTTTGCCATCAAGGTCATATGTTTATAAAAGAGAATAATCATACAAATTCTCGATTACCATTTCTGTCCCCTGTTTCTTAGTCATATTTGACTATACCATATTTCATGACAATATAAGTCGTATCATTTGTCATGGCTATACAAGCCGCACCAAAACATTTCCAGCATATGAACCATAGCCCGAAGGCCGCACCAGTTTGGGTTCAACAACCCGGAATCATAGCCATAAGGTCGTACCATTCCCATATAATAATATCATAGCCATATAGGCCGCACCAGTTGGATATAACATCCAATATCATAGCCATAAGTGGCCGCACCATTTATTAACAGTTTATTTCATATCAATTATGGCTCACGAGTTTACCCCGCTATTGCCTAGACTCACGGCTCCGTTCTTGTCATCTCAATGACTCACGGCTTATCCGGTATTGCCTTATTAAAGTGGACTCACAGCTCTGTTCTTTTCTATCGCAGACTCACGGCATATCTAGTATTGTCGTATTATTAACTCACAGCTCCGTTCTTGTCTATCATAGACTCACGGCTTATCTGGTATTGTCATATCACTGTTTATCTATTTATTGACTCACAGCTCCGTTCTTGTCTATCTCAGACTCACACCTTATCTGGTATTGTCATATCAGTTCATCATTAAGGCTGTCTAATTCATTCCCGAAACTGTTTCAACCTGTAACAATTCAATCAACACATACCATATGTGACATAAGTGAGATTACTCACCTGGACGCTAGCTGCATTTAAATCCCGGTTGTTTCTTGCCAAAATTCTGCACATGTGGCAGAAGTTTCCAAATATTTATACCTCCAGAAATTGCAATTTAGTCCCTGGAGTTGCATTTATTGAACTTTTGCCACAATTTACAAAATGAATGACAAAAATCAGATTTTATAACATTTTAAGTCCAAAACTCAAAATATTATTACAAAACAAATCCTTTTCTGTCCAAAAGACCAAATTACCCTTCTAAGGTAAAATGACTAATTTACCCTTTTTATTATATTTACATAAAAAGAGTGTCTTGACGTTACACCAATATTCACAATTATATACAAATTTGTATCTTATAGAGTACAATGCTATAATGATATATATATAAACATATGTCCAAGAACAATGCTACACAAAATCGTTTCTTATTGAATATTCTCCCGGCGGCCTTGAATCTCCTTGCTAACTAACATTGGAAATAGATTTAATACCATTTGCTCGATATCATCACTCGAAAACAACATGTTCTTATTCCAAAACTAAAAGCAATTACAACAATATTATATTCAGGTATACAAAGAAAGAAAAGTTATATTTTATACCAAAAGAACACATACTTCTTCAGTGGGACAATTGTGTTGAATCGTCTCAACGAACTCCTGCATATGTTTGATGACTACAAAACCACATTCCCAGTCGGCTTTTTGTTTGAAGCACTGTAATTAAATCACAAATAAATATTTTCAACACCTTCATATAAATTGAAAAAAATGAATTTTAAAACAAACCTTTGCCATCTTCCATTTATATGTACTCGGGAACGCTTCATCTATAATAGACACAATGGGGTAATTGGCCGGTGTAGCGGAACGTTTTAAAGAGTCAAGAATATACGCAATTCCGTTTTTTGGGCAAAGAATAATAAGCACCCAATGTCCTCTTCAAAAATATAAATCAGAAAACATTTAGGCTTTCCGTATGTTTAGTGTGTATATGTATTATATGGAGAATTATATATTACCTAGATATATATGGTGCAAGAAAAAAATCTTTCTTCTCATGATGGAAAACTAATTGTTTTATGTGATGTATGACGGTGGCTCGTTTTGTTTTGTTGTCGTCATCATCTTTAATAATTATCGCATCAAGGAAAGCGCAAGACGAATTCTTTGGCAGCTCATAAAAATACCTTAATTTTATTATATAAGGTTAGTAAACTAAATCATATATAAAATGATATTTTATAAGTTCAATAAAAAGCAATAATAAGTAATAAGAACTTACATTGCAAACCATTGTAGAATGTGGAGATCAAGCTGGCGGTTTAACAATAGTTGTAAGACCTCTGAAAGTACGATGTCAAATTCAACCATGTTGGGATACAACCCTTTCGGTGACAAGGTATTAAAAAAAATTCACCACCAAACAGTTTGGATAGTTGATCAAGTATATTCGTATGTTTCTTTCCTTTATTCCGTATTTTGATCAACAATCCATCCACTTCAAGGTCAACAAATTTTTGGATTGATGGTTGGTGTACATGTGCAGAAGTAGCCATTTGTGACATTAACTAAAAAATAAAAACACAAACAATTAGTATTTATATTCTCATTATATATATTAACAAAGTAACTAAATTAAGCAATTTAAAGGCTAACCGAATTTGTAAAAGAGGGCTCATTCCGACCAAAAATATCAATGTCGTTTCCTTGAAACTAAAATAACAAACATAATGTTATAACTTTTAATAGTTCAAACTATATAAATTAACAACAAATGTAAATTTGTTGCTACGAATACTTGTGGCTTATAAACTGATGTCGTATCAATTTGTGTTGGCAGGGAGGTGTGATTTGATCCAACTAGTGACGATTTGGTCGATGCGCCGTTGGTTGCAAGCTACAATATATTGTAATTTATATTTAACAATATTATAGTAAAATATATTCATATTCCTTTTAAAAAAATACCTTTAGTGCATGTCTAGGCCACTGAATGATTGCATGATACAAATCCTCAACAGTTCTAACTTTATCTGTTCTTGTGACTGAATGGACTGACAGGTCCTTATACGTTTCAACGAATTCATCAATTTGTACTTTGGCACATCCCTCTTCAATCGGTTTCCCATGTAAAACCGCTCCTGGGGTTGGCTATGCTGTACCAGAAGCCACAGTCACTTGAGTGTCGGCAACGTTGATAAGCAACTCACATGGGGTCCTCTTCTGCAAAACAGAAAACATATTAATTTACAAACTCAAAACTACAATTAAGTTGCAATCAAATTATAATTAATATATTATTACCTCGACAGGTGGATACTTGGGAGGTGAAACATCCCCACATCTAGACTCACGAACACTTGACCCTGTGTTGACCAAGTCTCTACCAAGGTTAGCATTTCTAATCAATCCACCCTTAACCTTGGTATGACCAATGATCCCATCTACGGTCCGTGATCGTCCCCCGTGCTCGGGGCCCAAAAGTCGGGTTAAAGGGTCTTCCTTATTTAAATAGTAGGTCCCATCGGCCTTCATTTTTTTCTCCTCATCGTCCTATAAGATTTTCCCATTACTAATTGTTTTACAAACAACATAATCTGGAATAATTATATAAAACAAGTGTTTACCAATCGTTTGTAATATTCAAGGGCTCTAGGTGGAAGTTCATACAATTTTGTTTCCTTATCCATTATGACAAAACCAAGCAAATACCTCTTTGATCGAACATCAGTTACACTTCCAACAAAGTTTTGTTTTTCTACAAGTTGATCCCAGATAAGTTCTTTCTTTTTTTCCATAGACTTCCAGCCACCTCGTCCTAGTCGGCGCCTCATCCTTCTCTTGGCATTGCTGGATTTTGCTTTCTCGCTTTTTGACTTCACACACAATATCATCACAAATTGTTATAAATAATTACTTGGAAATATATACCGGATAACATGCATTAAAATATATAACGTAAATTGTGCATTACATACCAAAAAATCTGGGCTAGTTTTTTGTAAGACATAGATTTCCCAATCCACCGGATCAATAAACGTATACTTCTCACAAGGGGACTTCTCTATTTTTACTTAATCTGTCACAAGCCTTGATCTGAAATTTGTACCGATTTTCACAGCCTTCTTTCGCATATAATCTTTTGAAGCATCGGTCTGGATGTTCCAAATTTTCTGTAATTTAAAAAACGTTAACGATGCGTCTGTTTAATTATCTGATCAATAACTAATTAATGTCGTAAACTATCTAAATGCATGCACACTTGACAAAACATACCTTCGTATCCAACCATATCTTCTCAAATTCTTCATTATCTAGTTTACCCATATCGATATGAACGGGTACCCTATGTTGAATCGTCATGCCAAACCAGGACATGAAATCTTTACTCTCTGGGACATTATTTTCATCAAAATGAACGTGATAATCTTCCTTGTTCATCTTCTTTGTAAAAGACGCTATACCACGTTCACCTCTTCGTCTTTTCCATGTTTCTTCCATTTGTGATGATTGAGACATGGAATCATACACAAGATTGTGGAATGCTAACTTGAAGGAGTGATGGGCGAATCCAAGAGAACGGTGATGGTTAGTATGGTTTTAGAGAAACCTTTGATCGATAACGTAGACGTCAAATAAAGGGAATGTAGAATATGGGTATGTTGTTGTATTGTGATTACTAAGACCCGTAATACGCAGGATAATCAAAAAACTGCAATTATCATAATCATTTGGTGCGATCGGTCTTTGTTAGTGCGAATTCCCCCCAAATTTGTTGGTGGGAAAATGAAATTTTATTTTCTTGATGCGATTATCTATTGGGTTTTTAGGGTTTATTGATGCGGTTATCAGAGTTCCTTGGTACGAAGAAAAATGCCAGTAAAGTAAATTCATAATCCAAACGTTCATTTTGTTGTACGAAAAAATTAAATGATAAAATGTAAAATGCCATTAAAAAATTCATAATCCAAACGTTCATTTTGTTGTACGAAAAAATTAAATGATAAAATGTAAAATGCCAACAGCAAGCTTCGAACACTGCTCTTGGCTGGGAGGGGGTAACATCTTCCCACTTCGCCCATTGGCCTCATCCGAAAACTGTCCTTTTTACAAATTTATATTATGTTCCCCCTTTTCCTTATGAGTAATTATTACGTCCAAAATAATTTCGAGCAAAATTACTGATGACATCATTATGCTAAAATGTCAACTGAGTAGGTTGACATCACTATGCATGAATGTACGATTAATTTTGGTGTGTTTAATATTTGTTAGTGCGACAAATTAGCGGGAAACGTAACTTGTGGTACGAAAATAATTAAAAAGTTATTAAATATTGCCAAGAGCAAGCTTCGAACACTGATCTTGGGTGTGGGGGGTAACAACTTAATAACTTGTCTTTGGTTATATTCAAGATGATGCTTATTCATTCATTAGCAGGATGAATTTATTAATTGGTGCGTTTTATTCATTCATTTGTGTGTTTATGTTATTTATTGTTACGTTTTAAATAAATGTCATAACATAAACATCTTCATATACGGAAATTAATTTGTCATATTAACAAACTAATACAGTCTATTAACATTCCATATAAAAAATACAATTCTCTTATCCATTTTCAAATGTTGCAATTAGAAAGGCCTAAATCTACTTCCCAAAATGATTCTCTAATACGATCATAAGTGTGTGATTCTTCATCACATTTTAAATCTATAAAGTCTAATGAAAGCTTCACTGTAGGCTGAAAATTAAGTAGAATATACATATAATCCAAGTCTTTATTTCCAATGATCCACCCTTCTTTTTTTTTTGTTGAAGATTCATTCCTTTCAAAATCGATAAACCCTCGGCTGATGACTCATTTGGCTCTGCCATAAGCAATAGGACAAGAACATAAGATGCCCCAATGTGACCTTTATTCGAAGATTTTCTAAATTTCTCTATGGCTTTCTTCTTTTCACTTGATGCAAAGAATTCAAACTGTGATCAAGAAACAGTTTTTCATATAAAAACAGTTAGACCGAATACAAAAAGAACGAATGAGTATTACAGAAATATTTATTTATGAATATTTACCATTCCGGCTATGTAAAGAGCTTCAGGTTTTCAGCCACCACACATCTACCCCAAAAAACAGCTTCCTGAAGTTCGTAAGGGAAGAATGGGGATATCATATGGCTGTCAATGGAAACTCGTTCCAACACATGATTGTGTTTAGATAACTCATTTAATTTCCTGCAACTGATCATGAAAGAAAAAAATTTCAAGTTACAGAGGAGGACAGTTCAGGTTTTTAAACGAACATACCTTGCCGATATGTTTAGCAAATCCTCTACGGAAGACGCTCCAACCTTAGTAAGGATTTCTATAAGGAGTTCGTCAGGTATACACAGAATGTTGGTGCAATTCTTCTTTAGCTGAGACATTTTTTTGAAATTTTGAAAGCCGAAACAGAGTAAATGGGAAAGAAAATGGGGGATGTGTTAACTATAGCGGAGAAGCAGGTTTTGATCGGTCTCTGAAAGGAAGTCGTCCCGCGTAAATGGCGTTTCATTACCATATATATGGGTTTTATTTTTTGGAACAAAATTTTTTCAACAGTTTAAGAAGGAATATTAATAAACAAGTGTTAATTATATTTTTTTACACTTGAATAAGATCACAATTTTATTTTTTTACACTTGATGATGTTATGAAGTATCTCAATATTACCCTAGTAAACCCTAACCATTCATTCATCATCATCATCATCAATCATCATCATCATCATCAATCATCATTATCATTCATTCATCATCATCATCAACCCTAATAAACCCTAATTCATCAAATGAAAACTAGAAAACCCTAATAAACCCTAGTAAACCCTAACCATTCATTCATCATCATCATCAATCATCATCATCATCAATCATCATTATCATTCATTCATCATCATCCTCAACATCATCATCAACCCTAATAAACCCTAATCCATCATAGGAAAACTAGAAAACCCTAATAAACCCTAGTAAACCCTGACCTTTCATCATCATCATCATCAATCATCATCATCATCAATCATCATTATCATTCATTCATCATCATCCTCAACATCATCATCAACCCTAATAAACCCTAACAAACCCTAATTCATCACATGAAAACAAAAAACCCTAATAAACCCAAGTAAACCCTAACCATTCATTCATCATCATCATCAATCATCATCATCATCAATCATCATTATCATTCATTCATCATCATCCTCAACATCATCATCAACCCTAATAAACCCTAATAAACCCTAATCCATCATATGAAAACTAGAAAACCCTAATAAACCCTAGTAAACCCTAACCATCCATTCATCATCATCATCAATCATCATCATCATCAATCAACATTATCATTCATTCATCATCATCCACAACATCATCATCAACCCTAATAAACCCTAATCCATCATATGAAAACTAGAAAATCCTAATAACCCCTAGTAAACCCTAACCATGCATTCATCATCATCATCAATCATTATCATTCATTCATCATCATCCTCAACATCATCATCAACCCTAATAAACCCTAATAAACACTGATAAACCCTAACCCGCATATGAAAACTAGAAAACCCTAATAAACCCTAGTAAACCGTATCCATTCATTCGTCATCATCATCAATCATCAATCATCATTATCATTCATTCATCATCATCATCAACATCATCATTAACCCTAATAAACCCTAATAAACCCTCATAAACCCTAATCCATCATATGAAAACTAGAAAACCCTAATAAACCTTAACCATTCATTCATCATCATCATCAATCATCATTATCATTCATTCATCATCACCCTCAACATCATCATTAACCCTAATAAACCCTAATAAACCCTAATCAATCATATGAAAACTAGAAAACCTTAATAAACCCTTGTAAACCCTAACCATTCTTTCATAATCATCATCATCAATCATCATCATCATCAATCATCATTATCATTCATTCATCATCATCATCCTCAACATCATCATCAACCCTAATAAACCCTAATCCATCATATGAAAACTAGAAAACCCTAATAAACCCTAGTAAACCCTAACCATTCATTCATCATCATCATCAATCATCATTATCATTCATTCATCATCATCCTCAACATCATCATCAACCCTAATAAACCCTAATCCATCATATGAAAACTAGAAAACCCTAATAAACCCTAGTAAACCCTGACCATTCATCATCATCAACATCATCAATCATCATTATCATTCATTCATCATCATCCTCAACATCATCATCAACCCTAATAAACCCTAACAAACCCTAATTCATCACATGAAAACAAAAAAAAACCCTAATAAACCCAAGTAAACCCTAACCATTCATTCATCATCATCATCAATCATCATCATCATCAATCATCATTATCATTCATTCATCATCATCCTCGACATCATCATCAACCCTAATAAACCCTAATAAACCCTAATCCATCATATGAAAACTAGAAAACCCTAATAAACCCTAGTAAACCCTAAACATCTATTCATCATCATCATCAATCATCATCATGATCAATCAACATTATCATTCATTCATCATCATCCACAACATCATCATCAACCCTAATAAACCCTAATCCATCATATGAAAATTAGAAAATCCTAATAACCCCTAGTAAACCCTAACCATGCATTCATCATCATCATCAATCATTATCATTCATTCATCATCATCCTCAACATCATCATCAACCCTAATAAACCCTAATAAACCCTGATAAACCCTAACCCTCATATGAAAACTAGAAAACCCTAATAAACCCTAGTAAACCCTATCCATTCATTCGTCATCATAATCAATCATCAATCATCATTATCATTCATTCATCATCATCATCAACATCATCATTAACCCTAATAAACCCTAATAAACCCTCATAAACCCTAATCCATCATATGAAAACTAGAAAACCCTAATAAACCCTAACCATTCATTCATCATCATCATCAATCATCATTATCATTCATTCATCATCACCCTCAACATCATCATTAACCGTAATAAACCCTAATAAACCCTAATCAATCATATGAAAACTAGAAAACCTTAATAAACCCTTGTAAACCCTAACCATTCTTTCATAATCATCATCATCAATCATCATCATCATCAATCATCATTATCATTCATTCATCATCATCATCCTCAACATCATCATCAACCCTAATAAACCCTAATCCATCATATGAAAACTAGAAAACCCTAATAAACCCTAGTAAACCCTAACCATTCATTCATTCATCATCATCATCAATCATCATTATCATTCATTCATCATCATCCTCAACATCATCATCAACCCTAATAAACCCTAATCCATCATATGAAAACTTGAAAACCCAAATAAACCCCAGTAAACCCTAACCATTCATTCATCATCATCATCATCATCAATCATCATTATCATTCATTCATCATCATCCTCAACATCATCATCAACCCTAATAAACCCTAATCCATCATATGAAAACTAGAAAACCCTAATAAACCCTAGTAAACCCTAACCATTCATTCATTCATCATCATTATCAATCATCATCATCATCAATCATCATTATCATTCTTTCATCATCATCCTCAACATCATCATCAACCCTAATAAACCCTAATCCATCATATGAAAACTAAAAAACCCTAATAAACCCTAGTAAACCCTAACCATGCATTCATCATCATCATCATCAATCATCATTATCATTCATTCATCATCATCCTCAACATCATCATCAACCCTAATAAACTCTGATCAACCCTAATCCATCATATGAAAACTAGAAAACCCTAATAAAACCTAACCGTTCATCATCATCATCAATCATCATCATCATCAATCATCATTATCATCAACATCATCATCAACTCTAATAAAGCCTAATAAACCTAATAAACCCTAATCAATCATATGAAAACTAGAAAACCCAAATAAACCCTAGTAAACCCAAACCATTCGTTCATCATCATCATCAATCATCATCATCATCAATCATCATTATCATTCATTCATCATCATCCTCAACGTCATCATTAACCCTAATAAACCCTAATTCATCATATGAAAACTAGAAAACCCTAATAAACCCTAGTAAACCCTAATAAACCCTAATAAACCCTAACTTTTTGGATTTTTTTTAAATTTTTAAGGAAAGATATGAAAATTATAAAAAATATAAAATCTGTTTGTCTTTTTAAGTTTTATGATCATCATTATCATCAATCATCATCATCAACCATCATTCATCAATCATGTAATATCTTATTCAAATATTATCATGTAATATCTTTATTAGGTTATTCATATGCTATGTACATTATTCAAATTTTAATCTGATATAATTTACACTTGTTTATTAATATTCCTTCTTCAACGTTTGAAATTTTTTTATCCATATCATAAAACCGACATATTTGGTAAATATTTGTTATCAACAAAAATCTTAAATTTATGTTAATAATTTTTTTTAAAATATCAAAACGCATGAATATAACCATTCGTGTTCGATGAAGTATTCGGTTGTAAAGTAGATATACTATTGTTTTATGAAGATATAGTTAATACGTGTCACTTTGTGGAATAAACCAGGGGAGCGACCAAGTTCGGGGGAGAAACATTAATGGTTGCTTTAAAATTCAATGTTACATTTTTTATAACAAATTTTTACAACTGATACAAAATGCAAAAGAAAGTTTTTTTCTGGTCTGGTACGAAATGGAAAGGTAATCAGGTACCTGCATCTTTGCATGTCACCAAGCATGTCAGCGCAGTTCACTACACATTGGACATGCCGTCCTCGACTTGCAAAAACAAGCGCATAACGCATTTAATGCATGTAATGATTTCAATTTAAAACCTTCACACCGTCGTCGAGTTTGTCAATTCGATTTTTTATAAAGGATGAGATTTCATCTTTTTACTAGTGCGGTAATAAAGAGACAAGTTTAATATTAAATAATATTTTTAGACACATTTCATAATATAATAAGAGTATGAATATGGGTATGAATATCAATAATCATAATACTAATATTCATAATATAATAAAGAGACAAGTTGAATATTAAATAATCTTTAACCCATGCATGCATAAATATCAATAATCATAATAATAATATTCTTATTACAAACATCAACCATATAGATAAGTATAATGTATCAAATATATATAGAAATTGTTCAAACGATCAGATCTAGACGTCAATAAATATCCTTACTAATTAAAAATCTTGAAGGCGAGATAGGGTGTCATCAATCTTCTCCATCAATTGCATCGATAGTTGTTTGACCGACTCGAGGATTTCGTAATTCTTGCCCAATTGGTTTTTCATCATCTCTTTCTCCTTCCTTCCATCATCTGTTGGCGGTTTTAGAGGCATGTTTTTCATTAGATCTTCTTGTACTTCGATTTCTTCTGCTATTAGAGACTTTGTTCCTTCTACCCAGACAAATTGTTTTCTATAGTAATACAGTTCTCGTTGGATTTCTTGCTTGGTTACTTGTGATTTCATCATGTCTTGATCATGTTTTGATGAAGAGACCATCTTTTAATTTGTACTAATTAACGAATGTATGTTTACTATATGCTTGAGAATGGTAAACCGTTTGTGTTTGAAGGTATATATAGAGGTGGTTAGGTTTCCAATTTAATTAATGTGGCCGTTGTGGCCAATATGGTTAATCATTATTTCAGTAAGATATATGTGTGTTGTACGCGTTTATTTAATGCTATGGGATAGGATGATGAATTAATCGGTTTAATTTGTAACGGGCATTTAATTATAACGTACCCATCTGATCATATTCTTAGCCGTAAAACTTTTATGAAATCATTAGTTTGCATTTAAATATGATAGAATGATTTGGTTTAGCAATTAATAAATGATTCATTGAATACATGTCATAGTCTAAATATAAGTATTTTTTTTAGTGAAATTGTTTTTGTTCTTACGTTTTATTCATACTAATCTTCCTACGTACCCAACTTAAATCATGACACGTGTCATAATTTCACATTGTTTATATTCTACTATAAATATATTGGCTTGTACGTTCATAGGTACGGTTATAAAAAAACTATTCGATAGCGCGAATTTTTCCCTCTCAAACGTTCTTCTTCTTCCAAACTTTCTGCAGGAATGGATAATGATCAAAGGCGTGATATTGCGAAGAAGTGAAACAATATGCAAGAAAGTACACAAAGAACAAATATAATATGGTTTGGAAAGCGAAGAGTCAGATGTTGAATGTACGATGTCATATCAAGGCAAAATAAAACTGCCAAGCCTGCTTTTTAGAGACCGAAGAAAATTTGAAACCCTACATTCCAAGTAACTTCTACACAGAACATCTTCAAACCATCAACAAAGAGATTGAGTTCTGGAACGATGTTCATGATCGGATGGAGAGGATCCGGTCAATAATGGCAACACAGGTTGAAGCTTTGGATGATTTTCTTATGTTTCGATAAGATTTTTGTTATGTTTAAAAAGTTATATATGTATTTGGTAATTTGGTTGATTTCAGACAATATTATGTAGGAGGATGGTTAAATTAATTGTATATGCATGGTTAACTTAATTAAATAAATATATTAATATGCTTTACGTATTAAATGGCCATATTTTGTGGTTTGTAACTCGTTTAATCATACATACATATAAATCTTCATTATCTATTCAACAAAAGATGATTTAGTTCTTTATATTTTAAAAAAAAATTATGATATTTGGTTTTTTTTAATTATATATGTTGTAATATGCAACAATTCTCCTGATGAAGTAGGAAAAAATATGTACGAATGAAATTAGTGATCCTTGTCATAAAATATTGTTACTTTTAATAAAATGAACATTGTCACGATTTCATTCAAGAAAATATATCTCTAAAATTTTTTGAATGACGTTGCGTGTTTTCGTCTCCCCAGAAATTATGTCATAATTACCTTTCATCTTATTTTGTAGGAGAATAATCCCCCTCTACGAGGTTGTCTATTTATTTTAATGTTTGATTTGATAGATAGAAGTGTTTCGAATATGGACTTAAAAACAGACATTAATAGCCACAATTTTTAAATAGTTTTCACACCATTTAATATGCATTTAATTATGTATATGTACTCAACTTTTATAATTTGTGAATTTAATATTGTATTATAATAAAATTCTTTTTATAATCTTACCAACAACAATTAAGTAACATAAGATTAGAAGTAAAAGCCTAAATTAAATTAAGATTAAAATAGTGCATGGGTCGAGCATTGAGCTTTAATATTTTAGTATTATTAAAAAAAGAACTGAGAAAAAAGGTCTTAGTCTGTGAGTACTAATAATATAATAGAAATGAAACAAAGCCATAAAAAATTAAATTGAAAATGAGTGTAGAGAAAAGTCTGAGTCTCAGACTGGGCATGTCGTCCTTGAGTTGCAAATTAAAACAGGCGCATTAATCCCTGTAATCATATCAAGTCGAGAACTGCACGTTGTTGGAGATTTTGTTAATGCGAATCAATTATAATTGATGCGATATCAGATTTGTTTTACATATTGATTTATTATTAAATTAATTTTTTGGATATATATGTGAGTTTTTAGGGTTTGCAAGGATATATACGTAATTTAAATGTTTATAAAGATATATGCGTAATTTATAATGTTATATAAACGAAATTGTGCCTTTTTTAGTTCTAATATATTTATTGATGCAAGTTATTTTTTATGTGCGAAATTGTTTTTTAATGCGGATTATTGGGACGTAATTATATCAGGTGCAGCCAAAACGTCGTAATTTATCCTTTGAGACAGTTAGGGTTTAGGGTGCAACCAAAACGTCGTAATTAATTTGTTATATGCTTTATTAAGTTGTACGATCAGGTACAACCGGAATAACTTCTTTTTGTATATAAATACCTACACAGCTACACCCGCTAATCATCTCTCCCACCATATTTCCAAATCAACCATCAAAAAATATACCAGATGGCTCCCGAGAAATCAATCATCCTTGACGCTTGCATGAGAAATATCGCCACCTACATAATTACATAATAGTGGATAATCTCATTTCCCCTGTTACCAGGCAACTAATGGAACAAATCGAAGAACTGGAGAAAATTCGTGAAGAGGCGAACGACATCGGGCGTGGGTATGGACCCGTGTCCATAGAAGCCATACTCCGGTACTCCCTGATAGACTCAAAGGATAGGGTCATTAAAGCCCTCCGGGAGGTTGTCGACGCCCGTTTCTTTCTCAAAGGGCTACTGAGAAATGAGAAGGAGAGGCTCGACAACCTCTGAGTCGTTGGGCCGGTTCCGGGCATGAAGCTTCTGGTGGCGTAGCCATTGATGGGGGGGGGGGGTTAGTCGTAATGTTTTTTTTTTATTTTTATGTAAAATTTTACATCCTCTGGGTGTAAAATTTATGTTATATATATATATATATATATATATATATATATATATATATATATATATATATATATATATATATATATATATATATATATATATATATATATATATATATATATATATATATATATAATGAATGTTATGTTTTATCTATGTGTGATGCCATCGATTATTTTTAGGATGTTTTTATTTGATCGGTCTGGTGATGAAGTTATACACGTAAAATGAAAAAAAATCATTAGAGTAAGAATCGAATGGTTTTGTGATAACTGTCGGATTTAAAACACATCGATGAATAGATCTTACCACTTCGACCAAAGGCCTCATCCGTTTTGTGATAATTGTCGAAAAAAAATCATTAGAGTAAGAATCGAATGGTTTTTATTTGATCGGGGGGGTTAACATCTTACCACTTCGACCAAAGGCCTCATCCGAACACCTCAGTTTTTTATAGTAAAGTTCATTACTTTTGAAATAGATATTAAAAATTCTCATGCGAAATATGAATGTCGTTTCAAAATGCCAAGATCAGGATTCGAACACTGATCGTGGGCCAAGATTCTTGGCTGTGGGGGGGTAACATCTTCCCACTTCGACCAAAGGCCTCATCCGTTTACAACTGATTCGTAATAAATACATAGTATAAATTACGTTGACTTTTACTCTTTGGTGATTTTATTTTGTTTATTGGTGCGGTTTTTTAAATTATGGGTGTGTATTAAACTTCCCTGCCCTTTTTCGATATATTTGGTGCGTTTTTTTTTTTTTTTTTTTTTTTTTTTTGGTGCTACTTAAAAGTTCATTGCCTTTTCATGTTGTACCATAAGTAATTTAATGCCATTTTCATATTAAATAGAAGAGAATGAAATTTTTAATAATACATCCTGTATACATGAACAAGATAACGCCATTTCATGTTGTCATACTTGCAAATATATGAAAAGGTCTCCATGCCAATGTTTTTATTAAATATTACAAAAATCTTCCAACTAATTATGTAATTTCAATATCTTCCATGTCAGGTCGTACATGTGTGGTTCTGCGCATGTTATCAAAATTTCCCTCTTGAAAACCTACCAAAAATGGTGGTAGATCGTCAAAGTGATCGTACGCTTCCATGTCGAAAACATTATCAACATCAAGAATACGTCGTTTACGTTGCAAGACAATGTGTCTATTTGCTTTGATCGGGTCTTCGACATAAAAAACTTGTGTTACATGTTTTGCGAGAACGAATGGTTCATCTACATAGCCCTTAGTTCGAAGGCCGACAAGTGTAAAACCATAATCGTCGATTTTAACATCTGTACGGTTATTGACCCACTCACATCTGAAAACTAGAAAAATCAAGTCACAATAATTCAATTCCCAAATTGATTGTATCACACCGTAGTAAGAATATCTGGCGATTCTTATCAACGTATCAAGATCCTGTCTATCGAATTCGGTTGTTGATGCTGTCACCGTAACGCCTCTATTCTGCACTATACATTTGGCATCTTGGTTTTTGGTGTAAAACGTGTAACCGTTGATGTCGTAGCCTTGGTAAGAATGTACTCTACATTCTGGACCTTGTCCCAATTTCGACACGGTTTCATCAACGTTACCTGTTCTTGTATTCTCTTTCAGCCACCTCGCTAACTCTCCGTTTTGTTTTTTTGCGTACCACATTCGATCCTTACCCCGGGTGGCTTGACTTTAATATGTCCATGTGTTTGGCAATGTATGACGCAATACATGTCATGTGTCGTACAACCACTAAATGTGCAAGTTGCAAGTCATCAAAGGATGGCATGATAATTTTATCACCAACCCCTCCCTTACCATGAAGTCGACCCGAATGACGACTTGTAGGAACACCAATGCTTTCAACACCTTCCATATAGCCTGTGGACAAAAATGATATTATTATATTGCAAATTAATATATAAAATAATTAGAGTAATATGATGTTGACAAGATTACCTTGGCAGAACTCCATCACCTCTTCAGACGTATACCGTTCAATCATACTGCCCTCGGGTCGATTGCGGTTTCTCACATAACCTTTTAAGATACTCATGTACCTTTCAAAAGGGTACATGTATCGGAGGAACACAGGACCACATGCCTTGATCTCTTGGACGATATGAGCTATCAGATGAACCATTATATCAAAAAACGAGGGCGGAAAGTGCATCTCTAGTTCACAAAGGGTAAGAATAACGTCGTTTTGCCATCGGTCCAAATCTTAGACATCAATAACCTTTGAATGAATGTTGTTAAAAAAATAAACAAAGCTTTGTGATTGTGTGTCGGACGTCGGGTTGCAAAATACCGCGAATTGCGATTGGGATCATATGTGTCATCAAAACGTGGCAATCATGAGACTTCATTGGAAGCAATTTATTGTCTTTCAAGGACACAAATCTTTTGATGTTCGAGGAATAATTTGATGGAACCTTGATAGCATGTAAACATTGACAAATCTTTTGTTGTTCTGCTTTTGATGTGTTATAACAAGCAGGTGGCAGACGATAACCTCTGGTTGTTTTTTCGGTAGCAAGATCTGTACATATTCCCATGATGACCATGTCTTTTCGGACCTTAATCTCGTCTTTAGTTTTGTTTTTAATATCTAATAATAAGCCTGTCAAGCTCTCGCAGACGTTTTTTTCTATATGCATAACATTTAGACAATGTCAAACATCTAAATGTCTCCCGTAAGGTAATTCAAAAAAGATTGACCTTTTTTCCAGAGGGATTTTGGATTATTTTTATATTTTATCCCTAACACAACTTTTATGTCTTTAACTCGGGAAAATGCATCAAATCGTCGCTTCATCCTTCTGACCATAACAGTTCCGTCAAACTCGATAGTCATTTTCCTAAAACGATGATTCATCGGAAGGAATTCTCGATGTCCCATGTATACACCCTTTTTGCAGTTTTCTAACCATAGCCAGGTTGTTTCTTCTTCACAAACAGGACATGCCTTCTTACCCTTGGTTCTGTAGCCTGACAAGTTACCGTAACCAGGAAAATCACTTATTGTACAAAAAATCATGGCCCGCAGTCGATAATGTTCTTTTTTATACGCATCATATACTTCGACACCCGTCCTCCAAAGAGTTAATAAGTCATCAATCAAAGGGGTCAAATACACATCAATATCGTTACCGAGCTGAGTCGGACCCTGAATCAACAACGACATCATGATGTATTTCCTTTTCATGCATAACCATGGTGGAAGATTGTAAATGCATAAAAGAACCGGCCACGTACTATGATGACTGCTGATGTTTCCGAAAGGATTGATCCCGTCCGAACTAAGCCTAAACCGTAAGTTTCGCATCTCGTTTCCAAAATCGGGATACTTCTTATCGATGTTTCTCCACTGAGGCGAATCCGCAACATGCCTCAGTTTATTGTCGGATACCCGTTCGTCCGAATGCCAACGGACTAACTTTGCTTCCTTTTCGTCTGAAAACAACCTTTTCAGTCTTGGTATGATAGGAAGATACCATAGCATTTTAGCCGGAGGTCCATTTTTTGTCATATTGTCATCAACTTCCTCGTCCTTATTTTTCCTTTTATACCTTGATGACTCACAGACAACACATTTATGAGCATTTTCGTGCTCCTTTCTGAACAACATGTAATTATTTGGACATGCATGTATTCTTTCCACTTCCAATCCCATGGGACACATTAATTTTTTTTGCTTGGTATGTGGAAAGTGGTAATCCATTGTCTTCCGGAAGCAAGTCATGCAAAAGCTCTAATAGACTTGTAAAACTTTTGTCGCTCCATCCGTTTTTCAACTTTAAGTTCATCAACTTCAACACCGCATCAAGTTTCATATATTTAGAACCATTATATAAGGGTGTTTCTGCTTCTTCAAATAGACGGTTTAACTTCCCTCGTTCATCATCACCCATATTTGTCTACATGTCATCAAACATTTCTTTGAAATTCTTGTTGGGCTCATTTGAGTTTTGATCATCGTCGTTAGTTGGTACTCTGTTATCATTACTTGGTAAATTGCTTGACGATGTGATACAATCAGCTTGTGATTCTCCATGTCTTGACCAACAAGTGTAATTAGGCATAAAACCATTTGCTATCAAATAAAACTCTATTGAACCCGCATCAGTAAAATATGTGAAGTTCTTACATTTGTTGCAAGGACAACAAATCGTCCGCCTTCCATTCTTTTCAGTATCTGCTTTAGCAACACTAACAAAATATTCAACTCCCTTGATATAATCTCTGGACATAGGTGAAGTTTCGTACATCCAAGAATAACGATCCATCTGAAAATTAAAATAAACAACATTTAAGGAATGTTTCTGTTATTCGGTTCATAAATGTTTGAAATCTAGGTTTCAGTTGTCGAGAGTTATATAACGAAATTAATAAAGGTTTGATATAAACTCACCTTAACCATAGAGAAGTAAATGCAACCGGCTTTAATGAAGTGAGGTAAATGCAACCAGACGGCAGGTGATCTTGAAGAAGAAGGAGAAGTTTGATCGAACGAGGACTTAATAAAAGCCCCAAATTTATTGTATTTAAATTACAATCGATTTTTAATGCTATCCAAACTTACCATAGTAAAAAAAACATTTTAATAGTGCTACATGGGCTTAGGCTTACCACATGGGCTTAGTCTGTCATTTGGGCTTAGCCTGACACATGGGCTTAGTCTGCCTTTGGACAAACATCAAGTCAAATCCAAAAAATGTCGTTTTAAAGGTGCGATTGTAAACATTCGCATTCAAAGAGCACGGTTTTTAAGGTGCGATTGTAAACTTTTGCATAAAAATAAGATTTTAATAGTGTCATTGGACAAACTGCACTAATAAAAGAAGTTTTAATGCGATTATAAGTTATCGCATCAACAAATGACGTTTTAAAGGTGCGATTGTAAACTATCGCAGTAAAAAAGCACGGTTTTAAAGGTACGATTGTAAACTTTCGCAGTAAAAATAAGGTTTTAATAGTGCCATTAGACGAACCCGCATTAAGTAAACAATTTTTAATACGATTAAAAGTTAGCGCATCAACAAACGTTATAAATGATGCGGTTTCTGCTTTTATCGATGCGATATAATTGTTTTTTCACTTTATAATGCGGTTTATCATGTTAAACCGCATCAACTAAAAAAAACCCCTTGCACCAACAAATCAATTTTGTAGTAGTGAGATGGTATGGATAAACCAAAAAAATCAAAGTAAACTTCCTTTTTACGTAAAAAATTTTAACTTGTCAATCCGTTATTATCACGGGTTTATAACCTAGTTATTTAATAAGACAATGATACTTCTTTAAAGTTTGAAATAATATATTTCTTTCAAAGTTTATCCAATAAGAATATTATTTATTTATATTTGTTACATAAATAAGACTAACTTATTAGTTTATTAATAATGCTTAAGTAATATGAAAGCGTCAAATCTTACCTTTTCATCACATATTTTTATTACTGTAAATATATATTTTTTAATAACGATGATAAATTAATAGAAATATAGATTGTATATTTATAATAAAAATATTATCCTTGTTATTAAGGAAAGTGGAAAATGAGAAGCCAGTTTCACCCTTAAGTTTATTTAAAGCAAATTAGAATAATATAAATAGAAGTGATTTAGATGAAACGATGCCTCTACAAATATTTTTCCAAAGTGGCTGCGGATGCAATGATTTCGTTGGGAACCTAAAAGATATTAGAATCTAGCATCATCATAATATGAATAATACAATACATTATCTTCATAGCAACCTTTACAAAATGGTATAAAATAAGACAAGCGTTAGCCTCTATCATACACTCTTTGCATATTTCTGTTTGTACCTGGATAGCAATGGCGAGTAGGGGACGCGAAGCACAGCAATTGGTATTGATCTAGGAACAACTAATTCTTGTGTTGCTGTATGGAAAAACGGTCGAATCGAGATCATAAACAATGACCAAGGCAATCGAACGACGCCATCTTTAGTTGCTTTCACTAATGCTGAACGGCTAGTTGGTGATGGTGCCAAGAATCAAATTGTAAAGAACGCTTCTAATACTGTATTCAGTAAGTTTTACACTTTTGATGGTTTAAATTTGTTTTTGCATATCACATATTTTTATCGCATGGCTGACTTGGTATGGAATTTTAGATGCGAAAAGGTTGATTGGCAGGAGGTTCAGTGAAGTCACGGTGCAGGAAGACATAAAGTTGTTGCCATTTAGAGTCATACAAGGGCCTAGCGACATGCCAAAAATTGTGGTTACTGACAAGGGTAATGAGCAACAATTTTCTACGGAAGAAATCTCCTCAATGATTCTTGCCAAGATGAAAGAAGTTGCAGAGGCATATATATATAGGCGACACTGTAAAAAATGCTGTCATCACAGTCCCGGCCTATTTCAATGATCTTCTGCGTCAAGCAACCAAGGATGCTGCAACTATTGCTGGCTTAAATGTTATGCGCATGATCAATGAGCCAACAGCAGCGGCAATTGCGTATGGTATAGACACTATATTGGGACTTACTGGAAAGAGGAATGTGCTTATATTTGATCTCGGTGGTGGCACTTTTGATGTCTCTCTTCTCACCATTGATGAAGTAGGTAAGCGGTTTGAGGTTAACACATGTGTTGATGATTTTAAGAAGAAATGGGACAAGGATCTGACTGGGAAAAAAAGAGCTTTAGGAAGGCTGAAAGCTGAGTGTGAGAAAGCTAAAAGAATTCTATCGTATGCTACTCATGCTTCACTTGAACTAGAGTTGTTGCTCGATGGTATTGATTTTTCTATGGAAATTAGTCGTGCCAAATTCGACGAGCTTAATATGAGTTTGTTTACAGAGTGTATTGAGCAAGTGGAGATATGTTTAGCGAATGCGAAAATGACCAAAGGAAGTGTAGATGAGGTGATTCTTGTTGGTGGGTCAACTAGGATACCAAAGATCCAACGTATGTTGCAGGAGTTCTTTGATGGTAAGGAGCTATGTAAGAAAATCAACCCGGATGAAGCTGTCGCTTATGGGGCGGCACTTATGTCTGCAAAGTTATGTGGTGAAACTACAAATATGGTAAAGGAGTTAATGGTATTTGATATCACCCCCTTATCACTAGGTATTAAGACAAAGGGTGATATAATGTCCGTTGTTATCCAAAGGAATACTCCTATACCTACGAAGAAGACAGCCAATTTTGTAACATGCGAAGACAACCAAACTTCTGTGGTGATGGCTGTGTACCAAGGCGAACTGTCTAAATCTACTGACAACTATTTGTTGGGATCATTTACAGTTTCTGGAATTCCACTTGCTCCTAAGGGAGTCCCACTAATTGAGGATTGCTTTGAAATTGATGATAGTGGTATCCTCACAGTTACAGGCTTACAGCGAAGGTAGTATCCAGTGGAAAGACGGAAAAACTTACTGTTACCAATCTTGGTGGAAGGTTGTCGAAGCATGAGATTGAGAAAATGGTGGAAGATGCTGAGAAGTTCAAGCTCAAGGACCAAGAGTACAAGAGGAAAGCAGAAGCATACAATGCCTTGGAGGATTGCATATATCACTTAAAGAAGAAGATCAAAAGTAGTTATATGACCCCAAATGAAGGGATGCTGCATTATGCAATTGATGATGCAATGAAATGGCTCTCTGATAGCAAAGTTGCTGCTGTTGACGAGATTGAACGCAAGAAGAAGAAGCTGGAGTCCATGTTCAGGCTTTTCCCTTGACTAAGATGCTGGTGTTATTTTTTGCATATGGGACTTTGATGTGCTGAATTTTGGTATGTAATATCTGATGTATTGTAGCACATATGTTTCCTACTCTCTCTATTATAGTTTAATGCTAAGGTAATTATATTAAACTGGATTCTCAAGCAAAGATTATAAAAAGATGGTCAAATTAACAAGGCTTTTAAACTGGTTGCAGGGTTTTTTGACTCTTGATCGATTTCACTTAAAGTAGCTTGACATGCACTTAACACAAGAGCTTGTTGGACAAGCACTTTGTGAATTCATACCTATAATTTAACTATATGCAAACTGGATGGTCAAGGCCTTGTTTGGAACCAAAGTCCGTCACAAGCTCAATTACGTTACAAGTTGGGGCTAGCTCACTTGGCTAACAATGAGTGTTACTAATATGGAGGTCCAGGGTTCAAACCTTGACACTAACATAACAAGGAGTAATTTAGGAGTAGGATAGATTTGATGTTCTAAAAAAAAAAACGTAATAAATGCAACCTTGTGATGTAACATTGATAGAGGTTGAATTACAACTTTTGTACATCAAAATAGAGAGTTCGCGACGTAATCATCGTGAGATTTATTACCATTTTACCATGCAACAACCTAGTTACCTAGCTACTCATCGTGAGATTTATAGTTTTATACGATTTGCCCTTGACATCATGCAATAATTAAAATTTTAAAATCCATATCCGGAGGTAAAAGGTTTATATGTAATGTTAATTAATTTTTAGACTATATTAAATTAATTTGTGTGAGCTTTACTATTATTTGTATCTAATGTTGTATATTATAACAACGATAACGTTTTAAAAACTAAAAATATATGGAATGTTGCTGCAGCACTGGCACAAACAATTAGACTATTAGAGTAAGTAATGTAGAACATAGAATTGTTACCATAGTTTAGTGTTAAAACACCTAGTTTGTTGGCCATGCAACATGTCAATTAAATTACTAATTTATAGTCATAGATTATACTTCTAAATCCTATTTTGCTAGGAATTATTTGTTCAAGCTAACGCAACACTTTTGTGAAAAGTGCTGCATTTTCTATTGCACAATCTTTTATTTAAGGGAGAATTTCATATATATCCTTAAAAATGCATCTAATTATGCCTATATTCTTATGAAATTGTAAATTACATATATATCCTTAAAAACTCTCATATATATCCAAAATTTGATATAATGATTAATAATCTTTTTAAAAATAAAAACAAGTTATATTTACATCAAATAATACCAAATTTACTAAAATACCCCTATCTATAATCCTATCACAATACTTCCAAAATTGAATCCTTATTCATGTCTTCACTGATCACGACAACCAAATCGGCAACTCCTTCAAAATTGGAATTGATCACGTTGACATCTCCCATCTTCAAAATTGGAACTGATCACATCGACATCTCTTTCACGATTCCAATTGATTACAAACCTAAATCAATGCAGCAATGATCGATTACTCTTTGATCTGAAATTGAGATTGTATATGAAAGGGCAATAGGTATTTGTGGAATTAGTTTATTCAGTCGAGTATCTTAATTCTTCTACTCGTATTCATCTTTCATGCATCTAAATACATTTTAGCAATTGCATTTCATTAGAAATCAAATCAACAGTAGCAAGTAGCAATGGTCAATAAGTAACAGTAGACTTATGTTAGTATGTTTAAATGTTTTGTATTATCATTTGATTAATCTAGAATTTTGTTATCTCAAAAACTTTTGCAGTAAAATTAAGATGGATGATATGGTTGATATGACTATCGGTGATTCTTTAACACCATGATGGGAGACAATGATGTAATCACCGATAATTGAGTAAGTTTATATATGTTTTATTGACATAGATCATTGGATTTTAGTAGTTTTTTACATTCAATTCATGTTTTCCTATTTGTTTTTATTGGGATTCGATCACATAAACACATGCAGCGGAAGACAATCAAAGATCAAATTACATATATTCTATGAACATTGTTCAGGATCATGCAATTCATAACAGTTATTGCTACTTAAAACTTAAAAAGAATATAGCTCAGCAAGTCTCCTTCTTTGTGTTCTAGTCAAGGCCATGATTACAAGGGATGATCAGGATCCAAAGTAGAATCCCTCTAGTGATTCACACCAGTGATCTCCAGAAAACCAAACAGATCAGAAGCAAAGAACTCTAACCCTAGAGAGGGAAGATTTTTCCCATAAAGGAAGAGAATGAGGAGGTTGGCAGCTCACTTGAGGCTTAGGATGCCTTAGGGTTGAACCCCAAAACCTCTATTTATACTGCATGTGCTCCTAAGGTTTCAAACTTAGGAGCCTTTTAGCGGTCGCACCCCCTGGACTTGTTATCTTTGATTAAACCTTTAATCAATTACAATCCAGTCCCTTTAATTGATTCTAAAATAATTCTAGATTAATTTATCAATTAATTTATTGATCTAGTTTCTAATTAATTTATTTCTCAATAAATTAATAAATTAATCATCATTTCTTTTATTTTCGACTCTATTTATTTTTCTCGGTCGTGAGGGCAACCCAAATGACCCTGCTATTATTAGAAATATTACCACAAGTTGAAGACCTTGGACAGTATTCCAACAGTTTTTCATTATCATGCAAGTGGCGTCTAGTTACAAACTTAAACTGAAATATGGAGGTTTCTTTCGTTTAGCAAGAAATTCATGTAGGAATGTATATTGTTTTGGATTTCAAAAATCTATTTACATAGACACATACCCATACAACTTGAGTGATTTAGTTGAGGAGGTGAAGAAGCATTATCCATCAAAGAGTGAACTTGTTTTGTTAATACTTTTTGTTGACAATTATGCAAAAGAGCAATCTTTTATTCAACTTGATTCTCATGAGAACTTCATGGTGATGCTTAGCATGTATAAGGAGGAAAAAGTAGTAACAACTTATATGACTGTGGAAGAATTTATATAACAGAGTATAAAAGTTTCTTTATGTAATATACATTAATCTAGTCGTGTAAATCCTTATATTAACCCAAGTATATTTTTTTGGTATGGTCGTGAGGATGAATTTATAGATGTTCTGATGATGAAAATGATTCAGACTCAAATTGTCTGAGTGAAGAAAGTTATCATAGTTGTCACAGTACCGATAATGAGCATGAATTTTTGAGTTACGATTTGCGAAAATTATAGATATAGTAACAAAAGTCCAACCATACCCATGAATTCAAAATTTCCAAACGTGGTTTCTTTTAGAAGAGCTTTAAACCATTATGCATTAACTCATGAATTTGAATATTCCATTAAGAAAAGTGATCTCACACGACTTACAGCATGTTGCGATGATAAAAAGTGTAAATGGAGGATTCACGCTTCTCTTACTCAATATGGAGTTACTTTTGAAGTAAGTATATGATTTAAGAAATATGGAGAAACGTGATTGTTTTGTTAATACAATTATTTGTTTTTATATATACATTATTGCAGGTTAAGAAATTTATGGATACACATTCTTGTACTCGAAGCAACAAGTGTGGTAATAAGCATGCCACTCAAGGATGGATTGTTGAGGTAGTTACCGACAAGCTAAAATCTGATAGGGATGTATCTAGTGCCAACCTTAAAATATGGCTTATGAGATTCTACAATGTTGATGTACCATATATATGTGAGTCTTTAGATGAAAAGAACAAGCTTACAACGATATGTATGGAAGATGGATGATTCTTTCTTGAGAATTGATGATTTCAAAAAGGAAATAAGAAAAAGAAACCAGGGTAGTGTGGTTGAAATTGATTTTGGCACAAAGGGTGAGAAGACATATTTTTTACGATTTTTTATATCATTATCAGCTTCCTTTAACGGGTTTCTTGATGGTTGTCGTCCTTACATTAGGCTTGATGCTTGTCATTTGAAAGGGAAGTTCAATTGTGTATTGGTTGCTGCCACAAGTGTTGATGGTAATAATCGCATGTTTACAGTAGCATATGATGTGCTTGAATAGGAAAACAAAATATCATGGACTTGGTTTCTTGAGATGCTAAAAAAAGCGGTCGGTACACCAAATGGTCTTATCATATCATCAAACATGCAAAAAGGGTTGGAGGTTGCTATCACACAAATTTATCCTAATGTTAAGCACCGAGAATGCATAAGACACTTATAAAGAAACTTCAAGAAACATTTTCGAGGTGAATTCTACATGTTTAAACTATGGGGTGCTGCAAATACCTACTATCAAACGGCCGCCCGGAAGACCTGTGGGAGCATATAGAAACAAGTCAAAAAGTATACCTACCTATTATCAAACGGTCACTCGGAAGACCAAAAAAGAATAGAATTGTACCCGCTGATGAGTCTAAAAAAGACATAGGTGTCCACGTTGTTGTATGTATGGACACCATCAACGTGAAAGGTTTTCTGCAAATCTATGAACTAAAAACCCTAAGTTCACATGCAACCTAGATAGGATCTATGTTTTCTTTCTTTGAACATGTAACTAAATTCCTAAAGGCCAAACAAAATTTTCTAAAAGAAATAAATAAGAAAAACTAACCTTTTTGTTGTTTCTTGCAAGCTAAGAAACGCAAATGCCTTGCCTCAAATGAAGTCACACCTAGGGAGCCAGGGGAAATGGACGAAAAAATTCCAGAGAGAGTGAACAAGAAATGGCGCAAAATATATGGGGTATGGGACTCCCTATTTATAGTTTCCAACTAGCCAGTAGATAAGCCTTTAGAGATAAACATATTTTTGAATTCAAATAAGATAAACCTTTTATCTTACAATTCAAACTCTATTTATCCTAATATATCTAAAATCGAAAATATATATATTAATATATAATTTTCACTGGCCACTATACTTACTAAAATTGTCACTTACTCAACTATTGAATAACTACAATTTCAGTCCCTTCACCTTTAATTAGTTAAATTAATCACCAAATTAATTCCAATTAATTCCAATTAATTCCAGATTAATTTCTAATTAATTAATATAGTTTCTAATTAATATATTATCAATTTAATATATTAATAAACTATTTATTTAATTTCTTTTGATTTATTAATCACATAATAAATCAATCTTTCTCTCTACTAAACTTTCTACCAAACCTCCAGCTATGAGGACAACACAAATAGACTATGCTACTATTAATTAGGTAAATACTAATTATTAGTCATGGCTCAACACAACGGACATGGAAGAATTCAGTTCGACTTTCTAATACATCTCAAGCTTCTCATGAAACATTCGTGGTCCGCCTTTAAAAGGTTAACTAGTTATTATGCAATACTTTGTGTTTCAAGAAGACATATATCAAATTATTATAGAATGCTAACGATTATTATATTTCAGGGGACGGAAAAAACACAACGTTTAATGCTGATGATTAAAAACAAGAACTTGAAGTCATAAGTCCAGTTTAGAACTAAAAAGTCACAATTCCAGTTTAGCCATTTGTGGTTTTATTTTGGCATTTTACAAGTCTAGTTTAGAATATGAAATTGGTGGTTTTATTTTGAACATTTTGATTTTGTTATGTAATGAACCTATTTTTGGTCAAATAAAAAACATTTTTGTGATTAATTGGTGAAACGCATCAAAAGATATGCCAAACAATCAATATTATTTTTTCATGTATAAAACTATCAATTACAGCAATATGCTTTCATGTTATTTTCCTTATATAAAGTATTAAAAGTGTCAATTACAACAATATGCTTTCATGTTATTTGCTTTATATAAAGTACTAAAACTATCATTACAACTACTTTCATGTTATTTGTGTAACGAACACCCAAGCTTCAAGAAGTTAAAGAAATGCCAAACGACCAAGCTTATTTTGAGACTTTAGCCGGAACCGAAAATCAAAAATGAGAAAAGGAATAACAGTAAAAGAAATGAAATGTTGATGGGTTGAGATTTCATAATTTCAGGAATACAAAATTATCATTCTAGTAACTTGGTCAACATATTTAGAAATAAAAATGACATAAGTTCCCTAGCTATCAATTACAACAATATACTTTGCTAACATTTAACTAATTCTCTAAATATCTCAACTTCATAACTTGTTCTAGTTCTAGCACAATGGCACAATCGCCTTGTATGAAGTCCGGTAGCCCAATCCTCGTGAAGAACACCACTATTTCTCCCAGTGGCGGAACAAGAAATGTGAAGTAGGGGTGGCACCAAATTTTTTTTCTACAATATATTAAGACTTAAAAACAAACCAGGGCAGAGCTGGCCAGAGTACAAGCAAAACATGCAAAAACAGATAAAAAAACCTATACAACAATAGCAATGTACTTTAGACTAACAAAGAGGTTACAAGTTGAGTAGTCTTCAGCGACCAGTTGACATTTAGCTCTGATTTATCTATTACCTATTTTGATTCCAATTGATATCAAATTCATTATACATTTGAATGATCAAACTTGATCTGACTCATTGATAGCCCATAATCTAACCACAATCTGATATGCTGAATGAATTTCGAATTGGAACCCTAACTTGTTCTCATGACAGAGAAAATGCATTGCGTTTAGAAGAGAAGGAGAAGATAGAGAAAGAGCTGTTAAACCAAATCATTGACGAAGCAGATGAGTACAAGATTAAATTCCACAGCAAGAGAAAGATCACTTGTGACAATAGCATAGCAACAAATCGTGAAAGTGAAAAGGTAAGCATGTACCTTCCATTATAACAAATCGTGAAAGTGAAAAGGTAAGCTGACCTAGCCACCGCCGGCATCCATCATCGTCGGTAACGGCTTTGTGTTTCCCGACTGAAATGATCAGCAGTAGCAAGGATCTGCTGCTGTTCTTATTCTGCCTGAAACACAATGATATGCCACTCTCTCTTAATCTGTAAATCATGCGTACACACTCGGGGTGTGTGTGTGTTCCGCCATCTGCTTCCGATCTCACATTTCTCTATGTTCTCCGATTTCCAATTTCCGATTTCTATGTTCTCCGATTTCTCTTTCTTCTCAATCTGTAAATCACGCACACACACCCACGTTCCCGCTTCTAAGTTTTTGGGCTTTTATTTCTGATTTTATAGGCTAAACTATACATATGGGCTCCTTCTAAGGCAAAGCTGAGTAGTGGCCCATGCCACTGTGGGCATAAGCCCAGTTCCTCCCCTGGTTTCTCCTGCATAACTCTTGTAACAAAGACATAATTTTGGAATATGTAAGCATCCATAATGTTAAAGTGATCAGGTCCAATATCCTGCCATTTAGCAAAACCATCCATTATAACAACCAACTATAGAAGATTTCTTAGAAATATAGCTATAATAGACCTTACCTCTGCTCAATTGATGGATATACTGATTGATTTCAAGTAGCATTTTGGAATTGGGAGATCTCAGATGTAACTGTATAGCAACAAAATTGGCCAGCATCACAGTGGAACATTAACAAAAGTCTGAACTACTAATACAGCCAGTGTACATAATAACAAAGTTAATCCAGTTTGTGAGAAAAAAAATGAAATGTTGATTCTAATACTCTCAATTCCTCGAGAACTCAATGTCTGAAGGACTAGATAAAGAAATCTAACCTACTTGGTTTCATCCTAAACCAACAATTCGCACATGACTAATCCTGTAAACCCGAGCTAAAGAATGATTGCACCCTATACGGATGTACTTTGTCAAAATGCAGGTCAGGTAAAGCAGCCACTCAAGGAACGTATCTGACGAGTCTTTATAAGTGAGATGGTCTTGTGTGAAGAGTACGAGTAGAAGAATTGGTACAAAGGCATTCAAATTGGTACAGAGGCATTTGATTGGTACATATGCATTCAAATGCATGAAAGAATAGTATAAGTAGAAGAAGTGTGATACCCAAATGATAGTTGATGCATAGCAAATCTCGATTTCATATCAAAGATTTCTCTTCTTAATCGAATGCGGATTCGATCACTGCTGCAAAGAATTAGGTTTGTGATCAATTGGATTCGTGAAAGAGGTGTCGACGTGATCAATTGCAATTGTGAAGGATGAGTCGACGTGAGCAGTTAGAACTATGAAGAAGTCAATGATTTTGGAAGACAGTCAATGGTGAAGGAGTTGCTGATTTGGAAGATCGCGATCTGTTATCGTGAAGACGATTTTGGAAGTATGGAGATTGGATTGTGGATAGGGGTATTTTATTAAATTTGGTATTATTTGACGTAAATATAATTTGTTCTTATTTTTAAAAAGATTATTAATCATTAAATAAAAATTTCGGTACATATGATCATATGAGAGGTTTTAATGTTTTAAGGATATATATGTAATTTGCAATTTCATAAGAATATAGCGTAATCAGATGAGTTTTTTAGGATATATATGAAATTCTTCATATATATATATATATATATATATATATATATATATATATATATATATATATATATATATATATATATATATATATATATATATATATATATATATATATATATATATATATATATATATCTTATCCTAATAAATAAGTAACTCAAAGCCACATGTCATCACCACATTCATTTTGCCACATGTCATTTTCTCATAATTTTAAATTTAAAAAAAAAACTAATTGGTTTGAAACATTTCTAACTAATTAATGATCGGTTTAATTATCATTCAATTTCAAAATTAATTGTGATCATTTAATTTCAAAAATAATTGTTTTTTAATATCATATTATTTTTTTAATGTGTAGAATGATTTGAGAGACAATTGACGTCATAATATTTTGAAAAACGATTCCAATCATAATAGTGAATTTGATTGTAGTACCGGTGACATTCTCATAATCAATTATATTTATCAAAATACAAACTCATAATAGTAAAAATCAAAAGCAAGATGTCACGATACACAAACAAATTTCTTATGTGAAATTATTAATGTTTAGATATTCTTAATTAATAATTTTTTTTGTATCATCCCGTGTAATACACGGGTTTTACAACTAGTATATATATATATATATATATATATATATATATATATATATATATATATATATATATATATATATATATATATATATATATATATATATATATCTTATCCTAATAAATAAGTAATTCTAGAAGACACTTGTCAATATTTTAGCCCACTTGGCCACATGAAATTTTTATAGAATTTTGGATTTTCTCAAAAAAATAAATACCAAGAATGAATGCAATGTAACTGATAAACTTCGATTACGTATTAATTAGTTGAAGATTATCCCAAATACCAATAATGAATGCAATGTAACCGATAAACTTCAATTTGGTTTTTCTTTTCGCATTAATGGATGATTTGTATCTATGTATAACTATTGAAGGCACCTCCCACAATTATTGGCACCATCCGCTCCTTCTCTACAATCAAATAATAGATCAGGAAATAAATCGTCAAGAAATTAATAGCAAAGAAATCGCAAAAATAGGGAAGCAAATCATCAACAAATATGAATTAGATTGATTCAGCTGTTCTTCCTAGACCTAGATATATGTTTGTTAACACCGTGAGAGGTTTGTATTTTCCTGAAATTAGCCTTGATGATCTAGCAATCGAGTTTTATGCTGGGAAAGATAACAAGCTCTGGTGTAGATGATGAGAGTGGAAGCAGTCGACCAAAGGCATGGAAGTTCTGTGTAAAGGCGTAATGTTGATACTGCTTGCACAATGAGAATGTGACCTAAATTTCTATTTCTTCATCTTATTGCAACATCATGCTCTAAAAATTTAAAATCTCGAAACTCTTTTCGGGAACCTGCTAATGTATAAATATTTGAACTACTAATGCTATTACTTTTGATTCAGAGTTGTTGTGGAGATAAAAAAAATTGACTACAATCAAGGTACGAGTTTTTTTTGAATTAGTTTTCAAAAAAGGATAGTTGATCTCATCCATTTAAAATTGAATAAGGCATGAGGTAGCCATGGCTTCTGAAACATAACTGTTCAAGGAATTTCATCTACATTATGTTTCATGGAGGTTGGAGGGATGCTGGTTTACATGAATGGCAGTGGGTACGAGCATTATCGTGTCATAATTTAATAAATAAAAGATGGCAACTTACACGTAGCATTAACTTCCACTTATTGCTATAGTTTGGTTCTCTAGTGGTAAGGAGGACGGGGAATTTTCTAGAGTCACCAACTTTGGATCGATGGAAAATGTCGAAGACAATGCTGGGTTGTGGGGCGGGCTTGATGATTGTGAATAGAAGCTGAAAAAGGTCATTTTGTTTTGAATTCTACTTGCAATTTTTGATTTGATTCGACACTAATATCTGGTTTTGTTTTCACAGAAGCAACCCCAAAATCAGTGTGGAAATTTACAGGTAAAGTTTCAAACTCCATCTATCCCAAGAACTTCAAGTTTTTTACTTTTAGCAAGTCAAACCTACTCCTACACAAATCAAAATCCACATGGGTCCACATCCAACACTCTTTACGTAATTAAATGTATTTGATTAGTTGTTTCAGCATAAACAAACAAGTTCAAGCAGATTTTGAATTTATAATTAGCTCATTTGTCACTTAAAAGTCGAACATGAACTTATAATTTCATTGAATTAATTAAACCTTTGGGGTATTTTTATTTTTATGGAAGTATAGGCTTGGACAACATGCAAAGAAGCAAAACAATGGCGACCCCAACAATGAGAACAATGGGTATATGTTAGGTCATCTTGGTCGAAGGATATTTTAATCATTCACATGCAACAAAACACCCAGGTACAGAAGAAACTACAAATGAGAATAGAAACTCAAGGGAAATACTTGCAAAGAATCTTAGAGAATGCTCAAAAAGCCTCTCGCTTGACATGAATTCATCTATTTGACAATCTTGAAGCAACACGAGCTGAACTAAGTAGCTTCAGCTTAGCATTCTCGGAAGTCGGATCTCATGGACAATTTAAATGGAGAACGAAGGAAAGAGAACTTTTCCAAAAAATTTCCCTGATTGTATTGTTTTTTTTCTTTTTGGGTATTGACAATTAACAAGTTTAGATATGTTGGGTGAAGTATGTCATAATTGATAAGATAGAAATGTTTACAAATGTTTGTATTAAATGATTTCAATATATGTCAAAAGAAAAAAATGTTTCTCATTTGCTTAACATTGATGTAGTGTAACAAATCGTATATTAGTGACATCAAAATAAGTTTACTTTTAGCTTACATTTTATATTTTGAAAGCTTCATAATTATCATTATAAGACCTAGATTTAAGTTTTATAAATTATATAAAAATTGATTCCAGAAGTTAATCAATACAAAGTGGGTTCCCGACAAATAACGTTTCTAAAAACAACTACAATGTTTCAAATTGTGTTTTATTTTTATTGTAACGGCTAAAATAAAAGGTGGGTAGAAATTTAAACAATACATGTAAAAGATGTAATTGCTATGACCAACTATAATACAGTGAGTAACCTCAAAATTCTCACCGTTCCTCAATTTAAAAAAAAAATAGTTGGTATACAACAAATCAAGATGACTATATAAATAACAATATATAAAAGCATTCATTATGTTAAGTCTACAACTTATAAAAGACGTTAAATTAGTTTTTTTTCTAGAGCATCCAAAATAAGACCTTTTGAGAAAACCAAAAGATGTTATTATTAATCGAAGTAATCAAAATAAATATTCATATTATGCGAAAATACATAACAGGTGATATAAAAACAAAGAAAATCAAAATAAATTTCCTTTTTATGCAAAAAAAATTAGTGTTGAGTGGGATTTGGGAACTTTTAGATGTCAGGTGTAGCATTGTTCAAAATAGAAAATTTAAAGTGGGAATTAAAAAAGATGGAGACTTTTGTGGCTTGATAAATTTGATCATGACATCATCTTTTCAAATTTAATCTTCTTATGGGAGAAAAAAGAAATATTAAAGCCCTTTGTTGCCCAACCAGGCTGTTAAAGAACTAGAGATTTTTGGTGGTGAAAGAACTAAGGATTTTTGTGGCTTACCAAGCAAAGTTGACTATTAAAGCTTCCTAGGAATCTTTCATAAACTCATTTCCTGCATCATGCCCTTGAAAGAAAGTTTAAGGTCTTTTCGTTACTAAATTCCATTCTAACTAAGAGTGGTAGATAACACATTCTAGAAGTATACACAAATTAATAATATTATCTACTTAGTTTGTTATCAATTGTTGTAGAAAGATGTATCATATTTGTAATAAAAGGCAGCAAGACATATACTTTGTATCCAAATGACGTTACTCACGAATAAAAGACATTGTATTGTATTTTTCTCATGGAATCTTTGTGATATAAGAATTATTTGAGCTTAAAAAAAGAACACATCTAATTTACATTTTCTATATCATCCCGTGTAATACACGGGTCTTACAACTAGTATATATATATATATATATATATATATATATATATATATATATATATATATATATATATATATATATATATATATATATATATATATATATATATATATATATATATATATTTCATTTCATTCAAAATACATATTATATGCTTTACAAATAGTTGAAAATGAATTATCTATAATTAGAAAAATTTATAAAATAAAGAAAACAAGATACCATAAAATTTAAAATATAAATATGATAAAAAAATCATTTGATTTTTAAAAACAAAAGAATTATTTGAATGCAGTTTTGAAATTTTTAAAAAAATTAATATTTAATGAATATTATAAGAAAAAAGTATTTAATATTATTGTATATTATTCCATTGAATGAAAAAGAACATCTTTCCCATATAGAATGAAATTCAGCCCAAAAAAAGTATCGCATTCTATGATGAATGCTTCATTACATTCTTTCAAGCAACCAAACATGATTTTTAATTTCAACAGAACGTTTCGTTTCATTTCATTCCCTCTTCGATTACTGCATATCAAAACACTACCTAAGTTTCCACACCGGTTTCCTCTGTTCCACGCTTGTTACCTCTCATCCCGCAACCTAAACACAAACATGACACTCGAAGTAAACCATGTCACGAATTATGTACAATCCCGAAATATGAACTGCGTGAACATGTCATGATTATGCACATTGAATTATACTTATAGAAGACATGATAAAAGCATGCTTTCATGCAACTTAACAACATACTACTCTTTCGACCAGGTTAAATGAATCAATATACTTTCATTATTCTGTGTTTATTTATATAACATATTGTAACATCCGGTAATATCCTTATCTGTCTTAATTAAATCAAATTTAAGCTGATAAGTTGATTGATGTTTCTTTATCACATTGGATGACAGAACAAAAAGTCGGTCAAGTGTTAATTTTATTGAGAATTGAGAGTAGAGTACGCCGTTAAATTTGTACTTTCAAGCCTAAAACAAACATCGAGTACGTTATAGAAATACTAACAATCATAATAAAGGACGATTATTACAAAATCATATATCTACTTTGTTATGTTAACGAAATCTTTATACGCAAATATTAAAAAATATCAAGTTAATCAGGCAGTAGTATCAAACATGCTCTTTCCAATAAAAGATCAAAAACAGTATATCAACATTCGTTCCAATATCCAAACAGTAAAACACCATAATTCCTCAAAGGCTTCAATATAAGTAAAACATAAACAATAAAGCCAAATTTTAAATTTTGTTAATAGCTTCGTCCCCAATACGTCCATTTCTTGGCAGGTTTCCCTGACGCAAAGCACAATGTACCTGTCACAAATATTAAGTTACATAAACATTTCAAGACAACACAGAACAGGTTGTACTGTGTTTGACATATTCTGTACTGAGACTGAAACTGACATTAGCTCCACAAAAAGTTGGACCAAAAAAGGGCAAACAAGGTGCAAAAGACGTAAATGCCCTTATCCCCTTTTTTTGGATGATGCAAAAAAAATGAATTTTTTTTTTTTTTTTTTTTTTTTGGTAACCGAGGACCCCACCCGACCCATCCTTTGGATGACCCTGATGAAGCAACCTCGGGGCCCACGCACACCTGGCAGCAGGGTGGTCCGGGTCAATCACCTACGGGGGTAGAGAGGTGGCCAGTGGCCATCCCCTGATTGAAACCTAACACTCCCTATGGGGAAAGGGAGGGAGTGGGATTAAAACTTGGAACCTCTTTATGGGGGAAGAGAAAGAGTCCTAAACCTTATCCACTAGGCCATCAGGGTGATGTTTAAAAATACCTTCGGGCAGTTCGGGCTGGTCAAATGGAGAACAAAGTGTCTTGGCTGCTCCTGTCTCTCCTTTTGTCTTTGTTTTCACTTCCTTCTCGACTTCCTGAAATTTTATTAAATTAAAACTTAATCTAATAATAATAAATTGGATAACGGTTTTTTTGTCTTTTTCTACACATCACAATTATTGTTTCGAATTTTGTAACGCTTTTCTCACACCACTACATGAGTTGATAATTACATTTTTGGTCCCCAAGTATCGCTTATTCTTGCAATTCTGATCCAAAAAAAGTTGTCTCACAATTTTGGTCCTTATTTGAGATTCTTGTAACATTTTTTGCTCCTTGTTCCAAGTTTTTTTACTATTTTTGGTCTCCGAGTATAATTGATATTTGCAATTTTTATCCCATAAATATAGTCATTTTACTTGGAATAGGACACCAAAAGATCCAGAAACCTCAAATAAGGACCAAAGGTGCAAGAGAAACCTTTGTGGGACCAAAATTGAAAAAATCAGCTATACCCAAGGATCAAAAATGTAACTTACTCTTCCCTTCGTAATACATATGTTATTAAAAATACTGTACTTCCGATTTTTGTAATTTTTGAATCTACAAAAATCTGGAATATGCTATATACATTGCATTTTTGTAAGTTCTATAACTCTTGTATATTTTGTTTTCTACAATTATCAGGTATATCTTCTATAAATTTATAGAAACAAATATAACAACATATTTTTTAACTAATTATATTTAAAAATTAAAAGCATTACCTCTTCATCACACCATGGAGCCAAGATCAATTTCTTTTGCCCTAACGCTTTAATAAATTCATCCCAAGTTTTTATAACTTCAACACACGCATCCCTTTTTTGTTTAGCAACATTAAACATATTTTGTTGAACATCATCCAACAAATCCTTGACTTTGACCAAATCCGCCATGGGAACACTGACTTTTTCTCCATTGTCACGGCGCGCAACCACCACCTAATAAAAAAACACACATTTATATAACAACATGTAAATATAAAATATACTTTTAATTCTAAATTTCTAATCTTTTTTTTTAATACCTGATTATTGGCCACATCTCTTGGTCCAATTTCAATCCTCAAAGGAACACCTTTCATTTCCCAATGAGAATATTTCCAACCAGGGGAATAATTTTCTCTTAAATCAGCTTCAGCACGAATACCTAAATCACATAAAGTTTTTACAGTTTCCAAACATGCATTTTTTATTTTGTCGGTATCTGCTTCTTTGAATGGTACATTCACTATAATAACTTGTACTGCTGCAACTTTAGGGGGTAACACCAGGCCTTTATCATCACCATGCACCATCACCATCACCCCTATCTATAAAAAAATTAAAAATAAAAAAAAGTTCAAAAAAAAATTAGCAATGTACTTTCATTGATTTGTTAATTAATAAATTACCGTTCTAGTACTGTATGCCCATGAATTTTGCCACACCATAGATTTTTCTCCTTTTTCATCTTCAAAATTAATTTCAAACATTTTGGCAAAATTTTGTCCCAAACAATGTGAAGTTGCACCTTGTACACCACGGCCAGTATTTGGGATGAATGCCTGAAGGAATACAGTTGGTTATGAAGGGCAAAACCGTCATTTAACATTTGAGAGTTTATGGGATCTTGTAAGTACCTCGACACTTGTGGTGTAAAGACCACCAGCAAATTTTTCCATCTCACTTTTCTTCCCTTTCACAACAGGGACAGCTAAGTACTCTTCATACAGACGTCTGTATAGCTCAAGAATTTCAAGAACCTAAAAACATGGTTTTTAAGTCAAATAGTCAACCTTAAGAAAAGGGAGATTTCAAGAAAGTACAACTTACTTTCATCATGGTATTGATTTAACCAATAAAGTATTTCTTATCCTCATTAAACTATTTAAAAAAGCCATTTTTCCAAGTTACTGATTTTTATATTGGTGGAAAATTACAAAAAAAAAAAAAAAAAAAAAAAAAAAAAAAAAAACGTAATTTCACGAGCTTATCTATTTAACCACTACTAATTTTCAAAAAAAATTTATTAATTTAATCATAATATGACACACTCTGTTTTTCAAGATTTTTCCTTATAAGAAAATCATTCCAATTTTCACGTGTCTTTTAATTTTAAATGTTATACCTCAGTGTCTGCTTCCTCCTTTGTTGCAAATGCAGTGTGCCCTTCTTGCCAAAGAAACTCACGGCTCCTAAAATTAACAAAAAATTTACCTTTCAAAACTCGATTTGTAATCAAATTGAAATTTTGATCATCATGCAAGCAAGAGCAAGATCAATTTAAATAATCATAAAATCATGTGATGAATAAGCACCTGATAAAAGGAGTAGGATTACTGAATTCCCATCTAACAACATTACACCATTGATTAAGTTTTAAGGGCAAGTCACGGTGTCCCCTTATCCACTTAGAAAAATAAGGATACATAACAGTTTCACTTGTTGGACGAATAGCAATAGGAACTTCCAAATCAGAATCACCTGATCTTGTCACCCAAGCAACCTAAAAGATTTTCAATAGCAATATACTTTCAGGGGTATTCAAGATAATGTAGATGAGAAGGGCATTTACGTCTTTTACATATTTATAAATATACCTCAGGAGCAAAACCCTCGATGTGATCCTTTTCCTTTTGAAGAACAGTGTTGGATACAAAAAGTGGGAAGTAGCAAGTTTTGATCTTCATCTTCTTGATTTCTGCATCAAAGTATGACTGCATAAAGATGTTAGAAAACGGGTTGTTTAATGGTTAATTGCATCAGAATAAAAACTGGATTGAATTAATAGTTTCATGCTTACTTGCATTATCTCCCAAATGGACATTGTCCATGGACGAAGGATGTAACAGCCAGATATTTCATAGTATTCAATCATTTCACCATTTGTAACAACCTTTAGAAGCAAAAAAATATTAGAGAAGAATAGGCATGTCAATCATAAAATTATAGAATGTCATGGAAATCTGGAAAAACAAAAGGTATGCAATATACCTCAGAATACCATTCTCCAAAGTTTCCATCTTTAGTATTAGTAAGACCTAGACCAGTCTCCTTCTTCCTTCCCTCTGTAATCATAATTTTTTTACAGAATTAGATAGTGAAGATAAAATATAGATATATGCATCTGGTTTTGTATATAACATTCATGAATCTGTGTGCTTTGTGTGTAGAACATGAGAAGTTGAGGTAAAACTGGCTTTTGAGATCAAACATATCGCATCATATATAAGCAAATGATATGGATCATATTACTGATTTAGAACAGAATTCAACTACCTATAGAATTCGTATAAATCATTTGTTTTGCATCAAGCTGCAATTCATAACTTTATACATATTTTCCAATACAGGCAAAAATCCACTTTGTATAATGAGCTTATGCAAGACAAATCTGAGCTAAAAGAGGAAAAGTTTAACTCATTAATCAAGTTTTAACAGAAGCATTAGAATTTTCACAAATTTTGAAGTTAAACATCGAAACATCTCTTATCTCTGACTAATCAAGGCAAACAAATTCATACGCATTATACCATATGTAGTGTGTATGTGTACGTGATGAAAGAAACTAAGCACAAAGAGAGAATTCAGTAAAAACACCCACTACTAGACTTCGCATCTGCGGATTTCTTGGCATTAGCAGATTTTTCTCCCTTTCCACCAGCCATGTCTTTTGACTTTCAACTGAACGAAAATTCAAGCATTTAGAAATTAATAACCAATAGTCAATGGAGAGAACGACAATCGAGATAATGATAGGAACTAAGTAAGTAGATGCCTCATTTCTAGTAAATGCAGAAAGTTGTTAAGTTCTTACTTGTGGCGAAGCACGATTGCTTGGAAAGAAGAAGCAGGAACCTCTCCCCGAATTCTTGTTGCTGTTTTCCGGTCAACCGCCGGCGTCGCAGCAATTTGGATCGAGGGAAAAAGAAAGTTATCAGTATGCCAAGAGAGAGGGGGCTTAAATCTTCCAAACCCTAAATTACACCTCAAGGCGACCCTTTGACTTACAATTTTACGGTTAACGTCCTTCACTTTTTCAATCATGTTGAATTGCATCCAATGTTATTTGGAAAACACGAAATGATAAATAAAATAAGCATTGATTAAGCAATCAAATAAAATAGAGTTATCCACTAAAATATCATATCCGTAAAAGATTTATATATAGAGACAATTGTTTCTTTCGATCATCGAAAAAAGACCACAAAATCCCCAAATCACTATTCTGAATTAGCGAAAATGCATTTTTCTTACTACCTTACATGTGAGTATTGGTTTGTGGTTTTTGTTATTCTATTTGTTTTAAGTTTTAACTATTAACAATAAGTGCACACATCGAGAATAAGCAATACGCCTTGTGAGTCCTTTGGGAACCATTATTTCCCCCAACGACCATAAATGTACACTCGCAAATGATGCTCATGGAAGTAATATGTTATTGCGAATTTGGGTCAATAAAAGATTGTATGTCGGACATGATCCTAGATTTTCATATAAAAATGAGTTCATCTAAACAAGTTTTAACAACATCTAAAGATGATATTTGGCATTATGAAGAAAAAGATTGTTATATATGTTTCGGTGATAACTCATTTCCAGATATCGGTCCAAATCATCCTTACTTCTATTGTGATGAACAACTACAGTTTAAGATAGTTGATTATATATTCAAATTGATGGCATGCATTGAAGAATACAACTGAATGGGCTCGATAAAAAGTTTAATATGTAATGAATGTTTAGACATTCTCTTAGCAAAGCAAAAGAAAAGGCCAGAATGGGTAACGCAACCCAATGAAACACTTAAAATGGAAGAACAATGGATTGGTGGTGCGGATACGGAGATTGGCATGCTTATGACAGAACATGAACATGACTGTCTTAAAGATGTTATCAAAATCGGACAAGGGTTTGTTGATCGAGAAAAAATAATGTATTTGTTATAAAATTGGGACGTGTGACCAACAATATAGTTAGTTGTTAAGTGATGCAACATATAATACAAAATTTAAATAACTTTCTTTTTTATATAAAAAAATGTAGATGTGTATACTTCATACTCCATAGGTGTCCTAATAACCTTAGCCATATGCAAACTATAATCACAATATTTGCCATTTGTATACTTTTCTTTATTTGATGTAACATTTGTATTTTGGGGCTAGAAGTTGTGTTCATTTTAGTAAAATTAAGTTCTTGAAAAATAAAATAAATAAACTAAAAGTAAAGAAATAAAATAAATTATAGAAATAAATAAAACAATTACGTATTAGTGAATTAAAAGTGTCTAGATTTTTAGAAAGGTATATTGGGGTTAAATATTAGGTATGCGGGACTATTTTTGCCAAGTATGAAAAACTTGAAAATTACTAGGATTTTAACTTGATAAACTATGTTTGAGGGGTTAAATTGTAATGAACACAGATTTAGAAGTTTAAGTTGGAGTTTCTAAATTGGAAATGTTGGTGGATGTCATTTTGGGAAGTTTGAAGAATGAGGGACCATATTTGACAAAATTAAGAAACTTATGTTTGACTTTGTCTTGAATAATTTGGGACCATTATGTTAAGAAATTTATATTCTAAGTTTTAAGTAAGAGTAATACAACTTTTTGGTTAACAAAAGTTACTTGGGGGCAAAAGAGGAAAACTTGTTACTGATGGAACAAAAGTGATAATTTGGAAAAGATTAGAACTTAAACACTTTGGGAGCTTTCAGAAGGTTGAGAAGTGGCAATATGGAGCTAAAACGATGAAGTAAGGATTTGAAGTATAATTTGAGAGTTTATGCTTAAATCGTCAAATGTAAGCCTTGGAAGGTATAATCTCTAGTAATCCTCTTCTTTTGATACAATGTAGGGTTTTTGGATTACAATGAATTTGAAATCCTATGGTTGATCAAGTGTTAGTTCGGGTTTTAGTAAAAGAATCATCGAGTGTTTACTCATTTAATCAACAACATCTATTGATGTTGCTTGATTTTGATTCTAAGACTTGTTTTAAAGATACAAAACCTAATACATATCTATGGTAGATTTCGATTTGAGATCGATTATATGAGTTTGGTTCTCGATTTGTCTTTGTTTTTAAGTTTCGTAAACTTATTTAAGAGTTAATGAATCCATCATGTGTATATAATTTCACTTATTGATCTAGTGGAGGTTTTCAATTTTGATAATGGCTTCAATGGAGTTTTTAAGCTTAGTTCGTGACTTAAACTAGTTCTTAATTTATCAGAATTGCATTTATTGTTACAAACTTAGCTTATAAAGTATCATTGATTCAAATGTGATGGTAGTTTAATGTCATTGATGGCTTCATATGACTTCTTGTGAGCATAACTAAGTTTTATATGCATTAAGTGGTCACATTTGAATCATAAATTGTTGTGTTTCTAATGGTTTCAAAAGGTTTAAGTTATCTATTAGGATATTACAAAGTCAGCGGATCTGAAAGAATTGAATATAAGAATGGTTTGGACTTAATCTAGAGGTTTGACAACCCTTAAAAAATGTTATTGGTCATCAAAATTGTTGACTCGACCTACCCTTGGTAAAGTAAGCCCCTTTTTAATTTTACTAGGTTGAGTGAAGCCCCTATTGGAAAGACCCATTTTTTCAACTTTTGCAAACGAAGTCGAGATCATGTCTCATTTTCTCTTATGCTTTCCTATGGTCTTAGGGACACTATGAAATGAGTAAAAATGATATGTCTGAGATTAAGAACATTAATCAGGGTAATTAAGGTGTGATTAGGAGTTAATACCCAACTATGCTTATTATTAGGTGACTTTTAGACAACCAAACAACTTGCAGTAATGGAGACTGGTGTAATTATTTAAGGTGAGTATTACCCATGAGTACATGTCATTACCTTATACTGATATTTTATCAATGTTTATGTCTATGTTATGTGCTTGCTATATGTATGCTTATGCATCCATACAAAGGATTTTAGTATGAGTTTGATTTCAAATGAGTTTGAGTTAAGTTTTGTATAAATATGGACACCTTTTAAGAATTTGCATATGATTTCAAATCATGTATTTGTGGATCCGGTTAAGATGGATTGAGACTTGGTGTGACATTTATGGGTACCCAATTTAAAAAAATAATATTATGGCATTCTATAAAGCCTCGCAATGCATAAGGGATTTGCAACCATATGTATTTTATTTTTTAAGCACAAGACCGCATCATAAGGTATGCTTGGCCTACTTGTTTGGAAGTTGAAAGCTAGAATCTGATTGTTGAATGCCGAAAAGTTGATAGGTGGAGGATTGAAGATGAAAGTTGAAAGCTAGAACTTTATTTGTATAGAAATATTTGACAAGGTGGTTATAAAATCTAGAAAGGTTAAAATTGCATATTTGCATAAAAGCTAAAAGCTTCTGGCTATAATTTAAAAGTTACTTGAAGTATATTTTGGATTATTCTAAAATAGAAGTTCTAAGGAAGTTTCAAAAGACACATTTGATATACGATAAAACTTAGAAAGTTGAAACACATGTTAATCTTCTAACAACCAAATATTTGAGAAGACAAGTAGTCCCTGTAGCTTCATAACTACCATCCAACAACCAAATATTGGAAAAGACAAGTAACCCACACAACTTCACAAGTATTATCCAAACAAAAACTTTTAGATTTTTTTTTTAATCACATGAAATATATAAGTACACAACTGATAAAAAATTATAGTCGAGAAATGTGATTATGGTAATATAAGTACAAAACTCATAAAAATAATATGTATTGAAATACGAAGTTACTGTAATATGCTTTGCCTAGTTTGGCCTCATTTTATGTGCTGTATGTATATCTAAAGAATTTTGGGTTTGTAGAAACAAATTTGGTTTATAAAACACAAAGTAGGCTCTTGTGGACGTCTGGATCAATCCACACACGCGTTTTATTTAATGCGAAATTCGTTTCAATAAATTCCCCAAAGCACGTTTTTTGTCTATATAACAAAATTTCTCCATAGAGGAATTTGTAAAAGGGTTCTTGTATAAAGTTATTTTGACTTTTCCTGTTTTTAATTTTGTAAGAATTAACTAAAGTTCTTTTTAATAAAATTTAAATTCATTTTATAAATAATAAAAATCATCCAAGTAAACGGTAATTTCATCAAAAGTAATTTTCTTTTAATATTCGATTCGCTCATGATTTATCCTTACATATTTGGTTTGGATAAATTCTACAACAAATCTTTATACCATCCTTCTAGAAATATATTTCCCCAAAGTATGGAGGCATCAAGTTCTCGAGACAAGATTCGATCTTTGAAATTATTGTGTCATTTTTTTGAAACTCGAATCTGTTAAATATAATCTTACTATATCAATGAAATTCTTAGATTATGAAAAAAGTTGGATTTTTCAGTTTGCTAAACATTTAAACAACAGGATTGACAGGTGTATTTTGTAACTATTTTATAGCATTTTGATAATAATCAAACGGAAGAGCCGCTTTCAAACAACTTTTATTGTATTTACTCCGTTTGGATGTGCTTATAAAACTCCTTATTGACTTATTGGTTTTTTGGAAAAGCCATAAGTCAATAAGTAAGGGCCTCCTTACTTATTAAAAACTGCTTATAAGTCATAAGAAAGGGGAAATAAGCAGTTTTTAATAAGTAAGGAGACTCTTACTTATTGACTTATGGCTTTTCCAAAAAACCAATAAGTCAATAAGGAGTTTTATAAGCACATCCAAACGGCCCCTTAGTATCTTTATTGTAACAATTCGAGTATCAAAAGGTGACGTATACTTCCAAGCATCTAATAATTGTCACGCAAAACAAATTATATTCAGACTTCAACAAAATAATATTTCAAAAAGAATGCAGGAAGAAATGAAATAAATAATTGTTTCAAGACAAGACGTGAAAATTAGTCGTCAATGCGATTTCTTACCAGTAAACATGTACAGAAGTTTTCCGTTGGACGAGTATTAATTATATAGAAACAACTAAAAAATTATTAGATAAAATTTTCTATAAAAGTCCGGTTTTCAAAAGGATTTGAATTTATAAATAAGAAATGTTAAAGATATAGTTTTTAGTCTCCACGGTCTATTTAGTAGCGGGTGTTTGTTTTTTGTTTATAAACACTTCTAACAACTTATATCTTCGGAAGGTAAAAGTGTAAAACGTTTGATTCGCAGACTGTTTGTTTTTTACAAGTCTGTAGACATTAAAACGTCTGTGCGTTCTCTTCTCTAAGAAGACATGGACCAACGTTTGCAGGTTGGAAGACGTTTCTTGCAGACGTCTTCTAGGAAAAAAATACATTTTTTTTTTGTTTTTTTGTTTTGTTTTGCCTTTTGTTTTGTTTTTAATTTTTATTTTGTTTTGTTTTTTTGTTTTGTATTTATAGTTATTACATAAATATAAAAAGTAAAGATTGTAAAAATAAACTTAACTAATAATTACTGAAAAGGGGTATGTAAATATTATAAAACATGTATTAACAAATTGATGGAATAATCTTGAATACGTGGATTTGTGTTTTTCTTCTACTTTCTTATGTTGAATTTGGTTTACAAAATAACCGTTTTATGTTATGCTTATGGGATTGAGGTACTGTAGTCATTGTTATTGAAATATTGAATTTTTTTATAGAAAAAAGACTTGTGTTTGTCAAAAAAGTTAACCAGAAAAATATTACAACATTTTATTTAAATTTCAGTTGGTTTTAGCAACTTGCAAATTTTAAAAAATAAACAGTCTTTTTCTTACAGACTGTAAATATTTGGTCAACCTCTTATTTTACAGACGTGATACACAGACTACAGACGTTTTACCTTTTCAAACTAAAAACACCTTAGAATAAGAAGTCCTATTTATCTCTAGGAGACTTCATACTATTTTTGTAGCATTAACCATGACCTAAAGTGCTTCAACAACCATTCATTCAATCCTCTCAACATCACCTATCTAAATTCCAAGCCATTTTTATTAATTACCTATCTAAGTCAATTTTCATTCAGTAATATAAGAATAGTAATGAAAATTTGTACGGAATTCTAAATATTCAAAAACCATCCAATGACAAAAGTGGTTTAGGTTTCAATGAATTTAGGGTAGTGAAACTACTAACTCAAGACCACTTAAAGAAAATGATTTTTGTAAAAGCTTCAAAAGTAGGAAGAACCGGCTAAAGTTCGAAAAAGCAGTCAAAACTTGTAACATTGCATGTTCTACTTCTAGACACGTGATTGGCTTTTAACCTCAAATGCAAAATAATGTGAATCCTAGAAAACCATAATGTGGTGTTTCTACTAAACCACCTTGAATGAAAAATAAGTATGTCGTACAAAACAAGAATTGCATGCAAAGCAAGAACTACATGTAAAATATATGAATCACGTGTACAATCCAAATTCTACAAGAAAAAGAAGAACTACAATTGTGCTCACGCCAAAGATTTTGTCCAATGAAAAATTAAAAACTAAATTGCCCATAGATCATAGATGGATTCAAAAAGAGATCTCATTCAAAAATGTGTTCTTCATATTAGTAGCCAACAATCCAAATTAATTCTACAATAAAAAGAACTACAATTGTGCTCACATCATACATTTTACGTGATGAAAGATTAAAAACTAAATTAGCCCATAGATCATAGATGGATTCAAAAATGTGTTTTTGATGTTAGTAACCCCAAACTCTTGAAAACTTAGTTTTTGTGTCGAGCAACCTTTTTTGCCGCATATACACTCTAGTTTGTTTTTTGAGTTTATTGAAATGTAGTGTTTGATGAGATCAATAAAGTAACTTATGTGAGACAACTTGATAAGCTCATAGAACTTTTTTCATAAGTTTTCCAAATATACTCTTTCTTATATGCTTTTTCCACAAGTGTTCTAGATGTACTTTTATGTCATTATACATTTGAGTTTTTACCGAACATTATTATTTTATCACTAGCATATCAACTAGCACGTAGCTTATCTAATTCATTAGACGCAAACTAGCCTTTTATCTAAAAATTAACTACCTTATTCGGTCAATCTGTCAAACACAACCTTATTATAGTGTATCATGGTATAACACTGAGAGTCAATGTTGTAGTTCAAGTGTTAGAAGAAAAGGCATGGTTAAGACCCAATATGCCCTAGCTGATTGATTTATCATGCATGACATGCTTTATAGTAAACTTAATGTTTCTTATTCTCAAAATGCAACAAGTCGATACCGCTTAGATTTCGGCTAGAGTCACTAGAACGCGATAAACAACATACTCATTACATAATAAACATTAAACATATGTCCATGGTATATGGAAACGTAGAAGGAGACCTCACTGTAAAGTGTTATGAATGTACACCTTGTGACCTTAGGGAAAGGTGCTAATTTCACCTTTTGATAACAATGAAAGTTCTTAAAATCACATAATAAAGTTTATAAAAATATACTCAACATAATTTAACGTATATAGAAATATATTACAAAAAGGTCTAAGAGCAATCTCTAAGCCCAACATTATGAAATTACAACAAAATATGGATGATAGATAAGTAAAACTTTAGGCATAGAAGATTCGAACCAAAACACAAAGACTTGTAGTGGTTACCTTCGCAACAAGAGGTTACATCCACTTCGACGATGAGTCACTTTTCATCTTCATCGACTTCAATTGATGACCAATTTACCACAACATGAATTTTTAAAAGTAGATTCGAAAGTGTGTGTACAATATAGCCAAATATTAGTAGGGAAGTGTCAAACTCTAATCATGATATGATAAATATAAATCTACTCACACAAACATGCAAAACATTTACAAGATATAACTTTGTATGGGATCACTCCAAACCAAGATATAAAATGAAGTATGTAAGTAGATATTAAATAAATGGTGTGAGGATGTCAATAAAAAAAGTTTGAGAACACTTGGAGGAGTTTTGACATTTAAAGAGTATTCTAAGTGATGTTGAACAAGGAGCATCACAAAAGGAATACATAGTCTAACAAGGACTAGTCGACTAAAAATCAAACTCATACGACCAAGTGATTAAATGCTGCAAAATGGCAGTAAAATTGATCGGTTTCATTAGGACAAAGTAATATATGTATTGTGTGCTTTTGATCTAGTCATTTGGAAGCTTAAATAGACAAATTTTTTAGTTTGAAATGACTTCACGTTTGAATTTTAATAAATTCATTATTTATGATATTTTCTTCAAATAAAACTTCATCTTCTTCTTCAATTTTAAAATAATAAACTCATTATGTCTTATATTTCCTTCAAATAAAACTTCCTTTTCTTTTTTCAAAATAATACTTATAAAAAATTATAACCAATTTTATAAAAGTTACTTCATTTAAATATCTCAAAAAATACTTTAGAAAGTAAGTCATCTGAGATTCTTGACAAATAACATGACCTCGTCTAATCCATTGACTTGAATTTTTGTGGCTTGCATATCAATATGATGAATAGCTTCTCGAAGACAATCTTTGGTCTTGCATAGCTTAGGATGGTTCCAAAACTTTAATCTTTATGATCAAGTTTCGGGATCACTGATCCAACAATGTCGAAAAGCAAATGCTTCCAAATACGATAGTCGAATGATAATTAAGTACCGGTTTGTTAACTCATCATCATTATATGTTTTAATAAAACTTTCACACTAGGTAAACAATTAGTATATTTTCATGTTTGTCATCATCAAAACAAACAATATTGACAATATGTGTTACTCAATTACACTGACAATATCCCTATTTTTATAACGACACAACACATTGCATTTTCAGTTATAGCGTGGTAACATGAAAACTGCAAAATAGATCAAATCAAAATGTGAAAAATCAATAGAAGGCTTTTAAATCAAGAAATTAGTATAAGATTCTTTTCAAAAATGGAGCCATAATGGCTTGTGTTTTCTATTTTTTGCCATAAATTGTAAAAAAAATTTAAATAACAATCTAAATCGTTTAAATAAACATCTTGGAAGGTTATAAATATTTATAGGTATAATGCTACAGTAACCCATCGAACTTTTCATTTTGCATATATTGGGTCCCTTAGGTTTTTTCCTTGCTCCTTAGTGGCTTAAGATTTCGAAAACGGGGTAATTGGAAGAAATCTGAATAAATCTGAAAAAGTTCAAGGACCATTTAGATGCATTTTTAAAACGTTGTGAGTGTTTTGTAGCAAATTCTTTTGCTACAGTAACCTCCGGGTAACTAATTTAAACTCGGTTGTATAAACATTAAGCTAAAAAAAACTTAAGAGACCAAATAGATGCAAAATGAAAAAACTTAAGAGACCAAATAGATGCAAAATGAAAAGTTCGATGAGTTACTGTAGTATTATCTCATATTTATATATATGTTCGATGACTTCCATTTAAATTGACATGTTGGTGTTATAGCTAAAAAAAGTTTGCTTTACCGTTTAACATGTTATCAGTAAAATACAATTTAATTAACATTTTCATACAGATGAATTGAAGTTGAATGTTTATTATAGATTCTAGATGCATATATACATACATGTGCGTATAATATATGCAATTACACATACATGCAAGTGTAAATGAATTTATACATACATGTATGTGTAAATAAACTTACATACAGGTAGGTGTATGTGTGTATGCATGCATTTATATAAAACAAAGACCTTAAAGCATCTCTAATGAGAGTTTTTGAGAGGTTGATTATTAAAAATAACGAGATAAATTGTTTTTTTTTTTTTTTTGAGGTTTTTGTTTTCTACACGTAACCTCGATAATGTTCTATTTTACATCCTAATTATATCTAAGAGAAAACTGCAAAAATGGTCCCTATGGTTTGCTATTTTTTGTGATTTTGGTAGAAACCTTTGCACACTTGTATGCATGGTCCTTTTTCAGAGGTTTCTTTGTGGTTTAAGTCCCTGTCCAAAATGAAATATCAGTTTTACCCTTTTAATTTCAATTTTCTTTTTCTGTTTTACCCATTTACATATTTTAATAATTAAAAAAAATAAAAAAACACATACACCCTACCCCCACCCCCACCATTCTCCCGTCTCTCTCTTTCTCTCTATCCCCTAGACTAACCACCACTCTCACCCACAAAAACACACACCTGCAGCAAAAACACACACACTTGCATACACATACACAAACCAGTTTCTCTAATATGTATTCAGGCGAAAGGAAGCTTGACTAAAGCATTTGAAGAAAATGAAAAACCTTTCTGTTTTAACGACTATCATTAAAGAAACGCCATGAGAGGTCACAAACTTTAATTTAGATTAGGAATTCGAGAACAAGAAGAAAGCATATTTCTTTGAAAATGAACCATCAGTCGAATCATTGTTCGTCTGCAACATTTTTTAGTTAAACACATTTGCAGAGCACCTCTAGGGTGAAAAACTCAAAACCCAAGTAAAAGGAAAACTAATAAAATTATTGTATCGATTGCTAAAACTACAAGCAATTTCAGATCTTCTGATAACTAGAAAACAAAATTTTGAAACCTGATAATGAAAAACTGAGACCTGATAACGAAAACCCAAGCCAAATTCAGATCCTAGCAACACCTAGTCTGCAATCGTTAGGGCTGCATTGATCTACAGAGCACCTCTGATCTGTGTTGTCGCCTCCAATTTTCGTAAGCATCGTTCACTGCGGTGACTAGCAACACCCAATCTGAAATCGTTAAGAATTGTCACAAATCACAAATTAGAAGCATCAGGGTTGCATTGATCTTGAAATCGGACCAAGGAAGGTTTCCACCGCCACCACCAGACATTTTCTGTCACACCTCACTACCCTTCGTTTTTTCCGGTGAGAGGTTTGCACAACAGCAAAGGGCTGATCCTCCTTCGCCATTCTGTCTCTCTTTTCCTCACATTCTCCCTCGATCTCGCTGCTCATACCCGACAATACGCACACACACTATCGCTGTGTGTGTGTGGTTCCAATTTGTGAGTTGTTCTTGATTTCCCTCTTTTTCGAGCCCTAAAATGATGGTTAGGGAGGAAGAAGACGACTCAATATTTGAGAGAGAAAGAGAGAGAAGGGTGTGGAGTCGGGTAGGGTAGAGGGGTGGGTTTTTTATTTTTCATAATTATTAAAATATATAAATGGGGCAAAAAGAAAAAAGGAAAAAGAAATTAAAAAGGTAAAATAGACATTTTAGTTTGGACAGGGACCATATCCACAAAGAAACCTTTGCAAAAGGACAATCTATACAAAAATGCAAATGTTTGGACCAAAACCACAAAAAACAGCAAACCACAGGGACCATTTTTATAGTGTTCTCTATATCAAAGTTTTAAAGCTTTGTTATTTTTTATTATAGCTTTAGTAGTAATTGTTTTAGTTTTGTTTATTGTAATATATTGATCACATTTAATATTATTGTTAAGTATGTTTTAATTTAAAAAAATATTATTTATGCTAGAAAATAAAAATTAGATGATGGGGATTTACGAATTATTTTACAAATATAAGTGTAAAGTTAATTTAAAGAAAAGAATAAAAGTTGTAACGTCTCAAATTTTACAACAACTTAAAAAAAAAGTATTGTTGTCAAAAACTATCACAACGTCGTATAAACCATTTAAAACACCATGAAATCAATTTGTTAAATTTTAAAAAAATAGTATTCTTAAATCCATAGTAGTTAATTCCGTTTGATAAATACATGGCAACAGAAATATGAAAACATAAACATGCGGGATGCGAGTATAGTCAGACCGCACATTTCCTTTTACTTGAAAGAGTACCTGGAAAACATTTAAGTTGAGAGGGTAAGCACAAAGCTTAATGACTTTCCCAAAATACCATATATTCCATCAAATCACAAACATACCACATAATGGGCCTCGACGCAGTCCTACCCTTAACGAGACACGACACTTTCCTACCCATACGACTTACTCATTGAGACTCAGCGCAGTACTACTCCTACTCCCAGGGCGCAATACTTTCCTACCCAACCAGCGTATTCATCGGGACTTGGCGTAATATTACCCTAGCAGGGCGCAACACTTTCCTACCCATCCAATATAGTCCATTGGGCCTCGGCGCGGTACTACTCCTGGGAGGACGTATCACTTCCTACACCGCATAAGATAGCAGTCAATCACAGTCATAAGAACGAATCATACGACTTCGCAATCAGCAAGCAAGAGTATACTAGTCCTAGCACACAATTTTACCCTACGGTCCTCAAGCTAAATGTGCATGCAACGTCACACATAGTATAGTGAGGATACTCAACCGAATCGCAAAGTCGTAAACATACACGTGCATCCTCGGGTACTCGAACAACACGAACCTCCTAAAATCACCATTAGGCATAATTCAGTGACCTAATCCAATACAAGGTCAATCCCTTGGTCAACACCTCAAATCCATAAAAGTTTGACAAAAAAGTCAACTTTGACCAAAAGTCAAACTGGTCAAAAAGTCAGCAGTCAGGTCAAAGTCAACAGTCGCGACTAGTGTCGCGACCTTAACCCATCGCGTCGCGTCCGAACCCTAGGCAGTCCAACTTCCTTCATCCCTTAAGTCAAAAGCTAAGATCTTCCAGAATCCTTACAATATGACTGTTGAACCATAAAAATGTAAACTATATGGACATGCATGTCCAATCCCAAAACCTAGGTCAAAAGAAGCTTAAAACACCCAAATACTCTTGCATGGCATAAGAGAGCTTGAACATGCTCCCTACTTTGGCTCAAATGCTCCAAAAGGTCATAAAACAGTGACTTAGTGGTCTGGAGTTTCCCCAACTCCAATAACAACATCAACAATGAACCATAAACACCACCATACAACTCTAACTACTAGAAAAGCCTTAAAACACATAAAGTTTGAAGATTTTTAACTTACAATGGTCCAGAACGTGGAGATATAGTTGGATCTAGGTTGTTGATGGCTTTCTTGCACCACCACGCTCCTTCTTTTACCTTAAGCAACCTTCAGATACAAGTTATGGAGCTATAATCAACAAAGGAGAATTAGAGTTTCGAGTTAAGGTCTTTTGGAGTTGTGAAGGCTGATAAAAAGGCATATTTAGGGTTTAGTGCCTTTAAATAGGGATCAATGCCCGAAACCTAGGCTTTTGCATCATGGCGGCATCGTGTCGCGATCAATCATGTCCATATGTCCTTTTTAAGACCCTCCTTCGCGCTGTGAAGGGCCAAAAACCTCAAAATTACTCTAATCTCGACTTTTTTAAACCTTACGTTCATACTTGGAATTAGGGCATTACAAAAGTGGCCAGTGATTGAATTTGATAATGTTTTAAGTTGATAGTTTTTGTTTAATTAAGTTAGTGCAAAGTGATTTAGCAAAGCAAAAAAAAAAAAAAAAATACAATGCCACATCAATTTTTCTTCTCTCTCCTCTCACTTTCATATTTCTCAACCCACAATACAAATAATTCATTTTTATCAACCCACCACAATATACAAATAGTAAAGCATAATGTATAAGCTAAGGAAACAAGATTGGGAGGGGTTCATGAACTCGTATCTCATCTATCTATCATGAACCCACAACTGGAGGAGCCGTGAACTTGACGGCCCCGTCGGCCCAACGGCCTTGCAGCCCACCACTCGCTAACCCGCTTCCATCTGTGGTCGGCTCCGTCCGACCTTATCTATTATGAAATTACCATACTCATCAATTGAGAAAACAAAAACAATTGAATAAAGAAAAAATTCTTGAAAAAGTCGACGACATATATTAATTAACTAACAACCTTTTTGAACAATTCACAATATTTAGCAAATTTTAAATAAACATAATATGAGTTGCAATTCTCATTCGTAAATCCAAAAGTTTATAGTTTAGCAGATACAAACGTTCTCACACTAAAATACTAGTTCACATAAAATCGAAAGATTAACATAAATTTAAAATAAGTTGCCCTAGTTTTTTTAGGGCAACTTGAAAATCCTGCCATAAACCAAAAGAAATGCCCTAATATCAATCATAACGACATTTGATCAATGCAGATTAATGTTATCGTCGGTTATTTATAAAAAGAAATTCCCCCATTTATGGATGTATCCTTGTGATCGACATATATAGAAACACCAGGAATAATTGTGTAAAATAAGAGGTTGTTAAACCGAGAGAGTTGATAAAAAGAAAAAAATAAAGATGGATCGAAAGGATGGGCAAAATTACGGTCATTTTGACAGCGTCTCAATGCCCGTATTCTTTGCCAACATCATCATTGTAAGATCATCTTTGGCATTCATTGGCCCTCAAATCTTCATTTAGATAGAACGATCGCAATCTTTATCCTACAACAAAACAAAATTCGTCACAAAAAAGTATATTTAGAATTTGTTCATCTCTCAAACATGACCGAGGGTTCATCATAGTAATATGTTCTTTTACAAATTTCACACTTAATCTTCTTGATTTTTTATTTATTTATTTATTTTTTTTGTAAATTTTTCCCCAATTTGTTTGGTTCAATAATACAAAATATGGGTGCATGTGTTACGTGCCAAACGGGCGTAAGATACCGAGAGGCACCCCGGGATGACCATCATGCCAAGCCAAAGGACATCGATCGTGAGGATAGCGACCAAGTTATAGCGATTGGCGATTGTGGGGCTCGTATAAGGATACAAGGGTCTACCAACTTTATATCCATGTTCACACGACAAGGACGAAAAGGGGTCAATCAAGACGCTATGACAGTTTGGGAAGTAAGAAATTTTAAAACCCGCAATTTTTAAGATATATAATTGTGTAAGATTTGATCAAGAAACCTTTAAACTTCTTGTATAAATTTCAGAACTTTGGTGGCGAAAGGGATGTGGTTTATTGCGGTGTATTTGATGGACATGGTCCATCTGGTCACAAGGTATCACGTTATGTACGTGATACCTTACCATCAAAACTCTCGTGGTTGTTTAGAGATTCACAAATTCACGAGAAAACTTGTTTGAATCACAATCATGGTTCTAATCAAAAGGTGACAAATCTGGATGATAATAATAAAGATACCGTTTTTTCTTTATGGAAAAAGAGCATAACTGAATCATTTAAAGAAATGGATGAAGATCTTGAAAAAGATAAGAGTATAGATAGCTATGGTAGCGGCTCCACATCGGTATCTATACTCAAACAGGTAACGATGCTCATTCACTACTAGAAAAACTGGCATTAGCGATGAAGTTTCGAATTGAAACCGTCACTAAACATACAATGGTTCAATCCAATAAGCGAAACAATAGCGACAGATTCAATACATCAAAAACTTTAGTGATGTTTAAAAATTGAAACTAATGCTTGATTATAAATATAGTTGTTTGGTTTGTCCAATAATGTTGGAATCTGTAGGTTGACAACTTGATAATCACAAACTTAGGAGATTCTCGAGCACTTCTTTGCACAAGAAAAGGCAACCGACTTCATCCGATCCAACTAACGGCCGACTTGAAACCGAACATTAAGAGTAAAAGATCTCTTCCTAACACTATTCCTCAGGAATGTCGCTAATGTCAGTGACACATTCATCCCATACATACATGTGTACATACATAGATACACGTGTGTACATAATATGTAGTATGTACATATGTAAGGGACGAATTTTGTCATCGAAGGGAAATCCGTTGCTAATTGCTAACGACGGTTTTGTTTATTGTTTCTTTATTTTAGTTGGTGGAATACCGAACGATTTTTTGAAAATTAGCAATGGAATTTTCTTTGTTTGAGACATTTACATGCATATTTCGTTTATAATATAATGATTCACTATATATGAAAGATCTCTAAACAGGCGAATACGAAAGGATAAAGAGCTGTGGGGGAAGAGTACAAGCAATGCAACGCGAGCCAAGTGTATTTAGGGTATGGATGCCGGATCAAGATTGCCCCGGACTCGCAATGTCACGAGCTTTCGGGGATTTTTGTTTAAAAGATTATGGACTTACATGTGTTCCAAATATATACTATCGTAAACTAACAGACCAAGATGAATTTGTGGTATTAGCGACGGATGGAGTAAGATCAAGCTCAAAACTTTTACATTATTCCACTCACCAACTCCATAACCATGTTTTCATTTTCTAATTTTATGTTGATTCGGTTTAGGTGTGGGACGTGCTAACAAACGACGAGGTGGTAAAAATAGTCGGTTCTGTGAGGAACCGATCAATGGCGGCAAAATTCCTAATCGATAATGCAGTACGAGTTTGGCAACACAAGTATCCATCTTCAAAAACCGACGATTGTGCGGTCATTATTTTGTTTTTCAAGAAACAACGATTGTCAATGGCAAAATCAGCCCCAAATTTGATCGATCTAGGGGTGGATGATCACTCCGATAACAACCCTAAAATGACCGGTGATAATGGCCTTGATAAATTACCACATTGAAGGAGATGAAGAAGTAAAATATGTGGAAGATCATCAATTGACTCGAGTATTCGTTTTGTTTTAGATCGAATTTTGGATGAAGGAGATATAGAAGTGATCTAAACTCGATGTAAAAATGTACTTGTAGATGAAGATCAAAATGGATTTTGACACATAGTAAAGGAATTTCGTGTTGATTTCGTTTTTTTTAATACAAACTCGAATTTAACGGTAGGTAACGAGAGAAGTTCATAAATATCCCGATGGTGTCTATTATGTGACATGATAAAATGATAAATTAGTTATAATATAGAAAAACATCTAACTAAGAATGTTCAAAAATCAAAAAACTAACCATTCATGTTCAAAAACATCAAATCATTCATTGTTCAAAAAGAACATTGCATACTTATACATTCAATCATTAATGTTTATAAACAAAGCAACAAGCACAAGGTAAAACTCGACTCGAAATCAATACAATCATTTTTTTTTTTAAAAGCTAAAGAAAGAAATTAAACTCCATCCAACTATTCATTACTTATAACCGTTAAGTCATATTGGATCATAACACAAACTATAGATCTCCCATATGTTAGTTACCCTAACACCAATTTAATCCAAAATTCTCACACCAAAAATCCCGATTAAAAAACGCGTTTAGTTACAAATGTCTAAAATTCACCTTTCTTCACTCATAAAGCAATAGCCGAGAAAAAGCACCTTCGACACGCAGCATTAGCATTTGTCAATTCCCACCCTCGCCCTTCCTTGTAGCATTCAACCTACCATTCCAACACTCAACACTTGAGCCAAATGTCTAAAATACCCTTGAACACTATAAAAAGTCACTTACCGTGTCGTTAATTTCTTCGCCGCTTTTAAGCCCGCCAAAAATGTAAATAGAATCTCCGGCCACCGTCGCAGCCGAAAAACCGCGAGTATGTGTCATTGGCTCTCCCATCATCCATGAATCAGCTCGAGGATCATAAATTTCTACGGTTGATACCATTGCATTACCATCATAACCTCCTAAAACATATCTGCAAATCAACATAAATTTCTACGGTTAAATGTTTATTTTAAGAATCTTGCATCTTTTGGTATTTGTCCACTTTGTTAAATAAATTGGGAAAAAGGTGACACGGTTTTAATAGTGAAACGATAATTAGCCTTACAGTTTTTCGTTCAAAACGACCATAGAAGGGCAACCCCTCATTGTATTCATGCTCGCTATTTTCTTCCAAGAATGTTCTCTCGGATCAAATCTTTCGGCCGTCCTGAAAACATTACGGAAGGGTATTATCGTGTTTTGAACATTGAGAGCAAGTCCATGTCCTACTTTGTTACGTGTGGGACAAAAAGTTGAAATATTTGTTCGGTTGACATCAGTCTCAGTCCAATACATGTATTTCTAATGCATGTCAAACACAGTACAGCCTGTCCTGTCCTGTCCTGTCCTGTCCTGTCCTGTCCTGTTCTGACGAGTTTAAATGAAAGGTACCTCAAGTAGTATTTTTCGTCATAACCGCCAACAGCATAAAGTGCTCCATTAAGCTCGACTGCAGCCAAAGCAAACCTCTACAACAAGGTATGTACATTTTTTTAGTACTTATTTCGAATAAATCTCCTAAAATACAAAAAAAAAAAAAAAAAAAAAAAAAAACCTTTTGAAGCATAGAGCGTGTTGGAATCCATGACCCGATATCAAAATCCAACATCTCAACGGCTGAATAGCATTCCACACCGTTTCCACCACCGACTGCATAAATTTTATCATTCACGGTAGCACCCGCAAGACTTCCATTTTTCCTATTTAATGGAGGGCATGTTGTCCACTTATTTGCTTCCGGATTATACGATTCAACTTCACATTAACAAAAATAAAAAGAAAAAAAATCGTTATTTAGAATACAGGATAGGACAATACTGGACAAGCTTTCTAGAGCTATTTTAAATAGATGATGATGACAAGGGCATTTACGTCTTTTGCACATAGAGTATTATGAGCCCTTGTCCCACATTTTTTGATGGGACATAAAGCTGCAATTTTTGTCCCATTGATATAAATATCCAATGGATTTGACATAAAGCTGCAATTTACAATTTTACATCAATCTCAATCACAGTCCAAGAAACTTTCTAGGGTTATTTTCGATGATGGGATACAGAGGGCATTCATGTCTTTTCACACTAAAGTTTGACTTTCCACCTTTTTTAATAGGACAAAAACTGGAACTTTTGTTTCAGTTTCAGTCCAATGCACATGAAACACAGTACAACTACAACCTGTTCTGTCTTGTTCTGTCCTGTCCTGTGTAACAAACGGGCACAGATGACTACCTGTGTCGAACCATTGACCGCGGGTCCCACCACCAAACACAAAAAGATCGCCTTCTAACTTTGTAACCGCTGCATAACATCTTTCAGCATTCATGGGTTCAAGAGATTTAGTCATGATTTGTGATGGTGTGTAGCAATCTAATGATGATAACCATGATACACCATCATATCCACCAATAAGAAGTATCGAGTTTTCAACCGAATTATCCAAATTAATTTCTTTTCCTTTTATATCATAAAATTCCTGAGAGTCAACTGTCTGACAGAGACCTTTTAGGTTCTTGATTTCAGCTTTTGCTTCCGCCTGAAAAATTATAAAATAAAAAACATAAAGTTTAAGAATATTACATAAATCAAGGTTTTTTTGTTTTATATAGATTAATTAGTCGGAAATTAATAAACATGATTAAGGGGTAAAAAAATATTAATAAAAGAAAAGGGGTAAAGTGTATAAAGAAAAAGACTATTCCAATAACCACAAGTTTCAATTTTAATGGTAAAAAAGCTTTTCAATGATCCGAATCCACATTATTAATCATTTAGAAAATGAAAACAATTTCAAGATTCATTAAGTGTGAAAAATAAATACCAGATTCTTCTCCATACAAGCAATCTTCTTTTCCAAATGAACAATCTTGTCATTTTGTGCTGTTTTAGTCGCCATCAAATCTTCAACTTTTTCAATTAACTAACATAAAAAAACAAGAAACCATTAAACATAATCACCAACAAAAACAAATCAAAATAAAAAATATTACAATACAAAGTTACAAACAACCCTATTTCTACAAACCTGAGCTAAAACAGGAGAACCATTATGCTCCACATTCACATCATTCACAACAACAGCTTCATATTTCCGGTCAGCAGAAGAAGGTCGGGCAGCCAATTTGGGCAGCACATCATTTCCAACAGGTGTACCATTTTCATGTCTATCAACATTATTCTTACGCTTTAAAGCCAGTTCTTTAAGCTTCATACATATAGCTTCTTTCTCATTAACACTATCAAAAGTCTTGATGTCTTTTATATTACTAGGCAAACTTTTAGCACCATTTAAATTACCACCAACTTCTAAGGGCATATAACACACACGTTCTTTTTCAAATGGCAAAAGGGTTTTCGGTTTTGTTGTACTTTGTGGAGCAAAAGCTGTACGTGGACCTGAAAATGCTTGAGATGATAGTAAAGATAGTAACCGGTTTGTTTGTGCATGGTCTAATTCAAACCAGAATAGATTTTGAGCATAATAATTGTCCGAAATTATGGGCTTAAATTGGTTTTCTGTTAATGGTTTGCATTGCAGCTTTACACGGATTTGAACCTGAAAAGTCAAAGATAATGGTAAAGTCAAATGTCTCAACATCAACAAGAAACTCTATAACTATTGAACACTTTAAATTGTTGGTAAAAAATCAAGAATTTATACCGATTTTTTTTTCGTACCTGAGCAGGATATGGTGTTCTTTGAGAACCATCAGTATTCCATGCGTACGGGTCAATGTTCATTTGACCAGAACTTGCAGCCTCAAATATACCAAATAGTGTTCTATCTGTATAGTTGAATAGAAATAGTGGTAAACCAGGGTCGATTTTTTTCACGTAGACAAAGTGCTGATTTGGTAAACCTGTTACAGTTTGGTGATTTGTATTAGTGAGAATTGAGATTTTTCGTGTTCTAATATGGGATTTGTATAGAAGAATGTGATTGGAAACTGACCGAAGAGTTGCTTTGAAAGGCATTCGTTGATTGTTGTCTTTTTGGTGCCGAATATTACACCACCAAGTTGGCTCTTGCCTAAATTTCGAGAGCTTGACCAACCATAATCTGAACCCATCTTGATTCGAACCTAAGGAGTCATAGAGGAATTCGAATTTTGGTTTAGACATTTTAACGAACACGTTGTGTGCAGATACTAGTAATAAGAAGACATTGGATGTCATTTCGAAGTTCTAACAGAACCCAACGAAAATTTCATGAAAAAGGGATAAAATCAAAGCAAATCGCATCTGAGAACACAAATTAACCAATCAAAGATCGCAGCATTGTCGACTGCAGGATCAAAACACCCGAGAAAGTTCTGAATCATCGGTATGAATCTCACATGCAAGAGGAAGAAAATAACAAAATCTTTCCATGTTTACTAATTCAAACATGAATCCTAGCTTTGAAGATACCAATCATCAACAAGATCAAATATTTGCTGAATAAAGTATCAAACACATATACATTTTACCAAACGCATTCGGTAACTTGATCAAAACCCTTTGAATAAACCCTTGTACAGCAAAGCCCACAAAAACATTATTCAAAAACAAGATCCGAAATGAATACGGAGACAAATATACCTTCGACCCACGAATCAGTTGTGTTGATTTATGACTGAGAGAATTGCTGAGTACTTAAACGGGAAGGTAAAGCGCGAAATTGCGAGGAAATTAGGGAAGAAGATATGTTGTATATATATATAATAAAATGTTGTATATATATAATACATATTAATGCTTTAAAAGTTGTATATAATGCAAAGATTGTTGAAATGATATTTTTTATTCTTAGCAACTATTTTAGAATGTTAAATTAGTTTAGCATCTGTTCATAAAATATGTAGAACTTTTTCTTCTTTTGTATGATACGTGGCGGACCCACAATTTACAAATCTTACCATTCAAATTTATAATATCAATTTCAAATACATTGAAATATTATTATTAACCAATGATTATAATTTATAATAGTTCTTTTGTTATGAAATATTGTTTCATTGTAAAATTTTATTTTATTGTTGTGAAGTCTACTAGCTTTTATCTTCAAATTACATATAAACATGTTGTACTCTTGGCTATCTTCCATCAACAAATGTTAATCTCGTAGTTATTTGGGTTGTGTTTATTAACAAATTGTAAACATGTAGTACTTGTCAATATATTGAAAAATAAACTTACAATGAAAGATACTCCATAATTAAATAAAGTTTTATAATACTGAAATCATTAGTTAGATTAACCCTTAATGTGGTTTAAATTTTATATGTATAAGTATATCTTTAAATGGACGGACCTATTACAAAGTTCATAAGTAGCATAGATCATCTTTTAAATTTTCTCCTTAAATATAAATTTCATATAAATCCGTCGATAATTGTTTAGGAATGAATTTATTAGGCTGGAGGGAGCAGTCAGCGCATGCTGAACATGCTAAACTTGCCACGACAGCATTCAACAAGTTTAGCACATGCTGATCAAAAATTGTGGTAACAGTCAGCGCATGCTAAACTTCATGTTAAACTATTTTTTTAAATCTATTTTTTAAATTATTTATATTATTAAAACCAAATATAAAATAAAAAGTACCATGTCATTAAAATTAAAATGCATTACATTAAAATTAAAAACATAAATTAAAACTTAAAACAAACAAAATTAAACTACAAACTACTCGTTGAAGTGATATCCCGATTGCCTTGCTGCATCCTTCTTCATTTCCAGCACGATTTGGTACTCGAACCCAGTCTTGCCCGATATGTCTTCTTGTATTTTTTTTCGTAGCTGCATAGTCTCTTTGATCTTCAAGTTAGATTGTTTGATCATTTGAGCTTCCTTGTACGCTTCAACATTGCTGGACAAAGCCATTATATCTTCATGCACACTACTATTTGTGCTAGTGCTAGTGGCTTGGCTTTTGCCTATTGTCTTTCGCTTTGCTTCATCACGTCCCATGGGACGTGGTGGATCATTATTGAGGTTGAAGCCAACACTTGAAGCCAACACTTGGTCAAAGGACTCTAGCTCTCTCCACTTCTCGTAGTCTTTGACCGCACGCCAAAAGACCTCTTGATTAAATTGAGTACCATATTGGGCATGGTACAAGAGCCTCGCTTGAGCCATAACATCGTCACCATTGGCTCCACTTTGTCTTTGCCTCTCAACTTCGACATGACACCCTTGAAATTCCATTGCACTTTTGTTGCAAGTGTGATACTTTGAATAAAGTGAATTGGGATTGCGGTAGCTGGAACCCATTTGTCTACACCAACTATTCCACACCTTCACTTTGAAGACGTTTGTAGTTTGGTTGATCCCTGTCTCAGCTTCTTGCGAACAATCGACCCATGCTTCGCCCAAAGCTCGGACCTCATCAGCATGCCAAGCGATTCTAAGGGCTTTGCCTTTGTTAGTTGGCCCAGACTCTTCTTCTTCTTCTTCTTCAGCTTGTTCGGGTTCTTCTTCTTCATCATCGGAGTTTTCTTGTTCTAGCCGGCGTGGTGCATTTCTTAAAAATTGGGAGTCGGGAGTGAATTGGGATAATGATTCTAGTGGTGGAGACATTTGTTGTGAAAACATTTGTGGTGGTGTTGGTTGTGTTGGAGATGGTTGTGGTGAAGATGTTTGGTGTAACCAATTGTTGACATATTGGTGTTGCATACCCCAATTCGGTACATATTGATCATATGCCATCGAAGGGTCAACCGGTTGAGGTACATAACAACCGGCCGAAGGGGTTGCAATCGATGTAGTGGCAGATTTCTTTTTGGTAGCTTTGGATGTTTTGGATGATTTGGTATTTTTCTTTTGGCTTGAAAACATGATAAATGAAGTTTGAGAGTGATTTTGGAAGAAGAGAGAGAATGATTGTGTGAATAAAAGAGTAGAATGATTGTGTTTATTTAGGGGAGGATGTAACGGCTAGTTTTTTTTTAAAAAATGGCTAGTTTTTTTATAAAAAATTTTGAATTTTATAGAGGTTTTGATAGAGGTTTTAAAAAAAATTTGGTGGAAATTGGAATTTAAATGGTTTGGGTTTGAAACTAGCCGTTGAAGAGACTACCCGTTGGAGTCGGCGAGCTCACTCAAAAGTTGGCGAGATGGTTAGCGAATGGCGAACAGCGACCAGCGAGGGAGCAGTCGGCGAGCCCTTTGGCGAGGGATAGCGAGCGGATGGCGAGAGGGGTTAGCGAATTGCTAACCCAGCCTTATGAATCATGGATATTATTAAAACGGGTCCACCTTTGTACTTTCACTTTAAGATGTGTTCGTTTTCTACTTGGTGAGTGTCATATCGGGGTAGTATATTAAGTCAAAATAGTATTTAAATACTCTTTAGAATACCAAACCAAACTCTTGACTTTAAAATGGTGGGGCAACTATGTTTAATGCTCAATTGTGAAATTATACTTTTTATAAAGCAAAAGATGTGTAGCAATAGCTTATTTTAGAAACCACTATTGCTTATCATGAAATCAAATATTTGCCAAGTCTTATCACCATTCTATGGATTTAGGTTTATTTTCTCTAATTTTTCTATCCACTACTAAACCAAAACTAAACAAAATTAACAATGACAAAAAAAAACAAAAAAAATAATAAAAAACAGAAAACAAAAGAGAAGGACTAATACAAAAGATCATTAGAAAAAAAGACGGTTGAAAAATGAGAGCATCGTCATGGTTTTGTTTTTATTTAAATAGCTAAATGCAATAAATAATAATATAATTTTATTTATTTTATACTAAAACATTCTATTTTAGTATTTTTATTATTTATTAGCAGGACCGGACACGATCACTAAAAATAACGGTGGGTAGAGCCGCCGACGCCGACAGGTTAAATGGGTTTCACGGCGGTGACGGGTTGGAGGGGTTGAGAATGCGGGTTCACGAACCCGTTTTGGGTTGAAGGCAAAGAGAATAACGAAGGCAGCGGGATGGACGAGGTTTAGGATCAGTGAGAACCACTACGTCGTCCCTAGGTTTTAGGCAAGGACGACTCCATCCGCCTTAAGGGGGGCGATGGACGACGACGACTATAAAGGGTAATTCATGTGGTGTTAATTGACATCGATTAAGTACAACTATTTTCCATAAAGATACATTCGATACATAAACATTAATTTAAATTCTTTATATATTTCTAAAAAAATGAAAAAACTTTAGAACAATAAACATGACCCTAAATTATACTTACATTAGGCGAATACTCGCACATTGCGCAAGGGAAAATTATGTAGTTAATTTCTTAACAAAAACATTGTTGAAAATGATTATGTCATTGATATTAACTATGAAATAATAATTATAACACTAAGTTTGATATATAAAATTGCAACTATTTTGACTAATGTTAGTCAATAAGCTTTATCAATGGATTGTGTATTAGTTAAATAAAACATAATTGTTGATTTAATGTTACTTTTAATTATTGCTATGATTGATTAATTTAAAAGTTACTTAATTGACCATATTTTAATTTTGATCATGATGATTAAATATATCACCGATTATTATTATTTGTTAGCAATAAGTTATTAGTATTAAAAAGTTACGAGATACTCTTAAAAACTACTACTTGTTATTTAAAAGTTATTGACACTAAAGCATTTAAATAGTTTAGGATATTTAAATAAAATAACTATGTGATAATTATAAATGGTTTAGAGGTTGTAAATATTTTACTATAATTTTAAATTTTTAATCTATTTGTTTATTTAATTATGTTAGTTATACATTTTCATTTACTGATTTTACTTGTAATGAAAAATAACATAATCTAACATATAATTGAATAAATAAGTAAAAGATATAGCCTATAAATTTGAGTTGTTTTGTTAACAAAAAAAATTATCTCGATTATAGATAATATTTAATTAAAATGATAAATTATTTATTTAATATGTGTAACACCCCGTTTCTTAGTATGTTTTAATTTCGAAATTATTATTTTCTAACGTATAATAAATAATAAATAATAATGATGATAACCTTGCAATTATAAGTTGTGGATTTAAGTGTAATTTAATAAAACTTAACTTGTTAAATAATGAATTATGGGATAATCAAAAATAGGAAGTCATAATGCAAGGACTTGTTTTGCCAATAGCTAAAAGTCGCATGGATCCACCTCTTTTTTCTTGTTGGGCGACGGGTTTGAGGAAGTTTTAGGACTTTGGTTTATTTTCTCTTGATTGGCAGCCCAAATACTCTTCAATTCTAGGTTGGTTCACGTAAATACATAGACATATGTACTAGTGAATACGGCAAGCCTAGAACATTCTCATTAGCCGTGAAACCTTTACACTCTCTCGACTCCCTCTTGTTTGTTGCTACTGTCGAAGGTCTTGGAAGAAAGGAGCAAGTTCGATTGATATTTGTCAAGGTAGTAACTAGTAAAGTGGAGGGTCCAAAGATTCACACTTGGGTAACAAGTTCCATTCTTTTTGCCTTTCTCCTTTCTTCTAGTCGATTCATGCATATACACACACATCCTCGTGTGTGCTCGTATATGTGTATGTGAGTGTTCATGATTTGTGTGGCTGAAACTTTAGTTTCTACCTCAATTTTTCTGTTGTTAGGAATGTTATTGAACTTATTTCAGGCTTTAAAGGTCTTAACCTTGGTCTTAATGGGTTTGGGGGTTGAAACCCTAAACCCTAGTGTTGTTTATCAACTTTTGCAATTTCACTGTTTTATCATCATCTTTGTAAATACATATAAAATCGTGTGTTTAGTCTCTTGGGGTGAATCATACCTTTTTGAAAAAGTCTAAGTGTTTAGTTTCTTGGTCTAGAAGCCCTTGGACTAACTCGGACCCTAAGTCTAGTGAAAGTTGCAATCTTCACTGACTGGTCCAGGGGTGCACTGTACAATGACTTCTGTCTTGTAAAATTCATAAGAGATTGTAGAAGAATCATTTAGGGGCAAGGTTAGTGGAAAATTTTCAGTATAAGTGTCTAGTTTGTTCACACCAAATTTCAGAACCTAATCCCTTCTAATTCTCTTTTCTAGTTTATATATTTGGGGGTAGGTCCTGTGGTTGATTTTGCAAATTGTGGTGACTTGGTAGATTTTTCATTTGCAAATGGAAAATTCAAAAGACTTGAGGTCAGGCCCTATGGTGTTAACTTTGGGTCTAGTTTCAACATGATTTTTGTTAGATTTTATCCCTAAGTTTTCATTGGCCATCTGTTGCAAATCTTGTTAAGGGTCATAAGTCAGCCTCGTCGTCAAACCTTTCTTTTTGTGATTTTGAACCTTGGTGGTGGGTCTAGGGATGGTAACAGGTATCGGGACCTTCATAAACTTAATAAAGAGGATTAATAACCCAATGATGTAATTATAAGGTAAAGGGATGATATTGTGGGACACGGTACGTGTCGGGTATCGGGAAAAACAAGTATGTACGTATAAAACTAAGTCGTAATTATAAACGTAAACCCGTTCTAAGTAGTACTGTGTGGAATGTAGGTCCGGGGAAGAAGGAGAGTTCTTGAGTATCACATGCTTATGTGTGCGACCTACTTCTACCTATCATGTGAGTTTCTCAGTGCATTTATTGATGTCATTCATTCCCTGTTGTGTTGTGTTATGAATATGAGTTGATATTTTAGTTATGTGGGTGGTCATGCCACTGATGGGTGCATTATATGGCGATACCACTGCTGGGTGCGGTATATGGTGATACCACCGCTGGGTGCATTATGTGGTAATCTATGTTGTTGGCAAGGCATGCTTGATTGATATATTGTGTATGTGTTGAAATTCACTAAGATGTGTGCTTACCCTTTCCCTATTAACTTACAATTCCAGGTTCTTTAGATGTGAGAGATGGCAAGGCGTGACGTGTACACACTCTTGCGGTTTCCTTGGAATTTGTTTTAAAAATGTTATTAATTAGACATTGTTTTCCGCTGTGGATAGTTTGAAATTAATGATAATGGTTTTGTATGAGTTGGGAACAAAGAGGAATTAAATTAATGTGGTTTTGTTTAGTGAAAATGTTTTAAAATAAATTTTAAATTTACCCTAATTTTTGGGATGTTACAATATGATATTTTTAAATTAACCAACAATATAAGCAGACATGTGAATTTATTTAATAAAACTATTGTACTTATAATTGAACGATAAAAATTATTGATTAAAGTAGGTATATCAGATTAATAATTTTGAGTAGGGGTTTCAAATGAACAATATTTAATTTATGTTCTGGATTTAACGGCATATTCAAATTAACAAATTAGTTATATTATGTTGAAAAATAAAAAGTTAAAATTGAAATTAGAATAATAAAGTGTTAATATTGAAATTAGAATAATAAAAGATTTAATGTATTAATTTGAAAAATAAATTGAAAAGTTAAAAGTTTCAATTGAATATAGTTAGAGTAGAACTGCTTCTTTTATAATATATTAAATTAATATCCGTGCGTTGCGTAGAATAAAATTATATGACAAAAATTTAGGCAAATACATATTGAAATTAATTATTATTATTGACATTAATTATAAAATAATAATTTTACATTAATTGATATATAAAATCGTAACTATCTCTAATCATATTATAATGCATATTTGTTAAAATCATATCATTCAACGATATCTACTCACGGCTTGCGTGTAAATTAAACTAAATATGATTCTCGATTTAATGTTACTTTTAACATTATGATTATTAGATATAAAGGTTACCTATTTCAATATTTTTTTTAATTACGATCTATATAATCATTTAAAATATCAACCATTATTTGTAATGTCACAAATATCTACTCGCAGCCCGTAGCTCGTGATGTTTGACAATGTCACGGAGCTCCCGTATTATTTGGATATACGTTGGGAAACCAGGTTCTATTGGGTGCTCGATATTCTATGAGGAGGCATGTTTGTTTTCCACATACTGACATATTTCTTTTCCCTCATCCTCTAATATCATGTTGTGTAAAATAATACACGTATACATAATATCTGCGAGTTTATCCTTATCTCGGGGTCGTGCTGGTCTACCTAGTGAAGCCAATGCTTCTTTATCTGTGCCATCTAGTCGGGCAGCCATCCTATTCCTAGTGAAGACAATCCAAACGTCCAAGCATGCAAGTAAAGTCATGAACATGTGTTTGATGAGCATATAGTGTCTGCACGTCACTGAACGTAGGCTTGCGCAAATATCATGGACCGTATATAGCAACGACGCACCTACAAAACTCCTCGAGGCTTTCACGTGTAATTCGCTCCGACATTTGAAAATATTCATCACATGAGTCTGATACAGAACCGTAAGCTAGTTGGCGCACAGCAATTGCACATTTTTGTGTGGAACTAAAACCTTTCGTACCACTTGTGTCGGGACGTTGTTGTATAAACTCTGACATATCCGTCACATCGATGAGAATACATAGAAACAAATGTAGCTCTATTCGAAAGCGTCAATAAAAATTGTACCTTCCATATAATTCTCGTCGAAATAATGTGACATAAGAAGGTTGTGTGCACCGAAATGGTATCTGAGCAACCTGACTCGCGTCCTCAGATGTGAACTTTCAGCAGCATCTTCTTCTTCTTCTAAAACATCGATAACTTTTTCCATCGAATTTAGAATCGTGGATCCCACGTTAACCAACCAATCATTTCTTCTAAGAGATGGACCCGACATGTTTTTGGTTGTGTGAAATTGAGAGAAAATTTGAGGATTTGTGAATGAGGTTGATGTGAAATTATTTTAGGGTTGTATGTGTATGTATAGTTGAATTTTTTGATATTTTTAAAATTCTAGCCGTTATAATGTATTTAATTTGGGAATTTTTTTAATTAAATGGATGTAGCCGTTGAGGGAGAGAGGCATAAACATGCCGTTTTGCACTTGCCACTGAAGCATGTTGGCATCACGGGCGGTGATGTTGGCGACATAGTCTTGCCACATATATGCCTATTAGCATTATTCTCGTCGTATCGTTTAGCCTTACACACAATAGAAAGAAAAACAAACACCGTAAAAGCCATGCAATGATGCTATACATATTATTATAATTAAATTACTAGTAATAAAATGTAATCTTTTATTAACAATAAAATAAATAATAAACAACAAAAAATAAATTTTAATTAATTTATGATACATCTATTATGTCAATTATTTCATACTTGTTAGCACTTAAAAATTAGTGTTTTTATAAAGTTGTTATATAATTTTGAAATAATGATTATTCATTTTTTACTTTTTAAGATTTTTATGATCAATTAAATATGTGGTTAATCGTAATATTAATATTAATGATGATAAAAGAAAAGACATCAATCTTAAATATGAGCGATAAAAAAAACGATTTAATGCACAACTTTTTGTAAAACATATTGACCAATTGTGAAATATTTTTTCAAATAATGACAATAATATTTATAGTTATATAATAATAACAATAATATGTATAATAAAATAAAATAATAAAAGAAAATACAACAATCATAAGTGAGCAATAAAAAATAATCAAACTAAATGGACGAGTTTTTGTAAACCACATTGACCAATCATAAACGTGAGCGATAAAACAAATAAACGACTAAACGTGCTAATTTTTGTAAGCCAAATCGACCAATCGTAAACATGAACAATAAAAAATAAACAATAAACAATAAACACACAACTTTTTGTGAACCACATTGGCCAATCAATGTAAGCGATTAAAAAGAACAACTAAACACATGACTTTTTGTAAACCACGTTGACCAATTATATAAACAAGTGATAAGAAATAAATTACTAAACGCGTGACTTTTTGTAGACAATATTGACCGATCCTAAATATGAGCAATAAAAAATGAACGATTAAATGGTCGACTTTTTGTAAACCACATTGGCCAATCAATGTAAGCGATTAAAAAGAACAACTAAACACATGACTTTTTGTAAATCACGTTGACCAATTATATAAACAAGTGATAACAAATAAATTACTAAACGCGTGACTTTTTGTAGACAATATTGACCGATCCTAAATATGAGCAATAAAAAATGAGCAATAAAAAATGAACAATATTGACTAAAATGTGAAATTGTTGGGGTATCTATTGTATAGATTTGATGATGCAAATTGTATATGCAAGTTATATTTAGACTGCTCATTGTTGATATCCAGTCTTGTCTAAATAACTCTGAATATTTATTTTATATAATTATTGGAGCTGTTTATTCCAAAGATAGAAGCTATTGTCTGATTAGAGTGAAGTTGTCCATGTCTAGAGTTAATCTTGATTTCACCCGTTGAAAAGCCCTGCAAACATTCTGAACCTAAATAAATTGATATCCTCTACATATTTTTTTTTTTTCAAGATTAGATGCTTGTAGTTTTTATGACGAACTGACATCAAACTCAAAGAATCGTGATCTTTTTAATATTGGTGATGTTCTCTCTTCAGGTTGTTGTCAGAGACGATAATGATGAATGTGGGGAGGGGAAGGAGTCGAAATGGCGACACGTTCTCGGGAACAGGGGTTTGGTTTCAGAAAGAGATGGATCTGAAGGTGAGGGTTAGGTTTTAGAATTAGACGGATTGTGTGAGTGTCGTCAGAATAGAGAGAGGAAGGTTTCCGAAGAGAAGGAGATGTGATACAGTAGGGAGTGGAAGGTTTCAGAAATTGATGGTCTCAAGTCCTGATCTCCTCCTTCAAACATAGATCCAAAAAATGCAGTACATCTCATCAATGGAAGGTTTCCGACGAGAGGGACGCCGATGCCGACAAAGCGGGACGCCGGTTGCAGCAAAGAGAGACGCAGGTGGCAGTGGACTTTGCATTTGTCAAGGTTTCAGGTGACAGAACTCTAGGGTGAAAGTGAAGTAATGGGAAGAGATAAAATAGAGTTTTTGAAGTGGGCTTATTTTTAATTTTAATTATATTAATATAACTAATAAACTCAATGAATAATTAAAAGTTAATATAAACTAAAAAGGATATTATAGTAATTTTAGGCTTGGTTGGGACTAAACACGAAACAAAGTTAAACTATAAGGATGCTCCGCATAAAAAAAAGAGTTAGAAATCAAACGCGACATCAAACCAAAAGGACGATTCGTGTAATTTACTCTTTAATCTACTTTAAGTGGAATACATCAATTGTCAAAAAGCCCTACAATTAACCACTTTAAAAGCCTTATTCAACCATGTTTTTAGGTGGCGTTTGGTTCGTTGGAATTCGAGGGAATTCGAGGGAATTGGAATCCAATTCCTTCGAATTCCTGCGTTTGGTTCAAGCTTTGTGTGAAGGAATTGGATTCCAATTCCATTGAAATGGAGGGAATGAATTCCTTCAGTGAATGGAAGGATTTAATTCTCTTGGAAGAGGGAATGTGCAAGATTACCATTATACCCCTTTTGTTACCTCACAAATTGAAACCCTCTACCCTCACCCACCACCACCACCACCATGCACCGACCACCACCACCCACCACCACCGCCACCAACCACCGCCGTCGCCACCACCACCCACCGTCGCCGCCACCACCACCGCCACCCACCACCACGATCACCACCACCACCACTACCCACCGTCACCACCGCCATCTACCACCACCACCAACGTGACCAACCATCACCACCGCCACCACCAACCACCACCACCACACACCACTACCACCGCCACCACCATCACCACTGCCCACCACCGCTAATGCCCATTACCATCATCCATCACCACCGCCACCTACCGCCACCACGAACCACCGTCACCCACCACCACCACCACTACCTACCACCACCAATGCCCGTTACCACCACCTACCGCCATCACCCACCACCGTCACCCACCGCCACCGCCACCGCCACCACACACCACTACCACTGCCACCAGCACCACTACTCACCATCACCGCCATACACCGCCACCACCACCACCACCACCACCACTGCCCATTACCATCACCCACCACCACCACCCACCGTCACCCACCACCACCACCCACCGCTACCATCCACCACTAGCAATAAGTTATATAAAAAGTAAATATTATGCAAAAAACATTAAGGGCAAATTTGTCATTTACAAGGATTCCAACTCCATTTCCTGAAAACCAAACAGAAAATGGAATTGGATTCAAATTCCATTTCCTGCCAACCAAACACAATATGGAATTGGATTCAAATTCCTGATAGATTCCAATTCCTTGACAGATTCCAATTCCTTCAAAAACTTTCTGCGAACCAAACGCCACCTTATTATTTGCTTGAGGATCTAGATTAGGCTGGAGGGTGTGTCGGACGTGGACCCCCCGCATGGTGCCACGTGAGCGAGAAGGACGCCGCAAACACAGCCCCCCACCCCCATCTACGAAGGCTGCACCCTGGTAGTCGTGTGTATAACGCCGGAAAACACGTCAAACGGTCAAAAAATCGACCGTTGCGTTGTTTTTTAAAAAAATTCAATTTAAACTTTATATATATATATATATATATATATATATATATATATATATATATATATATATATATATATATATATATATATATATATATATATATATATATATATATATACACACACACACACGCATACACACACATTAAACACACATATAAATCATATACAAAACTATTTTCTCTCTCTCTCTCTCCATATATATATATATATATATATATATATATATATATATATATATATATATATATATATATATATATATATATATATATATATATATATATATATAGACTAAATATCAAATGGGAACCAATATTTTCCTAGGAACCGTAGGAACTTTTTTACTGAAAATTTTTTTTCAAAAAAATGACATAATACACCTAATCGCTTATATTTAAGACCTTTTTTAAAAAAAAATTGAAAAAATAATATATATACACGAAATGTGCACATATGCACGAAACGTGATCATATACACATGTGCGAAAAAAATGCATATATGCACATTTCGTGTATACATATTATTTTTCAAATTTTTTTTTACAAAAAGTCTTAAATATAAGCGACTAGATGCATTATGTCATTTTTTTTTAAAAAATAATTTTAGTCAAAAAGTTCCTACGGTTCCTAGGAAAATATTGGTTGTTCCTTGAAACGGACTATATATATATATATATATATATATATATATATATATATATATATATATATATATATATATATATATATATATATATATATATATATATATATATATATATATAGATCACGATTCGGATTCAGATGACTCGGGTGGTTCTTCGATGGTCTTCGCGGCAATGATGGAAGTCGCAAATATTCTCACCAACCAAACCGAAAGTTCGGAAAAAGGTGCCGAGTAAAGGCGAAAAATAGAAACCGCGAAGAAGGGCACAAAAAAATTTGTTCAAGACTATTTTGCCGACAATTGCGTTTACAACGACATGGATTTCAAAACCCGTTTTCGTTTGAGCCGAGCAATGTTTCTACGGATCGCGCACGATTGGAAGCCAACTACGAACTTTTTCAATTGCGATACGATGGACGAGGCAAAAGGGGTTTCAAGCCATACCAAAAATGTGGAGCGGCTCTTCGTCTTATGAGTTATGACTACCCTTTTGACGTCGTGGACGAAAACTTACGAATGTCGGCAAAAACCACACAGGAAAGTATGTATTTTTTGTGAATATATTTATGAGCTTTACGGTCATATTTATTTGCGAAAACCCACACCAAACGATGTTGAAGAACTATATGCGGCACATCACAAGTGACATGGTCTACACCTTGAGATCATAAATTGCACGCATTGGGATTGAAAAAATTGTCCAAACGCGTGGAAAGGGCAATACACCAGCAGTCATCATGACAAACCTTCCCTAATACTCGAAGCGGTGGCCTCACAAGATTCATGGATTTGTTCCGGGGTCGAACAACGACATAAACGTTCTAGATTCCTTGTCATTATTCAATGATATCCTACTTGGTAAGTCGGCCGACGTTCCATTTGGAGTGTACGACTCCGAATACCCATGTGGGTATTTACTCACCGACGGTATATATCTAAATTATTCCACATTTGTAAAGGCGTACCAACATCGATTGACGAGAAACGGGTACTATTCACGCAAGTTCAAGAGTCGACACGGAAAGATGTGGAACGTGCATTCGGTGTCCTAAAAAAGAAATGGCATATAGTGCAAAACCCGTCACGAGCATGGCACCTCGAGAACGTACGCAAAGTAATGTACGGTTGTATCATATTACACAATATGATAATTGAAGAAAAAGGTCGGAATATTTGCATCTATCAACCTCATCATATGGCACAGATGCCGACACAATATGTTCCCGGTAGTGAGCAATACTATACGCGCGTACTACAAATACACAGTGCGGAAGCGAATGCTAATCTCCGACACGATTTGACCGAGTACGTCTACGCTAATCGCAACGATGAAATCGATGACGATAATTAGGCTTTTTTATGTTTTTTTAATTAGTGAAATGTTTTTTATTTTAAATTAATGTTTTATTTTTATTTTTATTAAATGTAATGTTTTTAATTTTAATTTTAATATTATGTTTTTTAAATAAATTTAATGTTTGTTTTTAATTAAAAAACGTAAAATAATAATGTGACGTGGAAAATAAAATGGAAGTTATGCTGTCATGCATTTCCTGGGTGTGTCCTGGGTTTTCCTGGTGACATGCCGCTGACAAGGCAGCGGTCTTAACTCAATTAGCATTTACTTAATCAACAACTATCAAATTGCTATTAGTTTTATAGAATTTAATATCAATATTGCTGAATACATGAACAATAATTATACATAAACACGTTTTAGACATAACACATATGATTGCAAGTAAACATTGATTAAGTTACAAACTATGATTTATCTTAAGGATGGCAAAAAAACTCGAACCAAGCAAAGAAACCCGAAACCCGAGAATGTCGTGTATTGGATCAGGTTTGGGTTCCTCTCCCGACCAGACCCAATAAGAATATATATATATATATATATATATATATATATATATATATATATATATATATATATATATATATATATATATATATATATATATATATATATATATACATATATATATATATATATATATATATATATATATATATATATATATATATATATATATATATATATAGGGTTAGCTTCATATGAGACCATTATATTTCGTGAGACCGGGAGACGCATTCTTAGCCACTCATTTTGGGTGCAAAACAAAAAAAATTAAAAAAAATGCAAAATAAATGAAAAAATTTGAAAAAAATATATTTATTTATTATTTTCGTCATTTTTTTATACAAAAAAAATTAAAAATATATAAAAATATATAAAAAATAAAAAAAGTTAGCGTTTTTTTTTCATATTCTAATAGAATATTACACTAGTTTGTGTAATATTCTATTAGAACATGCAACATCCAGCAACATTCTAATAGAATATTTTTTGATTTTTCCAGTTTTTTTTTGATTTTTTTTTATTTTTAAAATTTTTTTTAGATTGTAAGAGTAGCGAAATTAAGTAGATTTTTTTTTTTTGAAAACTCTCATTATTTTAGCCTATTTTAATTTTTTTATTTTTTAATCTCTAAAATGAGTGGCTAGGATTGAGACTTTCGGTCTCACAAAATTTACATGGTCTCATTTGAACTTCTATATATATATATATATATATATATATATATATATATATATATATATATATATATATATATATATATATATATATATATATATATATATATATATATATATATATATATATATATATATATATATATATATATATAGAGGTAGGATAAAGTGAGAAGGGTTAAAAGGCTGAGAATATGAGAAGAAATCTGAACCATTTATTTTCTTAAATCTAAGACTAATATCAGTGTGCCAGTTATGTAAATTTTAAAACTAATGGAACCAAAGTATAACTTTTAATTTAACATTTGGGTAATAAGGTAATTTTGCTTTTCAATTCCAAAAAAACCAGATCGTATTATTGATTACCATTCCTTAAATATCTCTTTCTCCCCTTTTTTTCCTCTCTCTCTCACACTGTCTCTCCCTTGATCGACTGCATCAGTTTAAAAGATGATAAACCCTAGCTTTCTTAATCGCAGCCCACTAGCCATCATCATCATCTTCAACTCGAAACTTTGAAGATGGGTGGTCTCATGAACCGGTGGGAATTGATCATACCAGTAGACTTTCACTTGCGTCTTTTTTTTTTCTCTGTGATTACAGCCGGAGGCGATGGTGGGTCGGACCCCACGAATGGCGGGGATACAGCAGGGGTGTGATATCGTAGTCAAATAATATTCTTTTAAGTTTATGTATCGTGAGAGAGAGAATCAGAGTGGGTAGCGAGATAAGGTGGACAGCGGGGTGGAGCAGATCGACGGGGCTGTGAGAGCAGCGGTGCTGAACAGAACATCTGGTCGGAGGAGGTGCAGCGTTCTGTGGGGTAAATTCTTTCTGGTATCTCATTCTTTTTTTTCCGTCCCATCCCGTATCTGTTTCCGGTAGCCTTTGGCTGCCGGATTCAACCTCATCGCCACTGTAGAACCACCGTGGGATGGTGGTGCGGCGGTGTTGCTCCAGCCAGTCCTTGCGATTAACTTCGGGTCCTAAGGCATAAATTGCAGTCGATCGTCGTTTATCCTTCACCTGCTTAGCGGTGGTGACCATTCGAAGTCTGGAACCCATTTCTTTTTAATGTTCGAATAAAAAGTTTTGAATTAACGTATTGAGGTTTTCGTGATCTAGAGAAAGTTGACCACATAGTTGATACAGCGGAACAAATAACGGAGATGGTGGAATCTGTGGCTGATAATGTGGACAAGGTGGTGGAGGAGCTCGAAGATGATGTACCGGAAGGTAGCCAAATCAAGAAGACTCTTGATTACATCAAACAGGTGGCTGAAAGACTCGAAAAAGATGCTCACACCGCTGGTTATTTCATTGACAAGGTTGTTTTTTGTTAAATTATGCACGGTTCAAAATTTACTCTCAATGTATAACCTCATAATCTCCCTAATTTTTCAATTTTAATCGGGATGACTCTAATTGGTCAAAGTTGGGGTGAAAGAGGTTACTCGTTGTAGTTTTTCTTAATCAACAACTACATTGCCCCTGAAATTACTCGTTGGCAAGCTGAATCATCTATGATTATAACTATAATCATCTATGATTATAGCTATAATCATTTATGATTATAGCTGAATCATCTAGATTATAGCTATTCAGCTATAATCATCTATGATTATAGTTATAATCATCTATGATTGTAGCTGTGATCATGTATTGAATATAACATGACTGCAAAAATGATGATAATACTTGTGTTAATCATTAATGATGAGCAGTGTTAATCATTGATGATTCTAGTCTATAAATTATTTTTTTTAATATCCTTCGAGTCGATTTTGCAGGTGTGAATCCGAACTAACACTAATCACGGGTGTCCAATATTATTTTTTTGTGTGTGATGCTAGCAGCAAGAAAAATGAATGTGATTCATTCAAGAAAAGTGTTAACATCGGGATGGATTTTGTAATTTTTTCTAATGATATGATATAATCATTATTGAAGATACTTATGTATAAATTTTCAATTTTGTCTTAAATACGTTAATCATTTATGAAAATAAATGTTGTATATGAATGTGTTATTTGATTTTTCTTTGTAGGTTTTCTTATTTAAAATTTTCTTTCTAGTTTTTCTTATTTAAATGTTTTATTCATTGATGATTACAACGTAATTTTGTATAATCTTTAAAAAATACTGTTAAAAATTAAATCACTAAAATTATAAAAATATTTTTTTATATTCATCCATGATTGAAACCGTGAAAAAGAATAAACAAACTATTAAAATTTCGAATTTTGAAAAAAAAAATTGATAAAAATATTTTTTTTATTTTAAATTAATAAAATAACAAAAAAATAAATTAATTCGTTTATTTTAGGTAACAGCAATCGTAATCTCTATAATCATGGAAACTGAATAAATTAATCCCATGATTATAGGAAAACGTAATTATTAACTATTTTTAATTAATTAGTCATATTGTAAAATTACTATAATATCCCTATAAAATGATTGGTCCAGAATCATTCTCACATTCTCAACCTTTTAATCATTCTCATTTTAACCTCACCATATATATATATATATATATATATATATATATATATATATATATATATATATATATATATATATATATATATATATATATATATATATATATATATATATATATATATATATATATATATATATATATATATATATATATATATATATATATATATATATATATATATATATATATATATATATGGTGAGGTTAAAATGAGAATGATTAAAAGGTTGAGAATGTGAGAATGATTCTGGACCAATCATTTTATAGGGATATTATAGTAAATATATATATATATATATATATATATATATATATATATATATATATATATATATATATATATATATATATATATATATATATATATATAATATATATATTGCAAGTTAAGGATAAATCCGATTACATGAGTCGTAATATACTACAAGATGCAGCTAAGTCCCTAAGGCTAACTAACAGTTCTTCGTCAGCAACCCGTCTCCAAGGATCCTGCACAGAGACTAGACCCACACGCGCAATCGGCAAACCTCGGTGCAAGCACACGCCCCACCCCGTAAGTGACGTCTGCAGGCAACTGACTGGGGGGAAACCAGTCCCGGGTACACACTAAACCGGCTAGCACGGAGGCCACAACCTTTGGCGTAATATCTTTTGCCTAAGTTGCGCGAGTTGGTTTCGAACCCACAACCTCCCAAAAGAGAGGCATGGTGCCTAGCCAACTCAACCACATATATATATATATATATATATATATATATATATATATATATATATATATATATATATATATATATATATATATATATATATATATATATATATATATCTTATCCTAATAAATAAGTAACTCAATGTGCCATATGTCATCTTCTAAGCCCTCTTGTACACATGTAATTTTTATAGAATTTCTGATTTTCTCAAAATAAAAATTTGTTTGTCAGTTACTCTAAACTCCTTAATTATCGTGTAACTCCTCAATTAAATGTGGGTAATTAATAACTATAATGACATATTATGTATAATCAATTAAGTGTGGGAGAAAAAATTGATTGATTTTACAAATAGTAAATAAGGCTTTCAAGTTTTTTAAAATAGGATTAACCAATCTAAGTTAATGTCAATGAAAGAAATAGCATTGAACTTTGTAAAAAATTCATTAATAACGTCATATATTTAAAATAAAATGGTTTTCTTAATATATAATTTTTTAAATTCGCCAACCAACTAAGATAAAAATGATCTGCCGATACATTGAATTTTGTATGAAATATGACATGTTTTTGAAAAAAAATATTAGTCATAGAAATCAAACTATAGCCGGCATAAAACTATTTGCTAAAAAGAAACCATTAACGATTCATTGCTATAAACCTTAAATAAAATCCATAAATTGTAAATCTGAAAACCTAAACCTAAACTCTAAAAGAAACTACTTAACAAAAGAAACATTTTGCATATAAGTTGCATGCTCTTTGTAATATTACATTTTTTTTAAACAAGCCGGAGTTTACACATAGACATTGGTATCACTACAAACACAATGACATTTAATGACACAGAAAAGATGTCACTAAATACCAAGAAAGTGCCACCAAAAGCGCTGCGACTAAAAGTATATAGTGGCACTATTTTATTGTGTCGCTGCAACATTGAATATTTTGCCGAATTATAACATTGTACTCTCATTTTTTTCTCTAACTCATGTAAAGTTTACTACTTTCAATTATTTTCTTATGGAAACATTGTTTTTTATTAACATTAAAGTTTACATATTCATAATTTATATTCTTTATTTTTATATCATCCCGTGTAATACACGGGTCTTACAACTAGTATATATATATATATATATATATATATATATATATATATATATATATATATATATATATATATATATATATATATATATATAGGGGTGGGTTCAACATAGAACCATTATTATGCATAGAACCATAGAACCATCTTCTTGACCGTTAGATCAAATTAGGATGATAAGGGTATGATGAGTAAATTACACTTATATGTTCATTGATGAACATACGTGTATGTTCATTGATGAACATACGTGTATGTTCATTGATGAACATACGTGTATGTTCATTGATGAACATACGTGTATGTTCATTGATGAACATATACGTATGTTCATTAATGAACATATATGTGTGTTCATCAATGAACGTTATATTCAAAATCCCAGAAAATAGTATTGTTCAGAAATTGGTCATGTTCATAAATGAACATTGTTCATAAATGAACATTGCAGAATATTGTTCATGTTCACACATGTTCAGTACTGAACATGTATGATCTTTCATATATCAAAACAAAAACTTAAGTGTTCGTTACTCAACATGGATTAACATTATACATTTATAACTTAAGTGTTCATTATTGAACATTTGTCTCGATCCATCTGTCTATGTTCCTCTGTATCAATCAATCTGTCTCGATCTCTCTCTTTCTCTTCCTTGATCCCTCTGTCTCGATCTCTCTTTCTTTCTCTCTTTCATTCTCGATCTCGACTGTTCAGTAGTGAACATGAATGAAACATTTATAAAAACTAAGAAATTTCAGTCATGTTCATACATGTTCATAATTGAACCTCAAAATGTTCATAACTGAACATGAATAAACATGTCATTATATCAAAAAGAAACATCATCGTAATCGCTAATCAGAATAGGTTAATTATGGATAAAGATTGAATGAATAACATATTCAAGTACTTGTGGTAAAACAGATGCAGGCCTCAAATTTGCAAAAACCTTAAGACCTTCACGAAGCCGAAGCAATCCCATCTCAGGCTTCAAATGTTTCTCGTTTTTATCCAATTTATACCTTTAATCAATTCAATGAAGATATATAAGTGTTGAGAAGTCCAAATCTAACAATAAATATGTTGTAATCTGAACTACGCAAGCTTTCCACACCTTCAATTCGATGATATCTGTATTTTTTGTATAATGCATTCAATGAAAATCCAAATCTGGCAAACGGATGTTTCTGGGGGGAACTAATCACGATCAAGTAAAAAACAACATCCTTTTTGCAGGTATATATTTCGTCCATGGATTCATGATAATTCGGAATTATTTTTCCTTGTTTTAATGCAGTGAAAATTTATGGATCTTGACTTTTAGTCAATAAATCTGGAGAATCTTACCGTAATATGACTTTTATCTTCGACTGAAAGTGACCGCCATTGACTATTTCCCTGTGCATTTTTGGAGGATGATAGCCGTCGGATTTGCCCAAATACTACCAAAAATAAATAGATTAATACATAATTAATTCAACAGCTAACACCTCACAAAATAGAAATTCACGGTGCAGTGGTGTGGACCCTTCAAGATTCAACAACAAATATTAAACAAAACTACAAATATCATAAAAAAACGTATTAATTAACAATTGCATTCGTTAATTCCTTGCATATTAATACCTTCAATTGATCCGGCAATATTAAGAATGTTCTTGGCCACGGAGATGATTTCAGGGCCGATTCCATCGCGAGGAAGCAGAGTGATGTTGTATCTTTTGGTGGTGGATGAGATGGCGGAGCACCGGACAATCACTCGTATTGAGGAATAGACGTAGACTGGAATTTTAAGGGCCTGACATTGAGTGCTTGCCTTGAGGCCGCCATTGTTGATGATAACGACGGGATACATGAATCGTTGAAAACTTGAAATACAGATTGTGGTTAGGTGCTGATATAAGACATATTTACCCTTGGTCAAATCTTTAATTAGTTATTTTAATAATATATTAATCCTTTATTTTTAACCATTGATTGCTTGATCCAAGGGTTAAAATGTTGGTTCTATGGTTCTATGGATAAAATAGGGTTCTATGTTGATCCTCTCCCTATATATATATATATATATATATATATATATATATATATATATATATATATATATATATATATATATATATATATATATATATATATATATATATATATATATATATATATATATATATATATGCGTCTAACGAATACGATTGTAATAATATACATTAGTGGTATTACCTTTATTATAGTACGTTTATATTATTAAAGTGATCGTTAAACCCAATAATAAACCTGATACCGACACAAAAACTCAATAGGACATCTTCCTGAACCCGAACCGACTCTTTTCGGGTCGACCCAAACCCGACCTGTTGTCGATCCTAATTTATCTTCACTGAAATACAATAGTATTATCGCATTAGTTTTGTCAAAATTTGTCCTACTTTGATTTAAATTCTTCTTTGATACAATGTTTTACTTTTACTTAAATTTCATAATATTATTCGACATTCTTATAAGTTCTTTTTCTAAAAATAAAAAATAAAAAAAATCCATGATTTTTCAAAACAAATTTCACAACTTTCTTCATGCCAACATCTATACACACTACATTTAACAAACACCAGTTCATCAACGTTTCCATCGCCATACAAAAACCCAAAAACCTAAACATAAACCGATAAACTCATACAACAATAATCGGAGATTTCTGAACAAAATACCGATAGGCGGCAACCTTCCTTTTCGAAGAAGCGGTGTTGTTAATTGACAAAATTAATTTTCCGGCGTCTCTTGCAGTGTAAGAGTTGTGCACCGCTTTATCCATGGCTTTCATCTTCCTTGACTTCTCCACCGCGATTGTGTAACTTCCGACGTCGTTTGGGACAAACTCTGCACAGTATTCCAAATCCCAACCTCCCACAACTAAATCCCAAGTTATGGTTGCACCAGCCTGCACGAATCGTCAAACAAGTTAACAAAATTGGTACTTTTTTGTGTTATGTACAACTTTTAGTGCGCAATGTACAAATTGTATATCATGGTTTTGTTCCATTGGAGCTAAAATGTTAATAAAGAAACCTAGAGGGGGGTTTATAAAATTTTCAAAGATAACAAATCACACACGTCCATTTGTAAATTTTTCACCAAACTTTTTACGGGCTTTGTGTAAAAAAGCTCCAAAATATAAAGATTTTCTTTTTCTAATTTATCCCAAACTAGTATTCGGACAGTCCGTGCAATGCTGCGGAAGCCCCGTATATTGAAAAAACGCAGCTCGACAAAGACAATTTACGTAAAGGACGAAAAATGTAACTTTAAAATATAATAAGGGACTGGAATCGTAACTTACGAAATATCAATAATATAACTTTATAATAAATAGGGTGAACAATTAATTCAAAATTAGTTGAGGGAAAAAACATAAATATAAAAGTTTGTTATAAGAAGAATCAAAATTGCTATTTCCAAATCAAAACTTATTTACAATTTGTATCCTATATTTTACCAATAATACTATTATCCTGAATTTAATAATTATGGTCCTGGAAATAGCAGATACCGAATGAACAGTGAAAAGCTCTCACATGTTCATTTTGGTAATTAATATATATAATTTGATTGGTTCAAAAAAAAATTCAAAAAATTATAAAATTAAATTCGTTTTCAAGAAAAACTTGCAAATTTTAAATGGCTTTTTTAGAACTTTTATATAAAATGACTTTCCGTAAAAACATTCAAAATACAAGGGTCTTTATAGCATTTTCCCTAATTTATATTGAAGAAGCATAAAGGGCACAAAATTGCAACACGTGCATCAAGAGTTGTACGTTAGTGGTACAAATTATAAATTTATAAAGCAAGAGATGGCACAAAAGGAAGAGTATGTAAAATTACCTCAATGCCCTCAATTTGAATATTGACTTTTTCACCACCTTTGACCGTGAACTCGGAAGCTGGTTTAGGCGGACCATTCACCAACTCACTGGGTCGACTCAGTCCACCATATTGTACTGGTATATCTTCAGGCCTTATGTACCTTAACTCCAAACAACAATGAACAACATTTAATACATTACGTACAAATGAATCATGTTCATAAACTAGTTGGGTTACTACCGTAAAAAAACGAAACTAAGTACAAACAAACAAGCATGGTGTACAAGAATTTAATGCAGTGTGTTCATGATGAAGAAAGAACACAAACTTGTAAAGTGTTTCTGCAACATTTCCTTCCTTTGCGATGACAAATTTGCTCCTTGTCCTTTGTGTCAAAAACGGACTGAAAACCGAGAACAACATGCTGAAGTACCATGGTACATTGATGAATATCTACACCCAAATAACAAAATCATGTCAAAATTCAATTCCGAAATTAGTGTGTGTGAGTGGGTGGAATTTGGGTACCTTACAAGCAACCATTTCTGGGTAATTATCTTGGAAGAGAGAGAGGATGTGATTGGAAGCAACCCTAAGTTCTCGTTTGGGCATATCTTTAAGATCGGTAACTTGGATGATTGAATTAACGCCTCCAGGTTTGAATTGCAGCATCTTGATTCCTCTTTCAAGAACTTGAACTCTCCATCGAAGAAACTTCTGTAATTTTTCGTCATCGCCGAAGATTTTATCGTACATTTCATGGTTTTTGAAGATGCCGTAAGCATTGTAGCAAACGGGATGGCCTTCTCTGTCGAATCCGTTCATGTACGCAACGACGCCTTCGAGTTCTTTAAACCCTAAATCTTCGTCGACAATGGAGTCGGTTCCGAAGTCTTTCCGCCATGAAAGACACTTGAGGAGCATGTTGAAGGTTTCCTGGACCTTGAACTCTCTTGCTCTGAGGAATTTCAACAGGATGACGTCGGATTTTTCGTTTTCGGGAGTCATGGAGAGTGGGATTCCCCACATGGATTCTTGGAGATTAGAGGTGGAATTGAGCATGGTTTTGAGGTCTGCGAGTGCTTTCTTTTCTGAGGATTTGAGGTTGTGATGGAAGTAGGTATCTTCTTTGAAAGACGATGGCCGGAGGGGGGAGGCGCCGGACTCCATTAACGATGCTATTAAGCTTTTCTTAATCTTGTGTTCAGGTTTGGTTTCTTGCTCCATTTAAGGGGTTACAGAGCAAGATTTTAAGATATAAGAGAAGCCCAGATTCAAGATTACGAAAATGTGATAAACCCTAGGTGAGATTTTGTTCGAACTTGGGGAGATTTGAGAAAGAACCAAATGAAAAGAGACAAAAATGTGGGGTTGTTGAGAGATACTCGGATGAAAAGAAACGAGAGAGTCCAAAGTTTTTGGGGATTTGAAATCGAAAAGGAAAATTCAAATGTTGGAGATTCCGAGACGAAGGAGAATGGAAAGGAATTTGTGAAGGGATGTGGGGCGTGACTGAAGAGAAAATGAGAGGAGATGGAAAAGAGAGTACCAAACAAGAACAGAAGTGGTGGGTCTCTGGTGAATGATGATGATAGATTGTGACCCATATTCAAAAAAAAAAAAAAAAAAAAAAAAAAACTTAGGAATTCTTTTAATAAAATAAAATAATATTATAGTTGATGAAATTCAAAAAAATAAATTAAAAACATATTTAGATGTTGAGAATGCCTGGACAAAAATGATTTATGAGAATCTAATTTTATTGATAGTTAGATTATTGAAGGTATCAAATCTTTTGCTTGATGACTTGGAAATGTAAGATGGTCGTTTGAATTATACCCAACTGATTTTAAAAATAACCAACTAAGAGATGTTTATGAATACTCTTGACCATTAAGTTAGTTGCTTGTAACCAAGAGGGTGTTAAAAATTAGGGATGTTAACAAAAATATTCATAAGGACTAAGGTTTTTTTTTTTTTTTTTTTTATAAACATAACTTAAATTTGTTCATTTGAATAAATGATCATTTTGTTTTGAAGAGGATGTTTTGAACAATTAATGGATGTTCAAGAGCTGCAGAGTTTTCGTGAGATGTAACATAAAACTATTTTGGAATCTGAATGACAGTAAAAATGTATATTTTTGACATTACATTGTATATTCTGGACTGTCATCAAGATATTTGTACGTTATTCTGAGGTGAAATTCCAAACTTAAAAAATCAAAAGCTTATTAGGGTGTTCATCACATTTGTTTAGAGATAGATGCATCCTAACTCATAATTCTATTATTGAAAATGACTTCATGTAATCAGTTTTTTTTAGAGTCTTTGTATGTAACACCCGGTTTTTCAGCCTGGAATTTACAAGATAATATCACCAGGGATCGTCCCACGATCCAAGCCAAGCGTTACCTATCCTGCAAAACCACATAAAACAACAGGGTAAGCTATAAAGCTTAGTGAGTAATCTAATCACAGTATGACCTATATGGTCACACACGTTACAAGATCACCATTCCTGCCAGCTTCACAGTCCTATCCGACTCGTACTTCACACTGTGAAACTACCGTATTACCCGACGTCACTCACTACACAGTAACACCCACTAATACTCACTATTAGACTATCACACACAGTCTTATCTTACATCGTCACGACTCACATCTTTAACTACTGTCACCTCTTTTATTTATTATTTGGTATTTATTTTCACGATTACTTATACTGTCTCACGGTATACCCACTCACTTAACGGCTTACTCATACAGGTATGGTCATAGTATATCTATGATTACCTCGCGTTTTGATAGTATATGGTAAATCTTGCAGTCCCCTGACATGCGTTATATTATATACCATTACTTAATTACTCTTTTCAGTACCATCTTGTGATACTTTAAGATTTATAACCTTGACTTACCCACATGACAACACACCTGCTTTCCACACAAGTATTATTATAATACTTTAATTATACAGCTTTGTATTTCCTTCAATAATTCCAATACGGTACTCCATGATTTATCAAGTAAAGAACGGCCAGGTAGAAGATTAGTTGGGGTGGCAGGATCCTTTCAGCATTTTAGCCTTTCGGAAAATCCAACAACCAGATCCCAAGTAATCGGCCTAGTCACCGTCCTCGTAAGTAAATCAATCTGCACTACTTTTGGAATTATGAATTATTGAAAATAGGTTTATTACACCCCTCGTATTTTATAGTTTAACACATATAAACTATTAGGGAGATACGGTAGCGATTACTCACCTGAGGTTGGCGTTTTTTTTCGGAGTGCTGTCGCATTTCTCGTTTCCGAACTGCTGACAATTCCCGAGCACCTTGCTGCTAGCTACCGTTCGTTTCTCACCTTCCATCATCCTCCCTTACCGTATTTTCCTTACCAGAACACTCCTCTATAGCGTATATGTATTTGGTGTGTGTTCTGCCTCAAAATGAGGCTTATGCCCCGTATTTATAGGCCTCGGACAGGCGCATCGCGCCCTGAACCCCGGCGCATCGCGCCCATGCATACGTAAGTGCTTACCTCAACGCGCACTCGGCCGACACCACTGACAGTCGCAAGGCGCGGTGCGCCCAACGAAATTTTTAGAATAAACTAGACTCAATTTGCAAACTTTGTGCACTGGTTTGAGGTCAATCCGATTTTTATAGAATTAATTATGATTTTTCTAAGATCGGCATACAATGCTGATTTTTATATGAGATTGTAACTAATGTTTTTATTTTTGATCTGAAACACTATCCGGAACACGGGTGTTACAAATCTCTCCCCCTTAAAAAGATTTCGTCCCCGAAATCTCCTAACATCGACATACCCTTATTCTCTCTTCCACTCAACCATCCCTATTCCAACATAATACGGTTGTATTAGTAAGTCCAAAGGGTATTACCACAATACTGGCACATTAACCACCTCTAATCAACTAGGCCAATCTATTGAGACTACAAAGTACTCGTTATGTAATCTCATACACTCATAATACAGACATCATGGATGTAAGGTACTTGTTATGCATCATATAATCACATGTTCACCACATCACATCACAATCCCTACTCTTCACAACTTCAACATCTCAGCTATTCACCATACACCCAACTGTATGTGTGTTAGAACCGCCAGCCAATAAAGCCATCACAACACTTGTATGTGGTCCCACCACAATTACTGCTCATAAGATCCACAACACATATGTGGTCTTACCAAATGTGGCCCCACTAAATAAGTGGTCACAACCACAAGTACTATTAACCCTCAGAATAAATGGTCACAACTACAAGTTACCAGTGGCCCCACGGAATAAGTGGTCCCAACCACAAGTACAAGTAGTCCTATAGCATAAGTGGTCCCAACCACAATACTAGTAGCCCCACCTAATAAGTGGTCCCAACTACAAGTATAAGTGGCCCCACAGAATAAACAACTTTTCGCTCTAAAGGCTTAACAGCACACACACATACGACTGCACAGCTCTGCAACCAGTCACATGACACCAATAATCCTCATATCAGCTCAGCCTCCACATACAACTTCAAAATCTCTACCCACAATATGATACCATATCCATGGTTACCACCACTTAATACTCACGTATTCGTCCGCACAGCTAATATCAACTAGATATTCAACCAGCTACCGACACAGTTTATCCACGGTTACTTGCTTACGGGTTACCTACTTAAGAGGTATTCACTTAGTCATTTACACATATGCTAACAAGATAGTTATCTTGGACAGTTAGCAATATTTTCTCAACTCATTATTTTCATATACTAACAGATTTTAAGTACATGATACACTGATAGGCCACATCTAGCCTATTATGATACATTCGTTCATAGTATTCACTACCTATATGAATACCCTTACGCCACACGACTATGTCATCTGCACTCTCACGAGTTGTTATTATATGTCCATCCTGTATACACGTACATCTCTTGTACGGGAATGGATAAAACTCTAATTCTGCAAACATACGACACCACGTATAAAACCTTATGTTTCTAGCATGTACACGTATATCTGTACGTATACTTTTCACATCTATATACTGCTTTAATTCTCGTATGTCTTCTTCCAAATTATGCCATCCAGTTACTGGATCCCAATTTCTGCTGATACGCTCACATACATCCTCAGCCTTTATCATTATCGTACCACAGTCATCTGACACACTTCTTATATAAAACTTGTTGACCAGCAACTGCAGATGACCTGGAAGCCTCACATATATCTCCATAACTAGGAATGAATTTTTGCGACTTATGCTCTTCTCTAAATAACATCTTGTCTATTTATAGCCGATCAAAATCTAGCTATCAACATTTTCTTTTTATCATCCACTATCTGTGCTTTTCGAAAAGACTTAACGTGTCACTTTTGCACAGCTCATCCACTATAGTCACGTCAACTGTTCATTACTTTAATTATTAAGAAATGAAACGTCACTCGATTCTCAATCTCCTGCGTCTTATTTGTTCCCAATAGACTCTATGATTGCCAATCAATGGACAAATACAGTTTATATACACACCAATTAGCTATACCCTCAGCTTTATGGGATTCCTCATGACCAACTCCCGATTCGGACGTGGATCCTGTGCTTTCAATAGTAGAAGCTCTACTACTATCTTCCATACCTACCGCCGTTCATTTCAGAACTCGTCCAGAAGTCCCCGATTCACTTTTCACGATAATTTTACCGCCTACTAACTCGTACTTTCAAAATTTTTATTTTAACTCATCCTCTTTCAAAACACCCTCCAAATTATTTTGGACCCAGTATCAGCTTAGATAGTCAAAATCTTTCGGTTTTTTTTTTTCAACTATACCATACTTTTATGATATTCAAATTTCCCAAAAATTTGATTTCAAATCAACTTTCAAAATTCTCAAAATTTGCATCTAGATTTACTTTTAATATCTTTCCCGTATTTGGGAAATGCTACACAAACTCACTCACTTTTCCTGGTTCTTTTATCTTTAAAAAAATTTACTAACGTTTTTTTTATTATCATGTTAGAATAAACTGCTTTATCTACGTTCGACTTTTATCACAATATGTTTGTGATTTTTATATCTTAGTACACAATTCTCACGTGCCTACTAATTTGAGTCTAGGGATCTTATCCTAGTTCACTCAAATCTTAGCTCTGATACCAACTTGTAACACCCGGTTTTCAGCCTGGAATTTACAAGATAATATCACCAGGGATCGTCCCACGATCCAAGCCAAGCGTTACCTATCCTGCAAAACCACATAAAACAACAGGGTAAGCTATAAAGCTTAGTGAGTAATCTAATCACAGTATGACCTATATGGTCACACACGTTACAGGATCACCATTCCTGCCAGCTTCACAGTCCTATCCGACTCGTACTTCACACTGTGAAACTACCGTATTACCCGACGTCACTCACTACACAGTAACACCCACTAATACTCACTATTAGACTATCCCACACAGTCTTATCTTACATCGTCACGACTCACATCTTTAACTACTGTCACCTCTTTTATTTATTATTTGGTATTTATTTTCACGATTACTTATACTGTCTCACGGTATACCCACTCACTTAACGGCTTACTCATACAGGTATGGTCATAGTATATCTATGATTACCTCGCGTTTTGATAGTATATGGTAAATCTTGCAGTCCCCTGACATGCGTTATATTATATACCATTACTTAATTACTCTTTTCAGTACCATCTTGTGATACTTTAGGATTTATAACCTTGACTTACCCACACGACAACACACCTGCTTTCCACACAAGTATTATTATAATACTTTAATTATACAGCTTTGTATTTCCTTCAATAATTCCAATACGGTACTCCATGATTTATCAAGTAAAGAACGGCCAGGTAGAAGATTAGTTGGGGTGGCAGGATCCTTTCAGCATTTTAGCCTTTCGGAAAATCCAACAACCAGATCCCAAGTAATCGGCATAGTCACCGTCCTCGTAAGTAAATCAATCTGCACTACTTTTGGAATTATGAATTATTGAAAATAGGTTTATTACACCCCTCGTATTTTATAGTTTAACACATATAAACTATTAGAGAGATACGGTAGCGATTACTCACCTGAGGTTGGCGTTTTTTTTCGGAGTGCTGTCGCATTTCTCGTTTCCGAACTGCTGACAATTCCCGAGCACCTTGCTGCTAGCTACCGTTCGTTTCTCACCTTCCATCATCCTCCCTTACCGTATTTTCCTTACCAGAACACTCCTCTATAGCGTATATGTATTTGGTGTGTGTTCTGCCTCAAAATGAGGCTTATGCCCCGTATTTATAGGCCTCGGACAGGCGCATCGCGCCCTGAACCCCGGCGCATCGCGCCCATGCATACGTAAGTGCTTACCTCAACGCGCACTCGGCCGACACCACTGACAGTCGCAAGGCGCGGTGCGCCCAGCTACCAGGCGCGGTGCGCCCAACGAAATTTTTAGAATAAACTAGACTCAATTTGCAAACTTTGTGCACTGGTTTGAGGTCAATCCGATTTTTATAGAATTAATTATGATTTTTCTAAGATCGGCATACAATGCTGATTTTTATATGAGATTGTAACTAATGTTTTTATTTTTGATCTGAAACACTATCCGGAACACGGGTGTTACATTGTATGTAGTAGATGACAGTAGGAGCGAATAAACAAATTTATGTAGTATATAACTTTAGATTACACATGTTATGATGTGAATTTAACCAATGATATCCTCTTGGTGGCACCGAAGTTCAGGTTACATACTAATCATATATGTTTTTATCTTTTCAATGGTCCGATTCACACGTAGTTATACATATTATTAATGACATTGATGTTAAATATTTTGTTAATATTTTTACTAGTATACCTCATACTACAATATAGTTGCTTGTTGTTAATCATGTTGTAGAAAGTGGGGAATCATGAATATTGTTTTTATTGAGTCTGAAAGAATGCATTAGGGATATGCACCCTTTAGTATTCATATCTAATAATGCCAGTTTTATTGGCATGACCATCCAAGCTATGTTCCCAAATACATGTCATAGACTCTGGTGTCGATATTTGTTGATGGATATGCGAACAAAGATCATAAAAATTCAAAAGAGTCAAAATTCTTTTCTGAGAGACATGTAAAGATTAAAGAGAGTATGATTTTAGAGATAGATCGGATAGATTGTGTTGTTTAATTATTAATGAGTTTTGTACATGGATAGATAGGATTGGCTACAAAAAATAGGCAATTGCATGTTCCCTGATGTTCGTCGTAATATAATGATATCTAGCAGTGTAGAGTTCATCAATGCGTTATCAAGAGATGCACATAAACTAACTATAACAATCCCTATTGGCTTTTTTCTTTGTACAATGCAACAATGATATTATCAACGTTGATATGTTGTAGGTAATTAGATTAGAAATATATACCGATATAACTGTATTTAACCTGATTTTACATTGCATGACCATATGTTGTTTCCATATGTAATTGCACTTGAAAAAACGTTTACTCTTTATGTTGAGAAGGTTGTTGCAATAAGGATCTATAAGTCTACAACGTGGAGGGTATACAAGATCGACAACAACAACTATCAAGTGGCTGACCACAAGAAAGATGGTATAGTTTATTTACAAGCGAAGACATGTTCACGTTGGAAACGACAATTGAGTGGTATACCATACGGTTATGAGATAGTGACTTTCAAACATATAAGATATAAAAAATGTAATAAAATGGCCGTGCGATATTTTACAACAAAGATGTATCGTTCAACATACAAAGAGGCTGTGGGTCCTTTGTCGGTTTCTATTGAATACGAACAATCGGAAGAAGTGATGCTAGTTTTACTATTGTTGGTGGACAAACGACAACCTAAGCGTCCAGGAAACCATAATTGTATCCAATACCAAGGAGATGGTCAGATTCAGAAAAATGTAGTCGTTGTCAACAAGTGGGGCACATATGACCAACTTGTGCAACTTTTTTCCTAAATGATACAACAAAGGTCGAAATCATCCTAAATGTGCTAGCCCACTTGGCTAACAAGGTGATTACTAACAAGGAGGTCATGGGTTCAAACCCTGGCACTAACATAACAAGGAGTAGTTTAGGAGTAGGAGTATGATAGATTTGTCGTTCAAAAAAAAGTTAGTTATAAGTCTCAAGGGTATTTTCGTAACTTTACTTAGATTCTGTTATTGTCAAGTTGCATGTATATATATTCTAGATGTAATCTTTGTAACTTAATTCATTGAAATGAAAGTTCAGAAACACTTTCATCTCTCAAAACTACAACATGGTATCAGACTTGGTTAATCGATTCTGTAAGAACCCGCAAAAAAAAAAGTCAAAAAGGGTAAAACGGTCATTTGTCACGTTGTACGACTATTATGTGTAATAATATGTATTTGTAAAATAATAATGTGAGAAATAAAAGTTTATGTGAAATTTGAAGTTTTACCGTGTGAATAGTGAAATTTGACCAAAAAGGGCAAATTGGTCATTTGACATGAAAATGACCAATATGTTAAGAAAATTTCATCAAGGGGTTAATTGGGAAGTTAATGAAACTAAATTGCAAGAAAATGAACTAAAGGACCATTTGTGAAAGAAAATTGAGAAGAGAGGGATCAAAGGTGTAATTGTGCTATAAAAATTTAATTATAAAATGAGAGTTAAACTCTCATTCTCCTGAACTCAGTAGAACATTTCAGAGACATCTAGAGAATACGAGAGAGAGCTAGAGAGGGTCGGGAAGAAGAAACAACTCAAGAATTTGCAAAGGAATCAAGAACAAAGCCTTGGAATTAGTGATTCCAAGCCCTGAAGAGGTATTATCCAAGCTTTTGAACTCAATTTCTTGAACGGGAAACCAATCCCAACTTCTGATTTTCCAGAAATCATGAGCTTAGTGGGATTATCTTGCTCAAAATCAACCATTCAACATGTTCTAGCCATAGAATGTGTTGAAAATCAAGAAATGGGGATTTTGGCCAGGAACCCTAAAAAACGGGTTTTTCAAGATCAAAGCTGGTTTTTATGGTTTTGTTGGGTCCAAATGATCACTTGGGATGTATTAAGACACTCCTAAGTGGTTAATTTCAAAATTTTGGATTTTTAGTGAAAATTTCTAAAAACGGGTTTCTAAAGAATTGAAGGTGGAATCAGTGATTCCATGGCTTAAAACTTGATGTAAAGCAAGGGTTTTAGTCATGGAATGATAGTAAATGATTAATTTAAGTATTAAGCACTTAATAGGGCAAAATAGAGGTCTGTAGCTCGAAAATCGGACCCGAAACCCACCCAGAAAGATTACACGCCCGTGTAATTTACAGAGTAAATATTACATGACCGTGTAACATAAATGAAGCCTGCAAAGTTACACGGCCGTGTAATTTTGCAAGGCAAGTTACACGACCGTGTAACATACTAAGGGAATTTTTGAGTTTTGATTTTTGGAAATTGGGGTTAGACTTGTCCGTTTGACCTCAAATTTGAAACACAAGTCTAATATGGCTTAAGATTTCATGCAAAAATGTCGGAACTGAAATACGACCCCTCGGGGGTACTGTAGCAAAATACGCGTCTTTCGGGAAAAACTATAAAATGAGTTTATTAATGGTTATACATTTGTTATAACCTAGAGTTGAGACGTATGAGACCTTAGCACTGTAAAGTCAGTTATAATATGTATTTATTGAGTATTTATATATATAATACATGTATAGGTGGTGCTTCAAACGTGGTTGAGCACGGAAAAGGGAAAGGAATACGAGAAGCGTAGAAACTTGTAGCAACGTCAAGGTGAGTTTTATGAGGATTTTCTAGTACATAGCAAAATGTTATTTTCTGAAAAGTAAGATTTCCAAATATTTATAAATACTAAAGTTTGGAAAATAGTTTGAAAGAAGCTCTATACAAGGGCTTAGTATTTTAAGCAGATTTTTAAAGTATGATTTGCAAAGTATTTTGGAAAAAGTTCCTTATGGGAACTAACATGTCAAAAGTAGTTTTGATATTATTTTTGATAAAGAGTTACAAAGTTTATGAATTTTAGTTTATTACAAATTGTGTCCCATTTTGACCAATTTGAGATGAAATGAAATAAGAAGTATGAGCCAGTTGTCCGGACTAGGATCACCCACATAATCGGGGGATCAGAAGACACTACTGGGATGGTACCTCCCGTCGCGAAGTAGTTGTCTAGCTTAGTATACCCTTGTGCTTGAATTCGTTCCAAGTCACAAAGGGGAGACAGAATGAGCAAACCGAGCGGGCAGATCTGTTATGTCCCGCGAGGGGAGCTAGTTGAATGAATTAATTAACTTAATTCATAAGTTTCAGTTGGTCACGAGAAATGAGAAAGAAAAGTAGTTTTAAGAAAGAAAGTCTTTTTAAAGTTTGAAAGTAAAGAAGAAAAAGTTATTTTGAGATTTATGAAATAATCAGTTTTTAGCAATGTACTTTTAATATTTCAAGTTTTGAATAAATTTTTTTTTTGGGTCTAAACCCATATTACTCACGAGACTTTATGTCTCACGTATACTATGTTTTTGAAATGCTATGTACTTAGGTGAAAGGAGCGGAGGTTGCAGTCAGGACCGGTTAATGTACTGTAAGTTTAAATTATGGTATCTGTATTGAGTCTGTAATGCCCCCTTGAGTTTAAGTTGTAAAATAAATAAAAAAATTTAAGTGGCTATTTTATAGTCATGAGTTGTAACATATGTTTGTAAAGTAAACTGTATTTGTATTTAAATATGGTAAAAGAAAAGGGGTGTTACAGTTTTGGTATCAGAGCCATAGTTTAAGCGAATTAGGTTGGAATACCATCCTAGTCTTAAACTAACAATAGTAGTAGTACGTTGCCTTAGTAATATAGGAGGCATAGAGTGAGTATGACTGTTATAAAAATGCAGTCAAGATAAGGAGATAACATGCTACCGCTTACGAAATACTATATAGAATTGCGTATTAAACAGATATTTATTTCATCTATATAGTAATGGAAGGCGGAAGACAAGCTGACAGGGGTGAGGGCAGTCACACTTCTTCAAGAGGAAGTGAACCACATGTTATTCGAAACGACGAGTCTGAGCCAAACCCACCACCACAACCTGTCACTATGGAAGCAATTCAGTTTCTAATTGATAACCTACGAACTGAGCTGAGGCAAGATGTGAACAACATAATTGATGGTCGAATGGGTGAACCTAGAGCCCAATCTTCACAAGAAGTCTCTAAAAAGGCGACTGAGGAAGAAGGTAGTGGAGAAAACAGAAGGAAAGAGAAGGGCTGTTCTTTTAAGTCCTTTATGGCTTACAAACCGCCCGAATACCATGGCAGTTTTGAGCCAAAGGTGATAATGCGATGGGTCCGAGAAATTGAACAGGTGATGCAAGCAAGTAAATGTGGAGAAAAAGATCGGGTCAACTATGCCTCTCGACAGTTGAAGGATGATGCTCTGGTGTGGTGGAACACCAAATATGAGAGTTTGGGAAAAGATGTGGTTTATGGTTGGTCATGGGCGGAGTTTGTCTCGTGCCTTAAAGATAAATTCTGTCCCACGCGAGATTTGGAGAAAATGAATGAAGATTTCCTAACGATAAAGAAAGGAGATATGACGGTGGATGAGTATACAAAGAAGTTCTGTGACATGCTGCCTTTTGTGGGAGAATCCTACCCTACTGAGCGGTCCCGAATTAACCGCTATGTCCGGGGTTTGCCGTGGAACTATGAGTTAGAAGTAAAGAAAGCTGAAACACTAGATGGGGCGATCAATGCTGCTCGAACCGTGGAAGATATTGGAAAACGAAGGAAGGAAGAAGGACCTGGTTTTGGTGACAAAAGGAAGACAGTTAGTAGTATCAGTGGGAACATAAAGAAGAAAGGGAAAATGAGTACAAGTCAGAGCCGACAGGGAAGTGTGAAAAAGTACGAGAAATGTGGGAAAGAACACGGTGGCGAATGCCGAGCGGGATCAAATGCCTGCTTTAATTGTGGCGGATTCGGTCACAAAGCGAAAGATTGTAAAGCCAACAAAGCCAGCGAAGTGGAGTGCTTCTCATGCCATCAGATGGGACACTACAGTTTCAACTACCCAAACAAGGGAGGAGAAACTATGGTGTCAACAGCCCAGAAGAAGACCGAACCCCAGAAGGTGAAGACTCGAGCTTTTCAGATCACCAGAGAAGAAGCGAAGGAGACGCACGATGTGGTCTCAGGTATACTACTGATCAACTCGACACCTGCATATGTCTTGTTTGATTCCGGGTCTACTTATTCATTTGTGTCCCATGGGTTTGGAGCTAGACTGAGAGTCCCGTTAGAATTGTTAGACATGGTTTTTGAAGTGGAAGTAGCGGATGGAAAGTTTGTTGAAGTTCAGCACATGTACCGAGGCTGTGAACTTGATATCAATGGCAAGAAGTTCCGACTTAATCTTCTTCCCATTGGAATTAAGTCTTTTGATGTGATAATCGGAATGGATTGGCTTGGTGCAAATGATGCAAAGATAGCTTGTGGTCAGAAGAGGGTGTCTGTTAAAACCCTAGGAGCTAAAGTGTACGTGTATGGAGAAAGAAGCAAGCATGTGCCAAGTCTCATCAGTGTAGCTAAAGCTCGAAGGTGTATCAGAAAAGGATGCATATCTTTTCTGGCTTATGTGATGACTGAAGACAAAGTAAAACAGACGTACAAAGATATAGAAGTAGTAAAAGAGTTCCCAGAAGTTTTTCCAGATGAGTTGCCAGGCTTGCCACCAGAAAGGCAGGTTGAATTCAGAATAGATCTTGTTCCAGGAGCTTCCCCAATAGCACGAGCACCGTACAGGCTAGCACCAACAGAGATGAGGGAATTAATGTCCCAGTTGCAGGAGTTACTAGATAAAGGCTTCATCAGGCCTAGTTCTTCTCCGTGGGGTGCTCTAGTCCTATTTGTGAAGAAGAAAGATGGGTCAATGCGAATGTGCATTGATTACAGAGAATTGAACAAAATTACCATCAAGAACCGTTACCCGTTGCCCAAAATAGACGATTTGTTTGACCAGTTGCAAGGAGCAGATTATTTCTCAAAAATTGATTTGAGATCTGGGTATCATCAAGTCAGGGTAAAAGAAAGTGATGTAGAGAAGACGGCGTTTCGTACACGATACGGGCATTACGAGTTCCTAGTAATGCCATTTGGTCTTACGAATGCACCAGCAATTTTTATGGACTTAATGAATCGGGTCTGTAAACCGTTCCTAGACCGATTTGTTATAGTGTTCATAGATGACATACTGATATACTCAAAGAATAAAGAAGAGCATGCAAGTCATTTGCGAGCAGTACTTGAGACCTTGAAGCGGGAACAACTATATGCAAAGTTCTCCAAGTGCGAGTTTTGGATGAGAGAGGTGCAGTTCCTTGGACATGTTATTTCTATCCAAGGTATAAAAGTTGATCCAGCAAAAGTTGAAGCAGTAATGAAATGGGAGCCTCCCAAGACGCCAACAGAAGTTAGAAGTTTTCTCGGTCTTGCCGGGTATTACCGGAGATTTATTCAAGATTTCTCTCGTATAGCTGTACCACTTACACGACTAACCTGGAAAGAAGAGCAATTCAGATGGCAAGAAGAACAAGAAAGAGCTTTCGCTACATTGAAAGAGAAGTTGTGTAACGCGCCTGTCCTTACATTACCAGATGGGACAGAAGACTTTGAAGTGTACAGCGATGCCTCTCATCGGGGGCTTGGCTGTGTGTTGATGCAAAGAGGGAAGGTTATAGCATACGCTTCTAGACAGTTGAAAGATCCAGAGAAAAAGTACACAACTCATGATTTAGAGCTTGCAGCGATCGTGTTTGCCTTGAAAATTTGGAGACATTACTTGTATGGTACAAAGTGCAAGTTGTTCACGGATCACAAGAGTTTACAGTATGTGTTCACTCAAAAAGAGTTGAACATGAGACAGAGTAGATGGCTAGAGCTGATCAGTGATTATGATTGCGAAATTGTGTACCATCCGGGTAAAGCGAATGTAGTAGCAGATGCACTGAGTAGAAAAGTTCCTGAGAAAAGAATCAAGGCAAGATCAATGCGAATAGAACTGGTGTCCAATATTATAGAACAGATTAAAGCAGCTCAACAGAAAGTGGAAGAAAGTGGAAATTTAAAAGATGAAAAGCTAGGAAAAGAAACCCAGTTTGAGACCAATAGTCAAGGCTTGAAGACCTTCAGAAACCGCATATGGGTACCGAAGACAGGAGGATTGAGAAAGTTGATTTTAGAAGAGTCGCATAAGTCAAAGTATTCCATACATCCAGGGAGTACCAAGACTTATCAAGATCTGAAAAGACAGTATTGGTGGTCTGGAATGAAGAAAAGAATAGCTAAGTACATCTCCAAATGTGTTATTTGTGCACAAGTCAAGGCGAAACATCAGGTCCCGCATGGGGATGCTCAGTCATTGCATATTCCAGCCGGAAAGTGGGAAGATGTAACCATGGACTTAGTTGTCGGGTTACCAAGAACGAGAAGAGGTCATGATAGTATATGGGTCATAGTGGACCGGTTGACCAAGAGTGCACTATTTCTAGCCATAAAAGAAACTACTCCATTGGAGCAGTTAGCTCAGTTATATACAGATGAAGTGTTAAGAAGATATGGTGCACCGTTGTCTATCGTGTCAGACAGAGACCCCAGATTCACCTCTAACTTTTGGAGTGCTTTACAAGAGAAAATGGGGACAAGGATTCAACTAAGTACAGCGTATCATCCACAAACGGATGGTCAGAGTGAACGAACGATCCAGACATTAGAAGATATGCTACGGTCATGCGTGATGGAATTTGGAGGTAGTTGGGATGAACATCTGCCATTAGTGGAGTTTGCATACAACAACAGCTACCATTCCAGCATCAAAATGCCACCCTTTGAGGCATTGTATGGTAGAAAGTGTAGAACTCCTTTATGCTGGTTGGAAGCGGGTGAGACTAAACTTACAGGGCCAGAGATTGTTAGAGTAACTAATGAGAAGATTGGAGTAATTCAAGCCAACATGAAAGCAGCACAAGTTCGGCAAAGGAGTTACTCGAATCTAAAGAAGAGACCGTATGACTTACAAGAAGGAGATTTGGTGATGATTAAAGTGTCGCCATGGAAAGGAGTGGTCAGATTTGGCAAGAGAGGAAAGCTGAGTCCAAGATACATTGGACCTTTTAGAATTCTGAAGAGGGTTGGGTTACAGGCATTCAAACTGGAGTTACCACCCGAACTTAGTGGAATACATGATACTTTTCATGTATGCTACTTGAAGAAGTATTTTGGTAAAGAAGAGCTAGTCATACCGTATACGGATTTGAGAGTGGAGACTCCCAGCAAAATGATTGAAGAACCCGAAGCGATTTTAGAGATGCAGACCAAAAAGCTAAGGAATAAAGAGATTGATCTTGTATTAGTCAAGTGGAAGCATCCCTTAGGGTCAAACTTGACTTGGGAGACGTTAGAAGAAGTGAAGAGAATATATCCAAATTTCACGGATTACGAAAAGATTCCGAGGACGGAATCCGCTTAAGGAGGGGTGACTGTAAGAACCCGCAAAAAAAAAGTCAAAAAGGGTAAAACGGTCATTTGTCACGTTGTACGACTATTATGTGTAATATTATGTATTTGTAAAATAATAATGTGAGAAATAAAAGTTTATGTGAAATTTGAAGTTTTACCGCGTGAATAGTGAAATTTGACCAAAAAGGGCAAATTGGTCATTTGACATGATAATGACCAATATGTTAAGAAAATTTCATCAAGGGGTTAATTGGGAAGTTAATGAAACTAAATTGCAAGAAAATGAACTAAAGGACCATTTGTGAAAGAAAATTGAGAAGAGAGGGATCAAAGGTGTAATTGTGCTATAAAAATTTAATTATAAAATGAGAGTTAAACTCTCATTCTCCTGAACTCAGTAGAACATTTCAGAGACATCTAGAGAATACGAGAGAGAGCTAGAGAGGGTCGGGAAGAAGAAACAACTCAAGAATTTGCAAAGGAATCAAGAACAAAGCCTTGGAATTAGTGATTCATGCCCTCAAGAGGTATTATCCAAGCTTTTGAACTCAATTTCTTGAACGGGAAACCAATCCCAACTTCTGATTTTCCAGAAATTATGAGCTTAGTGGGATTATCTTGCTCAAAATCAACCATTCAACATGTTCTAGCCATAGAATGTGTTGAAAATCAAGAAATGGGGATTTTGGCCAAGAACCCTAAAAAACGGGTTTTTCAAGATCAAAGCTGGTTTTTATGGTTTTGTTGGGTCCAAATGATCACTTGGGATGTATTAAGACACTCCTAAGTGGTTAATTTCAAAATTTTGGATTTTTAGTGAAAATTTCTAAAAACGGGTTTCTAAAGAATTGAAGGTGGAATCAGTGATTCCATGGCTTAAAACTTGATGTAAAGCAAGGGTTTTAGTCATGGAATGATAGTAAATGATTAATTTAAGTATTAAGCACTTAATAGGGCAAAATAGAGGTCTGCAGCTCGAAAATCGGACCCGAAACCCACCCAGAAAGATTACACGCCCGTGTAATTTACAGAGTAAATATTACATGACCGTGTAACATAAATGAAGCCTGCAAAGTTACACGGCCGTGTAATTTTGCAAGGCAATTTACACGACTGTGTAACATACTAAGGGAATTTTTGAGTTTTGATTTTTGGAAATTGGGGTTAGACTTGTCCGTTTGACCTCAAATTTGAAACACAAGTCTAATATGGCTTAAGATTTCATGCAAAAATGTCGGAACTGAAATACGACCCCTCGGGGGTACTGTAGCAAAATACGCGTCTTTCGGGAAAAACTATAAAATGAGTTTATTAATGGTTATACATTTGTTATAACCTAGAGTTGAGACGTATGAGACCTTAGCACTGTAAAGTCAGTTATAATATGTATTTATTGAGTATTTATATATATAATACATGTATAGGTGGTGCTTCAAACGTGGTTGAGCACGGAAAAGGGAAAGGAATACGAGAAGCGTAGAAACTTGTAGCAACGTCAAGGTGAGTTTTATGAGGATTTTCTAGTACATAGCAAAATGTTATTTTCTGAAAAGTAAGATTTCCAAATATTTATAAATACTAAAGTTTGGAAAATAGTTTGAAAGAAGCTTTATACAAGGGCTTAGTATTTTAAGAAGATTTTTAAAGTATGATTTGCAAAGTATTTTGGAAAAAGTTCCTTATGGGAACTAACATGTCAAAAGTAGTTTTGATATTATTTTTGATAAAGAGTTACAAAGTTTATGAATTTTAGTTTATTACAAATTGTGTCCCATTTTGACCAATTTGAGATGAAATGAAATAAGAAGTATGAGCCAGTTGTCCGGACTAGGATCACCCACATAATCGGGGGATCAGAAGACACTACTGGGATGGTACCTCCCGTCGCGAAGTAGTTGTCTAGCTTAGTATACCCTTGTGCTTGAATTCGTTCCAAGTCACAAAGGGGAGACAGAATGAGCAAACCGAGCGGGCAGATCTGTTCTGTCCCGCGAGGGGAGCTAGTTGAATGAATTAATTAACTTAATTCATAAGTTTCAGTTGGTCACGAGAAATGAGAAAGAAAAGCAGTTTTAAGAAAGAAAGTCTTTTTAAAGTTTGAAAGTAAAGAAGAAAAAGTTATTTTGAGATTTATGAAATAATCAGTTTTTAGCAATGTACTTTTAATATTTCAAGTTTTGAATAAATTTTTTTTTTGGGTCTAAACCCATATTACTCACGAGACTTTATGTCTCACGTATACTATGTTTTTGAAATGCTATGTACTTAGGTGAAAGGAGCGGAGGTTGCAGTCAGGACCGGTTAATGTACTGTAAGTTTAAATTATGGTATCTGTGTTGAGTCTGTAATACCCCCTTGAGTTTAAGTTGTAAAATAAATAAAAAAATTTAAGTGGCTATTTTATAGTCATGAGTTGTAACATATGTTTGTAAAGTAAACTGTATTTGTATTTAAATATGGTAAAAGAAAAGGGGTGTTACAGATTCTTCCTTAATCTGTTCATTTTCTTCATTTTGTTCATCTTGTTCATCGTTTCTATTTAATCTGTTCATATTTCCTCATTTCAATTTCTTCTTTCTTCTTTCAATCAATCATATCTTTTGAATTTCTCAACAATGTCAACTTCAAATTCTACTCCAATTCCAACTTTAGATTCTTCTAGTCCGTATTTCATCAATTCCTCTGATAATTCGAATTCTCCATTAACATCGACAACTTTTAACGGCATTGGCTTCAATTCCTGGAAACGATCTATGATGATCTCATTAGCTGCTAAAAGCAAAATTGCTTTTATTGATAGTACAATTCTTAAGCCATCTGAATCTGGTCCTTCGTATTCCAATTGGTTTCGCGCTAACTCCCATAGTTATCAGCTGGATTCTCAATTCGTTACACAAGAATATTGTTGATAGTGTACTTTTTCTGCAATCTGCTCAAGAAATCTGGTCTGAATTACATAATCGCTATGAACAATCCGATGGTACTCAATACGAATACAATCTCACAATCATCGCCAATGAGTCAAATCAATTCTTCTATTACTGAAGACTCTATGAATCACGAATGTACAACATTCTATTTTAGTCGATTTGCCCTAAATGTTAAGTGATGATTTGACAAAATGCGAAATAAGAACGACACCAATCAAGATCCAATAAGTCAAATTATTGTATTGATCAATGAGTTTTACAATTGGATGGGTTTTACAATGTAATTATTTCTCTCTCTATGATTTGACTATACTCACCCTAGAATCATTAAACTACAAATAATGAATAAAAACACTGTTTATAGTCTTGCAAACAAATAAGCCCAATGTATACGCCCACAAACATCACAAACATAAGTGGGCCTTCCTCATGCCACCAAGTCATCATAAATGAAGAACTTTGCACCCAACAATATGATGTTACCTCAATTAGAATTTGGTTTTAGCAACCCAAGAGCAAAAAGATGAACAAATGACTAAACGTGAAATTTTTATTGAACAACCTTTAAAAATTAGTATCTCAAATGATAAAAGGAATTGAGAAAAAGTACTCAAGGAGAATTTTGTAATATTTGAGATAATAAAAATATAGGAAAAAGATTCAGGCAATTTGAAGTTATAACGAATAAGTTATGAAGGATTTAAAATGGCCCAAAAGTGACAAAAATGACGAATTACCGATATTTGAGGGGCTGGAGGGAGTGGTTAGCATGTGCTGAACATGCTAAACTTGCCACATCAGCTTAGCACATGCTAACCAAATTTGGTGGGAGCAGTCAGCATGTGCTAACCATGCTAAAAAGTACAACTATCATGCTAAAATGTACAAGTCATGTTGCTATGGCTTGTTGATGGCGAGGTCGTCGAATTCTTGGCGAGGAGCGGCTTGGCGAGGGCGAGAGCGATGATGGCGGTGTGGTTTGGCGAGGGGGGTGGCAAGTTTGGCGAGGGGTTAGGCGAGGGCCACTCCCCCAGCCTAAAGGTATAAAGTTTGCAAAAATCATACTATCATATGAAGAAGTTATAACTGTGTAAAATTGAGGTAAAATATACTGAAAAAAGTTGAAAATTTTCAAGGCTGGAAAGGAAGGTTAATTTCGTCATTTCAATTTAAAAACCCAGCTACCTGTTCATTAAAGTTTAAACATGTGGGCTCGTCCCTTTTCTCAAAACACAAAAACCAAATTCAGGAAAAGAAAAGGAGATCGAGAAATCAGGAAAGGAAGCAGGAAGAAAAAACTCGCACACCCTTGTGTGCCTGTAAACCCAAAAATCGAGAGAGGGAATCGGCAGACCAGGAATGAAATACGAGCAAGAGAGATCGAGGAGTGGACCTGCATACCAGCAGCCGACGACCACGACTGAGAAAGGCGAATGTCGCATCACCGGCGCCGCTGCCGGCATTCTCCGGTGCCCTACGGCCGACGGTGGCAAGGTGAAGGTCAATGAAGGTCTTTTAGCTCGATTTCTTGTCCAACCCACTACCAATTTCAGAATTTTAAGTTCTTGAACAGAATATTGGAAAGGTATACTTGATTTTTGGTAAACCCTAGCTCTCAAATCCGAATTTAGTTCATTGCATGTTGAAATTGAGCATGGATTTCGATTTCTTTCACTGTCATGAGCTTAAAAATCACATAAGGAATGTAACGTTTGAACTTTGGTTGGAATCTTTGAATGCATGTCAAGTTTACTCAAGATTGTGAAAGATACTTTGAGTTAAAATGAAAATTTGTTGAAATACATGGCTGTAAGTTGCTTGAAAGCATGAAGAACACATGATGTTGAATTGGGGTTTTAGTTGAAAAGTAATTTTCATGGGACAAAAACTTAGATATTGAAATATTTAACATGAGCCCTTGAACCAAAAGAGTATCAATTGTATATATGTATGAAATACAATTAAGAACTTGCAATTACATGTTAGAAAGTTGTTTGAAACAATGACTTACATCTCATTGTTAAGTTAGAATCATAATATGACTAAAAACATGTAAAATTGGTGATTAAGTTTTTGACAGCTTTGACTTTTTATAAGAGTCAAACATTAAATGCAGATATGAAATTACTTGAATTATATTTGAGATATCTTGAAATTGAGTTTGAACTTGTGAAATACTATATGTAATAAGCAAGGTTGTAGAAGTCGCTAGGCGGTAGGTGGGCGGTCGATCGGGGCCTAGGACTAGTAGGTCTAGGCGAGGACTAGTCGGCGCCTAGGCGGGGAGTATTAATTGTAATAAATTATATATATCTTGTTATACAAAAGGGAGATAGGACTAAAAACATTGTAATTTTATAAGTGGCTAAATGCAAGAAAAAGCAATGTACTTTCATAATTTGTTTATTATAGCATCTTACTTTCAAATTATTGTTTATTTTAGCATCTAATTTCAGTTCTCATGATTACAGCATTGTTTACATGGCTGCATAAAATACAAAAAAAAATCACAAGGTCCCGATAACCTGAAGCAATGAGAAACTCACCAGTGTTGTCTTGCTACTGTGTACATCTTCACCCCACAGGAGCTGTAATCCAAACATGGAAGCAAACTCAATATCAAAACATGGAAATCAGAAATCAGGAACTCAATAATCAATATACCAGTAGAAATCAGAAGCTGGAATTAATCAATATACAAGCAAAATCAATATACAAACAAAACTCAAGCAAAACTCCAACAGGAAAGACAGAACCTGGAATTAGTCGGATTCTTTACCATAAACAAATAAGTCGGATTGAATCAGAACTGTAACAAACTGTAAGCTTCATCGTCCTTGTAATCAATATACAAACAAAACTCAAGCAAAATCAATATACAAACAAAACTCAAGCAAAACTCCAACAGGAAAGACAGAATCTGCAATCGGACCTGTACCAAACTGTAAGCTTCATCGTCCTTGTAATCATCGAACATGTTGCTAAAGATGGTTCAGCAATAGGTAATCAAACACATACCTGTTAAACTGAAGTTGGAAGACGAGTTCAATCGGAAGCAGTCGGATTGAATCAGAACTGACTTGTAATCGGTAATTAAACACATACCATTGAAGTCGAGTTCAACCGGAAGCAGTCGACTTCAATCAAAAGCTTCAATTGGATCTGCAATCGAGAAGCTTCAACTAGACTTGTAATCGAGAAGCTTCAATTGGATCTGTAATCGAGAAGCTTCAATTGGATCTGCAATCGGAGACGATACCAATGGAAGTCGAAATGGAAGTCGGAGCTAACGGAAGTCGAAATGGAAGTCGGAGACGAAGCTGGAGGAAACGAAAATTTGGTCGGGAATGGACATTACCGAAGCCGGAGGAAGCTATTGTCGTAGGAAGAAAAGCCGGTGGAAGCTAGTGGCGGAGGAGGAATGCTTGTCGGCGTCGCAGTGGGAGGGAGGAAGCAGAGCCGGCGGAAGCTTGTGCCGGAGGAAGCAAAGTCGGCGTCGCACTTGGAGGGGATGACGGAAACGGGAAATCAGGAGAGAAACCGGGAATATACGCAAGAAATCGGGAGAGTAGATAGAAATGGGGAGAGCTAGGTCAAAATAATTGGGGGGAAACTAAAATAATTAAGGGGCAAATTTAAACATTTTCAAAAAAATTGAGGGGCAAATTTGAAACTTTTCAAAGATCCATTTGACCAGCTTTGACCGGCTTTGACCGACTTGGACCGACTTTGACCGCCTAGCCCGTTTTTTGACCGATGTTGACCACGCCCGACTAATAAGCCGCATAGCACTAAACGTGTGCAGTAATTGTCCGCCTAGCGCCTAGGCGCCGCCTAAGCGGCCGCCTAGGCCGACTTTTACAACACTGGTAATAAGTTAGAAACACCAAAGAATCAACATTATAAAGTTGGTTTGCTAGGTAACAATCAAGTGACAAAAAGAGGCACAAAATTGACTTGTAAAAGTCTAAAATGGGACAAGAATTTGGGAATTTATGTTTGTGATTAAGAAACTAGTAACGTATGATTTATGGGGCAAGTTCATATTACAAAATGGTAACATTGAATTGGAAATCTAAACAATTGATTAAACATCATATAAAATACCATTTAGTCATAAAAAGACTATAATTAGTTTTTTTTTTTTTAGTAAAATGGCCGTTTTAGGCCTAAGAAGCAAACGTATAAGAATTGACCCCAAGACTTGAATACTATGATTCCTTGTCATATAATTATGCTAGATTAAAAGAAATAACCAAGTTTGGGTCAAGAAAAGAAGGTGTTTTGGTTAGGTTTAAAAATGGATCAAAATAGTCGCGGTTGAACTAAAAGTTACCGTTTTCGCAAATACGAGCTCGTATGAGTATGAAATGAATTTATATCAACATCTATGTGTTGTTGGGTATTTTTGGCAACAAAATATGTAAAAAGTGTGATGTTTAAAAATAATTTTTATTTTTATAAATTTAACGGTAAATTTGCCAAAAATGGAATATAAGAGCTAAATGAAAGATGTTTTGACATCAAGGCATTAATATTGTTTTATAAACATGTTAAGTTCATAAAGTTACTAAAATTACGTGTTAAAACCCAAGAAAACACATTTAGGCAAAGTAGGATGCCTAAATGAGAAAACGGTCAAAATTGTCAAAACGAAAAATGGCATAAAAGGTCTCATGAAGCTTTATACATGTTCTGATCACTATTAGTACATTGTTGGGTTATATAACAATGACTTAAACAAAAATTTACACGACTTTTGGACTAAGTTGTCAATATGGGACAAAAGGGTAAAATCGTCCAAAATGGTTGTTATGCTTTAAGACTCATTCTTAGTCATTGGAATGGAATTAGATGATGGCTAGTAGTAGATCAAGTATGATTAGACAATTACTATATGTTTAGTTGTCTAGTAAGTTCTAATCTTCTATCATATTAATATAGACGAAGGACAGTTGGAAGCAACGAAAGAATAAAGTTATGTGGATTAGTGTAGCTAGACGTATCTAGCTACTAAGGTGAGTACATGTGGCTTTTTCCCACTATGGGGTACATGGCAAAATATTTATAGATCTTTATGTGACTTTCAAATATGAAATAAAATGCAAACCTTATGCTTATGTCATGTTTATGAAAGTTTTGTACTACGTTTATGAAAGAATGTTTTTATGAAAGTATGTTTTGGTGTCAAGCCATAATGTTACGAAAGTATGGTTTGGCATCAAGCCATAATGGTTATGAAAGTATGTTTTGGCGTCTAACCTCATGTTAGTTATGAAAGAATGTTTTAGGCATTGAGCCTTATGTTGTTATTAAAGAAAGCTTTGACATCTAGCCCTAATGATTTATGAATGATGTTTTGATGACTAGCAATGTTATGTTTATGAATGAATGGTATTTGATGCAAGCAAAGAAATGTAATGCAAATAGCCTTAACATGCTATGGATGAATGGTACTTAATTGTACAACAATATGAACAAGGGACATAGTTCCTTGTGCCCGGGCCATGATTCCTGTAAGGGAAATTAGAGGAATCTATTGGGGTGGTACCACCCCTTCGTGAAGTAGATGTCCTAAAACCTATGAGACTAGGTGGACTGATTTCGTTCTTTCCATCCTAGTGTAGACTTGGGGATCACCTAAGGTGATTAATGTCCTAAGTATAAAAATCCAATTATGGTTGAATACCAGTCAAGTTTAAGTAATGAAAGTTTTATAATGAAAAACTTCTTATGAAAGGCTTTAAAAGCAAAACGATGATATGTTTCAGTTATAAACTTATAATGATTTTAACAACAAGTGTTATGATATGATGTGATTACAAAGGTTTTGAAAATGATATATGTTATGTTTACAAATGCTTTTAGTCTAAAACCCATGTAACTCACGAGACGTTTTAGTCTTACGTATTTTATTTTATGTCATGTATCCAAGGTTCTAGACACGAGGGATAGAAGAAAGTAGATGACCCGAATGAATTGGATTATAGATGGAGTGAACTTTGGCTGATGGAATTGTTAGTAATCCTAACTTGCTTTCTATGGTCTTGCATGATATCCAGTTGTAACCCCCGAAGTTGTATAAACATTTTTACAACTAAATGGTTTTTGTTGGGACCAAAATTTTAAGACGTGACTCAACGTCATGAGAAAAGTTTTTAAAAGTTGACGCTTTTGTCACATAACGTTCTTTGTATAGGATGACTTAACATCAAAACAAAACGTGGTTTTTGAAATATGATATTTTTCACATTAAGTTTTATAAAATATTACATCGTTTAAGATGTATGAAAATCGGGGCGTTACACTAGACTTCATCCGATACAAGGCTTTGTTACCTGCGATTCAATACACAAGGAAGCAACCGAGGGCTGTGATAGGTTGGTTCTCAACCTCCTTCCCGCTGTCCTCATCCTCGCTCCCGCTCCCATCTTCTTCCTCCATATGGTTCCCCCTTCCATACGCATATATATGAGATCAATAAAGGGGCTGCTAGGGTTAGGGTAGGAGATACACAATTACAGAGGGTTCTAGGGCTGTTTGGAAGCCGAGAACAGCAAGGGAAGGCCAACCAAATACCCGATCAAGTCTCTTCCCTACCTCTTTCTTCTTTCGCGTTCTTCTTTCTTCTCAGCAGCCATTAGGGTCTTGTTTGGGTTTGCAGTTTTGTGAAGCAACGAGGAAGAATATCCGGCTCAAGAAGTCATGAGGATACATAGCATCTCTGTCTCTTGATCCCTCCATCTCTCGTTGATTTCCATCCCTCTCTCAGGTCTACACACATGTCTACGACAACTCAACGTCATTGAAGTGAACGAAGGGCGTTAGGGCTTGCGATGTATGCACTAATAAGAGTGGAAATTCAAGAGAAGGCTTGGGCTTCAAGTCGTAGTTGAGGTGAGGAAAAAGGTTGGAAAAAATTCCCGATCCTATACTTCACGGCCCAAATTGTTCCATGCAATACTGTAGTGAATTGGCACCAAAGGCCCCTCAACTTTGCTATAAAATATATATTAACCCCATGCAAAACTTGGTGTCACAAATAAGTTTATCTAATTACAATATTATCCCCTCTAGATTATTTTAAACCTTAAAACTTATATTTAATCACATTTTTTTTGTTATTATTCCTTTTTATTATCGTTATTATTCAAATTATTTAAAACAATTTATTAATACATTTTTCGTAGAATAGGATTTAATTAAACGATTAGTTAAATAATTACTAAGTTGAAAATAGGGCGTTACACTATGCCATGAATAGGGATAACCAAAAGAAAAGGCCGACTTTAGCTTTTCTCAGATTCGGCATACTTGGAAATCTACTGGATGATGTTTGCTCATTGGTCCAAATTTAAGACAAGAATTTGCCCAAAGGCTAATGGTTGGGCTCACTTCATTTAAATAAATAAAAACCATACTTATACTTACACATGAGTTTGGTCAAAACACACACAAACATATTACATCATTTATTTAATAAAACTCGTGAGTTTGCCCAAAGGCTAATGGTAAGGCTCACTTCATATGATGGATGAGAAATATCTACTGTTTGAGAAACTTGTCAAACCAATCACTCGCTTCTTTAACCATTGCATCCGTCATTTGATGCCCAATTCCAGGTTGTATTATTAACTACATTTCATTATAATCAAACATATTACATCATTTATCAAATAAAACAATCTACTTTTTTTATTTGTAGTTTCACTGTTTCTTAAAATTATATGCCCCTTACAAAAAGAATTACTAATTATGGACATTCCTATAATTGAGGAGGTTTTTGAAAACTATATATTGTAGTATGAAAAAAGTAGAGTAGGATACTATAACAAACAAACAAATGAAAGTACATTGCTATTATAGGAAGAAACGTTAGTCAATACCTTGAAATTATCTGAACATTGGGCATATTCAAAGGCCTGTTGTGTTCTTGATATGGTATCATGGAGACCTTTTATTGGACAACGAGGATCTATTTCACCTGCATGTTTTAGACAGTTTTTCCATGTTATATAATAAAATATATATTTTAGGTTGATAGAAGGGTGGATTGGTCCTTTCACCGTTTAAAATCAACAAAGGGCGTGGTGCAATGCGTGGGACTGTATGAACCGAGTCGAACTTGGATGTTAAACCAGGAGCTATTCTGTCCCAAACCTAATCATAGAAGTTGTACAGTTAGATGCCAGCTGGATGCCATGTCAGCAAGTTTATTAGATTGTACCTTTTCCACAACTTCTTTATCTATGGCATCCTTTCCTAAATCGATCCTTGCTTCTAAAAGAAGAAAAAGAAAATTAAATCACAAAATCATGCAATATTCTTGAAAACACATTGTGCTAACTTTAAGTGTAAGATTTTTACAAACAAGTTATAGTTATATAACAAAAACTATAAGATATATATATTTATTTTGTAAAAAGTGTTTCACGTTCTCACCTTCAAAAAGGGGTTTAATACTATAAACTCGAGCATGCCATTGGTCGGTATCTAGGGCCCACCGAAAGTCCTACATAATCATATTACATTCAACTCTCTTTAATAACAACTGAATGGTTTTTTTTCACAGTGTTTCTAGATAAATAATGTTTAAAAGTAATTTGAGAAAATGGCTGCATACTTACGGAAATGAAAGGATCAAAAATCAACAATGACAAATTTGTAAAAAAGCTAGAACTTAATGGGTAAAGCCTCATTTACTTTTAGCTTAATACAAAAAGAACAAAAATATAGAGAAAGTCAATGAAATGAGGCTTTCCCCATTAAGTTCTAGCTTTTTTACAAGATGTTTTCCTTTCATTTCTGTAAGTTTGCAGTTTATTTCTCAATTAACCTTTTAACATCATTTATTCGGGCAAATCATGATGGAAAAAGAAAAAAAAAAAGAAAGAGAAAGTACCTGAACAGCAATTATGGGGGTAACGACTGAATAACGTGTGTCAAGAAAAGCAGCAAACCATGCATGCATTCCTAAAATTTGAGATATGGAGTTAAAGAAATAATAACATAATAAGTAATAAAATCCTTTTGTTATTGTTATAATGTTTTATCAATTTAACCTCCTAGTGATATCCATATGATTCCTATTTTGGAATGGTCTATATCATCTATTTTGGTTATAGTTTGCCGATTACGATTACGTTTAATCGGTCAGGCTTGACGGTTTGGTCAAATGTCGGTTAAAATCGACATTGGCGGTAATTTTTTTATTTTTTTTTATTTTTTCTATAACTTTTATATATTTTTTTTTGGTTAAATATCGGTCTAATAAGTTAAGAAAACTAAAAAATCGAAATCAAATAGTGAAAATACACAAATATATAATTTTTATTAGTATCTAAGAATAAAATGAATCACGCTTCGTTATTTTGTTATATTTATTTATTTTTAAATAAATTCTTTTATAATTTTGTATCTCTGATTAATCTCTTAACCTACTAAATCATTAAGCTAATGCTAAGCAACTTTTACAACCTTGATCGTGTCTAATTTTTGAGTTAAAAACTCATGGTGTTTCATGAGAGTAGAGGAGTATAATATGAGTTGTAATCTACACAACAAACGAACATCAAAACTGACAAAATTCTTCAACGATTACCTTCAGGAGAACTAGGGCTGAGCATATGGACCGGGATGGTCTATACAGAATTAAAGAAATAATAACATAATAATTAATAAAATATTTTTGTTATTGTTATAATGTTTTATCAATTTAACCTCCTAGTGATTCCCCTGTGATCCCTATTCTGGAATGGTCTATATCATCTCTTTTGGTTAAATAGTCTGCCAACTTTACAAGGTCCCACACCTGTGAAACGATAAAAAGAATATAAAAACAGAAAAATGAAAATTTTAAAATTTGGATATTAAAGTATAAAATGTTATTTGAAATACTAAAAAGTGATAAAAGGGAAGAAGTATAACCGTGTCATATATGAATGGCATTGTGTCACCTCTTTTCCATGATGAAACAAGAGCCTGGATTTAGAACATATGAAAATTCATATTATTGTTCAATATAAGGAAATATAATTACTACATTTTCCATTGATGTAGCAAATACAAATTTGAAGTGTAAATTTCAAAAGATAGTTTTCTAATATTGACTAAAAATCCTGCAAGAAATAGCAATGTAGTTTCATTTATTTGTTTATTACAACATCCCACATTAACTTGTCTCTATTACAGGTTTGTATTTTAACGTTTTTTTCTTTTTAAGATATTGTACTTTAAAACTTATACTTGAATGTCATTGCTATAATTGGGAAGGTTTTTCAAAGGGAAAAACAGAAGTTAGATGCTATCATAAACAAATCTATGAAAGTATGTTGCTATTTCTTGCATTATGGGAAAGTGAGAAAGATTTGTGGGTTACATCTTCATAGGTGGTACTGTTTTTGGCACGTTCTCCATGGTAACGAGAATCAATAGCAATTGCAATATATCCACGTGAAGCATAAGCCTAAAAGGTAGAATGTATTACAATATATCCACATGAAGAAAAAGTCTAGAATGGAATGAAATTGGATTCCGATTCCTACCTCGAGTAAAGGGCGTAGCCACTCTTTGCATGTATATGTACTGTGCAGAAAAACAACAGCTGGCCTTTTTGAAGGTTTGTCTTCTTTCATGCTCAAGATGAGAACAGGCAATAGCCCTTGATCTCCTTCCTAATTTGGTATTCAAAATTACGAATGAAGAAATTACCAATTAATCTATTCATATATTATTTTACACACACATCAGTTAATAAGAAATAAAGAGAAACAGGGTGTTATTGTTATGTTAGTTACCTTGGTGGTTAAGTAGAAGTTTTCTTCGATAAGAATTTCTTTGAAGTTAGGAATGTCTACTTTGGGACAAGATTCCATCGCCTGAAAGTTTTCAAATAAGATAACAGATTGAAAAGAAGGGTTAAGTACAAGTGTTCTTCGATAAGAATTTCTTTGAAGTTAGGAATGTCTACTGTTATGTTAGTTACCTGAACGGTTAAGTACAAGTGTTCTTCATTAAAGACTTCTATGAGGTTGGGAATGTCTGGTTTGGGACTAGGTTCCATTACCTGAAAGTTTTCAAATAAGATAACTTCTAATAGAGATTAAAAAGAAGGATTAGGTCAAGTAATTTCCACCTCACTAGGTTTTACTGGTGCAGTTCCCTGATATAAGGGTTCAAGAACTGGCTTTGCAGGTAGTACCTCAAGTGGAACTGAAAAATGCATGTAGCATAAATTAATATGAAATCACAATTTAATCAATAAAAATATGAAATCATAGATTGGATAGCAATTCCCAATTGTTGCATTAAACACCGAATTTAAGGGTCGTAAGTTTGGGGAAAACTAGCTAAACATGTCAAACGCATTAAACTCTAGTATCTGAAGAAAGAGCTTTATAATCTCAACTAATTTGGGGCGTGTTCGGCATGCAGCGTTTGAGAGCTTTTGGGAGCGTTTAGCGTTTAGCTTTTAGGAAAATGCTCGAAAAAATGAAAAAACATCGTTCGGCAACAAGAGCTTTTAGCTTTTACTTTTAACAAAACGCTCATAATACAAAAGCTATTTCATGTAGCTTTTGAGAGCGTTTAGCGTTTAGCTTTTGATTTTTATATTATTTTACACTTCTACAAGCTAACAGTTGTTTTTGCCGAACAGTTCTGCAGTAATAAAAGTCACAGCTACCAGCTAACCGCTAACCGCTACCAGCTTCCAGCTAACCGCTAACCGCTTACAGCTAACCACTACCAGCTACCAGCTAATTTTGCCGAACACGCCCTTGGTCAAATTAACCTACATAAAGAGTTAAAAGAGTTAATTTGGGAAGAGAGAACCAGGGAAACAAGTTTTACGGTAAAATACCTTATGTAAATAATTTTACTAAAAAGAGGACATACATCTATGTGGCTTAAGGAAAGTTGAATCAGGGCAACGTGTTTGTGTTTTTCTATCATGTCCAGTGTTGCAGAAATCGGCATTGGTAGTCGATTAATCGCTTAACGGTCTATAACCGATTACGATAATGCTTAATCGGTCACACTTGGTGGTTTGGTCAAACGCCGGTCAAAATTGGCTTTGGTGGTCAATTAATCGGCCTTGGTGGACTTTTTTATTTTTATAATTTTTATAACTATTATAATTATTTTCTTTTTGGTTAAATGTCGGTTTAATAAGTTAAAAAAATTAAATAAAAAATCAAAATTAAAGAGTAAAAATACACAACTATATATATATATATATATATATATATATATATATATATATATATATATATATATATATATATATATATATATATATATATATATATATATATATATATATATATATATATATATTTATTATGAGTATCTAAGAAGAAAATGAATCATACTATTTTCTTATATTCATTTATTTTTAAATAAATTCTTTTATAATTTAGGGCCTCCGATTAAACCCCGACTAATTTCCGATTAATCTTTTAACCTCACTCAACCGTCAAGCTACCGTTAAACGATTTTTACAACCTTGATCATGTATAATTTTTTATTTAAAAAACTCACGGTGTTTTATGAGAATATATGAGTATAATATGAGTTGTAATCTACGCAACAAATGAGCATCAAAATTGACGAAATTCTTGAACAATTACCTTCAGGAGAATGACGACTACGAAGAACTTGCATGAAGTGAAAACGAAGCAGCTCGGCTGCTGATTCAACATGATCCATCTTCTCGATTTTCTGACGACCAATGGCTACCTTGACAAGATGAAATCTGTATTTATAGCGTAATATCGGTGATGCAGGAGCATGTGAGAGGGACTGTCTGACATGTGGTAGTTGGAAAGGACGAACAACAAGAAAGATTGTACTTTGTTATGATAGTCATCTTTCTCGTTTTTAGTCCATTTAATGCATCCATTTTTGATATTTACATGTTTTGAACATGTACTTTATGACATATACATAATTAACCATGTAAGTGTCTTGAATTTGTTTAAAAAGGGGAATCATTATTATTGTTACCGAAAATGACAATTGAATTTGAAAATATAGAAAATTTAAACATAGTGGTCATAATTTTTTTTCTTAAATAATAGGATTATCATGTGATATTGTTTTATGAAATAAGTCATTGGGATTAATATCCTTGTTTAATTTATAACTTAAATCACATATAAATAATTAACCATGCAAGTGTCTTGAATTTGTTTCACAATTTTGAAAGTTATGAAACTGTATCCAAGGAAATCGGCAAACCACAAGGAAAAAATTTGCAATTTTCTCAAAGAATAATTACTTAAACCCTTAATCATCTATGTTTTTGTAATATTTATATCTAAACATGCACTACTACATCTATCTCTTGTGGTTTTTTCAAACTACTTGGTTTTGTTTTGAATCCATCATACTATTCATACTATACCAGCAACCAAATTTAGTTATCTATGTAATTTATTAAATATGCCGTAAAAATGTATCTATTTTATGTCGTTGTGTTCTTTTATTTGATATCTGAACGTGTTTATTTGTCCACAAAATCAATAATTTTACATTTCAATATACAAATCTATAATGTTGTGTAAACATGATATAATTTACATAGTTTCGGGGATTTCAACCGCTTAATAAATAGACAATATTCAATATATAAAGGGAATTGTTAAGGAACATCATGCACCAACTTATTTAATTAAGATATTCATCAAAATGATCATATTTTCCAAATAAATGTCACATTAAATAACCATATATTTAAACTAATATATATATATATATATATATATATATATATATATATATATATATATATATATATATATATATATATATATATATATATATATATATATATATATATATATATATATATATATATATATATATATATATATATATATATATATATATATATATATATATATATATATATATATATATATATATATATATATATATATATATATATATATATATATATATATATATATGGTAAAGTTCAATTGAGAACCTAAAAAAGCCTAGGAACCTAAGAACCCATTTTATGAACTTTTTTTCTACACAATATTTTTCAAAAAAAAATATACCAAAATTTTTGTTATGATGCGTCTAGAAGATTTCAAAAAAAAAAAATTCAAAAAAAATCATTTTTTTAATTTTTTTTTCATATGAGTTTAGGGTTTAGGGTTTAGGTTTAGGGTTTAGGGTTTAGAAATCTCTTAGACGCTTTAAATAAAAAAATTGGATGCAAAAAAAATCATTTATTATTATTTTTTTTCATATGGGTTTAGGGTTTAGGGTTTAGGGTTTAGGGTTTAAGTTTAGGGTTTAGGGTTTAGGGTTTAGGGTTTAGGGTTTAGGGTTTAAGGTTTAGAAATCTCTTAGTCGATTTAAATAAAAAAATTGGATGCAATTTTTTTTGAAAAATATTGTGTATAAAAAAAGTTCCTAGGTTCCTAAGGTTTTTTAGGTTCTCTCATGATCTCGCCCCTATATATATATATATATATATATATATATATATATATATATATATATATATATATATATATATATATATATATATATATATATATATATATATATATATATATATATATATATATATATATATATATATATATATATATATATATATATATATATATATATATATATATATATATATATATATATATATATATATATATATATATATATATATATATATATATATATATATATATATATATATATATATATATATATATATATATATATATATATATATATATCATAGGTATACATAATCTAATAAACATACATATAATTTAGAAAGAACTTACTTGATTTGTATCCATCATTCAAATGTAATCAAAATACACCACATAAATGTGGCTTGGAGGCTTTATGCATAAACGCTTTTGTTTAGAGTTTCATACAAATTATTTATTGGAGCTTTAGTGTAGGGTTATTTTTATTAAGATGTTTTAGGTTTAGGGTTTATATACATATAACGAGGATCGAACATGGAAATCAAAATTCAAACCAAAGTAAGAAAATGTAAGATTGGATGAGGCTAATAATGAAACCAAACACAACGCACACAAGGATTGTTTTTGGTCCTTAGTCTTGTGTCAGATTTTTTGGGTACTCTAATGGTATGGGATCATAATAATCGAATGTTGAATACCTTTATATCAAATAACCGAGTTCGGTTCGGAAAATAGGTCACGATGCTCACCCCTAACATACACCATACCTAATTTGAAAATGCTATTTCATTATATCCACAAGGACTTGCCCAAACATTATCTTATATACTAAAACATGTTTTTACATACACCATACCTTGATTTGCAAATGCTATTTCATTATATCCACAAGGACTTGCACAAACATTATCTTATATACTAAAACATGTTTTCACATACAGTTTAAAGTCAAATGTCATTAAAAACATTAAATGGTTAAAAAGGTAAATTGTGTAAAGAGTATAACAACTTTTTTTTACAAATTTACTAAAATTACTGGCTTAAAGTTGATTTCGCATCATCCACCAACATTTAAGACCATCCAAGAGAGTAATCCGTTTAATCACATTATTTTATCAATAATGACTCAAAATTCTCAATCATCTTTTTTTAATAGGATTATATTAAAATCCTCAATCATCTGTTACCATTGCTTCGATGTATTGACTTTTGAGATCTACTTTTTTTTTTTTTTTTGTGTAAAACATAAACTAGGATATCCATAATTCATTTGAAATTATCATCTTTCTTCTTAGCATTCAAAACTTTTAGAGTATTTGTTTTTTCTTATATGAGTTAAATCAATACAACTCTCTTGCAATATACTATATATTAAGATCCATACAATTGGGCTATTTGTATTTCTCTTGTATACTTGTACATATCCGACCAATGACATGTATCATGATTTATATAGAGATTATCCTTCAAACGAAAATATGTTCTATGACATATTCACATGGTAATATAGATTTAAAAAAATTCTTTTAATTCTTCTCTCTTTCTTCTACTAATATCCATGCATATGTCCCCCTCACACTTGATATAGACAAATTCAGCTACGACACCTGAAAGAACTGCTTGAGACACACAGCCTCGTATTTGGTGTTCTCGGTCACCTCTTCTACAAGATTCCTCCAAGAAACTTGACTCAAAATTGACTCTCTAGTCAAGTTGTGTATCTATGAAATGGGACCATCAATAAGCCATTTTCGGTACGTGATCATCAAAAAGGATCTAATGGCACACAACATGTGCAAATGTCTCAAGAATTTGTTTTGTGACAATCAGGACCGGTCCAGATTTTTCATGTCCAAGGCAAGATAATAAATGTAATTCCCCAACGTTTGTACTATTAGCAAAACACACGCTGACACGCACAAACACACACAATTTAAAATTCAGCCATTGTAACATAACTATTTTTAATCCATCCATTAATAATGTTTAGGTAGTATATTTTAGTGATAAAATATAGAATGCTTGATATATTTCATTGATGTCCAAAAGAGTGGTTACATAAGAATATATATAGACACCAAATCTAAACTCTAAACGATATTGGGCCGAAACCCTAACCAATACACTAACACATTGGGCCGAAGCCCTAACCCATACACTAACATCCCCCCGCAGTTTCATCGGGCGGGACGATGAAACTGAAAAACAAATAAAACAAAACAAAATGAGAACAAATAAGAATAAGATAGCTTGGACCGACACCTGAACTGGACTGCATAACTAACCTGCTGACTTTGACAGACTCGACCCACTGTTAGTGTATGGGTTAGGGTTTCGGTTGGTTATTATAATGTGAAGGAAAAAGAAAATTGAAACATAAAGAAACAAAAGGAAGGCACCTCCGACGATGTCAAAAGAATGTCGCCGGAGGTGGGCGGTGACGGCACGTGGTTGTCGTCAGCACAAGGTTTGAACCCGCTCTGATACCATGTTATAATATAGAATACTTGATCTTAATATTGAGGGTTTAACCCATATAAATAGGGATACAAAATAGGGGCTCATGGCCAAACCTAAACCCTAATGGGTTTATCTAAACCCTAATAGGTATTAAACCTAATCACTAACATCCCCCCGCAGTTTGATCGGGAGGAGACGATTAAACTGAAAAAAATAAACAAAATATAAAAAAAAACATAACTGAAAAACAGCGGCAGCAGTGGCAGAGCTCTGACGATGGCGGCTAACAATAACTACTCGTCGGAGAAGAAGAGAGGAGGAGCGGCGGCCAGAGGTGGATCTGTTGAAGAAGAAGGGAGAGCCGTGACAGTGATCATGGTGCCGACGACGGAAGAGTCCGGAGAAAGGCAGCGAGCAAAGAGAGAGGGCTCGAGCTGCGGCGGACGACGCCAATTTCGGTGAGATCGACGACTGCAGTCATGACAGAGGAGAGAAAGACGACTGCAAATCGGAGGCTTACCGACGAAGAATGTCCGAAGAAGAAGATATCATCCGAGGAGAGGGGCCGAAGCAGACGATGCAGTAGAAGAAACCGATGACGGAGCTTTGGTTTGGTGCTGGCGGCTATATTATTATTTATGAGAAAAAAGAAGAAAGGGAAAAATATTGAAGGCACCTCCGACGACTAGGTCGCCGGAGGTGGAGGTTGGCGGCGGCGGGTTGTGGTCAGCAGTAAGATTTTAACCTAGAGCTCTGATATCATGATAAAATATAGAATGCTTGATGTATTTCATTGATGTCCAAAAGAGTGGTTACATAAGAATATATATAGACACCAAATCTAAACCCTAAACGACATTGGGCCGAAACCCTAACCTATACACTAACACATTGGGCCGAAGCCCTAACCCATACACTAACATTTAGTATACCTCTTTATATGGTAAGGCTGTACGATACCTCTTTGTGAGGCAGGACAAACTTTTAGTAAACCTCTTTGTGGGGTGTTAAAACATACAGTTCTCTATATCAGGATGAATGTTACCCAGCCTCTTAATTCGTGAAGGAAATTACATGTTATGTTCTATGTGTCATATGATTGTATCTATAGATTGTGTGATCACTAGGTTTCTAGCTTACACATTGTTGTTTAATATTTTCAGGTTTTAAAGTGATAGTTTTGGGAAAAGAGCATGGTCTAACTGTGAGCTTCTACTGGTTGTCTAAAATCTAAGTCTTCCGCTTTTAATGTTCAATTGATTTAATGATTTGGTAAGACGTAGCACTATGATGTATTTTAGATAATTATTTTTGAAAGGCTTTTGTAGTTCTACTTTATTTTAGATATATTTAATGTTTTATTTAAAAAAATCGGTGTTACAAGTTGGTATGTGTTACAAGGTGATATATTACATGTTATGTGATATGTGTCATATGATTGTATCTATAAATTGTGTGATCACTAGGTTTCTAGCTTACACGTTGTTGTTTAATATTTTCCGTTTTTAAAGTGATAGTTTTGGGAAAAGAGCATGGTCTAAATGTGAGATTCTACTGGTTGTCTAAAATCTAAGTCTTTTGCTTTTAATGTATTATTAATTTAATGATTTGGTAAGACCTAGCACTCTGATGTATTTTAGTCTTTTTAGACAATTACTTTTGAAAGCCTTTTGTAGTTCTACTTTATTTTAGATATATTTAATGTTTATTTAAAAAAATCGATGTTACAAGATGGTATCAGAGTCTGGGTTTAAGGGATTTGAGCATGCATGTGTTGTGTGCTTGAACTTAAACCATGGTTATAAAAGATTATTTAAACGATTTTTGGAAGAAAACTTACTTTGAACAAAATTCAAATAAGTTATGACTGTGTAGACGATCCATTTGCATGTTCTTGTTAAACATAGTATGAATATCCGACTTACTGTTTTCAATGGTTTTAAAATAAGTCCAAAAAAGGAAAGGTTTCTAAATTTGGAGACGTGGAGACGAGCAGTCAGCCAGAGTTCAACCGGGGTGAGCACATAATCTTACTTGAAAATTTTGTTAGTGTATGATAGAAAGAATAAATTATTATGTGACAGTAGTTTGTGATGATGATATGTGACAAATTTTCATGTTCATGAATACTAAAGTTTAAATGTATTTTGAATGTGTTACTTGTTGTTGTTTAACATTTCCAAGTTTTAGAAAGAATAGTTTTGGAAAAAAAAAAGCACGGTCTGACTGTTCAAGCTTCTACTAATTGTCTAAATCTAGGTCTTATATTTTTATAGCCCCAATCGAGACCAAAAGGTATTTAAAGGGTAGTTATCCAATATCACAACCAAAAATGTTGTCGCATTGATTGGTTTCAATGGAAGAAGCCCCAACACCAAACACATTAGACTTATGAAAGCATACTTTTAGATAGGACAATACAGAGAACAACACTATGCATACAAGATTTGTAATATTGGAATGAGTCCACCAACCCACAAACAAGGCAAATTCGGCATACAAAAAATGATATACTATCGACTCCTTTGTGTATACCTTTGTAACATGCACTTTTCATAGCCGCATTGATCCCCTCCATGAAAATGTTACAAAGAAAGGATAATAGAGGATCCCATTGACGTACACCCCATGAGAGATCAAACTCCTTGGTTGGTGAACCTTTAACAATGACCAAATCACGAGAGGATGCAAGACACCCTCGAACCCAATCCCTTCACTTACTTACAAGATACTCCCAATTAATGATGCATTGTCGAAATCGACTTACTTTAAAGATTATTACTTTATTTTTAGCCCAAGAGTAAATTTCATTAATAATGAGGGGATCGTCAATGATGTTCCGAGCTTCCACATAGGATGATTGGTCATTATCAATTACACTTCCAATAACAATTTTAGTCTGAGCACGAAAAACCTTAGCAGTTATCTTGTATAAACACCCAATCAAGCTTATGGGACGATAATCACTAAGTAGGATAGGATTTTTAATTTTGGGAACTAAATAAAAACCATACTTATACACACATGAGTTTGCTCAAAACATACACAAATCTGAAGCATTAAAGAAGCTTAAATGCGCCAACAATCAAATTATCAATGGATGAGAAATATCTACAGTTGAGAAACTTCTCAAACCAATCACTCACTTCTTTAACCATTGATGACGTCATTTGATGCCCAATTTCCACCTTCTGCTCTCACCTACATTTCGGTTTAATAAAACATATTACAACTTTTATTAAATAAAAGAATCTAGTTTTTTTTATTTATAGTTTCACTGTTTCTTAAAATTATATGTCCCTTACAAAAAGATTTACTAATTATGGGCATTCCTATAATTGAGGAGATTTTTAAAATTATATACACTAATATGAAAAAAGTAAAGTAGGATACTATAACAAACAAATGTATGAAAGTGCGTTGCTATTATAGGAACAAATGTTAATCAATACCTTGAATTTATCTGAACATTGCCTTGTGTGTTCTTGATATGGTATCATTGAGACTATTGTGGCTTCAGACTCCGGGATGGTGATAGGTAGTAGCTCCGGCGGTCTCAGATGCCTGAGATCACAGCAAAGAAAGAAACGACCGTTAGCCGCGCTCCGGGAGGCGATCCCGGGAGGGCGCTTCGACGGTCAAGTCAGTGTGGTATTTAGAGCGGTTTTCTCTAAAAGGCAAGAGATAGTAGTGTTTAGAACCTCGGTGTTATCTGAAGGCCCGTTGGCCTTTTATACCTGAGGCTGGACTCGCTTTTGGGGACACCAATGTCAGCCCTCCAGCGAGCTCGGGGTATGATTGGATGATTGCCTGGTACGCGATCATGGTGCAAGAGGTGTATAGGGGGAGCACAGGTAGTGCGCCGTGTGCACCTTTTGTCGTCTGCATGTGTCAGCTTTCTCACAGGTTGTCGCCTCATTGGCTCTGTGGGAAGTTGTCATGGAGGTGACGGCCTAGAGGGGCGATCGTTGGTGCCGTGGGGCAAGCTCGCGTAGGTCCAGCGCTGCAGGGCAGCGCTTAAGGTTCTGGGCTGATAGAGCTCTGCCGGTTCGTATTCCATGATACGCTATCAAGTCCCCCCAGTCTAGCAGTTATCGCGTAGACCCAGCGGAGCTGTAACATTCTAGACTTATGGGAAGGACACGTGTAGGGTCGGGGTTTAACCGTTCTGAGTTCCCGCCTGTTGTGACAAGACCCGTACAGTCTTTCATCATCACGACAGTTTTTGGTATCTGCGCCCGTCTTTTCAAAATATCCGGTTATTTATTTGGTTTCCTTGTTTCAATGAAACCCTTCCTTTCCTGGCTATATAACTTCCTCTACGGTTTTTCTTCTTTCCGATTGCTGGGTTGTTTTTGTGGTTTCCTTTACTTCTCTCCCCCCTGTTTTTTTCTTGCACCGTCTTCATTCTTTGATTTTATGGCTTTCGACGTTGGCGTTCCTCCGACCGATGAACAGTGGGCGCAACTTGTCGATCGGTATGGGTTTTGTTCTGATGACGGCGTGTTCTACCCTGGCGACGGTGCTGGGCTTTATCATCCCCCTCCGGGGAAGGTGGGTATATTAGTTAAAACCTTCGATGCTGGGTACCATCTCCCAACCAGCAACTTCATGGATGAGGTCCTGCGAAGGGATCGAGTGGGTATTACTCAACTCGCTCCCAACGCTGTCAACAAGGTGGTTTCTTTTGAGTTACTTTGCCGAGCTCTAGGCATTGCACCCGACTATTTCGTCTTTAAGCACTACTTCTGCTTTTCGCAAGCCAATGAAGGGTATACGTTTTATTCTCGGGGGCGGTCTACCCATGTATTGGTTGGGGAGAAGACTTCTCCTAAAAATTGGACAGAAAAGTGGTTTTGGGTTAATGAGAGCCGAGTCGGGAAAATGTACGTTTGTCGTGGTGGAGTTAAAGACCCGGCACCGGCGCTGTATGCCCACAACCGCGATACAGTTGCCATTCTGAACGCCTTTCATATTGTGCCTGACGATTACCCTAAATACATCCTGGCTGGTGGGGGATTGAGTCCGTCATGGAGGGCTTGGGGGAAGATGCCTGAATATTTTTCTATGGTGAAAGGTATGCCTTTAGCTGCGTTCCTCTTCGTGTTTCCTTTCTTTTTCCCTTCCCTTTCACATTGTGGGGTATGAACATTGTTTTTCTCAGGTGTCGCTCGTCCAATTGCCTTTACCAATGTGTTGGCTGACAAATACCCTGGGACGCTTGAGTACCGGGAAGTGGACCTGGTGGACAAAGTTCCTTATCCGTTCACCTTCCATGGTTTTTCCGATGTCCATGCTGATGATACTCCGAGCGCTGGGGGACACGAGGAAGGTGAAACTGCTGGGGGTCATCGCTGGTCGATGCGAGTGTAGGTACGTCCTCTTTCCAAGGTCCTACTGTCTCAGCCGTCGTAAGCTTTTATCCGGTTTGAGGAGCGCAGGAGTTTTTGGTGACAAGGAAGAGGTAATTCAAATCCCTGACGACGAAACGCAGGTTGGAAGTGAGCCTGCTGGTGGGGCTAACGTTAATGGTGATGATGGGGGGGCTGGCGATTGATGTTAACAAGGGGGCTGTTTCTGAGGGTCCTGGCGGGACCGTGGTGGTTCGGTTGGTGTTGGTACGGCTGCAACGCAGGGGGGTTCAGTTGCTGGGTTGGGGGCTAACGTCGAGTCGACACTCGGTCGCCATGTTTTGACCGACTTTTCTTCCCTTCCTTTCTCCCCGGCCTGGGGCTTAGTTAATGGTTACCGGCTGACTGTCCGCTCTACAGCTTTAGACTTTGCTGCCCACGTTTTTATTCCAGCCACTGAGAATGACATGGAGCTATATCCAAACGATGCCCTTGTTTCGGCCTAGCAATTTTCTTCCGCTCAGAGTGCGTATATGTTTGCTGCTGGGGCCAGGCGCCTACAAAGGTTTATTTCCTCCGATCGGGACTTGGAGGCCCTCCGCACTTCTGAGCAAGAACTGAGGAGGCAGGTTGATGTGTTGGAGAAAACTATTGGGGAGCATGACGACAGGGATAGCGTAGCCGTTTCAGAGAAAATTCTTGTTGAGGAAAGGTTGAGTGCTTGCGAAGCTGAGTTGGAGAAGGTTCAGCAACTGAACGAAGGTCTAGCCATCCAGAACGAGAGCCTGGCTTGTGACGTTGCTGAAAAGGATAAGGCATTGGAGGCTGGGAGTATGGAGCTTGCGGGGGTTAGAGGAGATTTGGAATGGTTGTTGCGGGAGGGTATTGTCCGAGTAATCGAGAAAGTGATGCTCCAGCCGGTGTTTATCCAGGGCATTGGTGAAATCAAACGCACATGTTATGCTGCCGGGGAGGAAGCCATGTGTCTTCGTCTCCGTGCTAACCCTTCTTTGGACCTCTCTAATGTTGCAGGTGGGAGTTCATCCTCTGATTATGAGGTGGAGATGGGCCATGCTATCGAGGACTTTGCCTCACTGGATTATGCGATGTTGTTGAAGCTTGGGCAAGTTGGTGTTGAGGAGTTGAAGGAGATGCTGAAGCCGGAGGAGGAGGAGTAGCAGTTTGGTGGTTTTGCTGGTTATTTGCTGGTGGTTTACTTGGGGTAGTTGGGTTTCTTTTAATCAAATTCGATATGGTTGTAATTCTCAAACAATATTTTCTCTTGTGTTGACAATATTTTGCTTGGGTGTTTGTGGTCATTTTTGCCGCTTGTTGAACTAGTGGGGCTGGATGATATGTGCCCCCCCCCCCCTTTTTTTTGTTTGTGAATGGATGTTTGGCCTTGGTATTGTGCATTTCTTTTCCTATGGAGTTGTTGTTTTGTTGTTGCTCTTATTCTGTATTGCTTAGGTTCCAGTAGACTTGTTTGGAAATGTTGTTTTTCTTGCAGGCATACTTAGGCCAATGTGGACGCATTCAAAATCTTGTTAAGGCACACGAAGTCCTGTTAAGGCAGCTGGGCCGCTGGGGACGCCAGGCCAAGATAAAGGCACGCTGAGTCCTGTTAAGGCAGCTGGGCCGCTGGGGGCGCCAGGCCAAGATAAAGGCATACGAAGTCCTGTTAAGGCAGCTGGACCACTGGGGGCGCCAGGCCAAGATAAAGGCACACGGAGTCCTGTTAAGGCAGCTGGGCCACTGGGGTTGCCAAGCCAATTCGAAGCATGCATGCGAGAAATGAGAGACACTAGTGTTTTGAAGCTTTGTTGATAAAGTATAAACGGCCTTCAGCGGAGTGATCAGTCCCGTCGAAGCCTTAACTTTTAACTAAAATTGTGATTTCAATACATTTTGGTGTGAGTTTTCTCAAAAACGACCCCAAGGGGTACTTGTGTTGCCATCGTTGTCTCATCCCTCTTCCCTAGAAATGGTACTTTCTTAGGTTCTGTATGTTCCATGTTCTGGGTATTGCTCTTCCCTCCATTGTTTCCAAATTGTACGAGCCATTGCGGTTTGCTTCGATGACCTTGTAAGGTCCTTCCCAGGTTGGGCTCAACTTGCCCTGGGGTTTCGCATGGCTTACTTCGTTTTTCCTCAAGACCCAATCGTTCACTTTGAGGGCTCTTCCCCTTACTCGTTGGTTGTAGTACTTCTCTACCTTGTGTTTCAAAGTTGCTTGTCACAGGAGGGAGACTTCCCTTCTTTCTTCCAGTGAGTCTAGGTTCTGTCGGAGATCTTTGGTGGTTTGCTCTGGAGAAAAGTTGGCAACCCGTAGTGATGTTACCATCAGCTCTGGGGGCAAGACTTCTTCAGTTCCGTAGACTAGGCTGAAGGGTGTTTCCTGTGTGCCAGTCCTGGGGGTGGTTCTGTAAGACCATAGGACACTGGGCAGTTCCTCCACCCAGCTTCCTTTTGCCTTACCTAGCCTTTTCTTGATCCCATTGACTATTGTTTTGTTGTATATCTCCGTCTGCCCGTTCGCCTGTGGGTGAGCCACTAAGGTGAATCGTTGGTGGATCTGCCTGTCAGCATACCATCCTTTGAAAGGATTTTCCGCGAATTGGAGCCCGTTGTCGCTAATTAGGGTTCTTGGTGTGCCGAATCGCGTAAGGATGGACTTCCACATGAACTTGATTATCGACCTCCCCGATATGTTGGCAATGGCTTCAACCTCGATCCACTTTGTGAAATAGTCTACTGCCACGATCAAGAATTTCACTTTTCCGGGGGCTTCTGGGAAAGGGCCCACTATATCTATTCCCCACTGATGGAACGGCCAGGGGCCGTTATGTTTGTTAGTTGTGTGGAGGGTAAGCTTTGTACCATCGCGAATGTCTGGCATGCGACGCATTTCTTTGTGAGTTCCGTTGCGTCTTGTTGGATTTCCGGCCAGTATACCCCCATTCGTAGTATTCTTCCAGTTAGCGCCCTTGTGCCCTCGTGTGCCCCCGTATAAGACCCATTTTTATTTTGAGATGCTTTATAAGGTAGATAGAGTTATTACCTTTTTGTCGGTGTGATTTTACGTATGAGTTTTTTGATGAGTGGGAAGAGGTTGAAACCTTATTTTATACTAATCTTGTTGTGATTAAGATTATTTAGGTTGTTGTATGAGTTCTACTGATTAGAAACCCATCTGGAAGAAGTTTAAACCTTTAAAAATGTAAAAAGAGGTTACACGGGTCGTGTTAGGGTCACACAGGTCGTGTAGGAGACTTTTGTGATCTTTTTAGGCTTGCAGTAAGTTACACGGGTCGTGCTTTATAAGCACGAGTCGTGCTCCGTAGCGCGCCGCGGGTTTTAAGAGGCCGCATCGCGGTGAGTGAGTCGTGCTTTATAAGCACGGGTCGGGTTTTTATCACTGAAGCCATACCGTGACTTACACGGGTCGGGTTTTCGGAGCACGGGTCGTGTTTTGACAGCGCGCGCCGCGGTTTTTAAGAGGTCGCGCCGCGGTCGCGTCTAATGGGGTTATTACGCAGCAAACCCTTATTTCGGTAAAAATATAACCAAAATTCATTCCAGAGCTTCCTAAGGCGATTTGCTGCCAAATTGAGCCAGGAGATGCGTAAGGAACCGTGGGGAGACTTCAATTTAACCCCGTAAACGCGTTCTCGATTCCTAATTCGTCGAGGTGAGTGATTTCTTCGTTTTGGGGGGTTTTGAAACCCTAACTTTGATTTCGTGATTTTGTTATATATTGTTGTATATGTTGTTAGTAGATTGTTAGTGGATGCTTTTAGAGTTATTGGTGAGAGTATTGTCGAGTTTCTACGGTAGAATGAGTAGAACCGCGGAATTTGGGGGTTTCGGTAAATATAGAGTGATATTTCCCATTTGTGCTCCTTTTTCCTGCTTATGATTTATACATCTTTTGAGCTAGATGTTATTGAGATAATTGTGTATGTTGGAGAATTGATTTAGACTATGGTGATATAACTAAGTCTAGAGAACAGGAGCCCGATACGCGTAAATTGGGGGTTCCATGTACTAAGCCGATATTAGATAAGTACTTCCGAATACTTGAGTAAGAGTTATACCTTATTGTATATATATGTTGAACATATATGTTTGGTATGTTGATATTGTGGTAGCTTGGAGTTAGAATGCCTATGTTATTTGTGGATAACAAGAGACGAGTTACAGACTTTACTGAGTATAAAAGTAGAGTATATGCTAGAGTGAGTGAGTTAAAGAGTCTTTGAGTTTGATTGCTACAACCATGATGGGTATTATAATTGAGTACAATTGATTGTGAAAAGGGTATGTGTGAGTGTGTGTGTGTGTGTGATTGAGTTTATGAGTAGATCAGTTGTGATACTTATCCCTGATCTAATATTATTGCTAATTACTTGGTGTTTGTAAAGCTAATAGGTTTGCAGATTTCAGAGTAAGAAGAAGGGAATAATTGCTAATGTGATTAGCAAAGGAGAATAACGAGAGAGTTTACTGAGAGAGATTGTGGAGTGTAATTGAAATTACTCACTAAGCTTTATAAGCTTACATTTGAGAATCTTGTTGTTTTGCAGGTATCTATAGCAGTGATAAGGGAAGGCATGTGATAAAGAAAGATGGACAACTTAGAGCCTGTCCTTTTAATTGAAGTAGATTTATTTGTAATGCCTGGTTAAGATTGTAAGGACCTTTTATGTAATTATTGTGATGATAACATCTTGATCCGTGCTTTGATTACAAGTATACCCATTTTGATGTGTAAATTGTTGAAATTTTTTTGGTGTACTTTGTATGAGAAACCGGGTGTTACACCCTGCGTCCCTGGAGTGTGTTTCTTGCAACATTTCTTATCCCTCCCGGCTGGTGATGCACTTTAGCCATGGGACAAGGTATCATTTCTTGTACAATCTCCCATCTATCATGGAATATTGCGGTGCTTTAATTCTGATCTTTCTGGCATGTGCCTCATCTTCTGGCAAGATTCCATGTTTGATGTATTCAATAATTGGGGTCATCCACGCCGCTGTCTCGTTTGTTATTTCCTTCACGTGAGTTTCTTCTATACTTCGCTCTTTGAGTACCTCCACCAGCACCTTCTTTGTTAAGTGGTCGAACGATGTCGATGCCAACTTGCTTAATGCATCGGCTCTCCGGTTTTCCGACCTTGGGATCTGCCTAATGGTGAACGAGTTGAATGCCTTAGCCATGTTGACGACCATTTCTACGTACCGTTTCATCCTTGGGTCCCGGGCTTCATATATTCCATTTACCTGGTTTGTCACCAGCATAAAGTCGCTGAGGATTTCTAGGTCTTTCACCCCGCTACTTGTTGCAAGACGCAGTCCGGCGATCAACGCTTCATATTCTGCCTCATTGTTGGAGGTCTGGAAGTCGAATCTCAACGCGTATGTCATTTCTTCGTTCTAGGGGATTTGGAGGATTAGCCCAACGCCACAACCCTCTTTTCCGGCTGCGCCGTCCGTGTGCAACTTCCAGGTTGTGTTTTCTTTTTCAGGGGCCGTTATCGTTTCATTGCCACCCCTCAGTTTCTGGTACTTCCAGCAAGAAATCTGCTAATGCCTACCCCTTGATGCTTAATCGTGGGCGGTATTCTATATCGTGTTCTCCAAGTTCAATTGCCCATTTTGCTAGTCTTCCTGATGTTTCTGGTTTCAACATTATTTGCTTGAGCGGTTGGCTCGTTCCTACTTCGATTTTGTGGGCATGGAAGTACCGTCTCAGGCGTCTTTGCCACGTATATTAGTGCAAGGACCAATTTTTCCAAGGTCGGGTAATTGATTTCTGGTCGTTGTACGGCTCTGCTTACAAAATATATCGGTGATTGTCTGCCTCCCCGTTCCGTTACCAACACCGCAGAGATGGCTTCTCTGGAGGTAGACAGGTACATCACCAATGTTTCTCCAACGGTGGGGCTGGACAGCGTTGGGAGGGTGGTCAGGACTTTCTTCAGCTGTTGCCATGCCTTGTCCACGTCGGGAGTCCACTTAAAGCCGCCTTTGTTCACATCACCTTTTAGAGTATCGAACAATGAAACTGCTCTTTCTGCCGACTTTGCCACGAATCTTCCCAGCGCTGTCAGTTTTCCGTTCAGGCCTTGCATGTCTTTCAGGGTGGCTGGTGTTGGCGTTTCTACTAAGTCTTTTACCTTACTTGGGTTGGGTTGTATTCCGTCATTGGTGATGTAGTACCCAAGGAATTGCCCCTCCTCTACGGCGAAGGTACATTTGGATGGGTTCAGTTTCATTTTGGTTCTCTCCAAGGTGGTGAGTGTTTCCCGTATGTCCTCCAGTAGGTCCGGGCCATTGCTACTCTTGATCACCATGTCATCTACGTAGACTTCGATGTTCCGGCCAATCTGGGAGGCAAACACTCAGTCTACCAACCGTTGGTATGTGGCGCCTGCATTCTTTAATCCAAAGGACATCTTTTGGTAGCAAAAAGTTCCATGGTCAGTGTAGAACGACGTTTTTTCCTCGTCCTCTTTTTTCATCAAGATCTAGTGATAGCCTTTGTAGGCGTCCAAGAAACACTTCCAACGGAACCCGTGCAGAGATTCGATCTTCTGATCTATCTTTAGGAGTGGGTAGCTGTCTTTTGGGCAAGCCTTGTTAAGGTCTTTATAATCAATGCATATCCGCCAGCTGCCGTCGGATTTTTTGACCATCACGGGATTCGCGATCCACGTGGGAAATATCGCTTCCCTCAGGATCCCTGCTTGCACCAGCTTTGTTACCTCTTTGTTAATGGCATCATTGCGTTCTCCTGCTTGCCCCCTCTTTTTTGCTTTACCGGGGTGCTGCCTGGTTGGATGTTGAGCCCATGTTCGATGATTTCTCTTTCTATTCCCACCATGTCTGTAGGCTTCCACATGAAAACGTGTTTGTATTGTTTCAGGAGGGCTATTAGGTCGTTACGCGTTTCTTTTGGCAAGGTGGTCCCTATTTTGATCGGCTGCTCCGGGTGGTCCGAGTTGATGATCACATTGGCGTCTGGCGCCTTTAGCTTTGGGCGTTTCTGATTACGAGTGAGTTCTGACGGCTGGAGTATCTGGAAGCACTCTAATGGTTTGCATATGCTGGCGATTACCGTGGCAGGCCCTTCTGGTGTCTGGAATTTTAGGGTGCCATGCACCGTCGATGCTACCGCCCCGAATTTCAGGAGGCCAGGTCTTCCCAGCAGGATGTTGTGTTCTGAAGGCGTCCGTACGACTACGAATTCGATAAGGACCGTTTTCTTGGTTTGGTCGTCGTGGCTCCGTAATGTGAAGGGGACGGGGAGGATTCCCAGTGGCCAGATGCTGTGGCCGGTGAATCCTACTAGTCTTCCCTTTGCTGGCTTGAGGCCATCCTTGATTATCTGAGGGAGCTGTGTGAAGCAACTCTCATAGAGGATGTCCGCGGCGCTTCCCCCGTCTATGTAGACTCTGTGCACTTTGGTTTTCCCTACGTAGCCTGCTATCACCAGGGGGTCATCGCCTTGCCATTGGTCCGGTTTGGGGTCGTTGTTCGAGAATTCCACGTTTAGTGCCCTTTGGACAGTCTGTCCCGCTAGGGGGCTGGGCGGCTGTGTTCTGTTCTCCTGGAATGATCGGATGGCGAGAATCTCCTTTTCCGGCGCTTTGTGCTGGTGATCACCCTTTTGTGGCTTAAGGGTGTGTTGTTCTTTCTCGTTTCTGTTTCGAAGAGTTCTTGCGATTTCAATTAGGTTGCCTTTCAATTGTTTTTCTGCGACTTCTCTGCGCAGCATGGTGAAGTCGTGCGTGTTGTGAGTCTTGCTACGATGGTATTCGCAGTATCTGACTGTATCTCCCTGGTTTCGTCGATTGTGGCCGTCTCTTATGGCATAGACGTCGCTGCGCCTACCTCGTCCTCCCTCCTTGGGGTGTGCGTTGTATCTCCGGAATGGGCGGTTGCCTGGGCCTGTGTGTCGCTGGGCCGCCATGTTGTATGGGTGGTTGTGGAATTTATCGCCTCGTCTCTCTGTGGCGGCCCGGAGGTATGCTTGTTTTTCAGCGGTGCCTTCTTCTTGTCGGAGGAATCGCTCCACTCTTTCCTTCATTTCGTGTTGGGATTGTGGTGGTATTCCTAGGAACTTCCTTGAAAGTAACCCTGGTAGGAGACCCTATGTGAATGCTCCTGTGATGAGCTTATCGTCTTGTCCTAGGACGTCTAATGTGGCTTTGTTAAATCTTTGGAAGTAGTCTTTTAGGGATTCGCCTTCTCGTTGCTTGCACCCCATGATTGCACTGTTATCCCCTCTATACTTTTGTAGTTGCATGAAGTTAATTAAGAACTGTTGTTTTAACTGTTCGAAATTGTGGATGCTGTTCGGGGCTAGGCTTCTGAACCAGGCTCCTGCGTTACCGTCCAGCGTTGTCGGGAAGTATGTGCACCAGAAGCTCTACTCCAACTTTAGAGACTGCATGTGCCATTCGTATGTATCTATGTGACTATCGGGATCGGTGGTCCCATTGTAAGTTTTGAAGGTTGGTAGCTTAGCCGTGCTTGGTATCTCATAGTTCAGTAGTTCTTTTACGAATGGAGATTGGTTGCCCCTTGGCATTGATATATATGGATGGAATGGTGTGTAAGGGAACGGTTGAGGGGTTGGGAATGTATGTATGAGATGGTGGCTTCCCGTTGATGTCGTTAGGTATGAATGAGGGCAGGGTGTTACCGGTGTCAAGGGTGGCATGGAGACTGTATATGGCATGGTATGCGTAGTCGTCGGCGTCTGAATTGTGAAGGTTGCCAGCGGAGGGTTAGCACTCATTATTGGTGCTAACATGGTTTACGTTGTGGTGGTAAGCGGCATAGGTACGTAGGGAGGTGGGAAATGGATACTTTGCGACACCGGTATGGTGGGTGTTGATAGTTGCCAAGGTAGAAATGGGACCGTCGCCAGCGGTGTTGTTGTTGCTACAGCGGAGGAGACCGTGGGTGTTTCAATGTTGTTCAGTGGGTCCATGGGTCTCACCGGACTTTGTGAAGCACCACTGCTTTCTCCGCCAGTCATGATTGTGTCTCTCAAGGGTTTGTTGTGTTGGTCACACAACGGATGGCGCCAAATGTTGTGACTTCAGACTCCGGGATGGTGATAGGTAGTAGCTCCAGCGGTCTCGGATGCCTGAGATCACAGCAAAGAAAGAAACGACCGTTAGCCGCGCTCCGGGAGGCGATCCTGGGAGGGCGCTCCGACGGTCAAGTCAGTGTGTATTTAGAGTGGTTTTCTCTGAAAGGCAAGAGATAGTAGTGTTTAGAACCTGGGTGTTATCTGAAGGCCCGTTGGCCTTTTATACCTGAGGCTGGACTCGCTTTTGGGGACACCAATGTCAGCCCTCCAGCGAGCTCGGGGTATGATTGGGTGATCGCCTGGTACGCGATCATGGTGCAGGAGGTGTACGGGGGGAGCACAGGTAGTGCGCCGTGTGCACCTTTTGTCGTCTGCATGTGTCAGCTTTCTCGTAGGTTGTCGCCTCGTTGGCTCTGCGGGAAGTTGTCATGGAGGTAACGGCCCAGAGGGGCGATCGTTGGTGCCGTGGGGCAAGCTCGCGTAGGTCCAGCGCTACAGGGCAGCGCTTAAGGTTCTGGGCTGATGGAGCTCTGCCGGTCCGTATTCCATGATATGCTATCAGAGACCTGTCATTGCACAACGAGGATCTTGTTAACCTGCATGTTTTAGATTTTTTCATGTTATATAATATATATATATATATATATATATATATATATATATATATATATATATATATATATATATATATATGTATATATATATATATATATATATATATATATATATATATATATATATATATATATATATATATAAGTACGTTGCTATTATAGGAAGAAATCTTAGTCAATACCTTGAATTTATCTGAATATTGCCTTGTGTGTTCTTGATATGTTATCATTGAGACCTGTCATTGCACAACGAGGATCTTGTTGACCTGCATGTTTTAGATTTTTTCATTTTATATATATATATATATATATATATATATATATATATATATATATATATATATATATATATATATATATATATATATATATATATATATATATATATATATATATATATATATATATGATGCGAACTCGGCTCCGAGGGTCGGGTCTTGGTGTTAGATCTGGATCGTGGATCTAGTGTGGTGCCGTCAGCTGGTTCCCGACTCGGTTCCTAGCTGCCATCAGAGAACAAAACCGTTAGAACCGCCCCAGGGCGTGAGTCCCGGAAGACGGCTCCGACGATCAAGTTAGTGTGGTGAACGATGGGAGATAATCTCTCCTGGCCAGAGAGAATCATCCTTGTGTTTAGAGGAGAGAAGTGGAGGTTGATAACTTAGGGAATTAGGGTTCCATCATGTTCTATTTATAGGGAACAATTAGGTCAGGCCTTGGGCCAGCCCAACTCAGGCCCAGATAGCCGGTAGCACTGCTGGGCCGGCTGACAGGCAAAGCAGCCCAGCGCTGGAAGGAAGTCTACGCCGGAAAGTCCACGCTGGAAAATCCAGGCTGGAAAGTCCACGCTGGAAAGTAGTAGGTCGGTCGGCGGACCTATACTATCAAGTCCCCTCAGTTCGATGTGATTGGTTTGCGACCGATCGTATTGGACTGGATACAGTTCTATTGATCATACGCTGTCAAGTCCCCTAGTCCAATGTGGTTGGTTTACGACCAATCGCATTGGACTGGACATAGTAAATGTATCAATATTCAAAATGAACGACCAAACCTTGCCTATGGGAGCCGTAGTATGTTGTGGTAGATTTCAAGGTAGACTTGGATCTACACAACGTGAGGCTAGCTTGATAATGTTTTCTTGCATCGTCGGATTATGATTCGGTCGGTATGACGCAGCATAGTTATTGTCACAGCTGTGTACTGTGACGGTCATGCAACATGGAAGTGGCATGATAATGTCGCAAGGCGACTATATAATGTAGCAGCGAAACTACTGTAATCATTATGTGGAGGGATTGTTGTAACATTCCCGTTATGTCTTGGTGAAGTACCGCCAATAATCATCTACATAGCCTTCTTTTCATGAGTTTTGCGAATAGTCTCAATAATGTTTTGTATAAGCGATACCAAGCCTGTTTCCCCCCAGTCTGATGCAGGTAGCTGATAGGTATCCGTGTCAGACTAAAGGGAATAGAGGAAAGTTGTTGTAACAGTGTTGGCCTGATTATTGTTTTAATGATGTCGTGGGCTGCTGTTCGGATGAATAAGGAGCAAAGTTACCCCCAGATAATGAGCAGCGAAGCCATCCGGATAATAAGCAGCAATGTTGCCACCCGGATAATGAGCAGAGAGGCCATCCGGATAATAAGCAGCAAGGCTGCCTCCCGGATAATGAGCAGAGGGGTCGTCCGGGTAATAAGTAGCGAGACTGCTACCGAGATAATGTTGTTATTGTAGAATAACTTTGTTGTAGTGAGATATGGCGTGAGAAGTACTTATTGATCGTCGAAGTAGAAAGAAGACCATGTTTGTCTTTGTCGATCTTCACACATAAGAGATATCGTTGGACATGTTAAGGCTTGGACTTAAAGTCGCTGAGCCTGTTAAGAACATTCGTCTATTCAGACCTTGCTAAAGCTAGGACCAGGAGTCACTGAGTCTTCTTCGGGATGTTTCGCCCTGCTGGACCTTGCTAAGGCTAGGACCAGGAGTCACTGAGCCCGCTAAGGGGTATTTCACCCTTAAGGTCGATAAGACTAGGACCAGAAGTCGCTAAGCCTTCTTCAGGATGTTTCGTCCGGCTGGACCTTGCTAAGGCTAGGACCAGGAGTCACTGAGCCCGCTAAGGGATATTTCGCCATTAAGGCCGATAAGACTAGGATGAGGAGTCGCTAAGCCTTCTTCGGGATGTTTCGCCTGGCTGGACCTTGCTAAGGCTAGGACCAGGAGTCACTGAGCCCGCTAAGGGATATTTCACCCTTAAGGTCGATAAGACTAGGACCAGGAGTCGCTAAGCCTTCTTCGGGATGTTTCGCCCGGCTGGACCTTGCTAAGGCTAGGACCTTGCTAAGGCTAGGACCAGGAGTCACTGAGCCCGCTAAGGGATATTTCACCCTTAAGGTCGATAAGACTAGGACCAGGAGTCGCTAAGCCTTCTTCGGGATGTTTCGCCCGGCTGGACCTTGAGTCGCGTAACCATGGATTGGGGCACTGAGCCACACCAATCTAATGTAAACGTGTTGGGACCAAGGGTCGCGCAACCGTGGATTGGGGCACTGAGCCACGCCAATCTAATATGTAAGAGGGTTGATGCCTCCAGCAACTCAGGGAAAAGGTTATGTCTTTTGAGCTCCATTAGAATTGTGCTTCTGCTAGCCGGCGCTTTGCGGGTCTGATCGTGGAATAGTGGAATAGTTGCGACTTGGTTGTTTTTATAAGGCCATTTAACATAATTGTTGTCGAGATAGCAAGCAGCGGTGTTGCTGTCAAGAGTTGTACGATCTGGGCGGCTGTCCGGCTAAGCGGTTGGATAGCGTGGCTGTTGGCCGGACAGTGTGACTGTCTGGAGCTTGATAGCATGGCTGTCTGGAGCTAGACATCATGGTTGACAGGACTGCTGGCTAGAACTAGGTGGAAAATGCGAGCTGGAGCTAGGCAACGTAGCTATTGCCTGAGGCTGAGTGGTGGCTGTTCGGCTAAGCGGTTGGATAGCATGGCTGTTGGCCGGACAGTGTGATTGTCTGGCGCTGGAGAGCGTAGTTGTCTGGAGCTGGAAAATATGACCGTCTGGAGCTGGAGAATGACTATTGACCGGAGATGGGCAGTGGTTGCTGCTTGAGTTTAGAGTATTAATGTCATCTCTCGAGAATACTTTATCATTATCAGCTTGTCATGTAGTTTATCTTCAAACTTAAGATAGATATAACACTTCTGTGTAGTGTTGTGTCAACCCTTCTATTCCCCCTTTTTTTGAAAGAGATGATGATGATTTAATGAGGATAATGAGTGTATGGAGTTATGTCTTGTACAATTGAGTATGGGTTGTTTTTATGTATTGTTGATTCGCTCCAGAAGATGTGGGAGCTCATATATGGAAGTTTGTACATGGATTGTTACATTTCACATTTGCACGCATTCTTTTTGGTGGCAAGTTCTCGATGACATGGCTGTTAGTTGGATTTGGAGTCGAGCAACGAGGCTACTGGCTGAAGTTGGCCGTAGGCTACCACCTGGAACTGGCGATGGAGTTGCTGGAGAACGCTGGAGCCAGGCAGCGAGCTGGCTGGAGCTGGGCCGCGACTGCTGGCTAGCGCTGGGCAGTGACTACCAGCTGGAGCTGGGCCACGGGGCTGCCATCTGGAACTGGCAGCAGAGTTGCTAGCTAGCGCTGGAGTCGGGCGGCGAGCTAGCTGGAGCTGAGCCACGACTGCGGGCTAGAGTTGAGTCGTGGAGCTATTAGTAGAGTTGGGCAGCGGAGATGCTGGGAAAGCTGGGAGAGCCAGGCAGCGGAGCTGCTGGAGAGCTGGGCGGCGGAGCCGCTGGGATGCAGAGAGGCGTTGTAGCCGTTTGATTCTTTTCCACCATAGTATGTTTGTATTTTAGGAATACGCCATTGTGTGCAATATTATTTTTCCTTGTAAGTTGTCACCCAAAAGTGCTTTTGCATTGTGTGTTGGCGTACTTGCGATACGGGGAGGGGAGTCGAATTTTGCGGTGTTGCCAAACTTGAATTGGTTTATGTGATGGCTTATTTTGTGCGTTATCGGTACGTTGTTTCTTTGTAGTTCTTTTTCACCGCGTGGAATTGTAAGGGCTTTGATCTTGTACATAATAAATTATGACGATATAGTGTCATTTTGAATCACAATATGCGGTGTTCTACACCTTGTTGTAGGTGTCAACTTGTTTGCCATGTTGGAAAGGGAGTAAACCATTGAATGCATGGCTATGCTTGGGTTGCCTCACATGTTTTTGTGGCTCGTTCATTTGTACATGTCAAAAACGAGCAATACAAGAGTAAGTTTTCAAGGCTTGTACCATATACAGAGAATGATAAGTGAATCACAAATGTTAAAATTGAATTGCGTGTAGTTATTGTGCTTGAACGTTGTCATGGGTTAGCGAAACCAAGATTTTGTTTCGTAATTAAATTGTGAAAACATATATATGATTTTCACGGGTCAACTATGTATGGCATCTCTCCCCCTTTTTATAAAACAAAATAGCTTGTAGTTGCTTTATTATTTTGCCGTAAATGATTGTGCTCCTTGTGCAAGTGAAATTAAATAACTACAGGTAGTCATCTGTTTGAAATTGGTGCCTTGCATGTGCAAATATAAGATAGTACCATTTGTGTTGAGAGTTGAAGTTTTGATATTTAGCTAATTATGAATGGCGACAAAATAAAAGGAGATATGCGTACCTCATGCATTATGTGTTGTACCGTGTGTCATTTGTACTACGCACCCATTGGCTCAAGCATGGAATTATAGTGTGGATTTAAGAATTGTAACTTGCATGTTTTTTTATGTGAGATGAGCTTGAAAACTTGAATGATCCGATTTATATCCATCGTCGTTGTTTTTTTTAGCTTGTGTCAGGGTAGGGTTTTTTGTTGTTCTGAGAGTGAAGAACTTCCATATGACTGGAGTGGAGTTGACAGCATCAAGCTCTTCTGGTGACAACGCCGGTGAGGGTGTGTAGTGATCTTAACAGACAAATATAGACATTAGTCCGGATTTAAGAACCGAAGGTGAACAACCGTCATCGAGAACGGTTAGCACAATTTCCTTTTCTTGAAGAGTTTTGTCGACAAAGAACTACGACTGTGCAGACGCTATCACAAATCACCTCTTGGTGAAAGCTAACAAGGATATTTGACATGTGATTGGGTTTGAGGGGTGGGTCCCAGAGGAATTTAAAGGGTGTATTAACTTCGGATTAGGAGCAGGTTTGGTTTAAGACCGTCCTGTAGCTCTGACGGTCTCGGATGCCTAAGATCACAGCAAAGAAAGAAACGACCGTTAGCCGCGCTCCGGGAGGCGATCCTGGGAGGGCGCTCCGACGGTCAAGTCAGTGTGTATTTAGAGTGGTTTTCTCTGAAAGGCAAGAGATAGTAGTGTTTAGAACCTGGGTGTTATCTGAAGGCCCGTTGGCCTTTTATACATGAGGCTGGACTCGCTTTTGGGGACACCAATGTCAGCCCTCGAGCGAGCTCGGGGTATGATTGGGTGATCGCCTGGTACGCGATCATGGTGCAGGAGGTGTACGGGGGGAGCACAGGTAGTGCGCCGTGTGCACCTTTTGTCGTCTGCATGTGTCAGCTTTCTCGTAGGTTGTCGCCTCGTTGGCTCTGCGGGAAGTTGTCATGGAGGTAACGACCCAGAGGGGCGATCGTTGGTGTCGTGGCGCAAGCTCGCGTAGGTCCAACGCTACAGGGCAGCGCTTAAGGTTCTGGGCTGATGGAGCTCTGCTGGTCCGTATTCCATGATATGCTATCAAAGACCTGTCATTGCACAACGAGGATCTTGTTGACCTGCATGTTTTAGATTTTTTCATGTTATATAATATATATATATATATCAGTGTTGTAAAAGTCGGCCTAGGCGGCCGCCTAGGCGGCGCCTAGGCGCTAGGCGAACCAAAACTGCACACGTTTAGTGCTATGCAGCTTAATTAGTCGGGCGTGGTCAACATCGGTCAAAATCGGGCTAGGCGGTCAAATGCGGTAAAAAACGGTCAAATGCGCTTGTGAAATTTTTCAAAATTGCCCCTCAATTTTCGAGTTTACCCCTCAATTTTTCGACCTAATCGACCTAATCCCGCCTCCGGTTTCCAATATTCCTCGCGTCAAAACTCAATTTCGTTTTTGATTTCGTTTCGTTTTTTATTTTGCCGCTGATTTCTTTGATTTCGTTTTTGATTTTGCCGCTGATTTCTTTGATTTTGCCGCTGATTTCTTTGATTTCGTTTCTGGACTTGTTTATGAAAGTACATTGTTTTAATCTGCACTTGTTTATTGTAACGCCAAGACATGTTTTATTATATAATTATAATAAAAGGGCAAATTGGTCATTTTACCTTGGAATGGTAAATTGGTCTTTTGGACAGAAAAGTATTTAGTTTGAAATAATATTTTGAGTTTTGGATTAAAATGTTATAAAAACGGAATTTTGGACGTTTTACCGCAAAAGGGTAATTTAGTCATTTGACCAAGTCAACGACCAATTATGTAAAAATATTGTTGTTTGTGGCAAATGTATAAAGGATGAAAGTTTTATTGTAATAAAACTTGATTTTGTGGTCAAAGTTCAAGAAATGGAACTTAAGGACCAAAATTGTAAAGTTTTGAAGTATAAATAAGAGAGAGTTGACTCTCTCATTGACTAGCTCATTGTGCAGCAACGGGAGAAGGTTTGGAGAGGCGATTTCTGCAGGAGATCATGAAGTGAAGCAAGAACTTGAATCCATTGTTAATAGATGGTGATTTCCAAGTCAAATGAGGTTAGTAAATTGACTTTTCAAGTCAATTCCTTGAATGTGTTCTTGATGAGTTTTGTAGCAACTCAAAACTGCATTTGCAGTGATGATTATGTTGTTAAGTTGATGTAATACTTCCATTAAGTCATGCTAATAAGGACTTAACTAAAGAAAATGGAAGTAGATTGCTATTAGTGATGAATTTGAAGTTTTGGGGTTTTGGGACTAAGAACCCTAATTCTTCATTTTGATTGATTTAGTTGTTTTGAATGGTTGAAAACCTTGTTAGAGTATAAGGTTTTAGCCTAGAAACAAACCCCAATCGATTAAGGACTGGATTAAGGACTTAATGGTCCAAAACTGCTTGCTACAGTGCATAAATCGCGACTGTCCAGGGGGTCTGCCCAGGCGCAGGGCGCAGTGCGCCCAGGATCAGGGCGGGGTGCGCCCAGGCGCAGTGCGCCTGATACCTGGCGCAGTGCGCCTCCAAGCAGGGGCCAGGCAGGGGACTTCCGACTCGCTAACTTTCGTTTGGCTTGTCCGTTTTAGCTCAAATTTGGACCATAGGCTCGTTATGGTCTGAAAAGTTTGGGAAAATTATTAAGTTGAGTTTTCGACCCCTCGGGGGCACTGTAGATCGATTCGAATGCCTCAGTGAATAGTAAAATTCAATAAAAGTTAGTAAACAGAAAGTTTATTAACTAGGCATTTTTTTATAACGATATTGTATTGCACTCTACTGTATTAGAGTTAATTGGAATGGTTATTAACCTATTATCATTTGGTATATAAATGATTATATAGGTACGGGACAAAATGGTTGTGGTGCACGCAAAGGCAAGAAACAACCGGGATTTAAATGCAGCTAGCATCCAGGTGAGTAATCTCACTGATATCATATGTGATATATGATGATTGATTTGTTACAGGTTGAAATGGCTTCGAGGGACGAAAAGGACAAGTGTAAAAATATATGTAAACGACGAGACCAGATAAGCCGTGAGTCATTGCGATGACAAGAACGGAACTGTGAGTCAATACATATATATATACACTATGATACGACAATACCAGATAAGCCGTGAGTCTATAATAGACAAGAACGGAGCTGTGAGTCAATGAAATGACAAGACCGGAACCAGCCGTGAGTCAATAAAATGAAATGACAAGACCGGAACCAGCCGTGAGTCAATAAAATGAAATGACAAGACCGGAACCAGCCGTGAGTCAATAAAACTTATATAGACAAGACCGGAACTAGCCGTGAGTCTAGGCAACAGCGGGATTTTCCTGTGAGCCACATATTTCAGGCAACAGTGGGCTTACCCGTGAGCCATACTCTATTTGAAGTAGACTGTTAAGTTAGGCAACAGCGGGCTAACCCGTGAGCTATAAATTACAGACTGATATTTTGGTGCGGCCTTCGGGCTATGATATTCTGGTGCGGCCTTCGGGCTATGACAAACTGATGCGGCCTGCGGGCTATGATTCGTATGCAAGAAATGCTTTGGTACGGCTTGTATAGCCACGACAATTGATTCGACCTATATAGTCATAATATATGGTATAGTCAGGTATGACTAAGAAAGATGGGAGGACAGAATAGATTTGAAGGGTATGCAAATAACAGACTGGACATGACAAGTGTACAATGTTCGGATGTGATTCGAAAAGCACATGATATTATGATTCGGCCGGTAAGGCTATGCGGTAGGATATGAAATCCTCAGATACATACGGTTAGCCAGTAAGGCTAGTAGTCTGGATTCGATATCCAGATAGTTATATGATTGTATTTTTTTTATCGTACACGTTATTTGCAGATATGATTACTCACTGAGCTTTTTAGCTCACGATTTTGTTATTGTCCCTGCAGGTTAGCATGATACTGATAGGGGACAAGATAGAGTCCGTGACTTTGAAGTGGGACTCATAGATACTGTCAGTAGCAGCCCGACTTTAAAGGAGATTTGGTATTTTATACTCTCCTTGATACACTTGTACCCGTTTTTATTAAATCATACCCCTTTTGTAATGGTTTTATGTATTAAAACCTGTATTTTAAATGAAAATTTTTCAGGGGTGTTTTTGTTTTAAAAGTCGGGTGTTACATTTATGAAATTACATTGCTTTAATCTACTTCTGATTATGAAAGTACATTGCTCTACTTCTGATTTCTACTTTCAAGTGTTTTAGGTATTTATCCCCCACAGGTCAAGGTATATGAACTAAGGGAATTGTCATTGAAGTTTGAAAGGCATCTCATATCAGAAATTATCAATTTTCAGGTAAGTTTTGATAATACAATGCTATGATTGAAACTACAATGCTGTAATCATGAGAATTGAAAGTAAGATGCTAAAATTAACAAAAAATTGAAAGTAAGATGCTATAATAAACAAATTATGAAAGTACATTGCTTTTTCTTGCATTTAGCCCCTTATAAAATTACAATGTTTTTAGTCCCATCTCCCTTTTGTATAACAAGATATATATATAATTTATTACAATTAATACTCCCCGCCTAGGCGCCGACTAGTCCTCGCCTAGACCGACTAGTCCTAGGCCCCAGTCGACCGCCCACATACCGCCTAGAGACTTCTACAACCTTGATATATATATATATATATATATATATATATATATATATATATATATATATATATATATATATATATATATATATATATATATATATATATATATATATATATATATATATAAGTACGTTGCTATTATAGGAAGAAATCTTAGTCAATACCTTGAATTTATCTGAACATTGCCTTGTGTGTTCTTTATATGTTATCATTGAGACCTGTCATTGCACAACGAGGATCTTGTTGACCTGCATGTTTTAGATTTTTTCATTATATATATATATATATATATATATATATATATATATATATATATATATATATATATATATATATATATATATATATATATATATATATATATATATATATATATATATATATATATATATATATATATATGATGCGAACTTGGCTCCGAGGGTCGGGTCTTGGTGTTAGATCTGGATCGTGGATCTAGTGTGGTGCCGTCAGCTGGTTCCCGACTCGGTTCCTAGCTGCTATCAGAGAACAAAACCGTTAGAACCGCCCCAGGGCGTGAGCCCCGGGAGACGGCTCCGACGATCAAGTTAGTGTGGTGAACGATGGGAGATAATCTCTCCTGGCCAGAGAGAATCATCCTTGTGTGTAGAGGAGAGAAGTGGATGCTGATAACTTAGGGAATTAGGGTTCCCTCATGTTCTATTTATAGGAAACAATTAGGTCAGGCCCAGATAGCCGGTAGCACTGCTGGGCCGGCTGACAGGCAAAGCAGCCCAGCGCTGGAAGGCAGTCCACGCCGGAAAGTCCAGGCTAGAAAGTAGTAGGTCGGTCGGTGGACCTATATATATATATATATATATATATATATATATATATATATATATATATATATATATATATATATATATATATATATATATATATATATATATATATATATATATATATATATATATATATATGGTTGATAGAAGGGTGGATTGGTCATTTCATCGTTTAAAATCAACAAAGGGAGTGGTGCAATGAGTAGGACTGTATGAATCGATTTGGAGGCTGTTTGGATGTGTGTTTTAAAAATGCTTTTTAGCTTTTTGGCTTTTCAAAAAGCCAATAAGCTGGAAAAAGTGTTTGGGTAATAATAAATACTTTTTATTTGAGCTTTTCATAAAGAAGCTATTTCCAAAAAGCAAGATTCCTGGCTTTTTAACTAAAGAAGTGTTTTTTGACTCTAAAATGACACAATTGCCCTCACCTAGATGCCCTCAACAACCAACCCTACCTTTGTTTACGTCTTTTTCAATGTCTGTGCATTACCACCGTTCGAGAACACAACCCGCCTCCACCCTTGTCGCTGCATTCCAGCCCCATCTCCTCCTCTCCGGCGAGTCGACCGTCCTTCTCCGGCGATTACTGCACCGTTCGCCTCTGCTCCGGCGACTGCTGCGCCGTCCAACTCCTCCGATTGGTAAGCTTCCTGCATCTCCGTCATCTCCATCGTTCCATGCCTGTTAATTCTTGAATCCATCGTTCCATGCCTGCATCTCCATCATCTGCATCATATTCCATCGGTAAGCTCCTTACATCTCCACCACGACTGTTAATTCTTGAATCAAACTCTCTATTCCCTTTTTCTGCATCTCGATTTGTGAGAAAGTTGATTTCTGCATCCCGATTTGTGTTAATTTGATTATGATGATTCCCGATTTCTGCATCTGGATGTTGTGATGAATCCCGATTTCTGATTTTATGGTATACATGTTTCCGTTCAAGCAAGAGTAAAATTTCACCATTAGCATCATAATTCTTTTGCTGCTTACTTCCATGGTGTCCTATGTCTTTCAGAACCTCAATGACCACATAGGAAGACTCTAATCGGTACAAGGTTGAGCATATTTTGAGGTAAATTAATAATATTATATAGTTATTTCTTAAAAATTTACATGCTATCGTGAAATATGTACTTCTGACTTCCTATATTCTTCAAGTTGCAACGGAAGCCAAAGAAAGACACTTAACATAGTTGCACTAGTAACAATCATATGACAGAACACCCAAAAATTGGTCCTTTAAGGTAAAGTTGAGTATTGTGTTTTCAAGTTTAAACATGTTATTTCATATATTTTATAATAGATTGAGTCGGTAGTCGCGCCTGTTATTTGATGAACTAGACCACTTGTTGCTACTTCTTTTGGTGATTTAAACCATAGCTATAGCATCTTACTTTCATGTATTCAGAAAATGATATCGATTTTTATATGTTGCAGAAAAATAGAGATGAATTGGGATCAAAGATTGAAGATATTAAGCAACAGGTTTTGGGGTCAAAAAATTGACATGTGAGATCATGAAAACCATAATTTTACATTTAGATTGCATGTATTAGCTTTTGTTTTGTAGTGGAATGACTATCTGTGAATAAATACCAAGTTTGAGGCTGTGACTTTTATAAAGTTGTTCCCTTTTAGATTTATTATATGAACATGCAAATTTTACATCTCTAAGTTAACTGAACCAAATAGAATTGAACTGATTTTTTTTTCTTTGGATAAATGGTGTATAGAATAAACCGAAAGATGCATTAATTGTAATATTAGTTTAGTATGTAAAACACATCTTTAATATTAGTATCGCGTAATCAAACAAATTTTCTAAACAAAAAAAACTATTTTAAATATTATTATGGTGTAATAAAAAAAATTCTAATAAAAATTATATTTTTAAATATTTTGTAAAAAAAAGATGTAACGTAATTATAAATTTTGTTAAAAAAAAATGTTAAGTACTTAATTATTTGTAAAATTAGTAAAATAGTTGTGAAAATGTAAAAATGTCATTTTTGGTCATTTTACATATATAAAAGTTTATCCAAACATTTTTTAAACATCCTTATCAACTTTTAACTTTTTCCACCACATAAGCTTATCCAAACAATTTTTAAAAAACTCCTTTTTGAAAAGCCAAAAGCTCATAAGCACTTTTGTCCAAAAGTGCTTATGAACTATATAAGCTTAGCCAAACAGTCTCTTGAACTTGAATGTTAAACCGGGAGATATTCTGTCCCAAACCTGATCATAGAAGTTGTACAGTTAGATGCCAGCTGGATGCCACGTTAGCAAGTTTATTAGATTGTACCTTTTCCACTACTTTGTCTATGGCATCATTTCTTAAATCGATCATTGCTTCTGAAAAGAAGAAAAAGAAATTTAAATCACAAAATCATGTAATATTCTTGAAAAAGACATTATGTGTTAACTTTAACCAGAAGATTTTAAAACAAGTTATAGTTATGTAACAAAAAATATAAGATATATATATTTATTTTGTAAAAAGTGTTTCACGTTTGCACCATCAAATACATACTTAATATTGTCAACTCAAGTGTGTCATTGGTCGTTAACCATAGCCCACCGAAAGCCCTATATAATCATATCACATTCAACTTTCTTTAATAACAATCGAATGATTTTTTCACAGTGTTGTATAGATAAATAATGTTTAAATATAATTTGAGAAAATGACTGCAGACTTACGAAATTGAAAGGAAAAAAATCAATAATGGCAAATTTGTAAAAAAAAAAAAGCTACAACTTAACACGAAAAACCTCATTTACTTGACTTTCTTTATTATGTCGGTCTTTCTGTATTAAGTTAAAAAGAAACACTCATGAGTATTTCTTTTTAAACTAATTCAAAAAGAACAAATATATAGAGAAAGTCAAGTAAACGAGGCTTTCCCCGTTAAGTTCTAGCTTTCTTACAATTTTGTCATCATTAATTTTTTCCTTTTATTTCCTTAATATTTCCTTAAGTTTGCATTTATTTTCTCAAATAATTTTTAAATGTCATTTAAACAACACTTGATGAAAAAAGAAAAAAGAAAACAAAAGTACCTGAATACCAATTATGGGGACAACGACTAATAACGTGTGTCAACAAAAGCAGCAAATCATGCATGCATTCCTAAAGTTTGAGATATGGAATTAAAGAAATGATAACATAATAAGTAATAAAATAATTTTGTTATTGTTATAATGTTTTATCAATTTAACCTCCTAATGATATCCATGTGATTCCTATTTTCAAATGGTCTATATTATCTCTTTTGGTTAAATAGTCTGCCGATCACGATTACGTTTAATCGGTCAGGCTTGGCGGTTTGGTCAAATATCTGTCAAAATCAAGATTGGCGGTATTTTTTTTAAATTTTTTCTATAACTTCTATATCTTTTTTCTTTTGGTTAAATATCGGTCTAATAAGTTAAGAAAACTAAAAAAATCAAAATTTAATATTGAAAATGAACAAATATATAATTTTTTATTAGTATCCAAGAATAAAATGAATCATACTTCGTTCTATTATTATATTTATTTATTTTTAAATAAAATTTTTATAATTTTGGATCTCCGATTAATCCCCGATTAATCTCTTAACCTACTAAATCGTGAAGCTGCCGCTAAGCGACTTTTACAACCTTGATCGTGTCTAAATTTTGAGTTAAAAACTCACGGTATTTCATGAGAATATAGGAGTGTAATATGAGTTGTAATCTATGCAACAAATGAACATCAAAACTGACGAAATTCTTCAACGATTACCTTCAGGAGAACGACGACTACGAAGAACTTGAATGAAGTGAGAACGAAGCTCAACTGTTGACTCAACGGTATCCATCTTCTCAATTTTCCGATGACTTTGACATAATGAGATCTATGTTTATAACGGAATATCGGTGATGCAGGAGTAGGTGAGAGTGACGGGACCCGCTGGAACCATGACATGTGGTAGTTGGAAAGGGAGAAGAGCAAGAAATGGTTGTACTTCGTTAGGATACAATCTTTCTCATTTTTACTCTATTTAATGCATCCATTTTTGATATTTACATGTTTCGAACATGTACTTCATGACATATACATAATTAACCATGCAAGTGTCTTGAATTTGTTTAAAAAGGGAAATCTGTTAGGTGAATGTGAACATTTTGAAGTTGTTTTTTCAAAGTTTGGTGAAACAATTTTCAAAGGTTGGTGAATGTGTTAAAACACAACTCTACATTCACATTACCTTCTCATATGTATAAATAGCCTTCATATGTTCAAGGAAAAATTGCACCACAACTCAATACCTATAAGAATTGAGTGTATCTCTTGTAATCTCCTCATTCAAATAAAATCTAGTTGTAGCCCGTGGACGTAGGATTTGCACCGAATCCAAACCACGTAAAAATCCTTGTGTTCTTCTTGCTTTATTTTTTGCTTTTGTGTGTGTGTGATAGTGTTTCTTGGATTCATGTTTAATATTCATGATTAAAGGGAGGCGGGAAGAGCACCTACCAAAGGCCTCTTGGCCAAGCGGCACCTGGAGTTGACTGGAGTTCCTTGTCTCCCAAGTGGTCAGGGTTCAAACCCCACTGGGAGCAAGTTGAAAGGTGTACTAACAAACTAACTTGGTGTATTAATAGTAGAATAGTTTAACCGTTCAAAAAAAAAAAACATATAAATAATTAAACATGCAAGTGTCTTGAATTTGTTTCATAATTTTAAATGTCACGTGACTATATCCAAGAAAATCCGCGAACCACATAGCCAAATTTTCAATTTTCTCACAGAATAGTTTATATATATATATATATATATATATATATATATATATATATATATATATATATATATATATATATATATATATATATATATATATATATATATATATATATATATATATATATATATATATATATATATATATATATATATATAGAAGTAGGTTCCATTGAGAATGAAAATAAGGTTGAGATCGTGAGAATGAATATGGGCCACATATTTTATATTGCCGCCCTAGTGCTTTGCACATATGATTTTCACCACCACTACCACCTGCACCATCTGCGTCACCGCCACCACCACCACCGTTGCCGCCACCACCACTACCGCTGCCACCGCCACCTCTGCCACCGCCACCGCCACTGCCGCCGCCACCGCCAGCACTACCGCCACCACCGCTACTGCCAACTCTACCACCTCTATCACAATCTCGACCACCACCGCCGCTACCACCTTCACTACCACCTCCACCACCGCTACCACCACCCACCGCCACCACCACCACCACCTCCATCACCGTCGCCGCCGCCACCACCTCCTTCGTCACCACCCATCTCCACCAACACCACCACCCCACTAACACCATCACCACCATCATCGCCACCCACTATCACCATCACCATCATCATCGCCACCGTCTACCACCATTCCGACCACCACAACCATATTTCAAAAATGATTATTCATATATGTTTATTCATATATGAATATGAATAATCATATATGATTATTCATATATGATATATGAATAATCATATATGAATATACACATTCATATATGAATAAATCATATATGAAAAATTAAACTCATCTCGTCGTCGTAGAACGGCACGTCAGTGCTGACGCATCTAGTGACCCAGATTCATTCTCGCATTCATATATGAATACACACATTCATATATGAATAAATCATATACGAAAAATTAAACCCATCTCGTCGTCGTAGAGCGGCGCGTCAGCGCTCGCGCATCTAACGGCCCATATTCATTCTCGCATTCTCAACCTCTTTTCCATTCTCAATGGAACCCTCCTCTATATATATATATATATATATATATATATATATATATATATATATATATATATATATATATATATATATATATATATATATATATATATATATATATATATATATATATATATATATATATATATATATATATATATATATATATATATATATATATATATATATATATAGAGTTAGGATCTTTTGAGAACCACAAGTCCCCCGAGAACCCGAGAACTCCCAAACCGATTTTTTTTTTTCAAAAAACCGACCCCATAGGCCTCTAAAACGCACACTTTTAAGACTTTTCGAAAAAAAAAAATTCCGAAAAAAACGACTTTTTTTTTTTAAAAAACTTTGCACATGTACAAAAATTTTTTTTTGCACATGTGCAAACTTTTTTATACGTACACTTTTTTTGAAATTTTTTTTACAGAACGCCTTAAATATATGTTAGAAAGACATCCATAAAAAAAAACTTGAAAAAAAATGTACGTATAAAAAACTTTGCACATGTGCAAAGTTTTTTTTTTGTACATGTGCAAAGTTTTTTAAAAAAAAAAAAGTCGTTTTTTTTCGGAAATTTGTTTTTCGAAAAGTCTTAAAAGTGTGCGTTTTAGAGGCCTATGGGGTCGGTTTTTTGAAAAAAAAATCGGTTTGGGAGTTCTCGGGTTCTCGGGGTGAAGTTGGTTCTCAAAAGATCCTAAGTCTATATATATATATATATATATATATATATATATATATATATATATATATATATATATATATATATATATATATATATATATATATATATATATATATATATATATATATATATATATATATATATATATATATATATATATATATATATATATATATATATATATATATATATATATATATATATATATATATATATATATATATATATATATATATATATCATCTCATTTACCTATAAGTAAATGGGTTGAGCTTAAAGTCCAGGATTTTGCACTAAGTTTTGCCTCCCCCTCCTTCAATAGGAGTGGCGTCCGTTTTCCCTGTGTGCTGCCTGCTTCACCATAGAAGTGGACAGCTGTGTTGCCTTCTCCTACACACCTCCGTAATCTCTCTCCTCTATTAGCCTACCTCCACCGTCGGTTCATCTCTTATTTTCTTGGAGAACCTAAATCAATTCATTTCAATAACGACCAGAGTCCAAGTCGATCAAGCAGTCTCCTTCCCTGTTAACTTGATAGTCGAACAATAAATTCCTTCCGTTTCTCCATGAAGGGTATCTTTCCGCTCCACTATCGACACTTCTGGGTATTTGTACTCTTTCTGTAAATTGGAATCAAGTTTAAGTTTCTTCATACCTTTCTTTTTGCAGTTCGGAACCAGAATAAACAAAAAATTATTGGTGGTTCTTGACACAACAACTTCATATCTTTCCACAGTTTCATATCTTTCCACAGTTTCACTTTCAGTACTGGTAGGTGCTCTTCCCGCCTCCCTTTTATCCCTCATATTTCCCTTCGCCTCTATTATTTGATATATTTTGGTGTTTAGGTCTAGGGTGTCTCTGTTGTGGTTGCTACATATTTTTAGTTTTAATTTTGTATGTTTTATGAGGTTTTTATTAGGGTGCGACATGGTGTGGCAATATCATTCACCCCAAATGATCATGATGGTGTCCAGTCTCTACATTATCCCACTGGCACATCTCAATGATCCAGTTCAATTCTTGCATTGGATGCCGGTACTGATTTAGGGGTTTTGACGAAGATGGGAATTACTCATACAAAAGGTCTCTTCTTCATTGGATTTCCCTCTAAAGATCATGCGTTTACCAATTGAATGTATCGATGACCTCACCAAGCCCTAATTCTCTATGTATATTGTTCTCGCCTTTTTCATTTGATTTTATGGATGTTTTAATCGCTTCCAGTTTTTTTACTTCATGGGCTTCTTCTACAACTGCTTTGCTTTCACATAAACATGTCAACTTTGAAGGTACATGGTGCAACAATCAACGATTCAGAATCTATTTTCCCTTAACTTTATGTTTATCTGAGACCCCTTTTCACTGCATCAGCTTTAATGATTCCCCCGAGTTTCATTGTGTAACTATTCCTGATATCGTAGCCATCCGTGGTCAGTCTGATTGAAGTACTTCTCATATTCTGAGAACGTTTGCAAGGCCTCTCATGCTTCAGATGGTTCATGATCATACTACTTTCAATCCCAAGTGCTGAGTTTTAGGTTAGTTTTGGTTAGACTCTGCTTTAGAAGGTTTATCTTTTACATTAAAGATTGTCTGCATGATATAGACGACTGAGGTATTAGTGATAAATTCCTACACATCGTTTATATAGTTGGATATGTTAGAAATCATTGTTGAATATCATGAAATAGAGGTGGCTTAGATATTATAATTCAATTAGCTTTCTGATTTTGTTTCATCTACATTTGGAGCTATAATTATACATTTTGGTGTTGTTGGGGAAGATGATTATGCTCAAGAAACTTTAAAAATAATTTTTACAAATAACATTTCTTTCCTTTTGAAATCATCCTGGTAAAACTGCTATGAAAAACTTACTTTGCAATAGAAAGTATTCTAAGATTATGACATCTTTTTGTTTCTACAAGGGATGGTTCTTCTTGTAGCCACAACATAACTGATTACAAAAATGCAATCATGCTATGTTCAAAGGTAATTATAAAAATGAGAAACTATGTCTGTATGGTAATTATAGGAAATTTCAATATATAAGTTTCATTAAGGTAGTATTGTCAACAGTTAGAGACTATTTGATGCTTAGATAAAAAGAAGGCAACGAAAACAATGTAATTTTTCCAACGATTTTATGGTGGTTAGCTAGGGTAATACCGATTCAACAGAAGCTCCTCAATGGTCACTCTTCAAGCCTCTTTCAAAAACTACAAGATTTAATTCTTCAAAACATTAGCTCATTTCGGTGATATAAAGAAAGCTTCAAGGTATTAGTCGGGAATATGGGAAGGAGTTTTAAGTGTTATCGTATTTATGCTACACTTAGAAATCGGGATCATTGATTTTATAGCTAGGTGGCGGTTGATAGTGGGAACTTTTGTCTTGCTTTAGAAGCTATAGAGAAGGTGTTGAGTTTGAGTAAGTATAAGAGGATTGATGTTGAGTTGTTGGAGAGGGTAATGGTGGAAATTGAAAGGGTAGAATTGGAAAGGAGTCGAGAAAATGAGATGATTGCTGAGATATTGAAGGGTATTGTTGTAAAATGTGGTGGAGATGGGAGCAACTGCCAGTGTACTCATCCATTGTTTGTTATCCTTTCTTTTCACTTGCCTTCGGTATTCACATCATAATAATGTTGATGTAATTCAAATTGTCATTTTTTATTTTATTTTTTCCCATTATAATTAATTTGTGGTGTTTTGTGTTGCAGGGGTAGTAGCAGAGGAGCCAGAAAAGATTGCTTTAACATATAGGGATGTCTCTGCAAACATTTTGGATACAGAGCTATTAACAACTTAAATTTGGTTCCTATATCTGTGTTGGTGCTACTTCCAAAACGCCTCCCAATTTGTCCATATATGTTATAAACCTCTTTTAAGGATCAATTAAAAGCAAGCTTGCAATAGATTCCTTTGAAGCTGCAAACTTCTATGGTCTCAGTTATCCGCTAAGCACGGCCTTTAAACCGCCTAGTTTACTTATATGAAAATGGGAGAGGCTTAGAACCCGGTAAATAACCCTTCGTTTCTCCTCCCGTTTTCCTCCAATGAGAGTTGCCTTCATTTTCCTCCTTGTATGTTACCTGCTTCACCATATTACAGAAACGGACACCTGCTATTGCTTCTCCAAGACACCACCACGTGCTCCATCATCTGATCTCTCTTTTTACTCGCACGCCAAATAGGAGTTGCAGCCGTGGGCTTTGTCTACCTGTTTCACCAGCACCTTTATTGCCACCTCCTGCTTCCCTTTGCCGCTGACCGATAGCGTATATTTGAAGGTTCGTTTAATTTGCTCCATCTCTCCATTCTCTTCCACTTTCTCTAACGGGAGAACACCACCGTCTTCCTAGCGACGCCTTTCCCACCGATTCTCCCGTACCGCTCTTGTTATTTACTTTATTTTGGGGGATTAGGGTTCTAGCATTTGACAATTTTTAAAGTTCCCTTCAGTCGACTACTGTTTCCCAAGCACCTCCACTAATTCCGTCTTTTCTCGCTTTGGTGTTTTCTCTCATGCTCCAGTTCTACTTCTAACAAGTCTAAGGAAAACCGGTCGAAGGTAATTTCTTCTATTTCTGTCATTCTCGCTCATCGTTTCTCTGTCATCTGGAGCCGACACCATCACTGCAAACCAATCTATTTCTGGCGATCAAACAATCAGCTCTAAAGATGGAAATTTCGAATTGGGGTTTTTCAAAGCAGGTAATTCTTCAAACTATTACATAGGTATGTGGTATAAAAAGGTTAGTACAAACCCTCGAACCATCGCCTGGGTAGCAAACAGAGAAACACCTGTTTCCGATAGATTCACATCTGAATTGAAAATCGTTGACGGTAACTTAGTTTTCTTAAACGCAGTCCACATCGTTTTCTGAATAGAGGAATCGTTGTTGTAGATGGTCCTTGAGGAGGAATAGAAGCTGACGAAGATTATAACTAGAGCAATTAGTGTCAACCCCGCGACTATTCACTTCTCCACCATAGATTTCCAGGTCGCGTCTATCAGTTTTATTTTTGTGCGCCAATCGCTTGTCTTCATTAAGAAATTGTTGGTCTTTCCATTTCAATCCTGTACATCTTTATATGCAAATTGTACAACTCTCTATTCCTTGATTCTTCTCTCTTCTCATACCCTTTAATCCTACTTTTAGAGCTTTCATTCCAGATGATCGTTGTCTTTTACCCTTTTTTCCCCTACCACAGAATCTTCAATTAGTAATAACTAATAAAAGCTAAATACAAGCAAAATTTAATCAGTGGCTTACTTTGGAATCATCTTCATCAAAACTTTCTACAAATTGACTTGAGTTTCTGATCTAATTTGTGATTTTAGCGTGAATCAGAGTCACCATCCTTAAAAAAAAGAGATTAAGTGAAGAAGTAAGAATTATCTCAAAAGACATAAGTGTAAGCATAGACGTGTTTGTGTAATTCTTTTCTCAATCGGATTCACAGGTAATACAATGAACCAATTTCTCAATCGGATTCACAGGTACCAATTTGTGTTTTGGGTTTTTTCATAGTTTTCTTTAATTTTGATTAAGAAAGATAGTTGAAAACAATATGAACGATTTTTGAGTTTACGCTATTATTTTCCATATTATACATCTTAACTACTTACAAGCATCATGACCTACCTTTGGAACTTCTTAGCAATCCATTACAACTGTCACATATTTGTTTATATAATCTTCAACTACTGTAGATAAGTTCATTAGCCTGATGTTAATTCCCTTGATCCCTTGGTAATTGCTCTGTTGAGGCTATGAAGCTATAGAGTGATCTCTATCGGTAAAGCCAAGTAGACTTCAGCTGCTTTTTTACGGTTTACAGAAACACTGTTCAATGATCCGCTACAACACCTTTTTTCTTGTTTGTGTGCACTTGAACGCCCACTGGGTCATGCTTGAATCAGGTGTGGTGGGGATGGATATAGAAACTACCAGGGGGTGGTAGTGGTGGATATGATAACTGCAAAGGCAGCAGGATGTACGATAACTATTGTGGTGGCAGCAGGTACAAAATCTATCAAGGTGGTGGTGGTGGTGAATATTGAAACTATCAAGGTATTTTACTTTTACATAAACATTATTCATATAATTTTAATAGTAATAAACTTAGTTTTAATGAACTCTTTGATAGATAACAACGGTTATGTAAACCATGGTCGAGTTGGAGGTCGTGATGGGAATGCAGGCTATCATGGTGAGTAGATTTCTTATTTATTTACTTCTCATTTTTTATGTAATAATGACCATTTTGACAGCAAAATTTGTCTTTTTGACATCAGAGAATACCATTTTGACGAGACCATATTGACCAATTTGACAACAAAAAGACCATTTGTAAATGGTGTTGATAGTTAATAAAAAATGACATCTTTCCAAGTCTTATTTCTTTTTAATGTTCTTAATCATTTATAGGTACTTGTGCTGATTTTTCAACAACTTTACAAAACTACGTATGTTAAGGACTTAAAAGTATTAACATCGCACTGTAAATAAACCAAACACAATTATTTAATTTGTAACTCATGGTATAGTTTCCAACTTGTCAATTAAAAATAAGTTTCAGAACATCTTCGGTCCATGTTAATATGCCTTTATGCTTTTCTTTAATCACTCTAACTTTCTGACATACCAAAACATTTCAGGTATATAACAAAGAACTGGTTAAAACCAACACCTGGAAGCTGGAAAAGTCAAAAAGAGCTTATTGAAATGAAGGTTTTATTAGATGGTAGGAGCGTTTCTTTTGTTAGTTGAATACTTGACTACTCTTGTTGATTTATGTTTTAGGAGCTTTGTAAGGTTCCTTAATGAAAAACGCTTGTAACGTAAACAATCCATCTAATTATATCATCAGGTTTTTAACTTTTACTGATTAAAGCTAAGATGTCAAACATTCGATATAACTAATGGTGGACATGGTAGAACTATCTTGGGCCGTGCTTAGCACGACCTTTGACTTTCCTAGTATTTACTTATACGTAAATGAGGAGGGCTTTAAATTGCTCTTGGTTTTGCCTCAGGCTCGTCCCATAGGATCTGCCTCCCTTTTCCCCCTTTGGTGGTGTTTGCCTGCCTGCTTCACCAGCACCTTTGACACCTCCTGCTTCCTTTTTGTGGTGACTCATCCTGCCTTTCTCTATCTATCTTAACAAAGAAGGTGGTCGTTTCTCTTTTTTCCACCGGTTTGTTTCTCTATCTGTATTGCCATTGATTTGGGTTTATATATTGTTTTTGTAATATTTATATCTAAACATGCACGCTTAGATCTATCTCTTATGGTTTTCTCAAACAACTTGTTTTTGTTTTGAATCCATCATACTATTCATATACTATTCATAGTATATCAACAACCAAGTTTAGTTATATATGTAAATTATTAAATATGTCGTAAAACAAAAATCTATCTGTCTCAATCTGTGCATTAGCCCACAAAATCAGTAACTTTATATTTCAATATATGAATTTATAATGTTGTATAAACATAATATAGTTTACATTGTTTCGGTGATTTCAACCATTTAATTAATGGACAATATTCAATATCTATAGAATTTTGTTAATGAACCAACTTATTTAATGGGGATATATCATGCACCAACTTATTTAATGGGGATATTTATCAAAGTGATCATATTTTCCAAACAAATGTCACATAATAAATAACCATATTTTCTTAAGGAACTCAAATGACCTTCTTCTTTGAAAATCAAGGGTTTCGAAGAATATTTAAAAATCGAACCTGATTTCGGACATAAAGCATGTCCGAAAAATGTGTTTCCTGATATTTCGAACTTCTTTAACTTTTCCGAACCGAATTTGATTTTTCTGGCATAAAATATGTTTGGAAATTGTTTTTTCTGAAATTTCGAAATGTATTATAATTTACGAACTACCTTTTCTGACAAAGGTATTTTGGAATTTCGAACGTCTTTCTCGTTTTTAGTCTATTTAATGCATCTTTTTTTGTATGTAAATAAACATTCCAATTTCCAATTTATTATAATGTCATATTGTTTCTGTAATGTACTGTAATGTATCGGTGTAGAGTGCTATAGTGTTGTTTTCCAAAGTTATAGTAGGAATTTTGAACATCTTTCTCGTTTTTTGTCTATTTAATCCATCTATTTAAACATGTACTTCATGACATATACAAATAAATTTCGAAGAAATTGTTTAAAAATGGTGGTTGCCGAATGAAAATCACATAACTTTAAAAAAGGGAATAACTATTATTGTTTTCGAAAACTTTAATTGAGTTTCAAAATTTAGAAAATTTAAATATAGTAGTCATAATTATTTTTTCTTTAAAAATATGATTATCATGTGATATTGTTTTATGATATATAGTTACCAGGATTAATATTCATGTATAATTTATAACTTGAATCACATATAAATAATTAACCATGCGAGTGCCTTGAATTTGTTTCATTCGAATATCCAAATAATGTGGTTTCGAGGTGACACCACTTTTGTTGTGGGCGTGTTTCAGGTATACCACATAAGCTAACCGTTGTTACGTTTCTCTAACAATGAAACTATACATGCTTGAGAAACAATGTATGACTTTGCAAAACCGTTCCACTTAAACATATTATTTCACTTATATCTAGACAATATCAATTGTTTTTTCTTTAAATGATTGATGGATGAGAAATATCTAGGGTTTGAGAAACTTGTCAAGCCAATCACTCGCTTCTTTAACCATTGATGACGTCATTTCATGCCCAATTCCTCCTGCTATCACCTACATTCAAACATATTACATCTTTTATTAAATAAAAGAATCTACTTTTTTATTTCTACTTTCACCGTTTCTTAAAATTATATACCCCTTACAAAAAGATTTACTAATTATGGACACTCCTATAACCGAGGAGATTTTTTAAAATTCTATGCTGCAATAAGAAAAAATTAAAGTAGGATACTATAACAAACAAATAAATGAAAGTACGTTGCTATTGTAGGAAGAAACGTCAGTCAATACCTTAAAATTATCTAAACATTGTGCATCTTCAAAGGCCTTGTATGTTCTTGATATGGTATCATTCAGACCTGCCATTGGGCAACGTGGATCTTGTTGACCTGTGTGTTTTAGACAGTTTTTTAATGTTATATAATTAAATATATATTTTGAGTTAATAGAAGGGTGAATTTGTAATTTCCCCGTTTAAAATCAACGAAGGGCGTGGTGCAATGAGTGGGAGTGTATGAATCGAGTCAAACTTGGATGCTAAACCCGGAGCTATTCTGTCCCAAACCTGATCATAGAACTTGTACAATTAGATGCCAGTTGGATGCCATGTCAGCAAGGTTATTAGATTGTACCTTTTCCACAACTTCTTTATCTATCGCATCCTTTCCTAAATCGATCCTTGCTTCTGAAAAGAAGAAAAAGAAAATTAAATCACAAAATCATGCAATATTTTTGAAAGAGACATTGTGTGTTAACTTTAACCGGAAGATTTTAAGAACAAGCTATAGTTATGTAACAAAAAATATAAGATATATATTTATTTTGTAAAAAGTGTTTCACGTTCTCACCATCATCAAATACAGACTTAATACTGTCAACTCGAGCATGCCATTTGTCGTTGTTGGGTCCTATTTTGTGGTTTATGCTTTTGTTATTGGTCTTTTAGGTATTTTGGGCTTTTGGGCTATCTTATGTGTTTGGGCTTGTCTAGTGGTCTAGTATAAATATTGTGTGTGAGGCGTGTTTAGCGGTTGTTGGCCGATCACGAGTAGAGGGGGAGCAAGGGGTAGAACACGTTTCATGTGTTAGTGCGTGTAATCATTGTACCTACCGTTCATCAATACAACGAGTGCATTTTGAGCATGCATACTCTACTGGGGATCCGTCGAAGCACAAAATGTAAAACCGGAACCGGAACAACAAAGCGTATACCGGTTCGGGTGCTGGTCCGGTCCGGTCCGACCGGTTTTTTTGAGCATGCATACTCTACTGGGGAACCGTTCTTGAATTGTTCGTGAATTGTTCGGCGGGAAGTTCGTTTATTTATGTTCGTTTATATAATTAATGAACGAACATGAACACAAATTCTTGTTCGTTTAGTTAGATGAACGAACATGAACAATGGTCTCGTTCGTTCAATTATGTTCGTGAACGTTCGTTTATGTTGTTCGTTTACGTTCGTTTATGTTTTTTTCTTTTAAGTTCCTTTTATGTTCATATACGTTCAATTGTATTTGATTACATTACAATACTATGTGTTTTTTATGTTCATATATAGCGAAGATTAATCAGCTGTAAAGTAGGTACCATGAATCAGGGGTCTTCCCCATTATCTTACTCTAGTTTAAGACCGTACACAAGAAGCGTCATCTGGACCAAGGAGCAGCATTCGCTCTGGTCGGAATTTACAGTAGATCCTCCACATGGATCAGATAGAGAGTCGAGATGTTGATAAAAGGGAGGTGCCACTTCAGGAGCGAAGTGTTCCCTTTGGAAAAGTTCCAAGGACTGTTGTTGTTTGGAGCAGGTCTGTCACAACATGTTGCTGTCAGGAGTTGGTCTACCACATCATGTTCCTTTGCTTTGTCCCATCAGCTAGCCTAGTGCATCAAGTCAAGGGTAGAAGATTTTCCATCAAATATTGCAGATCTGGTCCTAGTCATATATATCACCCGTAACCAAGAGTGTTAGAGGGTGCAGAAAAATAGAGTGCTGATTTATACTTGTAAATTTTTTATAGCATTCAGATAATAAAATCTCTCTAGTTCTCAGTGGACGTAGCTTGATCTTGTGATTAAGTGAACCACTTAAGTTCTTTGTGTTGATCTTTGATTTCTTGTTATTCTTCTTTTATTTCTTACTGCAACGTTTTCGTCGGTCGAGTGCTTACTGTCAAGAGTTAGTTTGGTAGTTCTTGATCTTGAGAGGTTGATTTTACGATCTTGCATGTTGTTTTTACCCAACATAAAGCCCAAATAAGAAAGAAGTACAAATATCTTAGTTGTAAAATTAAATGTTATTGGGTTGGTGGTCATTTGGAGCCAAACCCTATGATTATAAGAAACAAGTAAAGAAGAAAAATAGAATGTAATAATATGGTGTGTCACCTAAGGACAACCGTGGAATCCAAGAAAGCATCAAGTAAAAGCATTAAATGGTTGGGAAAATTATTTAGTCATAACATAATGCTTTAATGAGTAATATAATAAAGTAAGTTACCCAAATGAAATAGATGAAAATAGAAAAGTGGCAAAGATCATGAAATCTCGAATGTAATACATGTTATAATGTGATTAAAAGTATATTAAGACACTACAATTAAGTTGAAATGTTATAATATCATGAATGAAAGAAACTGATATAGCTAAAAGATCTTGGTTGAGAAGCTGAGTTGGGATCCAGAAGGTCGCGAAGGAAATTGGTTCATGTGAGGAATTTACATCAATAAGATCAAGAAATAAAGGTATGATATACTTCTCATGAAGTAGGTTGAGAAATTGAAATTATTATGAACCATAATATTTATATATTCTAAAACACGCCATTTTGGTTAAAAACTCATGGAAACAATGCAACTACGGTTGTCATTTCCTCCGAAAACCGTATAACCAATAATATTTTCGGAAGTCAATTAGATAAAGGTATAATTCTCACCTTAGGAACTCAAAGTGTCGTTGCTTCATCGAATGCGATGTAAATAATGTTAGTACTTTTTGGAAATAGCCAATATATTATAGAGGACCATTGCATAGCAACTAGTTAATAAAATATAAAGCATCGACATATTACATCACCATTATAGTGTTGTAAATTGCAAACGAAGAAAAGGAGACGAGCTCAATTCAACCCGATTCATGTTCCCAAATGATCTCTTGCATTTCAGCTAAAGGAATACCATAGACTTCATGTTATCCACAACAGTAGTGGGAGAGATTATCCTTGTGTAAAATTCCTTTCATTGTGCACCTTCCAAGTATACCACATCATGTCGTAACAAATGTTCAAAAGCACATTTCTCTTTCTTTAGGCATCGTCCCATGTAGTAGCAAAGTTCAGCAAATCACTGCCATTGTTGATTTCGATCCCATCTATACCCCACCACCAAAGGATCCATTCCATAGTTGTTTTATCATACGAATGCACAACTAAGGTATGATTACCACACTCCTCCCCAATGTTAAATTATGCACAAATCGGCAATGTGATGTTATTTCTATGCTGAATTAAAGCTATTACCGAATGACTTCTCCATAGCTTAGCTCACCAAATAAAGTAAGTAACTTTGCTTAAGACCATCTTGGGGGCCCATTATCCATGATCTCTACAACTAGAAAGGCCATCCATAACTACTTCCATTACTGTTCTGATTCCCTAAATTGTTAGTCTAAAAACTTTTTCAAGTCATTGGGTCTTTTCTCCTTTACTGCTCTGCCAACATGTATTTGAAGGGTTTTTAAGCAATCAATGAACAAATAAAATCCTAAGTTCACATGCAACCCTAGAAAGATCTATGTTTTCATGAAGATATAAACTTAAAACATAAGGCCAACATTTATTTCTAAAGATCAAATAAAGAATAACCAACCTTTTGATCTTGTTCTTGAAGCTAGCAGCAAATAGATCCTGCCTCAAATACAAGTCACACCCAAGCAATGGAGAAGAGAGTCCAACAGAGTATCCTCAATGAGAAAATGGCGTAGGAATTAGGGTGCCAGAGGGTTCCTTTTATAGCCTCCAAGCGTTACACCTGAAACCCTAAGGAGCCTCCAAAGTGGGCAAGCCTGTTGACCACTTGGACCAGATCCCTTAAACCCTAATTAGGGTTTTCGCCACCTATGGAGAATCCTCCATAGTTGGCGCCACTTTTGGCCCCTGGACACTGGCTTACCAGTTATTCAACTATTGAATAAATACAAACCAGTCCCTGCACTTATAATTAATTAATTTAATCACTAAATTAAATGCAATTAATTCTAGATTAAATCTCAATTAATTATTATAGTTACTAATTAATATATTATCATTTAAATATATTAATAAACTATTTATTTATTTCTATTGAATTATTAAACAATTAATAAATCAATCTTTCTCTCTACTGAACTCCATACTAATCCTCCAGCTATGAGGGCAACCCAAATGGACTTTGCTTCAATTAACAAGATAAATACAATTATAAGTCATGGCTAGACACCAAATCCAACAGTCTCCCACTTGGATTAGTCTATGACTTTAATTGTCCGTTTACCTTCTGATTAATCTCAGTTTCCCAGAAACTGTTCCTGAACTCTGACCCAGTCAGTTCTGTCCAAATATAAGTGATCAGATGATCCTCCGTCCAACAAGATATTTTCAGACTCAAGACATGGATTAATATCAATCTTGGTCTGATACTCTGTTTCTCGATTTCTGATTTGCATATGACTTTTGAAACTGCTAATTGAACACATCAATTCAGTCCCGGTTGGCCAACACTTTCAGTCAACTTCAAAATCATCGAGAGGCCTACAGATATTTGTTTCCCATCGGGTCAGGGGACGGATAAGTTTCGACTTATATGTCCATACCTTTTACCAGTCAGAATACTCGCAACAATGCGTTTTATAACACCGAGTTACCGGCGCATTTTTGCATTATCAATGAGCAACAGACTTGCAAATTACAGATCATATCTCTCCACTTAAAGATTAAAGGATATTATCGTCTGAACATTGCTCGTGATGTAATCCATGAAGCAATCCGTTAAGCGCGGGTTTATCCAATACTCAAATCTCTATTTTCTAAGTACTCATGAACGTTGTAGCAGTCTTACTGCAATGTCTAACCCCTTAGACAATCTACAACCGATTCATGACAGTCTTCGCTCATACTTACTCCCTAACAATATGATTGACTGTGGAAATTTAAATAATCTAATTATTTAGGAAGTTAAACATGCAAATATAGAAACACAATAATAAACAATTGACAAAGGCAGTAACAATACTCATTTATAAATCTCCATTATAAAATCACCAAGTCAATTACATTTATATCGTTACAAGTTTCAAAATCTATCTAATTACTAAAACTAATATCATCCTTCAGTCCAATGCTCCGAGCATGCTGATTGTGCTTGATCCTGCTTAGTGCCTTAGTCAAAGGATCAGCAAGATTGTTTTCTGATGATACTCTCTTAACCAGTAAGTGACCTTCTTCTACTTGATGTCGAATATAGTGGTACTTTCTTTCGATATGCCTGGACTTTCCATGGTCCGCGGTTCCTTTGTCAAAGTGACCGCTCCTTCGTTATCGGAGAAAAGTTCCACCGACTCCTGAATGCTCGGGACAACTCCAAGATCCCCGATGAAGTTCTTCATCCAAGCCGCTTCTTTAGTCGCTTCACTCGCTGCGATGTACTCTGATTCGCACATTGAATCAGCCACCGTTTCTTGCTTGGAACTTTTCCAAGTGACCGCTCCACCGTTCAAAAGAAATACCCAGCCCGACTGGGACCGACCACTGTCCCTATCTGTCTGGAAGCTGGCATCTGTAAATCCACTCACTTTCAAGTCATCACTGCCACCAAGGACTAATACCATATTATTTGTCCTTCGTAGATACTTGAGTATGTTCTTCACCGCTATCAGTGTGCTTTTCCAGGATTACCCTGGTACCGACTAACCATGCTCAGTGCAAAGGATACGTCGGGGCGAGTACATGTCATAATATACATGATTGACCCTACTGCCGAAGCATAAGGTACTCGACTCATCTCAGCTATTTCCTCATCGGTACTCTGACTTTGAGTCTTACTCAATTTAGCATTACTCTGGATTGGTAGCTCTCCCTTTTTGAAATTTTACATGTTAAACCTTTTTAACACATTTTCCAAATATGTACACTGGCTCAGACCTACTAATTTTCTCTTTCTATCTCTCAGTATTCTTATCCCGAGAATATAAGCAGCTTCTCCAAGGTCTTTCATGGGGAAACACTTCCTGAGCAAAGACTTGACATCTTGCAAGGTCGGAATGTCGTTTCCCATGAGCAGTATGTCATCAACAGACAGCACCATAAAAGTGACTATACTCCCACTAGCCTTGACATACACACAGGGCTCATCTTCACTCCTAGAGAAGCCAAACTCTCTGACTTTCTCATGGAAGCAAAGATTCCAGGTGTGAGATGCTTGTTTCAACCCGTAGATTGATCTCTCAAGCTTACATACTTTATCAGGATGCTTTGTGTCTACAAAACCTTCTGGCTGATTCATGTAGACATCCTCAGTCAGTTTCCCGTTAAGGAAAGCGGTTTTGACATCCATCTGCCAAATTTCATAATCATGGAATGCAGCTATGGCAAGCATTATCCTGATTGACTTAATCTTGGCTACTGGTGAGAAGGTTTCATTATAGTCAACCCCCGGGGTTTGAGTGAATCCCTTCGCAACCAGCCGAGCTTTATAAGTATGTACTTTACCATCCATGTCGGTCTTCTTTTTGAAGATCCACTTGCACCCGACTGTCTTTCGACCCGGCACATTGTCAACCAAGTTCCAAACTTGATTGTCATACATGGACTTAATCTCGCTGTCCATTGCCTCTTTCCATTTGGTAGACTCGGAGCCCGCCACTGCTTCATGGTAGTTAGCTTGCTCATCCAAATTAGTCAATGTACGATCACTGACCAACGTGTCACCGTCCGAAGTAATATGGAAACCATAAAACTCGGGCGGCATGCTAACTCTACCCGAATGCCTAAGGGGCAATGAGATGTCAGTTGGTCCAACAAGAACCTCTTCCTCATGTTGGTGGCTAGTTTCTTCTAAGGTCGGTTCATCTGGCGTCTCCTGAATTTCTTCGAGATCGATTGTACTCCCACTGTCCTTTTTGGAAATGAGTTCTCTCTCTCGAAAGAAACCTCGTCTTGCTACAAAGACCACGTCCTCACTCGGTCTGTAGAACAAGTATCCAAATGACTGTTTCGGGTATCCAATGAAGAAACACCTCTCACTTCTTTCCGCGAGCTTGTCATGAGTCTCTCGTCTTACGAAAGCCTCACAGCCCCAGACTTTGATGTGTGCCAACGAGGGAACTTTCCCCGTCCACATCTCGTGCGGTGTTTTCGCAACCTTCTTGGTTGGGACAAGATTTAGGATATGGGCGGCAGTCTCTAAGGCATACCCCCAGAAATGGATTGGAAGCAAAGCTCGACTCATCATGGAACGAACCATGTCCAACAAGGTTCGGTTTCGCCTTTCAGCAACACCGTTCAACTGACGTGTTCTTGGAGGTGACAACTGTGAAACTATTCCACATTCCTTAATATAATCGAGAAACTCGATACTAAGATACTCACCGCCTCTGTCAGATCTAAGCATCTTTATCTTTCTGCCCAATTGATTTTTTGCTTCATTTTTGAACTCTTTGAACTTTTCAAAGGTGTCTGACTTTTTCTTGATTAAGTAAATATACCCATATCTACTAAAATCGTCAGTAAAGGTCACATAGAACCGCGTGCCTTCTTTTGTGGTTGTTCTGAAGGGACCACACACATCTGTGTGTATGATATCCAACAAACCTTCACCTCTTTCAAAGGAACCTTTGAATGGTGATTTTGTCATCTTGCCAAGCAAGCAAGATTCACATACAACATCCGACCCAAGGTCGAATGATTCCAACACTCCATCCCTTTGGAGTTGGGCGATGAGTTTCTTGTTGATATGGCCAAGGCGACAGTGCCACAAACACGCCTTTTCTATATCGCTTGAAGAATCAATAGCTAAAACATTCTTACCATAATTATCAACACACATAATAGTTTCATACACTCCATCACAAGGCATAACATTAAATATAAAAACATCATTTTTGAAAACTGAAATTGAACCATTCAATTTATTAAATTCATAATAAAAACCTTGTTTGAACAATGCATGAAAGGAAATTATGTTCTTTGCCATATCAGGCGAATAGCAACAATTATGTAAATCTAAAACAACTCCACTACTAAGCACTAATCTATAGACATCGATCTTGGTAACAGGTGACGTTCGCCTATTGCCCATGACCAGGTTCAATCTACCATGCTCCAGCTCCCTACTTTCCTTTAGGCCCTACAAATCAGAACAGATATGAAAACCACATCCTGTATCAAGGACCCAAGAACAGGAAGAAGATGAGTTATTAGATATAGAATATGTACCGACTTGTGATGGCTTTACTTTGCCATCCTTGATGTCTTGCAGATACCTAGGGCAGCTTCTCTTCCAGTGACCCTTTTCCTTGCAGTAAAAATAGTCAGCTTCTTTGGGATTCGTGTCGTGCGGAATGCAAGAAGACTTGGCTCTCGGGGCACTGCTAGATGTCCCGACATGAGTCTTTTCCCTCCAGTTTTGCTTCGGAGGGCCCTTCCGTTTCTTTCCCTTGCCAGAGCCAATAGCCAGGACAGGCGGGTTGACCGGGAGCAGACCTTTTTCCTTCATCCCATCTTCAGCAATACGAAGCATGCGGTGTAATTCAGCTAGGGTTGCCTGATTGTTGTTCAAATGATACGCCAGTGTGAACTGATCATAAGAACTGGGCAAGGAGTTTAGCACTATGTCAACAGCTAAATCCTCATGAACAGGCATTTCCAGCTTCCTAAGCCTCTCCACATAGCCATGCATCCTTTGCACATGAGTGCAGATGGACTCTCCATCTTTAGGCTTGCCATTAGTGAAAGCTTTTACAACCTCACGCCTTTCGATGCGCTCTTGCTTGTGGAACTTTTCCGCGAGCTCTTTGTGCATATCGTAAGGCCAATAGTCCTCATAGATACGCATCATCCGAGTGTTTGGTGTATGAGGCGACTTCCTCGGGAGTAGCGGTATCTGGGTCAACCTCAACAAGCTCGGTTTCCAGAACATACTCTTTGTGATCAAACCTTAGAGCCATTTTGATGTTGCGGATCCAATCATTGTAGTTAGTGCCGTCCAACGTCACTTTTGAGCACAATGACAGAATCGAGGTGACATTACCGGGGTTCGAGTGGGGGGCGGTTTGTTCAGAAGACATCTATATAAGAAGAAAGGTAGTTTTAATTAGACATTAAAAATAATCCTTATATTCACCGAAGAATAAATATAAGGCTAGGATCCTACAATAACAATCTACAATATAGAAGAGGGATGCCGTAATCTTTATTGTAAATTTTATAAGGTAGGCGAATGACGATTCAGCCAATTCCACCGCGGAAAAATAATCTAATTATAATGGAATTCCTAGTTTCTTTTGAGATTTATTGAACTTTTCAATAGCATGTTTTAATCTCGGGAATGCCCCACTATTTGTGACTGGGATACTGAGGATCACAAACCGGGTGTGAATAACCATTCAAATTCGCTTGGTACTCTCGAAGTCAATTGTCATCTCTAATTAACGTGCCGGTTAACCACACACGCTCCGTTAATAATGACAAAATCGAGAAACCCATTGCGACTCTTTGCGGACCCTAGTTGGCGTACCGGTAAACCACACACGCTCCACCAACGTTCCACAAAGTGCAATGTGCAATTCCATGGATTAGCACCACTTCACATTTTTAAACGTAAAGTAACTAGATTGGGATTTGTTCAAAGTTCTAGTACTTTCAATTATAGCATTATACTTTTAAGAGGCTTAGCGGTTCTATCAAACCCGTTCGGCTAACGACACTCGACTGACCAGGAGAGCGGTGTGTAAGAGTAGATACCCATTAGACAGCCATTTTATAGGCAGTCGCCTTATACCCTCTTTATAGGACAGTTTTGTGAATCAGGCCTACTAACGGTAAGACTAACCATTTAATATTATATATAAATATTAACTTTTAATCATAAATATATAAGATATATTTTAATCTTATTAAAATAATTTAGAATTAATTTATTCTTAATTTTCGAAAATTTTAATCTATTTTTCGAAAATTTTAAATTAATCCTTTAAGCTGATTTAATTTATCTTTTAATTAACAATTAATTAAATTAATTAAATCTAAGATAGATAACACAAATTAATCAAATTAATTTACCTATCTTAAACCCCTAATGGTTCGAAAATTTCAAGCAAGGGTTTAAGTGTTCCAGTTATTTTATTAATCCAATTACCAAAAATAACAACATACTATCCAAGGCAAGCAAAAGGGGGGACCATATGGGGTTGGCGGCTAGGGTTAGGAAACCCTAGCCTTGAAATCGATCAAGGCCCTTCCCAAGGGTTTATTTTCGCATAAAAACCCTAAGGCACAAACAGTTCATAACAATTTACAAGAAAACAAAGCCAAAGCTGTGATACCACTGAAGGGTTTTTAAGCAATCAATGAACAAATAAAATCCTAAGTTCACATGCAACCCTAGAAAGATCTATGTTTTCTTCTATGAAGATATAAACTTAAAACCTAAGGCCAACATTTATTTCTAAAGATCAAATAAAGAATAACCAACCTTTTGATCTTGTTCTTGAAGCTAGCAGCAAATAGATCCTGCCTCAAATGCAAGTCACACCCAAGCAATGGAGAAGAGAGTCCAGCAGAGTATCCTCAGTGAGAAAATGGCGCATGAATTAGGGTGCCAGAGGGTTCCTTTTATAGCCTCCAAGCATTACACCTGAAACCCTAATGAGCCTCCAAAGTGGGCAAGCATGTTGACCACTTGGACCAGGTCCCTTAAACCCTAGTTAGGGTTTTCGCCACCTATGGACAATCCTCCATAGTTGGCGCCACTTTTGGCCCCTGGACACTGGCTTGCCAGTTATTCAACTATTGAATAAATACAAACCAGTCCCTACACTTATAATTAATTAATTTAATCACTAAATTAAATCCAATTAATTCTAGATTAAATCTCAATTAATTATTATAGTTTCTAATTAATATATTAACATTTAAATATATTAATTAACTATTTATTTATTTCTATTGAATTATTAAACAATTAATAAATCAATCTTTCTCTCTACTGAACTCCATACTAATCCTCCAGCTATGAGGGCAACCCAAATGGACTTTGCTTCAATTAACAAGATAAATACAATTATAAGTCATGGCTTAGACACCAAATCAAACAGTATTTGTGTCGGGAACAATAACTGTTCCCACATTCCTACATGTCGTCTGTTCTAATTGTTGTTGCTCTTGCCCATTCGGTCGTCTAGATTACCAATTCTTCCATGTTATATATTTTGACTACAACCTCTATTCTGTATATTGTAGGTGATTATGTTTAATCACTGGATTGCTCGCATAACTTTTCCCTTATCGACAACCTAGCCTATTAGTAAAGTGTAGAGGATAGGGCAACTCCACGACTGGCTACTTCTGCTACATTCATCTACGATATTCTATCGATATTATTATAACTACTTACTATTAATAAGTACTTGAAGCATTGAACATGTTAGTACTACATCACATGTAGGGCACGACGGTCAATGTTAAGCATCTTATTTTTCGTAGCATGTTTTACTTCTATGAATTACCCCTGGCTTGATTCATGGGAAACCGTATGATTCTGCCAAGTCACAGTTGGTATCATATGTCAGTAGTGATACGCGCATCATAACACTGCTTACACATTATATGCATATAGTCTTAACTTCGCCACGAATTCCCGATTCACAAGTTTGGACAGTTATCTACTACCTATTTATATATACTAATATTATTCTTAAGTTATCCTAATAGTACACTTTAATGGTTAAAACCTTTCATATTATTCATCAATGATGGCAAAATGCATCATGCATGCTTAGCCATACATAACACCGAACTAGATAGGCATTCAAATAATTGACTCAACCCCAAAGCAACAATCAAACAAGAACATGCAGAAAGGCTAAATCAAAAGTCTATGTCTATGTGATTCTTGTCATACATCGCTAAACACATTCATGTTCCAAATCGCCATCATCAATCCTAATAGTCGGAAAAAATATAAGTTGCTAACGTACATCACATTCCAAGCATAGAATTTCACATAGAATTCACATACTTTACACGCTTGTACTAAAAAACATAAGCAACAAGCATCTAGATCTTACGTTACTTGTATCATCATGGCACATTAAATATACATTAGCCCCTAACATTCATCATCACAAGACAATACCACTTAACATCTTCATATAGAACTGATAAACAACTTAAATATCATTAATATTTCATTTCATTATAAGAATTATCTCATACTACTTTAACCTATCATCTTACATATAACATGCTATCGAATACAAGGTGTACTCACCCCCGTTGAACTCCGGCTGATTGCTCGCCTCGTATCATTTTCTCGTGAACACTTGACTTTTCAAAAAAAATAGCAAAACATTCTTTGAGCCTTGATTTGAGTTTAGACACACAATAATGTATGCCTAAATGCCTCAAATCATAAATCATTTTTGGACAATATCAAAGTTTAAACAAAACTCAAAACACAAGCGGTATATTTAATTTAATAAGTTAATCAAATTGGTCCCATCATTTAACTTGATATGAGCTCAGAGCAATCATGCTATGTCCTTTTCAAAAAATACCCTGAAATGTTATAATTCAACGGGTACGCGGAAATGCTTAGTGAAGGACACAATACTCGCATATTATACCAATCACGTGCATTCACGTAACACATCCATTCATTCACATACATGTCATACAATAGAGCTTAACATACCATATCATAACTTAACTACTTTAACACATACAGTTGGTACCAACTACTATACACATGTCGATTCCCCCGAAGGGCTTGTCTCCGACACTGCCATTGGCCACTTCACCCCGTGGGTCCTTCATGAGCAGCCGACTAAACCACTTCACCCCGTGGGTCATTCATGATCAGTTAAATTACATACAACATACATTCACATAACACATATCAACATCCAACAATTGAAAATCCATAAACATACATTCGCAGCACACATAATCACACGACATGCATCGTTGACATAATAGACGAGTTAGTGTAACTCACATGTTGCTAGCAGTGATCCAATTGTCAACCATCAAATATAACATGTAATTCTCTAAAATATTATCCATAGAAAATACTTAGATTATAGTACAATTCGCTACTTATTAATACTTGTATGTATTATACATTTTAGCCTCCTTTTTCTACACATTTATTAAGTCTTAAACCAAACGATATTAACCCATTAAGTCCTTTACAACATGAACCCTATTAAGACCATTTACATATTCATTAAAATTGGTATTTAGTTCACGAAGTACTCGTCGCTTATTTTTAACTTATTTCCGTTTACTTTTAGTCTTAAAGCATTTAGGCATTAAGCTCTTTGTAAATTAAGCTCATACTTATAAACTAGCAATTACTTTAGAAAATTCTTAAAACATATCACATATTCCCAAACATCTAATTCCTAAGGTCTTGATGCATTAATGGCTTAATAACACACTTTTATGAATTTTCTAAATTTCGATGTTTTAGACCCCTTCTCAGTGTTTTGGCCATATCTCCTTAAGCATAACTCCAATCTACTTGTTTTATGCCTTTTTAGAAACTAGACTCGATTTCTAGCAACTTTTATCTGTAGCATTTGTTTCTAATTCCGATTCTATTTTTATAAAATGGTGTGCAAGATCGATCAGGTATTGTGGCTGTTACAAACTTTTAGCATCTTTTATAACCTTTAACATCTTTTCTTCCTTATCCACTATACAAATCTTCTAGTAAGTTCTTAATGGCTTGATTCCTGATTAGGAGCATTAGGTTACACATTTGGAAAAATTTGAATTTATAATGCATTTTTAATAAAGCAATATAACCCAAATAAACCCAGTCAGGGACTCTACACCTTGGACCCCACTACCAGGGTCATTTCCCCCGGACCTTCGTCAGTTCAGGGGCTTCGCCCCTAAATGACAAACTACTTTGAATCTTGATCAAACTCAAACAAGTGTGCCCTTCACACATTCTTTACTTGTTTAATCTTTGTCAGGATTGTATTTGGTCAACAAGTTAATCCATTATAGTTAAATAACATTGGTAATATAAATCACCAACAACCCTCCCCCATTTAAGTGTAATCTTGATTAACTTAAAGCAAAACATAACAACAACAAACTATTGCATAAATGAAATGTCGTGACGATTGAATTTCACATTAGTATATTACTTATTCTAAATATTCGAATATCAAGGTGTCACTAAGGATTGAACCCTTTCTATTCATAGTGAATACATAAATGTAATACACACAATATTTTACATTCTCATAAGTTCTAACTTGACACTATATTTTACTAGCTTCTGTCCTATCCTCCAATAAGCATATCAAAGCTACGTCCCAAGATTCTTGAAGCAACTAAACTCCATGCTTATATAAGTAGTCCTTTTATTCTTGCACCTGCAAATGCAATTTTTCAAAAGAACTATTAAGAAATTAAATTTCAACCTCCTTTACTTGCAGTATTGAACATGTACCTTAGGATGAAGTTAATAATGTGTTCCAATATTCAAATATCAAGTTTTCTACATTGAATTCAGCATCTAATATTACATTAGATGGGAATTGGGTATCTCAATATAAAAGATTTCAGGTGGACTTTAAACCCATCCCCACAGCCGCCTTCTGCACAAGATCTCTTGCTAACCCTTTGGTTAGATGATCGGCTAATGTAAACTGAGTTCTCACAAACTCCACAGATATCACACCATTCGTGATGAGCTCACGAATCATACTATGTGTAACACCTAAATGTCTAGACTTCCCTTTATACACTTGACTATCTGCCTTAGCCAAGGTTGCGGCACTATCACATCTAATAGAAATTGTAGATATCGGTTTGGGCCACAATGGAATTTTATATATCAAATTCATTAGCCACTCATCTTTTTTACCAGCAGCAGACAATGCTACAAACTTAGAGTCCATGGTTGAGTTAGTAATACAAGTCTTTTTCTTGGATGCCCATGAAATAGCACATCCTCTAAAAAGAAATACCCAACCACTAGTAGAGGAGTGATCCTCTAAGTTGGTAATCCTGGCATCTGAATAACCATCCAAGACAGAAGAATATCCACTATATATCAAACCATAATTCATGGTTCCTTTCAAATACTTGAATACTCTATTTATAGCTTGCCAATGATGTGAACTAGGATTGTTGGTATACCTACTAAGCTTTCTTACAACATATGCAATATCAGGCCTAGTGCTAATCATGGCATACATAAGACAACCAATAGCTCTTGAGTATTCTAGTTGAGACATTGAGATCCCTTATTAGGTAGAAGCTTAAGATTAGGATCTATAGGAGTGCTAAAAGGAGAATAATTTTCAAAGTTAAACTTCTTCACTATCTTCTCAATGTATTGAGATTGAGAAATTGAAATCCCATTGTTTCCTTGTTTGTTTCTTATACCAAGAATCACATCAGCCTCCCTCATGTCTTTCATGTCAAAGCTAGAATTGAGAAATTGAAATCCCATTGTTTCCTTGTTTTTTTCTTATACCAAGAATCACATCAGCCTCCCTCATGTCTTTCATGTCAAAGCTAGATGATAAGAATTTCTTGGTTTTATCAACTTCATCTTGATCAGTACCAAATATCAACATATCATCTACATATAGACAAACTATAACTCCTTTACCAGAAGTATCAAATTTTCTAGATACACACTTGTCAACTTGGTTTAATGCAAAACCATTAGACACGATTATATCATCAAACTTTTGATGCCATTGTTTTGGTGATTGTTTCATATAGTACAATGATTTATTTAGCTTGCACACCTTATTTTCATTTACATGGATCACAAACCCTTCGGGTTGTTTCATGTAAATCTCCTCATCTAATTCACCATTGAAGAATCAGTTTTCACATCCATTTGGTGAATTACAAGATTATGTATAGCTGCAAGAGTTAACAATAATCTAATAGTGGATATTCTAGCAACATGAGCATATGTATCAAAGAAGTCAATGCCTTACTTTTGCCTAAAGCCTTGGATAACCAATATGGATTTATACTTATCTACTGTGCCATCCACTTTAATTTTCTTTTGAGGATCCATTTACATCCTAATGCCTTGCATCTAGGAGGTAAATCAGACAATACCCAAGTATTGTTATGCATGATAGAATCAATCTCATCATGAATTGCTTCTTTCCAGAAATGAACATCCCTAGAAGCCATAGCCTCACTAAAAGTCTTTGGATCTTCCTCAATAATAAAAAAATATTGATGTTTAGACATAGTTTTGTTCCTTGTTCCTTCAACTAAATAAAGTTGAAAATCATATCCAAAAGACTTAGCTTTTCTTGCTCTAGTGCTCTTCCTAGGTTCACGTACAGAACTTGTACCACCAGAAACATCTTCACCCTAAGTTGTGTTCTTGCTAGAAAATTGTTGAATCATGTCCCTTAGTCTAGGTATAGAAGTAAATCTCTCTTCATCAAAGATAACATCTCTTGACTCTATAACAGTGTTCATAGACACTGAGTTTTTTTCTCCAAAGTTTTTCCTTTTAGGTTCAGTGAGTCTTACAACAGCCCTACAACCCCAAACTTTGAGATAACTCAAATTTGGCACCTTTTTATGCCAAAGCTCATAAGTAGTAGTCTTACTCCTTTTGTTTGGAGTTCTATTCAAAATATAACAGGCTGTCAGCATAGCCTCACCCCAAAATCCTTCACTAAGACCAGAATACGATAACATGGAATTAACCATTTCCTTTAAAGTCCTATTCTTAAACTTTGAGATAACTCAAATTTGGCACCTTTTTATGCCAAAGCTCATACGAATGAATTAATAAATATTTTGTGTACAGATAGAGGTGGTAAGTATTATGATTCCTTTCGGCTACACCATTTTGGGGTGTATAAGGAGCAGTGGTTTGATGTATTATTCCAATAGATTCGAAATAAACCGAATCATAATACTTACCACCTCTATCTGTATGCAAAACATTTATTAATTCATTCTTATGTAGCTCTACTTGTTTATAAATTTTAAATTTATCAAGAGCTTGATCTTTTGAATGCAATAAATAGACATAACAATATCTAGATGCATCATCAATAAAAGTAACAACGTACTTTTTGTTTCCTAAGGAAGGTGTTGCATGAAAATCACACAAGTCACTATGTATGAGTTCCAACACCTTGCTTTACCTAACAACATCTTTGAAAGGTTGTCTAGTGATTTTAGTCAACATACAAGTCATACATTTTTCATGTGTCATATCAATAGGAGGAATCAAACTCATTTTAGACATGTCTTTAATCTCTTGTAATGAATATTTCCCAGTCTAGCATGTCATAAATTTGATTTATTCAAGTTATTGCTAGTACTAGTTGAAGCCATGCAAATCAAATTATCATAAGAAGAATAATTAAGATTAAGCATAATCATACCATTACATATATATCTAAATCCAAAAAGTACCATGTCTTGAAAAAATATACTTGTCGCTTTCCAACACTTGTTTGTAACCACGCTTATTTAAAACTATTTCAGATAAGAGATTCTTTCGAATTTCCAATACACACAATACATTGTCTAAACACAAACATTTCCCAGAAGTAAAGTTAAGTAAAACATATCCTAATCCATTGATTGGTTCGGTTGAAACATTTCCCATCTTCACAACATATCAATCTTCAATTGGTTGACATTCTTTAAACCAACGAAGATCCTTACAAACATGACTTGTTTTACCCGAATCAACCCACCATGCAACATCATCATCCTTCACATAAATTGCTTCAGAAATCACATGAACATAATTCTGCACATATTTAAGATTTTGCATAAAATTAACTTTCTGACCTTGTTGCTTTCCAGGATCCTTAGATCCATTTGGAGCTGTTCACTTTACAAATGCGGCAATCTTTCTTGAAATAACCAGGTTTGTTACAATTCCAACAAAACAATTTTTCCTTTTTGTTTGAAGGTTTGTCATCCTTCCCCTTAAACTTCCTTTTGCCTATAGACTTGTTGGAATTCTTAGATCCATCACATTCCACCATATTCACAGAAGAGGAACCTACTTGGTTCTTGCATTTAGGATTATTATCAAGTTCTTGAGTCTTTAAAGACTCCTCAATCCGTAAATGGCTTCCAAGTTGAACCAAAGTCAATTATTCCTTGTTATGTTTTATAATATGTTTAAACTCCTTCCAGGATGCGGGCAGCTTGCCAATGATAGCAGCCACATATATGGCTTCGTCCATTTTCATATTTTATTGAGAAAATTGTCCTAGAATCCTTAACATTTCATGGTATTCTTCCATTACAGGCTTGGAATCAATCATATTGTAACCTATGAAATTACTGGCCAGAAACTTCTTGCTAGAAGCATCTTCAGCCATGTATTTAGATTCCAATGAATCCCATAGTTCTTTTGCATATTCGACATTTTGATAAATATCAAACACAGAATCAGACATACCATTGAGAATGTGGCCATGCCAGATGTAGTCATCATTTTCCCACTTTGGTCTCCTTCTTGTTGCCTCCAGGGGTTCATCATCAACGATTTCAAGCATGGGTGTACTCAGAACATACACCACTTTCAGAGTTCAAAGAAGGAAATGCATCTTTTTTCTGCCATCTACGGAAATCTTGTTCTTCAAACTTGGTCAATTTGTCAAATTTTCTTGTCATATCCTTCATAGAATTTTCACTCGCCATTGTCATAGAATACTTCAATTTTTGTTAGAAATTTGGGGTTTGAAAGATCACTTGAAATTTGAGAATCGTGAAACACTATCAAATTGAAGTATTTCGGTGGTACTCTAAAATCTCAATTGGATAAGACTAAGACGAGATCCAAGAACAAAGAATGAAGAATATGAAGATTCGGTTCTATCTGTGTACCAAGAACAATGACCAAAAACCGAACTTAACTTGTTTGAAAACCGACAAGAAATGTCACAAGGCAGTTGAAAATTTTTTACACGAGTCGTGTAACACCCACACGGGTCGTGTACTTCAATACAACGTTCTCTAAAATTTTCCAAACGGGTCGTGTCATTTTCTTGACTGCAAACTACTTAACACACACACGGGTCGTGTGATACCCACACGGGTCGTGTCATTTCCTTGATTACAATCTGCTTGATATGCACATGGGTTGTGTGATACCCACAGGGGTCGTGTGAAGTTATGTATCATAAAGGTCGGGAACCAGGCTATTGTTGGAAAATTTTGAATTTCGACCCCAGCCAGGGCTCTGTCCCTTGGACCCCGCCTTTTTCTACAGATATATTAAGTATTAAACCAAAAGATCTTAACTCATTAAGTCCTTTGCAACATGAACCCTTATTAATACCATTCACATATTCATTAAAATTGGTATTTAGTTCACGTAGTACTCGTTGCTTATTTTTAACTTATTATCGGTTTACTTTTAGTCTTAAAGTATTTAGGCATTAAGCTCTTTGTGAATTAAGCTCATACTTATAAACCAACCAATGACTTTATAAAATTCTTAAAACATATCACATATGCCCAAACATCTGATTCCTAAGATCTTGATGCATTAAGGGCTTAATAACACACTTTCATGAATTTTCTCAATTTAGCCATTTTAGACCCCTTCTCATTGTTTTGACCATATCTCCTTAACCATAACCCCAATCGACTTGTTCTATACCTTTCTGGAAAGTAGACTCGATTTTTAACAACTTCTATATGTAGCATTTATTTCTAATTCCGCTTCTAGTTTTTTATAAAATGGTCCTCAATGGTTGTTACGAACTTTTAGCATCTTTTATAACCTTTAACATCTTTTCTTGCTTATCCTCTACATAAATCTTATATTAAGTTCTTAATGGATTGATTCCTGTATAGTAGCATTAGGTTACACATTAAGATCTTTACAAATGTTTAGAACATAATCTAGGACTAATGCTTATAAGTTTGAAACTTGTACACATAAAATCACAACTATAAGCTAGGATTCAAATCACATATATGACAATCTAGATGTGATAACCAAACAGTTTTACGTGTATAATATGTAAATTGACACTTAAACGTTTTATGATGGAAAAAAAGGTCAAGGAGGTAAGCATATGAGAATGATTGGGTTAAGACCTTTATTTAAGTCATAATATGATGTTACCTCAATTAGAATTTGGTTTTAGCGACCCAAGAGCAAAAAGAGGAATAAAGGACTAAAAGTGAAATTTTTATTGAACAACTTTTAAAAATTAGTATCTCAAATTCTAAAAGGAATTGAGAAAAAGTCCACAAGGAGACTTTGGTAATATTTGAGATAATAAAAATATAGGAAAAAGATTCAGGCCATTTGGATGGTCCAAAAGTGATAAAAATGGCCAATTGCCCTTATTTGAGGGGCTGTATCGGAAAATATAGAAAGAATTGGCCTTAAGTCAGTAATGAGATATTGTTAATCTCATTCCTACCTTTCTAAAGGTATAACGTTTGCAAAAATCAGACATCATATGAAGAAATTATGCCTGTGTAAAGTTGAGGTAAAATATAGTGAAAAAGTTGAAACTTTTCACCAAGACTGTAAAGGAAGGTTTAATTTCGTCATTTCAATTTAAAAACCCAGCTACCTGTTCATTAAACATGTGGGCTCGTCCCTTTCACCAAAACACAAAAACCAAACTCAGAAAAAGAAAAGGAGATCGAGAAATCAGGAAAGGAAGCAGGAAGAAAAAACTTGCAAACCCTTGTGTGCCTGTAAACCCAAAAATCGAGAGATGGAATCGTCAGATCAGGAGTGAAATACGAGCAAGAGAGATCGAGGAGTGGACTTGCATAGCAGCAGCCGACGACCACGACTGAGAAACACGAAGGTCGCATCGCCGGCGCCGTTGCCGGTATCCTCCGGTGCCCTACGACCGACGGTGGCAAGGTGAAGGTCAAGGAAGGCCTTTTAGCTCGATTTCTTGTCCAACCCACTACCAATTTCAGAATTTTAGTTATTGAACAAAAGATTGGAAAGGTATACTTGATTTTTGAACAGAAGATTGGAAAGGAATGTAAGGTTTGAACTTTGGTTGGAATCTTTGAATGCATGTCAAGTTTACTAAAGATTGTGAAAGATACTTTGAGTTAAAATGAAAATTTGTTGAAATACATGGCTGTAAGTTGCTTGAAAGCCTGAAAAACACATGATGTTGAATTGAGGTTCTAGTTGTCAAGTAATTTCCATACGACAAAAACTTAGATATTGAAATATTTAGCATGAGCCCTTAAACCAAAAGAGTATCAATTGTATATATGTACGAAACACAATTAAGAACTTGCAATTACATGTTAGAAAGTTGTTTGAAACAATGACTTACATCTCATTGTTAAGTTAGAATCATAATATGACTAAAAACATGTAAATTTGGTGACTAAGTTTTTGACAGCTTTGACTTTTTATAAGAGTCAAACATTGAATGCAAATATGAAATTACTTGAATTATAATTGAGATATCTTGAAATTGAGTTTAAACTTATGAAATACTATATGTAATAAGTTAGAAACACCAAAAAATCAACATTATAAAGTTGTTTTGCTAGGTAACAATCAAGTGGCAAAAAGAGGGACAAAATTGACTTGTAAAAGTCTAAAATGGGACAAGAATTTAGGAATTTATGTTTGTGATTAAGAAACTACTAAAGCATGATCTATGGGGCAAGTTCATATTACAAAATGGTAACATTGAATTGGTAACAATCAAGTGGCAAAAAGAGGGACTAAATTGACTTGTAATAGTCTAAAATGGGACAAGAATTGGGGAATTTATGTTTGTGATTAAGAAACTAGTAAAGCATGATCTATGGGGCAAGTTCATATTACAAAATGGTAACATTGAATTGGAAATCCAAACAATTGATTAAACGTCATATAAAATACAATTTAGTCATAAAAATACTATAATTAGATTTTTTTTTTTAGTAAAAAGGCCGTTTTCGGCCTAAGAAGCAAAAGTATGAGAATTGACCCCAAAACTTAAATACTATGATTTCTTGTCATATAATTATGCTAGATTAAAAGAAATAACCAAGTTTGGGTCAAGAAAGAATGTGTTTTGGTTAGGTTTAAAAATGGATCAAAATAGCCACGGTTGAACTAAAAGTTACCGTTTTAGCAAATACGAGCCTAAATGAGTATGAAATGAATTTATATCAAAATTTATGTGTTTTTGGGTGGTTTTAGCAACAAAATATGTAAAAAGTTTGATGTTTAAAAATAATTTTTATTTTTATAAATTTAACGACAAATTTGCCAAAAATGGAATAAAAGAGCAAAACGAAAGATGTTTTGACATCTAGGCATTTATCTTGTTTTATAAACACGTTAATTTCATAAAGTTACTAAAATTGCATGTTAAAACCCAAGAAAACACATTTAGGCAAAGTAGGATGCCTAAATGAGAAAACGGTCAAAAGTGTCAAAACGAAAAATGGCATAAAAGGTCCCATGAAGCTTTACACATGTTCTAATCATTATCGGTACATTGTTGGATTATATAACGATGACTTAAAGAAAAATTTACACGACTTTTTGACTAAGTTGTCAATATGGGACAAAAGGGTAAAATCGTCCAAAATGGTTGTTATGCTTTAAGACTCATTCTTAGTCATTGGAATGGAATTAGATGATGGCTAGTAGTAGATCAAGTATGATTAGACAATTACTATATGTTTAGTTGTCTAGTAAGTTCTAATCTTCTATCATATTAATATAAAGGACAGTTGGAGGTAACAAAAGGATAAAGTTATGTGGATTAGTGTAGCTAGACGTACCTAGCTACTAAGGTGAGTACATGTGGCTTTTTCCCACTATGGGGTACATGGAAAAATATTTATAGATCTTTATGTGACTTTCAAATATGAAATAAAATGCAAACCTTTTGCTTATGTCATGTTTATGAAAGTTTTGTACTACGTTTATGAAAGAATGTTTTTATGAAAGTATGTTTTGGTGTCAAGCCATAATGTTACAAAAGTATATTTTGGCATCAAGCCATAATGGTTATGAAAGTATGTTTTGGCGTCTAACCTCATGTTATTTATGAAAGAATGTTTTAGGCATTGAGCCTTATGTTGTTATTAAAGAAAGCTTTGGCATCTAGCCCTAATGATTTATGAATGATGTTTTGATGACTAGCAACGTTATGTTTATGAATGACTGGTATTTGATGCAAGCAAAGAAATGTAATGTAAATAGCCTTAACATGCTATGGATGAATGGTACTTAATTGTACAACAATATGAACAAGGGACATAGTTCCTTGTGCCCGGGCCATGATTCATGTAAGGGAAATTAGAGGAATCTATTGGGGTGGTACCACCCATTCGTGAAGTAGATGTCCTAAAACGTATGAGACTAGGGTGGACTGATTTCGTTCTTTCCATCCTAGTGTAGACTTGGGTATCACCTAAGGTGATTAATGCCCTAAGTATAAAAATCCAATTATGGTTGAATACCAGTCAAGTTTAAGTAATGAAAGTTTTATAATGACAAACTTCTTATGAAAGGCTTTAAAAACAAAACGATGATATGTTTCAGTTAGAAACTTATAATGATTTTAACAGCAAGTGTTATGATATGATTTGATTACAAGTGTTTTGAAAATAATATATGTTATGTTTACAAATGCTTTTAGTCTAAAACCCATGTAACTCACGAGACGTTTTCGTCTTACGTATTTTATTTTATACCATGTATCCAAGGTTCTAGACACGAGGGATAGAAGCAAGTAGATGACCCGAATGAATTGGATTATAGATGGAGTGAACTTTGGCTGATGGAATGGTTAGTAATCCTAACTTGCTTTCTATGGTCTTGCATGATATGCAGTTGTAACCCCCAAAGTTGTATAAACATTTTTACAACTAAATGGTTTTTGTTAGGACCAAAATTTTAAGACGTGACTCAACGTCATGAGAAAAGTTTTTAAAAGTTGACGCTTTTGTCACATAGCGTTCTTTGTAAAGGATGACTTACCGTCAAAACAAAACGTGGTTTTTGAAATATGAGATTTTTCACATTAAGTTTTATAAAATATTACCGTTTAAGGTGTATGAAAATCGGGGCGTTACACTATCTTCATCCAATACAAGGCTTTGTTACCTGTGATTCAATACACAAGGAAGCAATCAAGGGCTGTGATAGGTTGGTTCTCAACCTCCTTACCGCTGTCCTCATTCTCGCTCCCGCTGCCATCTTCTTCCTCCATATGGTTCTCCCTTCCATACGTATATATATGAGATCAATAAAGGGGATGCTAGGGTTAGGCCAGGAGATACACAATTACAGAGGGTTCTAGGGCTGTTCAGAAGCCGAGAACGGCAAGGGACAGCCAACCAAATACCCGATCAAGTCTCTTCCCTACCTCCCTCTTCTTCGCTTTCTTCTTTCTTCTCGGCAGCTATTAGGGGCTTGTTTGGGTTTGCAGTTTTGTGAAGCAACGAGGAAGAATACACGGCTCAAGAATTCATGAGGATACGTAGCATCTCTGTCTCTTGGTCCCTCCATCTCTCGTTGATTTCCATCCCTCTCTTAGGTCTACACACACGTCTACGACAACTCAACGTCATTGAAGTGAACGAAGGGCGTTAGGGCTTGCAATGTATGCACTAATAAGAGTGGAAATTCAAGAGAAGGCTTGGGCTTCAAGTCGTAGTTGAGGTGAGGAAAAAGGTTGGAAAAAATTCCTGATCCTATACTTCACGGCCCAAATTGTTCCATGTAATACTTTAGTGAATTGGCACCAAAGGCCCCTCAACTTTGCTATAAAATATATATTAACCCCATGAAAAACTTGGTGTCACAAATAAGTTTATCTAATTACAATATTATCCCCTCTAGATTATTTTAAACCTTAAAACTTATATTTAATCACATTTTTTTGTTATTATTCCTTTTTATAATCGTTATTATTCAAATTATTTAAAACAATTTATTAATACATTTTTCGTAGAATAGGATTTAATTAAACGATTAGGTAAATAATTACTAAGTTGAAAATAGGCGTTACACTATGCCATGAATAGGGATAACCAAAAGAAAAGGCCGACTTTAGATTTTCTCAGATTGGGCATACTTGGAAATCAACTGGATGATGTTTGCTCATTGGTCTAAATTTAAGACAAGAATCTGCCCAAAGCCTAATGGTAAGGCTCACTTCATTTATATAAATAAAAACCATAATTATACATACACATGAGTTTGCTCAAAACACACACAAACATATTACATCATTTATTTAATAAAACTCGTGAGTTTTCCCAAAGGCTAATGGTAAGGCTCACTTCATATGATGGATGAGAAATATCTACGGTTTGAGAAACTTGTCAAACCAATCACTCCCTTCTTTAACCATTACATCCGTCAAATAATGCCCAATTCCATCTTCAATTATTACCTACATTTCAGTTATAATCAAACATATTACATCATTTATCAAATAAAACAATCTACTTTTTTTTATTTGTAGTTTCACTGTTTCTTAAAATTGTATGCCCCTTACAAAAAGAATTACTAATTATGGACATTCCTATAATTGAGGAGGTTTTTGAAAACTATATATTGTAGTATGAAAAAAGTAGAGTAGGATACTATAACAAACAAACAAATGAAAGTACATTGCTATTATAGGAAGAAATGTTAGTCAATACATTGAAATTATCTGAAAATTGGGCATCTTCAAAGGCCTTGCATGTTCTTGATAGGGTATCATTTAGACCTTCTACTGGACAACGAGGATCTATTTGACCTGCATGTTTTAGATAGTTTTTCCATGTTATATAATAAAATATATATTTTAGGTTGATAGAAGGGTGGATTGGTCCTTTCACCATTTAAAATCAACAAAGGGCGTGGTGCAATGACCGGGACTGTATAAATCGATTCGAACTTGGATGTTAAACCAGGAGCTATTCTGTCCCAAACCTGATCATAGAAGTTGTACAGTTACATGCCAGTTGGATGCCACGTCAGCAAGTTTATTAGATTATACCTTTTCCACAACTTCTTTATCTATGCATTTCTTTCCTAAATCGATCGTTGCTACTAAAAGAAGAAAAAGAAAATAAAATCACAAAATCATGCAATATTCTTGAAAACACATTGTGCTAACTTTAAGTGTAAGATTTTACAAAAAAGTTATAGTTATATAACAAAAACTATAAGATATATATATTTTTATTTTGTAAAAAGTGTTTCACGTTCTCACCTTCAAATACGGGTTTAATACTATCAACTCGAGCCTGCCATTTGTCGTTATCTATGGCCCACTGAAAGTCCTACCTAATCATATTACATTCAACTCTCTTTAATAACAACTGAATAGTGTTTCTAGATAAATAATGTTTAAAAGTAATTTGAGAAAATGGCTGCATACTTACGGAAATGAAAGGATCAAAAATCAACAATGGAAAATTTGTAAAAAAGCTAGAACTTAATGGGTAAAACCTCATTTGCTTGACTTTCTTTATTAATTCGTTCTTTCTGCATTAAGTTACTTTTAGCTTAATAAAAAAAGAACAAAAATATAGAGAAAGTCAATGAAATGAGGCTTTCCCCATTATGTTCTAGGTTTTTTACAAGATTTTTTCCTTTCATTTCCATAAGTTTGCGTTTATTTCTCAATTAATCTTTTAACATCATTTATTCGGACAAAACTTGATGGAAAAAGATAGAAAAAGTACCTGAACACCAATTATGGGGACAGCGACTGAATAACGTGTGTCAAGAAAAGCAGCAAACCATGCATGCATTCCTAAAATTTGAGATATGGAATTAAAAAATAATAATATAATAAGTCATAACATCTTCTTGTTATTGTTATTATGTTTTATCAATTTAACCTCCTAGTGATATCCCATTGATTCCTATTTTGGAATGGTCTATATCATCTCTTTTGGTTAAATAGTCTCCCAACTTCACAAGGTCCCACACCTGTGAAACGATAAAAAGAATATAAAAACAGAAAAATAAAAATTTTAAAATTTGGGTATTAAAGTATAAAATGTTATTTAAAATATTAAAAGTGATAAAAGGGAAGAAGTATAACTGTGTCATATATGTATGGCATTGTGTCACCTCTTTTCCATGATGAAACAAGAGCCTGGATTTAGAACATATGAAAATTCAGATTATTGATCAATATAAGGAAATATAATTACTACATTTCCATTGATGTAGCAAATACAAATTTGAAGTGTACATTTCAAAAGATAGTTTTCTAATGTTGACTAAAAAGCCTGCAAGAAATAGCAATGTAGTTTCATTTATTTGTCTATTACAGGTTTGTATTTTCATGTTTTTTTCTTATTAAGACGTTGTACTTTAAAACTTGTACCCATATAGCAATAAAAATTGTTTTATACTTGAATGACATTGCTATAATTGGGAAGATTTTTCAAAGGGAAAAACAGAAATTGGATGCTATCATAAACAAATCTATGAAAGTATGTTGCTATTTCTTGCATTATGGGAAGGTCAGAAAGGTTTGGGTGGTTACATCATGAAAGCTGTGACTGTCTTTGGCACGTTCTCCATGGTAACGAGCATCAATAGCAATTGCAATATATCCACGTGAAGCATAAGCCTAAAAGGCAGAATGTATTACAACATATCCACAAGTGTTGACTTATGAAATACTGATATTCTTCATTGATTCATAAGAGAGGATACATAGGAATATATATAGCTAAACCCTAAACGACATTGGGCCGAAACCCAACCCATACACTAACACATTTGGCCGAAGCCCTAACACATACACTAACACCCCCCGCAGTTTTATCGGGAGGGACGATGAAACTGAAAAACAAATAAAACAAAACGAGAACAAAAAATAATAAACACGTGCCACTCGGTCTGATTTGCATTAGAGTAAACACGTCGGCCTTCGTGAGAAAAAAAGGAGCCCAACCTTGTTGGGCCAGAGGAGCTTGAGCCCTAGGCATTTGCGAGAGACATGGGTGGGAGGAAAATTGACGATGAGAAGTTGGTTTTTTTTTTAATTAGGAAGAGGAAAGTTAGCACTTTGGTGTGGTGGGGTCGTTGGAATCAATTCATAACACACACCAAAACACTCCAAAAAAAAAACACGCAGATGACAAAATCATGAGAGAGAAAGAGAAAGCTTTGAACAAAAGTTTCCAGTGTCATTCATCTGATTGTTTTCTGCAGTCTTCTTCCCCAGGAGGGAAGGAGAAGGAAGAAGAGGCAGCAGCAGGTAGAGGACGGTGGTGGTGTAAAGGACGGTGGTGGTGTTCGCTGGAGAGGAGCGGACGAACGGAGAAGACAGCCGGAGAAGGAGAAGAAGATGCCGGAGAAGGAGGCGGTAGAGGTTGCTTGAGTTCTAGCGACAGAAGAGAGGGTGGCGGTGGTGCAGAGGCGAGCGGCTTGAGGACGCTGATGGCAGCGATGCCGTCCGGCGGAGGATGCTGAAGACCGGAGAAGTAGAAGACAGAAGATGGAGGACGGAGATGAGCCGGAGATGAGCCGCCGGAGAAGATGACGGTTGAAGGTAGAAGTGCAAACTCAAGTCTCGATAAAGTGAATAAGAAAGGAAAACTGAAATGCAAAGAAACAAACGGAAGGTAAGGCACCTCCGACGAAGAATGTCGCCGGAGGGGGCGGCGGCGGCACGTGGTTGTGGTCAGCACTAAACCCGCTCTGATACCATGTTAACTTATGAAATACTGATATTCTTCATTGATTCATAAGAGAGGATACATAAGAATATATATAGCTAAACCCTAAACGACATTGGGCCGAAACCCAACCCATACACTAACACATTTGGCCGAAGCCCTAACACATACACTAACAACAAGAAGAAAAAGCCTGGAATGGAATGGAATTGGATTCCGATTCCTACCTCGAGTAAAGAGCGTAGAAACTCTTTGTTGGTATCTGAGGGATGTAGAAAAACAACAGCTGGCCTTTTTGAAGGTTTGTCTTCTTTCATGCTCAAGATGAGAACAGGCAATCGCCCTTGATCTCCTTCCTAATTTGGTATTCAAAATTACGAATGTAGAAATTACCAATTAATCTATTCATATATTATTTTACACACACATCAGTTAATGAGAAATAAAGAGAAACACGGTGTTATTGTTATGTTAGTTACCTCGGTGGTTAAGTACAAGTTTTCTTCGATTAAGGGATGTAGAAACACAACAGCTTGCCTTTTTGAATGTTTGTCTTCTTTGAATTTATGAAACTCTACTTTGGAAAAAGATTCCATTGCCTGAAAGTTTTCAAATAAGATAACAGATTAAAAAGAAGGGTAAGGTCAAGTAATTTCCACCTCACACAGACATCAGTTAATGAGAAATAAAGAAAAACACGGTGTTACTGTTATGTTAATTACCTGACTGGTTAAGTACAAGTTTTGTACATCAAGGAGTTCCGTGAGGTTGGGAATGTCTGGTTTGGTAGAAGGTTCCATTACCTGAAAGTTTTCAAATAAGATAACTTCTAACAGAGATTAAAAGAAGGGTAAGGTCAAGTAATTTCCACCTCACTATATTTTACTGCTGCAGTTCCCTGATATAAGGGTTCAAGAAATGAAAAAATTGCTTCAGGTCCATGTTCAAGAACTGCTGCAGCTCCCTGATATAAGGGTTTAAGAACTGGCGTTGCAGGTAGTACCTCAAGTGGAATTGAAAAATGAATGTAGCATAAATTAATATGAACTCACAATTTAATCAATAAAAAGATGAAATCATAGATTGGATAGCAATTCCCAATTGTTGCATTAAACACGGAATTTAAGGGTCGTAAGTTTGGGGAAAACTAGCTAAACATGTCAAACGCATTAAACTCTAGTATCTGAAGAAAGATCTTTATAATCTAAACTAATTTCGTCAAATTAACCTAAATAAAGAGTTAAAAGAGTTAATTTTGGGAAGAGAGAACCAGGGAAACAAGTTTTACAGTAAAATACCTTATGTAAATAATTTTACTAGGGGTGAGCAAAACCGAACCGGGAAACCAAAAAACCGACAAAAACCGACAAAACCGAAACCGAAAAACCGAAACCAATAGAGAAACCGACGGTTTGGGTTTGAGTTTTTTAAAAACCGCAAATTTCGGTTTGGTTTCGGTTTTGACAATGTCAAAAACCGAGCAAAACCGAACCGAACCGAATTTATAAAAATATATGTTTTTCTGTACAGATTATCTAGATATATATTATATTTGCGAAAGGTGAACAAAAGGAACAGTTTGGTGCACTGGTTGACTCGTTGCCCCCTTGAAGCTGAGGTCTTGTGTTCGACTCCCGTCCCTGCAAGTTTTTGAAGTATGTAAGTTTTTCCATGCATTTATTCATCCCACCTTTTCTATCAAACTGAATTCGTCCCAGGATAACCCATCCCCTTTCATGTATACCTTGAAGTTTCGGTTTGAATGGGTTTAAACCCGAACCGAACCAGTTAAAAACCGAAAACCGATCCACCGAACCGAACGGTTTGGGTTCAAAATTTTAAAAACCTAGCTATTCGGTTTGGGTTCGGTTTTTGGGTCAAAACCGACCCAAACCGACCCATGCTCATCCCTAAATTTTACTAAAAAGAGGACATACATCTATGTGGCTTAATGAAAGTTGAATCAGGGTAATGCGTTTGTGTTTTTCTATCATGTCCAGTGTTGCATAAATTAGCATTGGCAGCCGATTAATCGCTTGGCGGTCTGTAAACGATTACGATTATGCTTAATCGGTCAAGCTTGGCGGTTTGATCAAACGCAGGTCAAAATTGGCCTTGGTGGTCAATTAATCGGCCTTGGTGGACTTTTTTATTTTTTAAAAATATTTTATAATTTTTATAACTATTATAATTATTTTCTTTTTGGTTAAATGTCGGTCTAATAAGTTAAAAAAATTAAATAAAAAATAAAAAATAAAGAGTGAAAATACACAAATATATATTTTTTATGAGTATCTAAAAAGAAAATGAATCATACTATTTTCTTATATTCATTTGTTTTTAAATAAATTCTTTTATAATTTAGGGTCTCCGATTAAACTCCGACTAATTCCCGATTAATCTGATTAATCTTTTAACCTCACTCAACCGTTAAACGATTTTTACAACCTTGATCATGTCTAATTTTTTAGTTAAAAAACTCACGGTGTTTTATGAGTATATGAGTATAATATGAGTTGTAATCTATGCAACAAATGAGCATCATAATTGACGAAATTCTTGAACAATTACCTTCAGGTGGACGACGACTATGAAGAACTTGCATGAATTGAGAACGAAGCTAGGCTACTGGTTCAACGGGATCCATCTTCTCGGTTTTCTGATGACCAATGGCTAACTTGACAAGATGAGATCTGTATTTATATCGTAATATGGGTAATGCAGGAGCAGGTGAGAGGGACGGTCCGACATCTGGTAGTTGGAAAGGAAGAAAAACAAGAAATGGTCGTACGTTGTTATGATAGTCATCTTTCATGTTTTTAGTCATTTAATGCATGATATTTCATGTTTTGAATATGTACTTTATGAAATATACATAATTAACCATGTAACTGTCTTGAATTTGTTTAAAAAGGGGAATCACTATTATTGTTACCGGAAATGACAATTGAGTTTGAAAATATAGAAAATTTAAACATAGTGGTCATAATTTTTTTTCTTAAAAAATAGGATTATCATGTGATATTGTTTTAAGAAATATAGTCATCAAAATTAATATCCTTGTTTAATTTATAACTTAAATCACATATAAATAATTAACCATGCAAGTGTCTTGAATTTGTTTCATAATTTTGAAAATCATGGGACTGTATCCAAGGAAATCCGCAAACCACAATGACCAAATTTGCAATTTTCTCAAAGAATAATTACTTAAACCCTTAATCATTTATGTTTTTGTAATATTTATATCTAAACATGCATTCCTACATCTATCTCTTGTGGTTTTCTCAAACTACTTGGTTTTGTTTTGAATCCATCATAGTATTCATAGTATATAAGCAACCAAATTTAGTTATATATGTAATTTATTAAATATGTCGTAAAAAATGTATCTATTTTATGTCATTGTGTTCTTTTATTTGATATCTGAATCTGTTCATTTATCCACAAAATCAATAATTTTACATTTCAATATACAAATCTATAATGTTGTGTAAACATAATATAATTTACATAGTTCATTAAGATATTCATCAAAATGATCATATTTTCCAAACAAATGTCACATATTAAATAACCATATACTTAAACTAATAAACATATACATGTCATAGGTATACATAATCTAACAAACATACATATAATTAAAAAAGAACTTACTTGACTTGTATCCCTCATTGAAATGTAATCAAAAGACACCACATAAACGTGGCTTGGAGGCTTTATGCATAAACGCTTTTGTTGGGAGTTTCATACAAATTATTTATTGGAGCTATAGTGTAGGGTTATTTTTATTAAGATGATTTAGGTTTAAGGTTTATATACATATAACGACGATCAAACATGGAAATCAAGAATCAAACCGAAGTAAGAAAATATAAGATTGGATGGAACTTAATTGGAGGCTAATAATGAAACCAAACACAACGCACGTAAGGATTGTTTTTAGTCATTGGTCTTGTGTCAGATTTTTTGGGTACTCTAATGGTATGAGATCATAATAATCGAATGTTGAATACCTTTAGTGTCATTCTATACATACCCCTCCTATAGTCTAGTTATACCCTCCTGATTTGATTTTTTTGTTTTTTTTCTTGTTTTTTTGTCTTTTATCTATTTTGTTTTTTTGTTGTCTTTTCATTTTCTATTTTATTTCCTTTTATTAATACTATTTGATATTTGATTTATTATTATTATTATTACTATTATTATTATTGTTGTTGTTATTATTATTATTATAAAAATAATAATAATGAATTTACCTTTTATAATTTTATGTTTTATTAATAATAAAAATTAGTTTTTTTAAAGTAATTATGACATAACGAATAACGTTTATAATTTATAAAATTATGTCAAATTATATCAAAACGACTATTTCAAATTCGAACGAATGTATAAAAAATAACAATGCAAAGTTTGGTCCAATATTACAATTACATTATTCATATCTGGATAGCGAAGATAAACATTTAGTCGAACACTATACAATGTTTTCCATTCAGCAGAATGTTCTAATCTATACTCATGCACAAGCCTAGACAAACAAAGATGGTGTATAAATGGCTCGACGGATAAAAAATGATGGTTTTCGGCTAATAATAACGTGGATTTCGATTACCTACAAAATGTATAAACCGAAGGATTTTATAAAAAATAAATTATACATACAACCACTTGATTTATACACGACTGAATAAATTTGAACAACAAAAAATGAGGCATTAGATTATCAATTAACACGAACGGTTATAATTTTATAAAAACTATTAATAATAAATATATAATAATAATAATAAACAAAATGATAATAATAATAATAATAATAATAATAAAAGACAACAAAAGACAAAAAAGGAATAATACAAATCAATTAATCAAATCAATTAGGGGTTTTAGATTAAAAACTAATATAATTAAAACTCATTTTGATTTGATGGTGTTTAGGGGGGTACGAAATGTAATGAGAGGGTATTAATAGCACAACCCATACCTTTATATCAAATGACCGAGTTCGGTTCGGGAAAATAGGTCAAGATGCTCACCCTAGATCATACATTGATTTGAAAATGCTATTTCATTATATCCACAAGGACTTGCATCTTATATACTAAAACGTGTTTTTACGTACACCATACCTTGATTTGCAAATGCTATTTCATTATTTCCACAAGGACTTGCGCACAAACATTATCTTATATACTAAAACATGTTTTTACATACAATTTAAAGTCAAAGGTCATTAAAAACATTACTTAATGGTTAAAAAGGTAAATTGTGTAAACCTGGAGTGTCATAATTTTTTTTTACAAATTTAATAAAATTACTGGCTTAAAGTTGATTTCGCATCATCCACCAACATTTAAGACCATCCAAGAAAGTAATCTGTTTAATCACATTATTTTATCAATAATGACTCAAAATTCTCAATCATCTTTTTTAATAGGATTATATTAAAAATCCTCAATCATCTGTTACCATTGCTTTGATGTATTGACTTTTGAGCTCTACTTTTTTTCTGTAAAACATAAACTAGGATATCCATAATTCATTTGAAATTATCATCTTTCTTCTTAGAATTCAAAACTTTTAGAGTATTTGTTCTTCTTATATGGGTTAAATCAATACAACTCTGTTGCAATATACTATTAAGATCCATACAATTAGGCTATTTGTATTTCTCTTGTATACTTGTACATATCCGACCAATGACATGTATCATGATATATATAGAGATTATCCTTTAAGCGAAAATACGTTCTATGGCATATTGACATGGTAATATAGATTTAAAAAATTCTTCTAATTCTTTTCTCTCTTTCTCCTACTAATATCCATGCATACGTCCCCCTCACACTTGATATAGACAAATTCAGCTACGTCACATGAAAGAACTGCTTGAGGCACACTGCCTCGTATTTGGTGTTCTCGGTCACCTCTTCTACAAGATTCCTGGAAGAAACTTGACTCAAACTTAACTCTCTGGTCAAGTTGTATATCTATGGAATGGAACCATCAACAAGCCATTTTCGATACATGATCATCAAAAAAGGTCTAATGGCGCACAACATGTGTAAATGTCTCAAGAATTTGTTCCATGACAATCAGGGCCGGTCCATTAATTTTTCATGTCTAGGGCGAGATAATAAAAGTAATACCCCAACATTTGTACTATTAGCAAAACACACGCACAAACACACACGGTTTAAAATTTAGCCATTTTAACATAACTATTTTTAATCCATCCATTAATAATGTTTAGGTAGTATATTTTAGTATACCTCTTTATATGGTAAGGCTGTACGATACCTCTTTGTGAGGCAGGACAAACTTTTAGTATACCTCTTTGTAGTGTGTTAAAACATAAAGTTCTCTGTATTATGATGAATGTTACCTAGCCTCTTAATTCGTGAAGGTAATTACATGTTATGTGCTATGTGTCATATGATTGTATCTATATATTGTCTGATCACTAGGTTTCTAGATTACACGTTGTTGTTTAATATTTTCAGGTTTTAAAGTGATAGTTTTGGGAAAAGAGCATGGTCTGACTGTGAGCTTCTACTCGTTGTATAAAATCTAAGTCTTCCGCTTTTAATGTTTTATTAATTTAATGATTTGGTAAGACCTAGCAATGTGATGTATTTTAGATGATTAATTTTGAAAGGCTTTTGTAGTTCTACTTTATTTTAGATATATTTAATGTTTTATTTAAAAAATCGGTGTTACAAGTTGGTATCAGAGTCTGGGTTTAAGGGATTCGAGTATGCATGTGTTGTGTGCTTGAACTTAAACTATGGTTATAAAAGATTTTTTTAACGATTTTTGAAAGAAAACTTACTTTTTCGGAACAAAATTCAAATAAGTTAGGTTGATGACTGTGTAGACGATCCATTTGCATGTTCTTGTTAAACATAGTCTGAATATCCGACTTAGTGTTTTCAATGGTTTTCAAATAAGTCCAAAAGGAAAGGTTTCTAAATTTGGAGTCGAGCAGTCAGCCAGACTTCAACCGGGGGTAAGCACATAATCTTACTTGAAAATTTTGTTAGTGTATGATAGAAGAATAAGTTATTATGCGACAGTATTTTGTGATGATGATATGTGACAATTTTTCATGTTCATGAATACTAAAGTTTAAATGTATGTTGAACGTGTTACCTGTTGTTGTTTAACATTTCCAAGTTTTAGAAGGAATAGTTTTGGGAAGAAAAAAAAGCACGGTCTGACTGATTAAGCTTCTACTGGTTGTCTGAATCTAAGTCTTATGTTTTAATGTTTTATTAATTTAATGATTTGGTAAAACCGAACACTTTGATGTATTTTGGATAATTACTTTTGAAATGCTTTTGTAGTTTAAGTGTATTTTATATTTATTTAATGTATTATTTAAAAAAACTGGATGTCAGAGTTTGGAATTGAACTGATTGATTGTGGGCTTCCAAATTTTTATGAGGTTTATAGCCCCAATCGGGACCAAAAGGTATTTAAAGGGTAGTTATCCAACATCACAACCAAAAATGTTGTCTCGTTGATTGGTTTCAGTGGAAGAAGCCCCAACACCGAACACATTAGACTTATGAAAGCATACTTTTAGATAGGACAATATAGAGAACAACACTATGCACAAAAGATTTGTAATATTGGAATAATTCCACCAACCCACAAGCAAGGCATCGTAAGCATAAAACAATTGAGATACTATCGACTTGCTATTCGGCATTTAGATGCCTTTGTGTAGACCTTTGTGACATGCACTTTTCATAGCCCCATTGAGCCCCACCATGAAAATAATAAAAAGAAAGGATAATAGAGGATCCCCTTGACGTACACCCAGTGAGAGATCAAACTCCTTGGTTGGTGAACCTTTAACAATGACCAAAGCCCGAGAGGATGCAAGACACCCTCGAACCCAATCCCTTCACTTACTTACTACCGAAACTCATTTGCATGAGTACCAGATCAAGATACTCCCAATTAATGACGCCTTGTCGAAATCAACTTACTTTAAAGAGTAGTGCCTTATTTTTAGCCCAAGAGTAAATTTCATTAATAATGAGGGGATCGTCAAAGATGTTCCGAGCTTCCACATAGGATGATTGATCATTATCAATTACACTTCCAATAATAGTTTTTTGTTTGAACACGAAAAACCTTAGCAGTTATCTTGTATAAACACCCAATCAAGATTATGGAACGATAATCACTAAGTAGGATATGATTTTTAATTTTGGTAACTAAATAAAAACCATACTTATAAACACATGAGTTTGCTCAAAACATACACAAATCTGAAGCATTAAAGAAGCTTAAATGCGCCAACAATCAAATTATTGATGGATGAGAAATATCTACAGTTTGAGAAACTTCTCAAACCAATCACTCGCTTCTTTAACCATTGATGGCGTCATTTGAAGCCCAATTCCACCTTCTGCTATCACCTACATTTCGGTTTAAGCAAACATATTACAACTTTTATTAAATAAAAGAATCTAGTTTTTTTATTTGTAGTTTCACTGTTTCTTAAAATTATGTCCCTTACAAAAAGATTTACTAATTATGGACATTCCTATAATTGAGGAGATTTTTAAAATTATTAGGGGTGAGAATGGGACGGTTTGGTTCGGTTAGTGGCCAAAACCGAACCATAACCATTACAATCGGTTAATGCATTTTAGTAGCCATTGGTTATGGTTAATATTGGTTATGGTTAACGGTTTTAATCGGTTAATGGTTTTGGTTAATGGTTAATAATGGTTAACCATAATTATATAAAAATTTAAAGTTCGTTTATCTATAACTTTCTATGCTTTGTATGAATTTAAAAGTTGAATTGTCTCAAAAGTCAAAACAATGATATTAAATATTAAAAAATATCAATTTTTTATTATTTTACTAGTATATACTAAAATCCATGCAAACGTTAAAAAAATTTGATTTACTTTTAAAAGTTTATTACATTTATCATATGATCTTATTTTTTTCATTACAAAAAGGAACTAAATTCCCTTTTTAGTATCATCATTTCCACAACTAACATTAGTGAATAGTGAATCGTTTAAATGCTATTGGAATGTTACTAAAAATTTTCTAGGGTTTTAATTTTTTATTTTTCAAGACTGAAATTTTACCTTTAATATTATACTAAAATTAGTTTTTTTTAGTTTTTATTGACTTATTAGTTTCCTAATGAATATGTACCGAGCCTTGATTTAAAAATTTTAAGGATTAGATTAAGAAATTAATATATATATATATATATATATATATATATATATATATATATATATATATATATATATATATATATATATATATATATATATAATATTTTTCAAATATATATTTATTAATTGGTTCGATTCGGTTATATGCGGTTCGGTTTTACTTAAAAACCAAAACCGAACCATTATGATTCGGTTAATAAAAATCATAAACCGCACCACCTTTTTTATTAGTGGTTCGGTTTTAATGGTTCGGTTATATCGGTTATATTGGTTATGGTTCGGTTTTTCGGTTATTATGCTCACCCCTAAAAATTATATACACTAATATGAAAAAAGTAAAGTAGGATACTATAACAAACAAATGTATGAAAGTACGTAGCTATTATAGGAAGAAATGTTAGTCAATACCTTCAATTTATCTGAACATTGCCTTGTGTGTTCTTGATATGGTATCATCATGACCTGCCATTGCACAACGAGGATCTTATTGACCTGCATGTTTTAGATTTTTTCATGTTATATAATATATATATATATATATATATATATATATATATATATATATATATATATATATATATATATATATATATATATATATATATATATATATATATATATATATATATATTGGGTTGATAGAAGGGTGGATTGGTCATTTCACCATTTAAAATCAACAAAGGGAGTGGTGCAATGAGTAGGACTATATGAATCAATTCGAACTTAGGTGTTAAACCAGAAGCTATTCTATCCCAAACCCGATCATAGAAGTTGTACAGTTAGATGCCAGCTGGATGCCACGTTAGCAAGTTTATTAGATTTTACCTTTTCCACTACTTCTTTGTCTATGGCATCATTTCCTAAATCGATCCTTGCTTCGGAAAAGAAGAAAAAGAAATTTAAATCACAAAATCATGCAATATTCTTGAAAGAGACATTATGTGTTAACTTTAACCAGAAGATTTTAAGAAAAAATTATAGTTATGTAACAAAAAATATAAGATATATATTTATTTTGTAAAAAGTGTTTCACGTTTGCACCATCAAATACATACTTAATACTGTCAACTCAAGTGTGTCATTGGTCGTTAACCATGGCCCACCAGAAGCCCTATATAATCATATCACATTCAACTTTCTTTAATAACAACCGAATGATTTTTTTACAGTGTTGTATAGATAAATAAGGTTTAAATATAATTTGAGAAAATGACTGCACACTTACGAAAATGAAAGGAAAAAAATCAATAATGCACATTTGTAAAAAAAAGGCTAGAACTTAATGGGAAAAGCCTCGTTTACTTCACTTTCTTTATTATGTCTGTCTTTCTGCATTAAGTTAAAAAGAAACACTCATGGGTGTTTCTTTTTAAACTAATTCAAAAAGAACAAATATATAGAGAAAGTCAAGTAAACGAGGCTTTCCTCGTTAAGTTCTAGCTTTTTTTACAATTTTGCCATCATTGATTTTTTCTTTTTATTTCCTTAAGTTTGCAGTTATTTTCTCAAATAATTTTTAAATGTCATTTTGACAACACTTGATGAAAAAAGGAAAAAAGAAAACAAAAGTACCTGAATACCAATTATGGGGACAACGTCAATAACGTGTGTAAACAAAAGCGGCAAACCATGCATGCATTCCTAAAGTTTGAGATATGGAATTAATGAAATGATAACATAAAAAGTAATAAAATATTTTTGTTATTGTTATAATGTTTTATCAATTTAACCTCCTAATGATATTCATGTGATTCCTATTTTGGAGTGGTCTATATCATCTCTTTTGGTTAAATAGTCTGCCGATTACGATTACATTTAATCGGTCAGGCTTGACGGTTTGGTTAAATATCTGTCAAAATCGACATTGGTGGTAAATGTTTTATTTTTTTAATCTTTTCTATAACTTTTATATCTTTTTTCTTTTGGTTAAATATTGGTCTAATAAGTTAAGAAAACTAAAAAAATTAAATTAAATAGTGAAAATACACAAATATATAATTTTCTATTAGTATCTAAGAATAAAATGAATCATACTTCGTTATTTTGTTATATTTATTTATTTTTAAATAACTTTTTTTTTATAATTTTGGATCCCCGATTAATCTCTTAACCTACTAAATTTTCAAGTTGCCGCTAAGCGACTTTTACAACCTTGATCTTGTCTAATTTTTTAGTTAAAAACTCACTGTATTTCATGAGAATAGAGGAGTATAATTGAGTTGTAATCTATGCAACAAATGAATATCAAACTCACTGTATTTCATGAGAATAGAGGAGTATAATTTGTTGATGTAGATGACGAGTATGGATGATAAAACAGGAATGGCTGGAGATTGTTGATGTAGAAGACGAGGATGGATGATAAAACGGGAATGGATGTAGAAGACCAATATGCATTATGTAATTAGGAAAGTCCACCATACAATTATTTTATTATGAGAGTTTGTTGAAGATAAGTAGAATAAAGTAGAGATGAGGTTGGAGATAAGTAGAATGAAAGAGAAAAGAAAACAATCAATTGAATTGACTGGTTGTTTAGATTGTTGTTTAAAAACCCGGTTACTCACTTCAAACTGGGTCTTATCATCATATCTTTAATAAGTCTCGTTTTTGTATTTAATATGACCCGTTTTCTTTAAAACCGGGACTTAAAACATTGTTAAAAAACCCGGTTGCTTATTTAAAACAGGTCATATGCCGCTGCTTTTAATAAGTCCTATTTCCATCTTTAATATGACCCGTTTTTTTAAAACAGGGTCATATATAGCGGGTCCTATATGCCTTTTTGTAGTAGTGTCGGTTCCGGTGCGGTTCGGTTTTGTTGGACCAATTGCTCATGCCTACCTATATAATCATATCACATTCAACTTTATTTAATAACAAACGAATAATTTTTGTTCAGTGTTGTCTAGATAAATAATGTTTAAAAATAATTTGAGAAAATGACTACACACTTACGGAAATGAAAGGAAAAAAAAAAAATCAATAATGGCAAATTTGTAAAAAAGATAGAACTTAACGGGAAAAGCCTCTTTTACTTGAATTTATTTATTAAGTCGTTCTTTCTGCATTAAGTTAAAAAGAAACACCCATGGGTGTTTCTTTTTAAATTAATTCAAAAAGAACAAATATATAGAAAAAAATCAACTAAATGAGGCTTTTCCCGTTAAGTTCTAGCTTTTTTACAATTTTGCCATCTTTGAATTTTTTCCTTTAATTTCCGTAAATTTGTAGTTATTTTCTCAAATAATTTTTAAACAATATTTATGGGTTTAAAATGAAATATTTGGGATGGGAGACGATTTCGGTCTGGACCGAAATCCCATGGGTTTTCGATTGTCTTGACCGAAATCTACAGGTTTTCGGTGGGCTGGCTGCAGGATTTTGGTGGGCTTGCTGTCTTTTGGGCTTAGGCTTTAGGCTAGGTTTAGGCGTAGACTATAAATAGTCATTATAGCCTCATTAGTCATGTTGGTTGTTTTTGGGAGCTTGTGCCTAGCTTCATAGAATTTCTTATTGTTTAAGCAACCAAGGAATCTTATGTACTAGTCTTTTATAACGCTCGGTTCCTCACAAATGAGTTCCACCTTGATTTTTCACAATAATTACATCTTTAAAAGGTGTAACTCAAATTAAGAAAACAAGTAATAGAAAGTTGTCACCAAAAGCATAGTTTAAGTCCTAAACTATTTACATCAGTTTTTACAAGTGTTATTCAAAACCCGAGTCAAGTTACATATCTCAAAATAACAACTAAGTACAAGTCCAAGTCCAAGTCCAGCTATCCATCCATGTTACGTTTCCCGCGGTCACCATTACCAGAACCTAAACACAAACAACATTAACAAACAATTTATGAGCTATGAAAGCTAGTGAGTAAATAAAGATAGATTGGATTATATCATCCAACATCTCTTTAAAGTTAATCTCATTGGACTATCTAGTCCTTAGTGTGTCACACACACTAAAACTCTTTATTTCAAACACTCAAAATTTGGTTACACTCAACCAAATCAAAACATAGCCTACTTCTTATCTGCAAACAACATCACAATAAGGCATAACCATCTAAAAATAACTACTAACCTGAGGTTGAATCGATATGTGGAACTCCAACACCTCGTATGTGATCCTGTCTAGCCTTAGCTGTAACACAATAGCTAAATTTTAATACTAAAACTCCAAAACAATCGTAATTATACTCAATATTAACAATAATCAAGAATTTGCAGATCATAAAAAGGAATTACAGCCCAAAAGGTAGCAATAACCTTCAAGTTATAGCTTCCTACTCTACTATTTCGACTCATTCAACCATATAACACTACAACTAGCATCTTACTAGCTTAGGTCTAAGATTAGAACCCTTTTTAAACCTACAAATCTAATAATTGTACTCTAACACCAACCAATTACAGATGGTTCATCAAACCACATGGAACTATCTCAAATCAAGCAACTCAACCGTCAAAACAAGATCAAAATCTAAGAGAGTTACCTTTCAAGCTCAAATTATCAATCCCTAGCTTCAATTCGTGAAAGATAAGCTCTAATCTCGACTTAGAAGGCTTAGATGTGATTTTCTAGGGTTTGGAAAGGTTTTTGAATAAAATGGGTTTTAACCCAAAATGAAAGAAATTTGCACATTAAAAACAGATCTACGCGCGTAACACGGCCCGTGTTCAACTTACAGGCCCGTGTAAGTTACGGTATGGGTTTGGATTTTGGTCTGCAGTACTACACGACCCGTGTTCACATTACACGACCCGTGTAAGTTGCTGCATGCCTTACACGACCCGTGTTCAACTTACACGACCCGTGTAAGTTGCTGCATACCCATAAAGTCCAAAAAGATCTCCTACACGACCCGTGTGACACCAACACGACCCGTGTAACCTCCTTTTGGCATTTTTCAACCTCAAACTTCTTCCAAATGGAATTCTAACTACCCAAACTCATGCAACAGTCTAACTAATCTTAATCACACCAGGATTATCTCAAAATCTCTCAATTTTAATAACACGATATTACATCTTTGGATTAATCCAAGAGTGCATTGATGGTTTAATCTCTTGTGTTTGATTGATTGATTGATTGATACCATTCATAGATCTAGGACTGTTTGGGACCTACAATTGGTATCAGAGCTTGAAAACTTAGTGTTTTTGAGTTTTTGGTATCAATCTCATTATTTCCTTTCCTTGGATCTTAGATTTTGGATCGATTTGGACTGTTTTTGATGGTTTTGGGTGTTTTTCGTTCGAGTGTTCTTCGTGTTCTTGGCATATTCAAGCGAAAATCATAAAAATCGGAGTTTTTGATCCTCAAAACTCATTTTTTTCAGAAAAAAACGGCGTTTTTGGAGGATTTCGGTCAGATCTAAAGGTTTTCGTTCACGCTCCTAAGGATTTTGGTGGCGGCGGATATAGTGCAGGATTTCGGTTAGGGTTTGACTGGATTTCAGTCAATGAAAGGAGGATTTCGGTCAGCCGAGTTGAGGATTTCGGTCAGCTTCTAGGGTTTCCTGGTTTTCGGTCAGTTCTTCAGATTTTGGCAAAAATCCTTGGATTTCGGTTCTCGTGTTCGGTCTACAAGGATTTCGGTTCTGGTTTTCGGTCCTTAATAGATTTCGGCCAGAGGTGTTCTTGATCTATAGTGATTTCGCTAAAAAAGGGGGTAAAAAGTTTCGAATGGCTGGGTCAAATTTTGGTTTTTCGGCGAATTTTTTTGGGGGTTTTTCGAAAGGCTTATCGGTCTCGTTTTCGGTCCTTGTGCTGTTGACTTAGTGTTTTTCAGTTTGACTTTTTAGTTGACTTTTGGCGCTTTTCGGTTCATATCCAATGGATTTGACTACTACCAATTTGCATTCTGATCTCAATACTGTGATGGGTACTGTTACCCGTATTCACAGACTGTTAAATGCAGAAGGCTTTGATGAATGGAAATTTAGATTTGAGAAATATGTAAAAATGAAGGAGAATAAGATATGGAGAAGCATTGTGAGAGATCGGGTTATAATAACAAATACACTTGAAGATGGTACGGTGGTTATAAAGACTCAGGAAGAATACTCGGATGCAGATTTCGAATTAACTGAAAATGATGATTGTGCCCTCGCTACTCTCACGATGGCTCTGTCTCCTGATATTGCTCAAGGATTCAGGGAATACAAATCTGCCAAGGCTTTATGGGAAGCACTGATTAAGGTTTATGAAGGCAACGAGGACATGAGACAAAGCAGACAGGATCTACTTAGACAAAGATTTAATATGTTTAATCATGTTCTCGGGGAGACACTTGAAATTCAGCCGCAACGCTTTATCACTCTTAACACTGAGTTGAGTACCGCTGGAATAGTGCTGTCGAAATCTGAAATCAACAAGAAGCTGCTGAACTCCCTTCCAAGAAATTGGGATATGCATGTGGCCGTGATCAACAAGACGAAGGATCTGAATAGTTTGTCCCTCTCTGAAATTTTGACTGTCATCAAAGCATGTGATTGAAAGGTTTTCTGCAAATCTATGAACTAAAACCCCAAGTTCACACGCAACCTAGATTGGATCTATGTTTTCTTACTTTGAACATGTAACTAATTCGTAAAGGCCAAACAAAAATTAACTAAAAGAATAAAACAGAAAAACTAACCTTTAGTTGTTTCTTGCAAGCTAAGCAGCACAACTGTCCTGCCTTAAATGAAGTCACACCCAGGGAGTAGGAGGTGGACGAAATCCAGAGAGAGAGAGGAGAGAAAATTGGCGCAGAATAGGGTTCCCCAGGACCCCTATTTATAGTTTTCCAAATGGTTGCAGATAAGCCTTTAGAGATAAACCTTTTTGAATTCAAATAAGATAAACCTTTATCTTACAATTCAAAACCCTTTATCCTAATATCTAATTATCGAAATTATGGTTTATCCTAACCATAATTTCGTGGACTATAATACCTTGCCAAAATTGTCACTTACTCAACTATTGAATAATTACAATTCAGCCCCTGCACCTTTAATTAATCAAATTAATCACCAAATTAAATCCAATTAATTCCAGATTAATTTCTAATTAATTACTATAGTTTCTAATTAATATATTATCACTTTAATATATTAATAAACTATATATTTAATTCTTGTTGATTTATTTATCACATAATAAATCAACCTTTCTCTCTACCGAACTTTCTACCAAACCTCCAGCTATGAGGGCAACCTAAATGGACTTTGCTACTATTAATTAGGTAAATACAAATTATTAGTCATGGCTTAGACACCTAATCCAACAGTCTCCCACTTGGATAAGTCTATGACTATAATTACCAATTTAACCTCTAATTAATCAGCAAACTGTAGCTTCCTAGAAACTGCTGCCGAACTCTGACCTAGTCAGTTCTGTCCATAGATAAGTGATCAGATGATCCTTCGTCCAACAAGATATTTTCAGACATAAGACATGGATTGAGAACAATCTCTGTCTGACACACTGTTTCCCGATTTCCGATTTTGCTTACGACTTTTAGACTTCTAATTGAACGAATCAATTCAGTCCTGGCTGGCCAGCGCTTCAGTCAACTTCAAAATCATCGAGTGGCCAACAGATATCTGTTTCCCGTCTGGGTCAAGGGACGAATAAGCTTCGACTAATATGTTATATCTTTTACCCGACAAATCACTCACAACAGCACGTTTTATAATACCGAGTTACCGATACGTTTTCGTACTATCAATGAACAACCGCCTTGCAAATTATAACTCATATCTCTCCACTTTAAGACCATAAGATATTATCGTCTCAACATTGCTCGTGATATAATCCATGAAGCAATCCATTGAGCACGGGTTTATCCAATACTCAAATCTCCATTTCCAAGTACTCATGAACGTTGCAGCAATCTTATTGCTATGTCTAACTCCTTAGACAATCTACAAACCAATTCATGACAGTCTTCCTTCATACTTACTCCCTAAGAGTATGAACGACTGTGGATATTTGAATAATCCAATTATTTAGGAAGTAAAACATGCAAAAGCTAAACATAAAATCTGACTGGCAGCTTCTCCTGCTTATTACCAAGTCTCCACGAGGTAATCACCAAGTCGGATTTATCATAACTATTATCGGTTTCTTATTCTCTTTTAAACTTTCAATTCAAGCCTTTTATATCTATGTCTATGACCTTTTCACTCTTTCTATGTATCCAAGTGTCTAACACTTATACACTTTATTGCAGATGATCATATCGGATACTCTTCCGATGATATCTCAATTTGTCATATTGTCATTCTCTCTCACAACTCCATTCTGGTGATGTGTATCGTGACTGCCCATGGTTCTCGGGTCTTTAGTCTACATGACTACACCCTAAGACAATTTCGATGTGTCATGATGTGCCGGTGAACCACACGCGCTCCATCAGAAACGAACGAAATTCTTTAACCATGAAGTCCTACAGCACCACGTTCTGGTGTAAACAATTACCGATTTGAAAACCCTTTCAAATCAATCACCCTAATCATTTTCCAATGATTTCTCACGTCTGTTCAAATAATCCATTCAGTATTCTCAGCCAGGCAATATCCTGAATCCAACTTATTATGCTCTAAGCATTAAGTCATCAGGATATGTTCATAACACTTCTGATTTGTCCAAGAGGCTCGAGGAACCTGATGTAATCTCATTCCAAGCCCTTTCGGAATCCTAAGATTACCAATAATCCTTGTGTCATGATTTCCGGAAACCATTTCCTTTCGGGGACTCTTTCTTATGCATCTTGAATCCCATCAAGATCATATTCTCAATGTCTAAGTCAATACTGTCAGTCTCATCTATCTGATAGATGTCTATGAATTACGTAAGTATGCTACACCTTCTTTGTTTCTTTCATGCCAATTCATTACACTTTGCAATGACAGGAAACTCCATTCCTGGGGTTATGCATCTTGAATCTCATCAAGATCATATTGGCAGAATTCTGATCTATCTAATAGATGTTCACAACCACCTGAGTATGTTGTATCTCTTAAAGTCTTTCATAGCTAACCGTTTCTTAACACCAAGTCATTACACTTTGTAATGATAAGAGACGTTTCCTAGAACCAGTATGTAACCCACATACAATGATAGCAGATAACAACGATACTCCCACTAGCTTTGACACCGTTATATGACTCTTTAAGACTATTCACAAAATCCAGAACTTATGGCACATTTTGCGAAACCAAAATCCAAACCTTTCCGACATATTAAAGGAAATCTTTCAGGCTATTCACAAAATCCAAACCTTTTGGTCTATTTTGAGAATCCGAATATCCTTTCTTGCGAGATGCCCATGGGACGAATCCTGGGGCCATGTACCTTTTGTAATTGCATGCTCTATGTGAGTCCATATTAGTGTGCCGGTAAACCACACACGCTCCACTAACGACTCACACTATGCCACACCGAATCCTCTCGGATTACATCTTCTATTGAGAGTGCTTCTCTCAGAATCAATTGCTTGACTCCAAGTGATGACTCATTCAACCAGATGTTCTGTAAGTACATTTCTATGTTCCCTTCTTTTGATGATTCAATTACTCCCACTGGTTCCTAGACCAGTTGTAAAGATCAATCAAACTGTCACATAGACTGTGTCTTGCGGTAAGGTTCTCTTATTTGGCAGCAACTGGGCTCACCAATGCTTCCAGCAGTCGGATTACTTATCCGTACCATCTTTAGTATCTTACCACTACTCGGTATATCACCCAAATCATAACTCCTTATGACAGTGACAAGAACTACTGGTCAAGTGAAGAGAGGGTATGTCAGGTTTAACAGGAATCTAATTCCTGGTCAAGTCCTAGTGGTGACTAAAGGTTCTTTCACTTGGCTAATCCCTGAACTCATTCAGAATTATTCTTACTCCCACTGTTTCCTTAGAACTTGAGTTCTTTCTAAAAGTACTCTTCTTTCAAAGGATAACCGGAGTGGCCAATGAAATGACATCGCTGATCAGTTTCAGGCTTGTCATGAGATTCAGACGAATGCTACATGACCCTGGACTTTCTATGTACTAGTGGGACGATCCCAGCTTTGCATTTCAGACAGTGTCAACATAACCTACTTAGTCTAAGATGTGGTCAGAATATGGCTTCTGCGGTCTGACTGGTTGAATATTCAATTCATTGAAATACTAATCGGAAATGTATCTTATACATCGAGGATCAAAACTATTTCGATCAATGCTCCATCATCTTCCCTAAGACACATTATTACCATTAGTGTTCTTGGAAGAGGATAAACTGTGAAACATTTTCTCAGTCTATGTAGTCAGTCAGGTTCTGTTGATCTTATACTTCCTTTGAAATCCTTGAACACTTCAAGGTTCCAATCAATCGCTTATTCCGATAAGCGAAGCCATCTTTGTCAAACTATTTGGCAAATATTTTGAAGCATAACTAATCGTGTTCTGTTCGAAGATTCGAGCAATACACAGTAACTTATGTGTCTGTTGCTCAAAATCTTAATACCTTTACAGTTCCATGTAAATTTATGACTTTGTTAATATTGTTCAAGACATGCAATCATCACTTGACTCCAAGTTAACTGATTCCAAAATCCTATCCATTGGATCTTTGGGTGATTCCTTTCTTGCCACAATTAATTTTATTAAGCACTCAATTCATCATGTGACTCTAAGTCAAATGATTCCAAAGTCCTGTCCAACTGGACCTTTGGTTGAAGTGATTCTCATAAAATTCACTTTAACAATCATAAAGAACACAATTTACAAATCCAATCCCATTGGATGTATCAACATTCAAGTTATTACCATTTACGTCATCAACACATTCACACAACATTTTGAGGACAATTAAAACAATCATTTTTCAAAAAGAATTTCATTAAACCAGAATTATCCTCAAAACAATGTACTATGCGAATCCATGTCGTATGTATCTATAAACTAATAACAAGAACAAATATCTAGCTTAACTCAAAAAACCGCATGAGCTCCAGATCCAATCCGAAAATGCTCCTGTGTGACACCATCCCGCATCCTCAAGAGTTCGTGTATACAGAGCAAATGTGTGAAACACATCCTGTATCAAGGAAATGAGGATCAGGTGTTCTGAATTCTATGATATTTATGAGTTTACCAAACGATTTGGCTTTGGAGCATTTTTCCAATCTTTCCGTGACTGTGTCCCACCTTGTGGATTCCCAGTTTGAAACATCGAACAATTGGTCCAGACGATCTGGATAATTTCTTGATACACCTTAACACTGGACTCAATCCTGAAGCAGCTGAATTAATGGAACTATGCTTCTCCATGAACGACTCATACAGAGTCGACATTGAATGCACTTCCACGATTGTCTTATCCGGCTACCCTTTCTGTTCATCTGGATGAACAGATCAGCGAGTTGAGCTAATGTTTAACTCCCGATCACAAAGGGAAACCAGTTTTATACTGTTCGCCTATGTATCCCTCAATCTCGGGAACATGCAAACTGGTGCTACTTCCTTCTAGCTTGCAACTTCAAGCTCTTTGAAGATCCTAGTTCGTTCCCTTTATTCAACCAGTTCACGGAACCTTTCCTGAACTAGCTGTGCTAACTTATCAGACCCCAGGAATTCTAAATCCCTGCGGAACTCGGGGTTAATGATCAATAGCATAAGGCAACGAACTTCCTTGGACTCAATAGTCAAGGAGTCATGCTCATCACAAGCTGCTGTGTGATGCCATGTTTGGGAGCGGACACTCAGTCGGATATGGTTCGCAAGCAAAACTAAGAACTATTCTCTAATTGCAAAAACCATATCACATAGTTCAGGCCAGTCAGCCTTACCATACTAAACAGGTGCTTTCTGAAGCCCTCAGAAATGGGTGAAGGAGGAGAAGGAGGAGAATGGCACTTTCTTCAGACATATATAAAATTTGAATTTATTCGTTTAATTAATCCTTTTAAATAATTACCCAATATATATTATTTAACAAGGCTAGGATCCAAAATACCCCAACTATGCTGTGAAGAGGGATGCCATAGTCACAACACAGTGGTCATTAAGGTAGATAACTTTTATCAATTTCAGTCTTATGAAATTCCTAGATCTGTGAGATTCATTGAACTGTTCAATGGCATGTTTAATCTCGGATATGCCCCACCGTTTGTGACTGGGATGCCGAGGATCACAAACCGGGTGTGAATAACCATGCAAATTAGCTTGGTACTCTCGGGGTCCATTATCATCTCAAATTGATGTGCCGGTTAACCACACACGCTCCATCAACAATGATAACACCCGAGAAACCCATTGCCACTCTTTATGAACCCCCATTGGTGTGCCGGTAAACCACACACGCTCCACCAACGTTTCATAAAGTACGATGTGCAACTTCATGGGTTAGCATCAAATTCACATTTTTCCTAAAGTAACTATATTGGGATTTTTTTTTAAATGGTTCTAGTACTTTGATCATTATACTTTTAATGATTAAGCGGTCCTATCAAAACTGTTCAGCTAACGACCCTCCACTGATCAGGCGAGCAGTGGGCGAGAGTGTTCACCCATTAGACCGCCATTTTATAGGCAGCCTCCTTATACCTACTTTATAGATCAGCTTCGTGAATGAGGCCTACTATTGAATTGACTGACCAATTTTATCTTATACATATAGTATTAACTTTTAATAACATATATAAGATATATTTTAAAACCATTTAAAATATTCCAGGTTTATCTTTTAATTTTACCAATTTAACTATTAAATTTAAAATTAAATTTAAACCTTAAAAATCGATTTTAATTATCCTTTAATTAACAATTAATTAAATTAATTAAATCTAGATATTTTAAACCTTTTTAAAATATTTTAGGATTTATCCTTTAATTTGTTTTCGAAATTTAACCATTAAAATTAAAATTAAATTAAATCCTTGAATTATCTTTTAATTAAACAATTAATTAAATTAATTCAAATGCAGATAGGTTTCACAAATTAATCAAATTAATTTAAACCTATCTTAAACCCCTAATTTTCGAAAAACAAATAATGGGTTTAAGGTTATCCATTTAATTAAACAATTAAAGTTACCAAAAATAGAAAACCTCCTAAAACCCTAATAGATATTTTCGAAAAAACAAAGGGGGGGATTAGGGTTTCCAAAACCCTAATCCTAGAAATCGATCCAAGCAATAATTAGGGTTTATAAGCTTTAAACCCTAATTTTAGGAAAACTATTACAGCAATTCAACAAGAAAACAACCAAATGCTCTGATACCACCGAAAGGTTTTCTGCAAATCTATGAACTAAAACCCTAAGTTCACATGCAACCTAGATTGATCTATGTTTTCTTACTTTGAACATGTAACTAATTCCTAAAGGCCAAACAAAAATTAACTAAAAGAATAAAACAGAAAAACTAACCTTTAGTTGTTTCTTGCAAGCTAAGCAGCACAACTGTCCTGCCTCAAATGAAGTCACACCCAGGGAGCAGGAGGTGGACGAAATCCAGAGAGAGAGAGGAGAGAAAATTGGCGCATAATAGGGTTCCCCAGGACCCCTATTTATAGTTTTCCAAATGGTTGCAGATAAGCCTTTAGAGATAAACCTTTTTGAATTCAAATAAGATAAACCTTTATCTTACAATTCAAAACCCTTTATCCTAATATCTAATTATCAAAATTATGGTTTATCCTAACCATAATTTCGTGGACTATAATACCTTTCCAAAATTGTCACTTACTCAACTATTGAATAATTACAATTCAGCCCCTGCACCTTTAATTAATCAAATTAATCACCAAATTAAATCCAATTAATTCCAGATTAATTTCTAATTAATTACTATAGTTTCTAATTAATATATTATCACTTTAATATATTAATAAACTATATATTTAATTCTTGTTGATTTATTTATCACATAATAAATCAACCTTTCTCTCTACCGAACTTTCTACCAAACCTCCAGCTATGAGGGCAACCCAAATGGACTTTGCTACTATTAATTAGGTAAATACAAATTATTAGTCATGGCTTAGACACCTAATCCAACAGTGATATGGATGACAAACAATGAGAGATAAACCACGTCAATTCTTATCAATCTGCCAACCTAGGTGTTTCTACAAACAGTGCCTTTTCTGCTTTGCCTGCTCAAGCTCCAGTTCATCAAGCTTCTTCCTCTTCCAGCAAGCTATGGTATCTCCAGGCCCCTCAGTTCCTGTTACTCCAGCTCCAACTCTTCCCAAAGGAACTAAAGAAAATTTAGGTTTGATGGCTGGTCTCCTAAACTATTATAATGCTCTTGTTGCTGGTGAGCTGTTTTAACCTATGACGGTGGGAGATCTAGATCAAATCAACCCTGATGATCGGGAAGAAATGGATATATCTTGGCACATTGCTATGGCGGTTCACAGGGCCAAGAGATTCACTCAAAGGACAGACAGGAACACCTGGGTCAACAACAATGCTGATAGGAAGGCGGGTTTTAGCAAAGCAAATCTCCGATGTTTCAACTGTAACGAGCCTGGTCACTTTGCTCGTGAATGTACTAAGCCCAGAATGGAGAATGCTGAGAGAAATATAGTGCCTGTCGGAAACAATCGCGATGCTGCTCACCAGAACAATGAAAGAGCAATGGTGGCACAACAGTTTTCTTAGGATGACCAGATGCAAGCCTTGAACCTAACTGAAGGTGGTGGAGCACACTTGGTGCAGATCGAAGGAAACATGGATGCTGATGCTGCAGAAGAACAAATGATGGATCTGCAATTTGCTTTCATGGTTTCTACTACTCCTGTTCTACCATTGCCGAAATTGAGGTTAGTGAAGTTTCTTGCTCTTCTCAATCTTGTATTGATATAATTGCAAAGTATCGTGAACATAATGATCGTCTTATTAAAGAAGTGTTTAACCTTACAAATGATGTTTATAATGATAAAAAGAAACTGAAACCTCTACAAGAAAAAATTGATGCTAAAACGTCTGATTTTAAGAAAGTTCAAGAGGAATGGAGTACTGTAAGCACTCGATATCATTATGCCAAAGAAACAATTGTTAAATTGACTGTAGAACATGACACATGGAAAGCAAAATTTCAAGATGCTGAATTCAACTTTAAGAAATTTGATGTGTCAAGCGAAGTAGTTGAGTCTATAATTGAACATCAAACTAAATGGGTAGTAAACAGGGTGAAGGACTTGGGTATAGATTTGTCTCACCTCCTTTTAACAATAATTTTACTCCGTCTGTTGAAACCGAAGAATCTGAGGAATGTTATCTCTCGAATTTCATCAAAAAGAATCAATCTGGCACCGCTGAGAGTAATAAACCGAACTCTACAGATGCTTCTACCTCATTTGCAGATAATTTGAAAGAGAAAGATGAGAAGAAGGAAGACAAGAGTACTTTTTATTCTGTTAAAACTTGTTCTAAGACTAATTATTCTAATTCGCCTGCTTTGAATTCGTCTGTTAAATAAACTGCCAAATCTGTTAGACCTTTAAAAATTCGTAATGATGTGAACTTTCAAAATTCTAGGTTTAAAAATTCTGATAAATGTTCTGTTGCATGCTTTTGTGTGTGTGGAAATGCTTTGAATATATCTGGACCTGGACAAACATCCACTGCCTCTGTTAAAAGACAAACATGCTTCAATTGTGGGATTGCAGGTCACATCGCTAGGAATTGTCCATATCGTCCGTATATTCCTTTCTATGCACAACACTGGCAGAATGTGCCAAAAGGGAGTTCTTGCAAAAGAAAACCCTCGAGGTCACGGCCACGCGACGGTGATTGGAATGTAGCAAAGGCCAAGAAGCAGGCCCCAAGGACAACAAGACCGATTCGAGAGATGACTCTGCCAAATCGAAATCGGTAAGGTCAAGTTCATATCAAGGATCACTCTCAAGTCCACATTGGCAACATAAGCACAAGTCAATGGGGAGTTCTGCTTCAAAATCAACTGTTGATACACCCATATGGCCAAACAACAAAAGACCCAAACCAAACTATCAATGGGTACCAAAAGGCCAATATTCCAAATCATCTGATTGTCCTGCTAACTCTTCATGTTATTTATTTGATAAGCAGGATATGATCTTGGAACAAGTCAAGTGTGTGGATAGCAATGACGGACCCAGTTTCAAGATGGACTGGGTTCCTAAGACCAACTAATCCCACATCTTGTGCAGGAGGAGCTACGGAGGAATATCACCAGACCTCGGTTTGTTGATAGTGGCTGTTACAGGCACTTGACAGGAGATATCTCTCAAATGCACGCCATTCTAATCATTTATGGAGAGTATGTGTTCTTTGTGGGAGGGAGGAAAGGAAAAGATGATCACGTGGGGTTCGTAACTAAAAGATGTGTTGAAGTTTGAAAAAGTAACTTTGTCCTGAACTATTTTGATTCATTTTGATGACTAATAGTTCAATTTTTATATATTTTCTTTTTTGTTTTCAGTTAAATTTGTGCATTTTTGTTCATTCCCATCTATGCACAAATTTAGGGGGAGAATTAAAAACAAAACAAAAATTACAAAACTTTAAAAATAAAAAAATATTTTCTTTTTCTTTATGTCTTTACTTTAAGAAAATTAAAAATCAAAAAAATATTTTGTCTTTATCTTTCAGAAAACCTAAAAAAATCCAAAAATATTTTATACAATTTGCACGATCGTCAATGTTTCTGATAAATACAAATCATGAATACAGATCAAAACTTCATGTCAAAGATGTGACTCGCTATTACCGTGACTCGCTAAGACATTCCCTACATACCGGCGACGCACCGAGTAATACCACTCACTGTTGAGGTAACACTTAAGTGCTAGTGATTCTTACTGTTACACCATAGTAAGTTTGAAGCACTGACAACCATTTCTTAACCAACCTTAAAGTATTTATGCAACACGAACTTCTAGACACTTTGAGTAAAGCCACTCAAAGTTGAGAGTTACAAAATCTGTGCCGATGGTTAGATTGCATACCGTAATCTATCACACGCACCAATCCATTCTTAACCATCTTTATATTTTTGCTGCAAGAAATAGACGACTCACTATTCCAAACCAAGTGGTGATGATATTTCGAAACTCTATGTCAGTGATCTCTGCTACAACACCGGTAGTAGATGTGAGGCATCAAAAACCATTCTTACCTACAAAGCTTCTAATTCAAGAGTTGGATGATTCAGTGTAATAAACCATGCACTGATGACAATTCGAAAGTCTACCCGATGGGTATGTCTAGTAACCAAGACATATTACACACTCATACCGCTCTTGACCAAATTCTTCTTCTAATACAGATGTTCGTGACTCAATGTGATATTACCTCGCATTGATGAAACATCAAAACTCTGGGTCAGTGATCGTTGTTGTTTACCACAATAGATGTGAGACCCCAACAACTTCACCAGATTCTAATTTGGCACTAGGATGGTACACTCCGCAGAGTTTGGATACCATTGAACGTCTCGCCAAGAGCCAAGTCAACTTGTTAACTTGTCAACTGCATTGAGATCTTTGATCAAGGATATGCAGGGGCAAAATCAAAACGGCCACAAGTAGTTCACCGATACTCAAACAATCACAGTGCGTTCCCCAGGGTTCACACAGATACTGTGAGAAGTCTCATTCTGAGCCAAGGATGAATCCTTGAACAACTGTGGTGAGAGTTTATAACTCCGTGACCCACATGATTTGCGGTTATTGTTCGTATCAAGAAGCGTCAGCAAGAAGTGAAGTTTGAAAGTTTCTACACGAACTTTTTGTTCTCGAAGAAGGCGAAGCTTAATTCCACGTGACAAGCTGCTTGAATTCCTCCTTAGTCAGTTTGTTGCTACATTCGCATCTTCATGTGATCAAGAGTGAAGACTTGAAGATTCAGACTCCAGTCAAGATCAATGTCAAATCAGAAGCTCCATGTGCTGATTCAAGACCTACGCTGAAGACCGGCCAGCCCAATGAACTTACAAAGTCAAACCTGAAGACAGTCTGATACTGAAGACAAAGTTGTCTCTGCAACACGCTGAATGTTACCAAGATCTATACCCGTCACCTGCTAAGGGGTAGATTGTCATGCAAAGGGGAAGATTGTTGAAATGTTCTGCAGTGTACAACCGAAGTCAAGATCTAGACAGAGCTCGAAGACAAATGAAAGCATTAAACCAAGGGGGAGATTGTTGGGTCATATTTTATGTGGTTTAATCTTTGTATTTATTTAGGCTAAAATAGAATTTTATGGGTTTAATATGAAATATTCGGGCTGGGAGACGATTTCGGTCTGGACCGAAATCCCATGGGTTTTCGGTTTTCTTGACCGAAATCCACAGCTTTTCGGTGGGCTGGCTGCTGGATTTCGGTGGGCTTGCTGTCTTTTAGGGTTAGGGTTTAGGCTAGGTTTAGGCGTAGACTATAAATAGTCATTATAGCCTCATTAGTCATGTTGGTTGTTTTTGGGAACTTGTGCCTAGCTTGAGAGAATTTCTTATTGTTCAAGCAACCAAGGAATCTTATGTACCAAGTCTTTGGATTAATCCAAGAGTGCATTGAAGGTTTAATCTCTTGTGATTGATTGATTGATACCATTCATAGATCTAGGATTGTTTGGGACCTACAAAGTGGGAAATGGAGAACCGAGAAACGAATCGAATACACGGTTCTGGTAACTATTCGTTTTCGGTTCCAGTTCGGTCCGGTTCTCTAGGTCAAAAGCTCATCCCTAAGTGGGTGGGTGATGGTGCGGGTGGATATGGGTGGGGGTGGGTAGGTATGGTGGGGTGGGTGGGTATGGGTGCTGTGGATGGATATGGGTGGGGTGGAGTGGGTAAGGATGGGGGTGGGTGGTGGGGTAGGGTACGGTACAGTGTGGTAGGTGTGAATGTGAGTGGCTCTTAAATTTTTTTAGAAATGGTTCAAGCTCTTAATTTTTAGGAGGCTTTTGATAATTTAAGAAGCTTTTATTCAAAAGCTATCAAACACACTGAATCTAGAAAATTAAGTGACTGCCTTTTAATTTATCAATTAAGAGGCTATCAAACAGGGCTTTAGATCAGTTATGTTTAGCCCAAGTCTTGATGGAAACGTTATCGATAAGGAAAATCGAAAATTGGCTGGTTATACTAAGTATAAGCATATAAATAGGTACAAGACTACAAGTTGTGTAAAATGGATAATTGATTGGACATTGGAAGTTGGAACCATCCAGTTTTTTTTATAGCAAAATGGGCTAGTTTTGTTTGGGCTATCCGGTCGGTCTTTAAAGAAAACTATAATGTAGGATCTTTTATTTGTATAAATCGATAGCAAACTAAAAATGATTATAGTTTGTTACATACGTTATATAAAAATGAACATGATACTTAGATATGCATTTGACCCTCTAAATAATTACGAATTGAACTCATATTTTTACCTTCAATGATTTAGCACATTTCTCGGTGAGTTAGGAAGTGATTTGTATGGTTTGATAGTCGACATATACCTTGTAATTTAAAAATCGACTTATGGAATTTAAAAAAAAAAAATCCGTCTTATTTTATATTCGATGCAAATTTGTTTTGTAACGGCTCAACTGTTGATATAACCATTCCTTTAAAGAAATTCTAGCTTATAACATAATGGTTGCCTAAGTCACTAATACCATGCATTAACACAAATGTTACCGATTGACATCCCCTTTCAAGCACCTGTCCAACACCATTTCACCACCCCAAAAGTCGCTAAACCCTTGTGGACTACCACAACCCGTCACCGATTATCTTATATACATAGTTTGAATTCACATATTGTCTTAATGTCAATGGCGTTTTGAGGTTAGCTTTATTTTTTCTATGTAAAAGATCATAACTAGTTTGTATGTCACATAAGAAGGTGGACGAGTACACCCATAACCAGTCTTCAAAGAAAGTCATTCTGATTGTCGAATTTTTAGGAGGTGTCATAACAACATTGAGCATAAAGGAGGTATTGCAACTATGGAATTCTTGAAGTTGTTGTAGCTCCCATTGTTGATGTCCACGAACTTGATATTGATGCTGAGGTTGGTAACATTGATGCTACTCTTTCTAGAGATAGTGGTGTCAAATGGGCCAACTTGGTCCATCTTCCCTAGCCCTTATTGAAAAATAAAGGGTTGAAAGCTGATCAAGTTCTTACTTAGAGGCTGCCCTTGTGATAGAAGTTAGACAAAAATATTTCGATGAAGTAGAGCAGGAAGCTAAACTCATTAATAAAGTTAATGTTGATGTTATAAGTTGATGATGGTTCAACAACCATACAAGAGAATATCCCTTCTACCCTGGCTATTAATCGTACTTATGTCTTCCCCATCCATTTGTACCTATTTCAATTTCGACCAAGAAGAATCAAAAAGGAATCCTAGATCATCGGTCATAGGTGGACAAGTTCAAAAGTTTGAGAAAAGAGAGATAAATCCCGAGCTCTCTCGGTTTGTTGCTAGTATTACTGACAACATGGCAAAGCATCAGATTATCCGGTGATTCTATCCTTGATGAGTCAAAATAAAATGATGACATTCCTGTTGACTTCATAAGTGGAGAAAAAACTCTTGTGGGCTCTTTTATCACGGTTTTGGAAACTCATTTGCAACGAAGTTTTCTTCCGGAGATAATAGAGCCAAACGTCTGGGTGAGGTTTTGATTTGCATGGAAACAAGAGTTTTTGACCAAAATGATGTTTTTTAGAAAGGTATATATTAAACAGGTATACTTTGAAAAATATCTACCAAATGAGGCGATTTCGTAATTTCAAAAACATTTCCTGACATTACGTGCCCAAAGCCCCTAACTCCACGCGAACCTGTCACCATGCCCCACCAAAATCCTCTCCGTCTCAAGCCACAGCGGACACTGACAGCTCATCTCCGGCCAAGCCAACATCGGCGGCTCCATCTCCGTCTTCATCCTCGGCTCGCAATTCAGAACTGAAAGCTTTAGCTTATCGTGCCGAGAGTTGAATTCAAGTTTTGAAAATATAAAAATTTGAAACTACACCTATTTGGTTAATATTTTAGAAACTAAACCTATTTGGTAAATATTTTTCTAAAACACGCTCTGTTGGTCAAAAACTCATGGAAACAATGCAACTACATTTGTTATTTCCTCCTAAAACTGTACAACCAATAATATTTTCGGAAGTCAATTAGATAAAGGGATGATTCTCACATTGGGAACTCAAAGTGTGACAACCTAAAACTTGATATTAGATAATCAATTAAATATATGTATATTGACAATTAAAAGTGCATGGTTCTCATTTGCTACTTGTGTGACGCAAAAGAAAAATGGTCAAGAAGGAAAAAAATTGGAGACTTATGTTTTGATATATTTTATTAAGTCATAATGAAGTGTTACTTCATTTGGAAATTAGTTTTAAAGACCTGAGGGCAAAATGGAAATTTTGGGGACAAAAGTGTTGAACTTAATTGTCAAACTTTAAAAAGTTCTATCTCAAAATTTAAAAAGAATCGGGGAAAAGTCATCAAGGATACTTTTCTAATATTTTATGTAACAAGAATATAGGAAAAGGTTCGCGTCATTTGGAGTTATAATGAAGAAGTTATGAAGGTTCAAAATGGCTCAAAAGTGGCAAAAATGGCCAAATGGTCATGTTTAGAGGACAGTAACGGAAATTCTTAGAAGATTTGGACGTAAGTCAGTAAGTAAGAAATTCCAAGCCTATTCCCACCTTTCTAGCGATCTAAAGTTTGTAAAAATTTGATGTCACATGTAGGAGTTACGCAGGCTCAAAGTTGTAGAAAAATCATGGGCAAATGTAGGAAAAAATTTGAAGGCACTAAAGGAGGGGTACTTTAGGAATTTGTAATTTTTTCTAAGTTAAAAATCAAATAGCAAACCCAGTTCCTATATTTCTCCGGCTACGAGATGTGTTCTCAATATTTTTTTAAGAGGGGGAAGGGGATGGGATGGAAGGGAATGGAAATAAAAAAGGCTATTTTTCACCACCCCACTTTTGGGAGGGTTAGGAAGGGAAGACACTCAATTACTTATTTACCCTTAATATTCACCTTCACTCTCACCTTCATCAAGTTTCAGTCATGACCAAAACATAAATTCTCCTTCCATCCCCTTTCATTCCCCTCCAACTCAAGAACATAAATATGTATTTGTATTTCCCTTCTATTTCCTTCCATTCCTTTTCCTTCCATTTCCATCCATCTCTTTCCATTTATTTAAAAACTTGAGAACATAGCGTAAAATCGGAACATGCACACATTGACACTCACACACTTATGTGTGTGTGCGATTTCGACGAAGAAGCAGACCGGGAGACGAGATAAAGAGAGGAAATCGGATAGGAGAGACGGAAGGCTCGGGGCAGCAGCTTTCCCTCGCTGCTGTTGATGGAAGACCACTGTCGGTGGTGGTGGTGGACTCCAACGACAGCAACGACGATGTTAGGATGCCAGATAGGGTAAAAATTGTTTCAATTCATGTTCAATGCACTCAAGCTCTCGATTTTTACAAGTTGGAATAGAAAATTAAGCTAAATGTTAATTTTTTTCAGAACCCTAACTATTGATGTTGAAAAATTTTGAATGCATGCTAGAATTGGGCGTGATTTTTCTGATTATACTATGTTATGAGTTCAAGACCATACACAAGTGTGCATTTGGTGTTTCGATTTGGGATTTTGAAGCTATATTATGTTGGATTCATATTCTGCAAGAGTCGCGCCTTATTAAATGGAAAAATTTGTAAGGAGATAAAATGTGTAAAAATGGCATAAACCGGAAAAATGAAAGTTGCTTTGACATCTAGCCATTAAAGTGAACTTATAAGGAGATAAAATTTAAATTTGTTAGAAGGAGTTCAAATATGATTAGATAAACATTATGTGTATAGTTTTGTATTGTGTTTCTAATCTTTATTTAAATCAATAGAGTTTAGAGGACAATTGGAAGTGGTTGAAACCGAGAGCTAGTGAATTAATGTAGCTAAACATGCCTAGCTACCGAGGTAAGTACATGTGGACTTTTTACTGGGTACATAGCAAACAATGTTCCTTAACTACCAAGTTTTATTACTAAAAGATTCGGTTTGTGAAATGCTTGTGTTACACAAGTTCATAAAAGTGTTTACAAGTCATGGTTTTAAAGTGATTGACATGCTAGTTATACATGATTAATTTCGTCTATGTTGTCAAAGGATCTATGTGGGTTTTGGTAAAATTTTTAGTAAGTCTATGAAGTTTTGATCTTTTACTCATATGGTCAATTGAGTTTTGATTAAGCGAATATTAAGTCTTTTGATGATTTGGTCGGTGATTTTCTTTTTGAGTCTGGGTAATTTGCCTATGAAGTTATTGAAATTAATGTTCTGATTACCCAAGTCATTTGAGCTTTGGTGATGTCCATGTTAAGACTTTTGAAATTTGATTATCACTCCTTGAGTTATCTGAGAATGGATTCAAGTATGGTTTTTGAAGCTTTTAAGCTAAAGTTTAAATTATCGATCCAAATTGGATTTGTTGATTTGTTAAGCATTATGAATTCAAATGTCCTTTTGGATTTGATTTGTGGAATTTGGATAATGTTGAACTGTTTATGATGATGAATGCATTCATGTTTCGAAGTCCGAACCTGATGACATAGACTCTAGTGTATGGATGATCGTCGGTTCCAAACCAGATTGATAACCGGCAGAATTGAGAACCGACGAAGGGTTGAAAGCAAAACCGAGAACCGGACCGTTGAATACTATATCGGTTCCGGTTCTAGTTTGCCGGTTCCAAAACCGTTTTTACCCGTTAAACAATTTTAAGTCTATTAAGACATACTATTAAGACATTCCATCAACGACGATCTATCATCTCATTTCATGAAAAGAAACACATTAAAACTTCAAATTTGAAACTAAAATAGTAAATCCAGTTCAAGTTTTTCAAACAATCGTCAAAGAAAAATTCAAAAACTAGACAATTCAGCAAATAATAAATTAAGCATCCATCATCTTCTTTCCTTTTCCTTTGTCAGCGTTATCTTCTATCGCCTTTTCTATCGCTACAGATATAACAAAAATGTTATAATGTAAAATTTTGAACAAATTAAATATTAAATGTTGGAAAGATTTAGAGTTAATACCAAATGCTACGTCATCATCCTTTAATAAATCTTCAAAATCGTCTACTATGGGTTGTCGTGACTTTCGGTTCCAATCATGGGTACACATCAACGCCTCCACAATCGATGTCGTCAAACATGTTCAATATTCGTCTAAAACTCAACTGCAAGTGCTAAATGTGAATTCAAACACCACAGTTGACACTTGAATAGACAAAATATCCACCAACAAACAATTTTAAAATTAAAAATCAAGTAGTTTATAAGTTAGCATATGAAATACAAATACTTATAGATATTACCTTTTGCTATACGACCAAAGATAGTGAAACAAGATATGTTGTTTTCCCACCAATCTAGTATGTTGAAATCTTTATTAAAAGTCAAATTGTCATCGCTTAAATACTTTCTTAACTCGGAACCAGATGCTTCTGCATTGGTTCCGGCTACATTCAGAAAATTATCTAAGAAATCATTATCAACATCACAACAGACAACTTCTTTTTTCTTTTGAGACAATCCATTATTTTCATATTTTTCTTTGTAGGTTCGAAATAAATTCTCCATCCTTCTCACAACCCCCCGGACCATAGATATCACCATCAATTGTATGGTTGATCCTGATAATTGGTTTTCTTTCGTTACTGTGTTTTCAAGCATATTTCTAAAGCTATGAGACAAAAATGTTGACTTGAATTATGGGTTCAACAAAATGAGGAAGTACATGTAATAGTTCATTTTATCAAATGAACCCCAATATTTTTTGTACTTCTTTTGCATTTGCGGAATCATGTGGGAAATTCTTGATTTTGTTGAACAATCTCGTAGATGTTTATCAACTTCAAAAAGTTCCCGTAAAAAGTATGGATCACTAGTTTTGATGAAGCCGACATAGTCTCGGTCTTTGTTTTAAAATTTTCAAGGAAATACAGTATATGTCTAGGACCTCGAAATTGGTACTCTCTAGGATTCTACCAAGATCCCGTGTGAAAGAAGTATCTATAAAATAAAAACAACACATTAGTAACAAAAAATTGCACATTATTATAAAAAACAACGAAAAATTGCAAGTCACGATCCTTTGCTGCGCCAACAAACAGCTCAAATCGGCTCTTAATAGCAATAAAAAACATAAAAGAACACAATGTACAACATATATTCAGCACAAAATAGAACATGTTTCAGCAAGAAAAACAGCACGTTTCGGCACGAAAAACAACACGCTTCAGCACGAAAACAACACGTTTTTTATTATAAAAACTGTACTTTTTTATAAGAAAAACTTCAATTTTTATAAAAATCTACACTTTTTAAAAAAAACCGTACTTTTTTTATTACAAATACACTTTTTGTTGGAAATGCAAAGTTAGGAATATTAATATTAACTTTGAAATATCGATTATGCTTAACAATAATTTAAAGACAAACAACTTATAATGCAGAAATGTACATACTTTAAGATCAAATGCAGGAATTAACAACACTTAAGTACGAACAATAATAAGAACATGAAAGATAAAGTGTTTGATGGAATGAATATTTTATATCATTCTTCAAACCATGAAGATGAAGTGTGGTGATGATCTCCTTATATAGTGCAAGGAAAGATACCATCATACAAAGACCTACGGACTTAAGAGGCTTCAGACCAGTCCTCTTCAAATTGTTCTAAGGATAAAAGTACAAAGTCAAACTAGGATGGCCTATGATTGAATGTTCTACTACTCAACAGTACAAGCGTCATATTGACTTTAGGGAACATGAATAACTAGCCTATATGTAGTGTAACTTGGTCCGCTTATCTTTTGTCTTTATCTTCACTTTATCGTTCTCTTCATGTGATATAAACATCTTAGAATGAACCGAAGTTCATGAGTAAACTACGGTGTTGAGAAGTTGCTAAGATGAATTGTTGTTAGACTTGAACTTCTGATGACTTTCTGTGTTTGTTAAATCAGAAGTGAGATGCATTGGTCCTCTGTTATCCGAGAATCTTCATGACCGAAGTTCATGGCTGAACGTCGGTGTCATAAACAGCTTGTCTTCATTTGGATTGACAATATTCTATGGTGTTCATCATCTTCTGATATTCGGTTCAATACAATATATAAAATACACAACATAGCAATGATGAGAATGATTGTTTATTAATAACTTTCATCAGCAGTAAAGAGTTACATATGAACAAATCCAAAACACAAGTGTTCAAACATTGTCTTTCAAACATAAAAGCCTCTAAGTCAAGTTGGTCAACGATTCATCACTAACACTTTTTATAAGAAAAAACTGCACATTTTCGTAATAAAAAAAAGTAAAACACTAGAATATTAAAAAAAATGCATTTTACCTTGAAGTTCATATGGGTCAAACGCCCTTGTATGTCGAATGTGGTCTTCAACATCTCATATGTGGAATTCCATCGCGTTGGACAACCACTAACCAAGAATTTTTTTGTTTTCTAACTCTTTCATACACTTTTTAAAATTTGTGACTCTACCGGTTGAATTTCTAATATACCTAACGGCTTTTTGAACAACATCAACGTGATAGTTTTGTTATTGTAGCCCATATTTGAAAATTAGATTCAAAATATGGGTCATACACCTAATGTGGAAATGTTTTCCACCTTCATACAAGTTGGGAAATTTTTCTATCACATATTATATTGCTTTATCATTAGAAGTGACATTGTCCACTGTCACTGTAGTCACATTCTTTATCCCCCATCCGTGTATACAATTCAAAAGCAAACGGGCAACGTCCTTACCCTTTTGACTTTCTATGGGTCTAAAGTTAAAAAATGACTTTCTATGGGTTTAAAGTTAAAAAAAAAGCTATGCATTACCCGGTTATCATCAATAAAGTGACAATATAATTCACTTTTTGATGAGAAGAAGTCAATGTGTCGGTAATCAAGTGAATGATGGTATTTGGGTTACTAAAGTAAGTGAACAATTTTTTTCTCTTCAACATAAAAACATAAAATATCACGACTAAGTTTATGTCTAGACGGTAGAGTAATTTTCCCGTTAAGAGCATTGATATAGTCAACAAATGCTTCATTCTCTACAAACTTGAATGGGAGTTCACCTACTAAAAATAAGTTAAGTAATGCTTTCTTAATTCTATCATCGTCATGTTTCCAAGTAGTGACACTATTACCCTCCCCACTACCTTGTTTTTTGAATTGCAAAGTCGTTTGCCCTTTTACATTTTCCCATTTTTTTGGCATTTATCGGCGTGCTTATTTAAAACCAGTGTTGCAAAAGACGCTAGACGTTCCCAGGTCGGTGGACTAGCAAGTAGCGATTACTCGGCTAGGCGGGGAGTATTCGGACGAGTACTCGGATAACGTAAATTATAAAGAAATTAATTTTGGGTAAATTATATATATATATAACAAATATTATAAGTTCATTAAATTTATAACAAAATAGATGAATATCAATAACAAGGACACCTGTTTAAATGTTTAAGTGTTAGTGAAATCAATTATACTAAAATTGATTCCTGATAACGGCTTGAAATCGGTCCCTTGAGATGAAGCCATTCGAGAAATAGAGATGAGGGAAAGAGACTAGAACCCATACCTGTCATACCCTCGTCGTTGGTTTGGAGAAAACGTTGCCAGAGAATTAACGGCGGCGATTATGGGAAATCGCAGATCGCATATATATATATATATATATATATATATATATATATATATATATATATATATATATATATATATATAGAGAGAGAGAGAGAGAGAGAGAGAGAGAGAGAGAGAGAGAGAGAGAGAGAGAGAGAGAGAGAGAGAGAGAGAGAGAGGCGGGAATGAGACGTGGGTGGGCTTTAATTGGTAATTAGGATTGCTATATATATATTTTTAATAAAAGTGATCATATGATATTTAATAAAAGCGATCATATGATATTTAATGAAAGCGATCATATTATATTAGTTAAAATTTAATATGGTGAATCACGCGTAATCGAAACAGTCCAATAAAAGTGTCAATTCCCGTAAAAAGGATATTTAATAAAAGCGAACATATGAATTAGGATTGCTACGTTGAGTTTTACGTCTTGAGAATTAATCGAAACAGTCCCCCAATTCAAACGTATAGATAATTAAAAAAGCATTAAACTGTTAAAAATCAAAAAATAATATACCATAAAACCGGCCCGGGTCCGGTTATTTTTGAGGAGCCGGATGGAACCGAACCGGAACAACAGGGATCGTCGAAGCACAAAATGTAAAATCGGAACCGGAACAACAAAGCGTATACCGGTTCGGTCTGGTGCCGGTCCCGTCCGCTTCGACCGGTTTTTTTGAGCATGCATACTCTATTGGGGACTGGGTGGTACCATCCGTCACGAAGTAGCCGTCTCTTATGTTGACCTTGTATTAGAGTAAATCTGTTTCATCCAGTCTTGGATTGACACGGTCTTTAGTAGTTCAGAGGCTTTATAATACTTTGAACTTACCCATAGTAGTTCGGTGGCTTTCCGATACTTTGGGTTTCATCATCGGTAGTTTGGAGGCTTTCGATACCTTAGACCTTTACGCGGACATGACTTTGTAAGGCCGGTGTGTCTTACCCTGTAGATGAGTGTATAGCATGGGGGTGCCCGTATTGTTGATTTATTGATGACTTCATTTTTGTTGGTTTTATTTTGGGGTTGCAAAATGAGTCACACTCTTTGGTGTCATTACTTAATCTGAAATTCATATCATGTTCTGGTGATATAAATAGTAATATGATTTCAAAAGGATTCTGTGGATAAATGTTCAATGTGGTTTTAAACGTCGGTTTACATAAACCTAAATTGAAGAATATGCTTTTCAAATTATTGATTTAACTTAATATCTTATTGGGTCTAAAACTCATGTATCTCATTTATGTATTATGTATTATTGTTTTAATGTTATGTATCTCAGGAACATGGTGATTGGCATTAGATGAAAGGAATGAATGGTTTAGAAGTCATTATGAAGTTTATGTAACTAAAAACTCCATTGTCTAACAGGAATAAATCAAGAATATAGAATAAAGAACTAATTCATGTCACTATAATGACTAAGGCAAAATAAGATTGGAAAAGATGATTATATATGAATAAAGTGTTGAGTATGTGGAGCCTAATCCGGACCGAGGAAGTCACTTTGACTGAAGAAGATCAGCAGTGCGAAGCAACAAAACCGAGGCGAGGAAAGCCATAGTGGTTGGTGGTTGTGCTTCGTCCGGATCAACTTCTTTGTCTGAGGATGTGAACTCTGCTTCGTATGATCATGTGATGCAAAGCGAAGATTAATCAGCTGTAAAGTAGGTATCATGAATCAGGGGTGTTCCCCATTATCTTACTCTACTTTAAGACCGTACACAGGAAGCGTCATCCGGACCGAGGAGCAGCATTCGCTCTGTTCAGGATTTTACAGCAGATCCTCCACATTGATCAAATGGAGAGTTGAGATGTTGATAAAAGGGAGGTGCCACTTCAGGAACGAAGTGTTCCCTTTGGCAAAGTTCCAAGGACCGTTGTTGTTTGGAGGAGGTCTGTCACAACATGTTGTTGTCAGGAGTTGGTCTGCCACAACATGTTCCTTTGCTTTGTCCCATCAGCTGGCCTAGTGCAGAAAGTCAAGGGTAGAAGATTCTCCATCAAATATTACAGATCTGGTCCTAGTCATATTTATGATTTTATTACAAATTACTAAATATTAATATGGGTATTATATATTTGATACGTTACAGAATGGTCATTCATTGTCATTAATTTATATAGTTATTATAGTTTAATGGGAACTCTAAACCTTTATCTATAAATAGTGGATGGTCCTTAACATTCGAATACATACAACCATTTTCTTTACAATCTTGATCCCCATCATCGTAGATTGCTTGGAGAAATACTAAAGGTCTTTGAGGGGATAAATATGATATTAAGGATAACTTGTTTGATACATCTATGTTGTAAGGGGTTTATTTTGTCATTAAACCATACTTAAGATGTTAGTATCGTGTTGTTATGGTAGGATATGTCTTTGTAACATTCCTGAGGGCCTTATGTTGGCAAAGTTGAAATGTTGCATACAACCTATAGGCCAAATTCCACAAAGCTATATGAATTAGTTTTTCATGCAACTCTTGGATTTTGAAGCACATTTTCTCCCAATCTCTCGCTCACTGATTATATTAACCCAAATCCTACGGTATTAAACCATAAGACATGCTTACTTCACATATACCTTGATGAATTTTGCAAGAAAAGTTAGAGTCGAAGAGAAGGTGATGGAGGGAACCCTACAACAGTTGTACTACATACAATAACATGTTTTATCAAGCTAATAAGCTTATGTATAGGAATGATCATAGTGGTTTAGTTGCAAGGTTAAACCTAAGATAAGTTCATGGTTTTATGCTAAACCATAGTTTTGTCATCTGATTATTTAATATTAATCTTAACCACTTAAGAAGATTTATTTTGCATTTGACATCCTTGTTTAGAACTAATATTTCACTGAATTCAATGGGTGCAATGCTTAATGATTAAGTGGTGAAGAGTTTGGGTTAAAAAGAAACTTACAAATATAGAATGTTATTATTTCATGTAATATGCCCTTGTCTTGTAAAAATCATTAAAAATTCCACAAAAATAATTTGAGGGCACGTTGGGAACCTGTAGTTTCGTATGGGAGTATAGTTTCTTCCACCCAAATTTCATGACCTGATTTCATGCCCAAGTAATTAGATGGAAGCTACCATCCTTATAGTCTGGTTTGGGAAACCGACAGATTTAAAAACTAAACTTGTATAACTCACCATAAATTCAAAAAAAATTTAAAGGGCATGTGGTCTTCTAGTATTGTCTAGTTGATGACATCTTTTATTCAAGACGTGACTCTCATATCTTCTAGGGTGAAAGTTGCAAACTTTGCGGCATGGTCTAGAAATTTGGCTGATTCTAAGTGTCTAATTGTAAAATACGTAATAAATCAACTGGGGGTCGTATGAGCAAGTGCCTTATACCCCTAGAAATCTTAAAGAGTATATTTTAAATAAACATAGTAAAATTCCTGAATGAATAAGTAAAAGAGGGTTATATATATCCATGAAGAGACTGATATCCATAAAGAAAAACTAAAATGAATACTATATAAATTATTATTAAGTAGCAAGTTGAAATATGGTTTAAGTAGTGACTATTGATAACGTATGTAGATTGTTATGTGATATATTTGATATCTTGGCATATGGATTGTAGCTAGCTGCTCAGTTGTATCGTGTGAGTTTTGTTGTCTATACGTGCCTTTATCGTGCGAGTTTTGTTTTATATACCTGCCATTACATGTTACCTGTTGTCGTTTGATATTTTCAGGATTTAAAGTGATAGTTTTGGGAAAAGAGCATCGTCCGACTATTCGAGCTTCTACTAGTTGTCTAAATCTAAGTCTTCCGCTATTAATGTTTTATTAATTTAATGATTTAGTAAGACCTAGCACTTTGATGTATTTTGGATAACCACTTTTGAAAGGCTTTTGTAGTTCAACTTTATTTTAGATTTATTTAGTGTTTCATTTAAAAAATCGGTGTTACATGTTGGTATTAGAGCCTGGTTTAAGGGATTCGAGCATGCATGTGTTGTGTAGTTATGCCTGCCGGTTAGCGAAACGTTTCTGGTAAACTATGGTTATAAAAGAATTTTGAAACAATTTTTGAAACATAACCTACTTTTTCTATACAAAATTCAAATAAGTTAGCTTGATGACTGTGTAGATGATCCATTTGCATGTTCTTATTAAACATGGTCCGAATACCCGACTTACTGTTTTCAATGGTTTTCAAATAAGTCTAAAAAAGGAAAGGTTTCTAAATTTGGAGACAAGCAGTCATGCAGAGTTCAACGGGGGTGAGCACATAATCTTACTTAAAAATTTTGTTAGTGTATGATAGAAAGAATAAGTTATTATGTGACAATAATTTGTGATGATGGTATGTGACAAATTCTCATGTTCATGAATACTAAAGTTTAAATGTATGTTGAATGTGTTACTTGAAGTTGTTTAACATTTCCAAGTTTTAAAAGGGATAGTTTTGGAAAAAAATCACAGTCTGACTATTCAAGCTTCTACTAGTTGTCTAAAATCTAAGTCTTCTAGTTTTAATGTTTTATTAATTTAATGATTTGGTAAAACCTAACACTATGATATATTTTGGGTAATTACTTTTGAAAGGCTTTTGTAGTTCAAGTGTATCTTATATTTAAAAAAATTTGGGTGTTAGAGTTTGGAATTGAACTGATTGACTGTGGACTTCCAAATTTTTATGAGGCTTATAGCCCCAATCGGGAACAAAAGGTATTTTAGGGGTAGTTATTCAACATCGCTACCAAAAATGTTGTCCCATTGACTGGTTTCATTGGAAGAAGCCCCAACACCGAACTCATTAGACTTATAAAAGCTTACTTTTAGATAGAGCAATACAGGAAACAGTATACAGACAAGATTTGTAATATTGCAACGAGTCCACTAACCCACAAACAAGGCATCGTAAGCATAAAACAATTGAGATACTATCGACTTGCTATTTGGCATTTAGATGCCTTTGTGTAGACCTTTGTGACATGCACTTTTCATAGCCCCATTGAGCCCCTCCATGAAAATAATAAAAAGAAAGGATAATAGAGGATCCCCTTGACGTACACCCCATGAGAGATAAAACTCCTTGGTTGGTGAACCTTTAACAACGACCAAATACCGAGTGGATGCAGTATACTCTTGAATCTAAGTCCTTCGCTTACTTACTACCGAAACTCATTTGCATGAGTATCATATCAAGATACTCCCAACTAATGGTGTCTGATGCCTTGTCAAAATGAACATTGAAAAGTAGTACCTTCTTTTTAATCCAATAGTAAATTTCATTAATAATGAGGGGATGGTCGAAGATGTTCCAACATTCCACATAGGATGATTAATCTTTATCAATTACACTTCCAACAACAGTTTTTAGTCTGAACATGAGAACCTTAAGAATTATCTTGTATAAACACTCAATTAAGCTTAGGGGACGATAATTGCTAAGTAGGATAGGAACATTAATTTTGGGAAAAACTGTTACTAATTATGAATTACAACCATGTTTCAGAATTAGAATGTATTGTACTTGATGCCCGAAAGCTCTCTATAATGTACCGCATGCTTCCTCGAAGAGTCCAACATGCCTTGCATCAAACTAGGCATATCTCATCTACTAGATATTATGGAGTCATGTGACAATAGTTAAGGATAATTCGATATTCCACGGGTGGCGTATATTGGCCTATGTTTAACACCCTAGTTTTTTTTTCAAATACCAAATAAATAAAAGGTGTACTACCCCTCGTTGAACTCCGGTTGATTGCTTGCCTTGTATCATTTTCTCGTGAACACTTGACTTTTAAAAAAATATTTTCTTAGCAAAACATTCTTTGAGCATTGATTTGAGTTTAGACACACAATAATGTATGCCCAAACCCCTCAAATCATGATGTGATACCAACTTGTAACACTTTAGTTTAGACACATAATCATGTATGCATTTTTCTTTGTCCTTCCTTCACCTTAAATGATTAGTTCTCCCCCGCTTGGGTTCAAACACTATCCTACCGGTGATCGTTCTCAATAATATCATGATATTGTCTACTTGCTGATTAATGACCATCTTGGGACCCCATTATCCATGATCTCTACAACTAGAAAAGCCATCTAGAACTACTTCCATTACTGCTCTGATTCCCTAAATTGTTAGTCTAAAAACTTTTTCAAGTCATTGGGTCTTTTCTCCTTTATTGCTCTGCCAACACATATTTGCGTCGGGAACAATAACTATTCCCACATTCCTACATGTCGTCTGTTCTAATTGTTGTCGCTCTTGCCCATTCGGTCGTCTAGATGACCAATTCTTCCATGTTATATCTTTTGACTGCAACCTCTATTCTCTATATTGTAGGTGATTATGTCATTATTGCATTGCTCACGTAACTTTTCCCTTATCAACAACGTAGCCTGTCAGTAAAGTGTAGAGGATAGGGTAACTCCACGACTGGCTACTTCTGCTACATTCATCTACGACATTCTATCGATATTATTATAACTACTTACTATTAATAAGTACTTGAAGCATTGAACACGTTAGTACTACATCACATGTAGGGCACGATGGTCAATGTTAAGCATCTTATTTTTCGTAGCATGTTTTACTTTTATGCATTACCCCTGGCTTGATTCATGGGAAACCATATGATTCTACCAAGTCACAGTTGGTATCATATGTCAGTAGTGATACACGCGTCATAACACTACTTAGACACTATATGCACATAGTCTTAACATCGCCATGAGTTCCCGATTTACAAGTTTGGGCAGTTATCTACTACCTATTTATATATACTACTATTATTCTTAGGTTATCCTAATAGTACACTTTAAGGGTTTAAAACCTTTTAGATTATTCATCAATGATGACAAAATGCCTCATGCATGCTTAGCCATGCATAACATAACACCGAACTAGATAGGCATTCAAATAATTGACTCAACCCCAAAGCAACAATCAAACAAGAACATGCAGAAACGCTAAATCAAAATTCTAAGCCTAAGTGATTCTGGTCATACATCGCTAAACGCATTCTTGTTCCAAACTGCCATCATCAATCCTAACAGTCGGGAACAAATATAAGCTGCTAACATACATCACATTCCAAGCATAAATTTTCACATAACAATTCACATACTTTACACGCTGGTACTAAAAAACATAAGCAACAAGCATCTAGATCTTACATTACTTGTATCATCATGGCAGATTAAGTATACATTAGCCCCTAACATTCATCAACACAAGACAATACCACTTAACATCTTCATATAGAATTGATAGACAACTTACATAACATTAATATTTCATTTCATTATAAGAATTATCTCATACTACTTTAACTTATCATCTTACATATAACATGCTATTGAATACAAGGTGTACTCACCCCCGTTGAACTCCGGCTGATTGCTCGCCATGTATCATTTTCTAGTGAAAACTTGACTTTTCAAAAAACATTTTTAGCAAAACATTCTTTGAGCCTTGATTTGAGTTTAGACACACAGTAATGTATGCCTAAACCCCTCAAATCATAAATCATTTTTGGACAATATCAAATTTTAAACAAAACTCAAAAGACAAGCTGGATATTTAATTTAAAAAGTTACTCAAATTGGTCCCATCATTTAACTTGATATGAGCTCAGAGCAATCACGTCGTGTCCTTTTCCAAAAATACCCCGAATGTTATAATTCAACGGGTAAGCGGAAACGCTTAGTGAGGAACACAATACTCGCATATTATACCAATCACATGCATTCATGTAACACATCCATTCATTCACATATATGTCATACAATAGAGCTTAACAATACTCGCATATTATACCAATCGAATACCGTAGGCGCTAATGCTGAATGCACTATAAGGTGAGCTGGTAAGCGCCTTGATCCAACAAGTGGTATTAGAGCTAAGGTCACGGGTTCGATTCTCTCAGAGAGCAATTTCTGAGGGGGGGATTGTTGGACCAGAAATGCTCTCAGAGACAATATCCCGCGTTAAAGCAGTACGTGCACGCAGTCGAATACCTTAGGGTTCGATTCTCTCATAGAGCAATTTTGAAGGGGGGGGGGGGGATTGTTAGAGCATAAATGCTCTTAGAGACAATATCTCATGTTAAAGCAGTACGTGCATGCAATCGAATACCGTAGGCGCTAATGCTGAATGCACTATAGGGTGCGGGTTACGCCTATTCTATCACCAACTGGTTTTTGTTGAACAGGTAAGCGCCTTGATCCTACAAGTGGTATCACAGCAGGAGACTGTGTAATCGATACACCATTCTTCTGTCGAGTTCATAAAAGTTTGAACACGGATCTGTCCTTGCTAGTCTTAATCGCTTAATCGATTTTAGACGTCAGATCCTGATCTACTGTTTTTATTTTCAACTCGGTCTGTATCTTATACATCTGATTCATTATCTTTTTACGTAAAAGCAAGATCAAATGGCTCTTGAAGACCCTCATTCATTGTCATTCAACCTATCCAGCAGTATTGGATCCACCGCAAGGATCCCGATCCTTTTTAAAAACGATTATGAAGTCTGGGCTCTGCACTTTGAAGACTATGTTCTTGGAATAGAAGAACATGGATCAACCATATGGCATGCAATCACTGTAGAGACATTCGCTCATACTGCTTCACGAAAGGTTATCAAAACCCTAAAATAATACAATACTCTTCTCGTTGCTCATAAAGATATTCCCCTGGATGAGAAAAATAAGTTAATGTGCAATATCAAAGCTTTTCGAATTATCCGATTTGCTCTTCCTGCGGAAAACACTGAGACTCGTTAGCTCCTGTGAAACAACAAAGGAAATCTGGGATAGGTTGTAGGAATTATACTCAGGTGATACTGATCTTGAGCATTCTATCCAAACTACTCTACTTTTCGAGTTTGGATCCTTTGTTCAAGCTCCCGATGAAACCTTGGTTCAGACGTTCAACCGCTACAATCACCTCTTGAGCAGGTTGCTCAAATACAAAATAGCACGTACTGTTATAGAGCAAAACGTCACATTCCTGAATAGCCTCCGAACTGAATGGAAAGCCAAAGTATCGACCATCAAAGCTCATGAGCAGTTCAAAACATACAATTTGGCGAAAGTGATGGGCATTCTTAAATCTCACGAAAATGAGATCACTGCAGAAGCGAAAGCCACCTCAAGTATGGGTTTACTTGCTCTTGTTGCGAAAGGGAAGAAGCCTACGGAGGATGATTCCGAATCAGACCTCTCCGATGAAGACCTGACAAGAGAAGAAAAAGCTCTCATGGTCTCAAATCCGAAAAAGTTCTTCAAGAAGAACGTTTCTATGTTCAAGAATCGTAGTATACAATGGAACTTCAGTTCCGAGAAGCCCAAAGAGGAGGGTTTTAAGAAGCAGAAGTCTGAAGAAGAGAAAAAGCTGGTTGGTGATTCTGGTTATGATTGCCAATACTGTAAAGGCAAGAACCACTTTGCTAAAGATTGCTTGCTCCGAAAGCAAAATGAGAAGAAGGAGCAAGTCAAAGATGAAGCTTACTATACCTAAAAGATCGAAGATCTGAAAAAGAAGGACGCTTCAAACGCAAAGCCAGCTTTTGTGGTGTAGGAAGACGATGAAGATGGTGCCATTGAGGTGTGGTCAACGGACTCTGAAGATGAAGATGTTAGGAAGCCGACACATGGTCGATGTTTTGTGGTGAAGGAAGATGCTTCGGAACGAAGAGGGTACTCTACTGATGGGTGCCAAACGTCAGCTAGTTGTTTCGCTGCGAAACCTGTTTCGGAACAGGTAAAAGAATGCGACGTTGTCGTGGATAAGGTACGCTCCATTCTTAAATCTCTTAATATTTGCTCCTATACTTACGATATGGAATTAGACGATTTAAGATTTACCGTTTCAAGTTTTAGTGACAGTTTAAAATGAACACGGCTAAGCAATTCTAATCCAAATGATCAATTGCACAGGGTCACACTTAAGAATGAGGAGAGGAGAATGAAAATCGACGCATTGGAGTTAGAGTTGGTTAGGGCAAGAGATGATATGATTTATGTTAAGAAAGATAATTTTATGCTTGTTAAACAACGAAACATTTTTTGTTTGATTGCTAAGCGTCTTTATAGCAATATTACTCAATTGCATATTGATTGTTATATAGGCACGAGTTTGCATAAAATGATTTTGCCCTTTTCTCGAATTGAAAGAGGACGAAATTGATGCTGAGTGTTATAAAATGAGATGTTAAGAAAGTTTAACAGTTTTTCCTAAGGTTAAAACTGTTCCGAACCATGTTTTCATAAAACCAGGACTAAATACAAAAGACACATCAGAACTTAAAGTCCTTGTTGATAACAATAATGCAGATGGTTGTGATACCTTCTTCTGGTTTAACAAGCATAAAATTATCTTTCTTAACATCTCATTTTATAACAATCAGCATCAATTTCGTCCTCTTTCAATTCGAGAAAGGGCAAAATCATTTTATGCAGACCCCTGCCTATATCACAATCAATATGCAACTCAGTAATATTGTTATAAAGACGCTTAGCAATCAAACAAAAAATGTTTCGTTGTTTAACAAGAATAAAATTGCCTTTCTTAACATAAATCATATCATCTCTTGCCCTAACCAACTCTAACTCCAATGCATCAATTTTCATTCTCCTCTCCTTATTCTTAAGTGTCACCCTGTCAATTGATCATTTAGATTAGAATTGCTTAGCCGTGTTCGTTTTAAACTGTCACTAAAACTTGAAACGGTAAACCTTAAGTAGTCTAATTCCATACCGTAAGTAGAGGAGCAAATATTAAGAGATTTAAGAATGAAGCGTACCTTATCCACGACAGCGTAGCATTCCTTTACTTGTTCCGAAATAGGTTTCACAGTGAAACAACTCGCTGACGTCTGGCACCCATCAGTAGAGTACCCATCTTCATTTCGAAGCATCTTCCTTCACCACAAAATAGCGACCATGTGTCGGCTTCCTAACATCTTCATCTTCAGAGTCTGTTGACCACACCTCGACGACACCGTCTTTATCGTCTTCCTACACCACAAAAGATGTCTTAGTGTTTGAAGCGTCTTTCTTTTCCAGATCTTCGATCTTTTGGGTATAGTAAGCTTCATCTTTGACTTGCTCCTTCTTCTCATTTTGCTTTCGGAGCAAGCAATATTTAGCAAAGTGGTTCTTGCCTTTACAGTAATGGCAATCATAACCAGAATCACCAACCAGCTTTTTCTCTTCTTCAGACTTATGCTTCTTAAAACCCTCCTCTTTGGGCTTCTCGGAACTGAAGTTCCCTTGTCTACTACGATTCTTGAACTTAGAAAAGTTCTTCTTGAAAAACTTTTTCGGATTTGAGACCATGAGAACTTTTTCTTCTCTTGTCAGGTCTTCATCGGAGAGGTCTGATTCGGAATCATCCTCCGTAGCCTTCTTCCCTTTCACAACAAGAGCAAGCGAACCCATACTTGAGGTGGCTTTCGCTTCTATAGTGGTCTCGTTTTTGTGAGATTTAAGAATGCCCATCACTTTTTCCAGAGTGTATGTTTTGAACTGCTCATGAGCTTTGATGGTCGATACTATAGCTTTCCATTCAGTTCGGAGGCTATTCAGGAATGTGACTTTTTGCTCTATAACAGTACGTGCTATTTTGTATTTGAGCAACGTGTTCAAGAGGTGATTGTAGCAGTTGAACATCTGAACCAAGGTTTCATCGGGAGCTTGAACAAAGGATCCAAAATCGGAAAGTAGAGTAGTTTGGACGGAATGCTCAAGATCAATATCACCTGAGTATAATTCCTGCAACCTATCCTAGATTTCCTTTGCTGTTTCACAGGAGCTAACGAGTCTGAGTGTGTCCGGGGGGAAGAGCAAACCGGATAATTCGAAAAGCTTTGATATTGCACTTTAACTTATTTTTCTCATCCAGAGGAATATCTGTATGAGCAACGAGATGAGCATTGTATTCTTTTAGGGTTTTTGATAACCTTTCGTGAAGCAGTATGAGCGAATGTCTCTACAGTGATTGCATGCCATATGGTTGATCCATGTTCTTCTATTCCAAGAACATAGTCTTCAAAGTGCAGAGCCCAGACTTCATAATAATTTTTGAAAAGGATCGAGATCCTTGCGGTGTTTCCAATACTGCTGGACAGGTTGAATGACAATGAATGAGGGTCTTCAAGAGCCATTTGATCTTGCTTTTACATAAAAAGATAATGAATCAGATGTATAAGATACAGACCGAGTTGAAAAGAAAAACAATAGATCAGGATCTGACGTCTAAAATTGTTTAAGCGATTAAGACTAGCAAGGACAGATCCGTGTTCAAACTTTTATGAACTCGACAGAAGAATGGTGTATCGATTACACAGTCTCCTGCTCTGATACCACTTGTAGGATCAAGGCGTTTACCAGTTCAACTAAACCCAGTTGGTGATAGAAGAGGCGCAACTCGCACCTTATAGTTCATTCATATTAGCGCCTACGGTATTCGACTGCGTGCATGTACTGCTTTAATGCGAGATATTGTCTCTGAGAGCATTTCTCCACCAACAATCCCCACCTCAGAAATTTCTCTCTGAGAGAATCGAACCCTACGGTATTCGAATGCATGCACGTACTGCTTTAACACGGGATATTGTCTCTAAGAGCATTTCTGCTCCAACAGAGTTCTCATAAACTCTACAGATATCACACCATTCGTGATGAGCTCACGAATCATACTATGTCTAACACCTAAATGTCTAGAATTCCCATTATACACTTGACTATATGCCTTAGCCACGGTTGCAGCACTATCACATCTAATAGAAATTGTAGATATCGGTATGGGCCACAATGGAATTTCATATATCAAATTCATTAGCCACTCATCTTCTTTACCAACAGCAGACAATGCTACAAACTTAGAGTCCATGGTTGAGTTAGTAATACAAGTCTATTTCATGGATGCCCAAGAAATAGCACCTCCTCTGAAAAGAAATACCCAACCACTGGTGGAGGAGTGATCCTCTAAGTTGGTAATCCAGCTGGCATCTAAGTAACCGTCCAAGAAAGAAGAGTATCTACTATATGTCAAACCATAATTCATGGTTCCTTTCAAATACTTGAATACTCTGTTTATAGCTTGCCAATGATGTGAACTAGGATTGCTGGTATACCTATTAAGCTTTCTTACAACATAGGTAATATCAGGCCTAGTGCTAATCATGGCATACATAAGACAACCAATAGATCTTGAGTATTCTAGTTGAGATACCGGAGATCCCTTATTAGGTAGAAGCTTAAGATTAGGATCTATAGGAGTGCTAAAAGGAGAACAATTTTCAAAGTTAAACTTCTTCACGATCTTCTCAATGTATCGAGGTTGAGAAATTGAAATCCCATTGTGTCCTTGTTTGTTTCTTATACCAAGAATCACATCAGCCTACCTCATGTCTTTCATGTCAAAGCTAGATGATAAGAATTTCTTGGTTTTATCAACTTCATCTTGATCAGTACCAAATATCAACATATCATCTACATACAGACAAATTATAACTCCTTTACCAGAAGTATCAAATTTGTTAGATACACACTTGTCAGCTTGGTTTAATGCAAAACCATTAGACAAGATCACATCATCAAACTTTTGATGCCATTGTTTTGGTGATTGTTTCAGACTGTACAATGATTTCTTTAGCTTGCACACCTTGTTTTCATTTCCAGGCATCACAAACCCTTTGGGTTATTTCATGTAAATCTCCTCATCTAATTCACCATTCAAGAATACAGTTTTCACATCCATTTGGTGAATTACAAGATTATGTATAGCTGCAAGAGTTAACAATAATCTAATAGTGGATATTCTAGCAACATGAGCATAAGTATCAAAGAAGTCAATACCTTACTTTTGCCTAAAGCCTTGGATAACCAATCTAGATTTATACTTATCTGCTGTGCCATCCACTTTCATTTTATTTTAAGGATCCATCTACATCCTAACGCCTTGCATCCAGGAGGTAAATCAGACAATACCCAAGTATTGTTATGCATGATAGAATCAATCTCATTCTGAATTGCTTCTTTCTAGAAATGATCATCCCTATAAGTTATAGCCTCACAAAAAGTCTTTGGATCTTCCTCAATAATAAAACAATATTGATGTTTAGACACAGTTTTGTTCCTTGTTCCTTCAACTAAATAAAGTTGAAAATCATATCCAAAAGACTTAGCTTTTCTTGCTCTAGTGCTCTTCCTAGGTTCACGTACAGAACTTGTACCACCAGAAACATCTTCACCCTAAGCTGTGTTCTTGCTAGAAGATTGTTGAATCATGTCCTTTGGTCTAGGTATAGAATTAAATTTCTCTTCATCAAAGATAGCATCTGTTGACTCTATAACAGTGTTCATAGACACTGAGTTATTAGATTCTATAACATAGAATCTATGTGCTTTGGAATGCTCAGCATACCCAATGAAGATATAACATATACATTTTTCTTCCAAGTTTTTCCTTTTAGGTTCAGTGAGTCTTACAACATCTTTGAAAGGTTGTCCAATGATTTTAGTCAACATGCAAGTCATTTATTTTTCATTTGTCATATCAAAAGCAGGAATCAATCTCATTTTAGACATGTCTTTAATCTCTTGTAATGAATATGTCCTAGTCTAGCATGTCATAAATTTGATTTATTCAAGTTATTGCTAGTACTAGTTAAAGCCATGTAAATCGAATTATCATAGGAAGAATAATTAAGATTAAGCATAATCATACCATTACATACATATCCAAATCCAAAAAGTACCATGTCTTGAAAAGATATACTTGTCACTTTCCAACACTTGTTTGTAACCACGCTTATTTAAAACTATTTCAGATAAGAGATTCTTTCGAATTCCTAGTACATACAATACATTTTCTAAACACAAACATTTCCCAGAAGTAAACTAAAGTAAAACAGATCCTAATCCCTTGATTGGTTCGGTTGCAACATTTCCCATCTTCACAACATATCCATCTTCAATTGGTTGGCATTCTTTAAACGAACGAAGATCCTTGCAAACATGACTTGTTTCACCCAAATCAACCCACCATGCAACATCATCATCCTGCACATAAAATGCTTCAGAAATCATAGAAACATAATTCTACATATATTTAAGATTTTGCATAAAATCAACTTTGTGACCTTGTTGCTTTCCAGGATCCTTAGATCCACTTGGACCTGCATCCTTGTTCACCTTACAAATGCGGCAATCTTTCTTGAAATGACCATGTTTGTTACAATTCCAAAAAACATTTTTTCCTTTTTGTTTGAAGACTTGTCATCCTTCCCCTTAAACTTCCTTTTTCATATAGACTTGTTGGAATTCTTAGATACATCACTTTCCACCATATTCACAGAAGAGGAACCCACTTGGTTCTTGCCTTTAGGATTGTTATCAAGTTCTTGAGTCTTTAAAGACTCCTTAATCCGTAAATGGCTTCCAAGTTGAACCAAAGTCAATTCTTCATTGTTATGTTTTATAATATGTTTAAACTCTTTCCAGGAAGGGGGCAGTTTGTCAATGATAGCAGCCACATATATGGCTTCATCCATTTTCATATTTTATTGACAAAATTGTCCTAGAATCCTTAACATTTCATGGTATTATTCCATTACAGGCTTGGAATCAATCATATTGTAACTCATGAAATTACTGACCAGAAACTTCTTGCTAGAAGCATCTTCAACCATATATTTAGATTCCAACAAATCTCATAGTTCTTTTGCAGATTCAACGTTTTGATAAATATCAAACAGAGAATCAGACATACCATTGAGAATGTGGCCATGACAGATGTAGTCATCAGTTTCCCACTTTGATCTCCTTCCTATTTCAGAACATACACCACTTTCAGAGTTCAAAGAAGGAAATACATCTTTTTTCAGCCATCTGCTAAAATCTTGTTCTTCAAACTTGGTCAATTTGTCAAATTTTCTTGTCATATCCGTCACAGAATTTTCACTCGCCATTGTCATATAATACTTCAATTTTTGTTACAAATTTGGGGTTTGAAAGATCACTTGGAAAATTGAGAATCGTGAAACACTATCAAATTGAAGTATTTCGGTGGTACTCCAAAATCTCAATTGGATAAGACTCAGACGAGATTCAAGAACAGATAATAAAGAAGATGAAGATTCGTTTTCTATCTGTGTACCAAGAACAATGACCAAAAACCGAATTTAACTTGTTTGAAAACCGACAAGAAACAGTCACAAGGCAGTTGAAAATTTTTTACACGAGGCGTGTAACACCCACACGGGTCGTGTACTTCAATACAACGTTCTCTAAAATTTTCCAAACGGGTCATGTCATTTTCTTGACTGCAAACTACTTAACACACACACGGGTCGTGTCATTTTCGTGACTACAATCTGCTTGATACGCACATGGGTTGTGTAATACCCACACGGGTCGTGTGAAGTTATGTATCATAAAGGTCGAAAATCGGGCTATTTTTGGAAAATTTTGAATTTCAACCCCAGCCAGGGTTCTGTTCCTTGGACCCTGCCTTTTTCTACACATATATTAAGTCTTAAACCAAAAGATCTTAACTCATTAAGTCCTTTGCAACATGAACCCTTATTAATATCATTCACATATTCATTAAAATTGGTATTTAATTCATGTAGTACGCGTCGCTTATTTAACTTATTATCGGTTTACTTTTAGTCTTAAAGTATTTAGGAATTAAGCTCATACTTATTGTTAAGTGTGTTTTTAGGCATGTTTTTCATACATTTTAATCCTTCTTTTATCTTGCATTTGATTCTCATTTATGCATATTTTCATGTTTTTCGGGATTTCTAGAATAGCAATATACTTTCACACTTTGTGGTTGTTTTCAGGTACTTTTGAAGGATGAATCATATGTTAGAAGACAATGGGAGGCTACACGGAAAATTTCAGAAGAAACGAAGCCCAAACTGGGAAGTTACAAAAAATCGTCCCGAAGACCAAAGAGTAAGGTACACGACCGTGTAACTTTATGCCTTGAAGTTACACGGACGTGTAACTTCTTTTGCCACATAGGATGCCATGTCAGCTGAAGTGGAGCCCAGGAGATTTTGCAGAATTACACGGTCGTGTAATTTTGGCCCTAAAAGTTACACGGCCGTGTAACTTTAAAAAGGTGTCCAGATCTGCTTTTTGGCCCACTATGAGTTGTTTACTCCTTCTTGTGCTGTCATCCTCATGTTACACGACCAGATGCAGATTCAACCTGATTTTGAGGCCATGTGATGAAGGAAGTGGGTCTTGGAATGATGATGTTTGCCATTGTTCAAATTACCATTTTACCCTTGGTGTGATAGTATAAATAGATGTGTTTGGTTAGCCTTAGAACCATCTCTCATATCCCTTATTCCATTCTCTCCTGCAAAATACTCTAGATACATTGTGTTTGTGTTTGTGTGCAACTTAAAGTGTGGATTATCTTCATTTTGTAAGTTTATTTCTCTTTTACTAGTCATGAGTGGCTAGTAACCTTATTTTCTGGTTTTGTATTAAAGATTATGATTGTGATTTAATATAAAGTTTGATGTTTGATTTTATATCTTTCTAGTGATATGATTTTGAGACTTAACAAGTGTTTGGTTTTTATTTATTTCATATTGGCCATTTGATCTCAAATAATCAGTCAATCTAGTCATACAAATTATGAAATCCGTAATTGTTTCATAAAATGTTATTTGTGACAATCATCTTTAATTGGTGAAAATCATATCTCATGTTTCGACGCTTCAACGCTTGTTTAGGAGTATTGAACATTGTTGGGAACATTCACATAAAACATAATGCAATCTTTCATTCAAATTCTATGATGGTGTATGTGCGAGCTTTCAGCATACACTTGACTAATCTAGATTTGATTAGTAAGATTAGTCTTAGTTAACGAGCTTCTCTTGACTAAGGTACATTAGGTGAATGGTGTATGTGCGAGCTTTCGGCATACACAAAGTACCAACTTAGAAAGATTAAAGTTATAAACATCATTCTTATTGTTATTTCCAATCATATGACTACAAATACAAAACCAGAATTTGTCTCCAAATTATAAAATACAAAAGCAATCATTCTATATTTTGTCCCAAGTCATTTATACAATCGTATTCCAACTCTTCATCAAAACCCCCCCTTTTTTACTTTCATTACAATCTCGTGAAGTCATGGTGTAATCCATTACACCATCGCTCCCTGTGGATCGACCCTGCTTGCCATTTATAGTACATAGTTAGTATTTATAACAAGTAGTGCAATCACGAAATATTGGTAATTAACAAATCATTTTAAACCATATTTCAAATCTTTTATTTTGTTGGTCTCACGACACTCAAAAAATTGGCGCCGTTGCCGGGGAGCACGGTATTACTAATATTTTATGTCAAGATCTTCACGAATAGGTACGCCTCTTGAACTTGATTCGGAGATTGAGAAAACCGCAAAAAGGCTAAGGAAACAAGCTAAACTTCGCAAGAAGCAGCAAGCTTCCCAAACCACTTCTTCATCAAACCCTCCTATCGTAGACATTTGGCAAGACCTTTCCTCGTCAGAAACAGAAACAGAATACGAATCCGACAACAACACCTCACATACACCCCCCTCTCAAATAAACCACACTCCAATGGCCAAAAATCCACCTCTTGAACGAACACTTCGCCAATGGGCAACCCAAGATGTTACCCAACAACCTCTCTGCATAACCTACCCACACATGACAAACTTTGAACTAAAATCCGGGCTTATTCATTTACTACCCCAATTTCAGGGCGTAGAAAATGAAGACCCACATAAATTTTTAAAAGAATTTCATGTCGTGTGTGTGGGAATGAAACCACATGATGTCTCGGAACACCAAATTAAGTTAAGGGCACTCCCCTTTTCGTTGCTAGACTCAGCTAAAGAATGGTTATATGACCTACCACCGGGTTCGGTCACAACATGGAATGGTCTTGCACGGTTATTCCTTGACAAGTATTTTCCAGAGACAAAAGCTTCAAGTCTAAGAAGGGAAATCATTGGAATCAAGCAGGGAAAGAAAGAAGCCTTACATACATATTGGGAAAGATTTAAGAAATTGTGTGCCCGATGCCCACAACACGGTATTTCTGATTACCAATTATTTCGATATTTTTGTGAAGGTTTAACACCAATGGAAAGACGGCTAATAAATGCTTCAAGTGGAGGCTCGTTGATCGACCAAACGCCGACCCAAATACGAGCCTTGATCGAGAAAATGGCGGAAGAATCCAAGCATACCCAAGGAGAAGACGAGTGGTATGCGGACCCATCAAGAAGCGTAAAAAAGGTAAGTACTCCCTATCTCGAAAGTCAAATTTCTCAACTAACTAAAGCCGTAATGCAACTTACCAAAGACAAAGGAATCGAACCGGCGGTTAGAGCGTGTGGCATCTGCTTACAATATGGACACCCGACTGATATGTGTCCCGAATTGCAAGAAGAGCATGAACAAGCAAAAGCCATGGGAGGATTTACTGGACAAAATCAAAGACCTTTGGAACCAAACCGAAACAACCAAAATTGGAACTACTCGTCAAATCAAAACTACCCACAACAAAATCGCAACCAATACCAAGAAAGATCCCAGCAATACTACCAAAATCCTCCACCACAAAGATCTGCAGGCACAAGCATGTCCTTAGAGGACATTGTGAAAAGTTTGGCAACAAGTACTCAATCATTTCAACAAGAGACAAAGTCAAGCATTCAAAACTTGGAGCGACAAATGACACAACTTGCAACATCGGTTAGCAAGTTGGAAGGTAGGCTGAACTCTAACAAAGTACAAGCCCAAACGGAGTCAAACCCAAAACACAACGTAAGTGCCATCTCCCTTAGAAGCGGGAAAGTTTGCAAAGATCCAAGAGTGCCCGAGGATCCAGAAAAAGGCACAAAACAAGCTGAATTACCAAGCCATACCCCATCACCCCCTTTTCCTTCAAGATTCTTGGAATCGAAGAAAGAAAAGGAAGATCGAGAAATCATGGCTACATTCGGCAAGGTGGAGGTAAATATTCCCTTACTTGAGGCAATTAAACAAGTTCCTAGATATGCTAAGTTCCTTAAGGAACTTTGCACATCTAAAAAGAAACTCAAAGGGAATGAAACCATAAAAGTCAATGAGGATGTCTCGGCAATCATACAAAAGAGATTGCCACCAAAGTACAAGGATCCGGGCGTATTCACGGTTCCTTGTACATTGGGAGACACAAAAATACTGAGAGCCATGCTTGATCTCGGTGCATCAATCAATGTTCTACCATTTTCTATTTTCAAAAACATAAAAATAGGAACATTGAAACCCACCGGTATCATCATTCAATTGGCCGATAAGTCTACAGTACGTCGAAAAGGCGTGTTGGAAGACATATTGGTCCAAGTGAATAACTTGGTCTTTCCCGCTGACTTTTATGTCCTCGATATGGAAGATGACGAATCTCCGAATTTTAGTTCTACACTCTTAGGGAGACCATTTCTAAAAACAGCGAGAACAAAAATCGATGTTTTTAATGGTACCCTATCTATGGAATTCGATGGAGAAATCGTCACTTTCAATATCGATCAAGACGTATCTCCCATGAACTTAAGAGAGTATGAAACAACATTGCCCGATAAAAATGAAAAATCTAATAACAAATTGGTGGCAATGGTTTCAAAAAGTGAAATACCCGTTGGACTCACTGAAGAGTCCAAGCCTGTGGATCACCACGATCACCAAAACCATGATCGGGGTATACGAAATGTCGATCCATCTACCGCGCCAAAACTTACGAGAAATAATCAAAACAAACACCGTTTTAAACGGTTCGTCGAATGTTTCTCTACCAATAACGAAGGAGTGGACATGAAGGAATGTCCAGGATGACCTTTCCACGGGCTCACTCCCAGCAATTTTGGGAGCCATGCGTCGAGCCAACGACGTTAAACAAGTGCGCTAACCAGGAGGCAAACCGGGGGTATTTTGTCATTTTTTAAAAAAAAGTGCGAATTTTTGTGTTTTTATACTTTTTCTGTTTATAACATTCAATTACCTACGTGAGAAAACGAACGGAACTGAAAACGGACTACCGAGGCTCAAGATACGAAAAACGAAAAATCGGGTCAGTGTAACACACGACCGTGTAACTTTTACCCTTGAAGTTACACGGCCGTGTAACTTGGAAAAATGGTAAAATTTCGTTTTGGTCATAATCGAACATTACACGACCATGTAATGTTTGTGCCTTAATTTAAACGGCCGTGTAACTTAGGCCAGGGGCAATTTGGTCATTTTCGCACACTATATAAGTCAAACACTTCATTTTATTCATTTCAAAGCTGCGATTTCTCCCTTTGCCTCTGCCGAGTCTGAAAACACCAAGAGAAAATTCGATTTCCACATTTTTTCTTCCAATTGCTTGTTGATTTGTTAAAATCCAAAGGTTAGTTCCATAATTTCTCATCTTTTCTTCATGTTGACCACAAGAAACATCAAAATCCATGGTTATTTTCGGATTTCTTGAAACCCTAGAAAATGAGGGTTTTGATTTTTGATCTTAAAATGTTAAATTTGTTTAGGTTCAAGCTTGGGGAAGGAAAGAATAGGAGGAATCAAGGCCAAACTACCATTGTTCAAGCTTCAATTTGGTATATTCTTTCCAACTTCAAAATTGTCATAATTTTTTATTTTTGGTTAGATAATTGGTTCTTGAGTTTGAATTAGGAAGCCTTTGTGTTTTAGTTGTTTGAGTGTTGTGTTCATTTGATTTTCCTTGATAAAAAAATTGATAAAAAATATATGGCATCATCGTCCCACACCTACTCTAGGGGTAGTAGAAGGCAAATTGTATACTCGGCCTTTAGTGGCTCTTCCGATGAGGAGCCCGAACAGCAGGACTTTGAAATGGGAGATGCGGGTATCGCATTTATGACAGATGCCCAAGAGGCCCGTTTTTAGAACATCTTGGAACGAATTGGGCAAGCCCAAAAATTTGTAGATATCCCAACTTTGCGAGACCTACGAATAGAGGCAGAAGTACGCAAACTCCTGTCCAATGTTGGTTGGGAAGGGTTGATGAATATAAGTGAAAAGAGCTATTCAAACCCCACTATTGAATTTTTGTCATCTGTCGAGTTTAACGTTCATACCGCATTTTTGTCTTTTAGAATGTTTAACAGGTCATACCAAATCACACAAGTCCAATTGTGTGAGCTTATTGGCGCGCCGGTTGCCAATACTTATGACCAACGGGGTAAACTAAACAGACAATTCCACAATGAAGTTGGCACTTTTTGGAAGCAAATCTCTACCGAAAACGCTTACCGCCCCAGCTCTGCCAAAGCCTCCAGCATCATCCACCCCGTCCTCAAAGCCACCTACCGCATCATTGCTTCTATCTTCTTCCCGCAAGAAGAGATAAGCAAAGCCGGCCTCAATGAGCTTGAGCTTCTTTATTGCATGATCAATCCAGGGCCTAGAACCCCAAATTTTGGATCCTGGATCATGTACAAACTACTTAAATTAAGTAGAAGCTCATCCGGCCAAGTCCACTGCGGTGGAATTATCACATTCATAGCCAAGCATCCATCCCTGGGCATCAGATTTCCAGATAACCTTGAGATCGTCAAAGGTGAGCGATACCTCACCTCGGATGTTCTTGAGGGTATGCGGTTATTCAGACACCCTGAATCCGATGAGATTTGGCAAGCTGGTGGACGCGATTATCTGCGGGTAAACAGCCAAAATGCCCGAGTGCTTCGTTTAGCCGACCCAGTCTCTAGCACCAATTGGAAGCCTCCTTCCAACATGGGCCTACCTGTATCCCCTCCTAACCCACCTACGAGAGAGCCCCAGAGACACCCCCAAGAGCCCGGCCCATCAGTTTTGGTAGCTCATTTTCTCCTGAACACAATCTTTACATGGAGGAATTTGCTAACATCAACTCACAGCTTGCGGACCTTCGCCTTGATTATCAAAACATTTATGATAATCTTGGTGAAATTGACACAAATCAAATGGAGCTGCGACAAGACTTTGAGCAGTTTAGGGAGACCCAGTATAAACATAACCAAGATGTTATGTCTCTCCTCACTGACATACAAAGATCCGTTGCCTTTAACCCATGGCAACAGCAGCACCCACAGCAGCCACCGCAGCAGCAACAGCAGCCTGGAAGCCAACCACTCCAGCCTCCTCAATTCCCACCTTATCCATATTACCCACCATACCTTTACCCTCCATTTCCACCACGGGGACCTTTCCCCGATCATCAGTAGGTTGTTTCTATCTCCTTCCCTAATGCATTGTGGACACTGCTTTTATTTTAAGCTTGGGGATGGGGAATTAAATTCCTTTTGATTTTTTAAAAAAAATTTAAAAATATTTTATTTCTTGCATATTTTTAAACTTTTGCATGCATTTTTGTTATCTCTTGTTTCTCACCTATGTGGCATCTTTAAATTGCAACCATAATACATCTCAAAGTTAAACTTCTTGTATTTTTGTCCCCTATCTACATGTAACATCACCATCTTTTGAAACCTTAGATCTTCATTAGGAACTTCTTTTTGTCAATTTTCTAGCATAGATACGTTTGGATGAAATATAAAAACACACATGAAAGTGAATCAAAATTATTCTAGCAAAGGACGCTTTATCCACCCGTGAGTTCATCAATGTGTGTAATCGACTAGGAGAAGTACTATGGAAGTTGCAATAGTCCCCCTTCATGACCATACATTTGCATATTGTCTATTAAACATAAGGTTTATCTCAAAATCGCGATTTTCCAAAGTCATGGACAAAAATCTTATTTTCTACATTTTTTGGTTTTGTATGGTACTAGGTGTTTATAGATGACACATGACCTTGTTTATATTATTTTGGTCATTAGTGTGTTTAAGTTTTTTATTATGTTTACAAAAATAGCATAAAAATATTTTGTCTAATCATTTTAGCAAAAATTTTGTGAAATTGTTTTTATGGTGAAAATCCAGAAATTGTTTCACTTGGTTCTAAAAGATTGGTCAAAAAAAAATAATAATAATAATAATAAAAAGAAAAAAAAAAAGAAAAGAAAAGACCGAACCAAGTGATCACTCGAGTCATTTAAGTAAAGAAAAAATATTCCACAAAAATACAATAAAAAGCGGTTACTTGTTTTGAAAGCCTCATTTCATCCTTTTTGCTTTCAACAACTAAATCTAATTTTGATCTAGTTAAAACTTCATACATTGACCATGTTTTAAAATTCTTCATACATCTTGGGTCAATTTGAAGTTTAAAAGATTTTGTTGTTTCGGTCGTCTAGGTATCTATCCTTTGTAAATAGGAATCGAGTTGTAAATTTTTGTCCCTCTGTTTTGAAAAATCATGTGTTTAGTAAATAAATATGCAAATAAGGTCAGTTGGAGGACTTGGGCAAAGTCAACTTAGTATAGCTTCCTAGATTCGATATCCGAGCGCCCCTTCTATAAAAATGAGTGTTTATAGCAAAATATTGAAAATGGAGTTTGCGAGGTCACACATCTTGTGACATGAGTGAATAAACACGAGAGGAGTGAACAATTGTGAGTACGTCCTTTGCTTGCGAGACGCTTTGAATACTAAGTGAAGGTTTCATGTGTGAGTTTATATTTTGGCCTGACGTGCATATGCTAAGTAATTGATAAAAATTTGTTCCTTTTAATGGTCTCTTGTTTTGAATAGATGGTCTAACTTATATGTGCATAGGGTCCAAATTGACATGATTTTTAGTTATGATTGATGTTGTCTTGGTTGCTACCTAAGGTGTCTATTCTTTTTCTATTTTGTAGTTTGTTATCCGCATTGTTTTGATCCTTGTTTTCCTTGAGGACAAGAAAAGTCTAAGATTGGGGATATTTGTTAAGTGTGTTTTTAGGCATGTTTTTCATAAATTTTAATCCTTCTTTTATCTTGCATTTGATTCTCATTTATGCATATTTTCATGTTTTTCGGGATTTCTAGAATAGCAATCTACTTTCACACTTTGTGGTTGTTTTCAGGTGCTTTTGAAAGATGAATCATATGTTAGAATACAATGGGAGGCTACACGGAAAATTTCAGAAGAAACGGAGCCCAAACGAGGAAGTTACAAAAAATCGTCCCGAAGACCAAAGAGTAAGGTACACGACCGTGTAACTTTATGCCTTGAAGTTACACGGACGTGTAACTTCTTTTGCCACATAGGATGCCATGTCAGCTGAAGTGGAGCCCAGGAGATTTTGCAGAATTACACGGTCATGTAATTTTGGCCCTAAAAGTTACACGGCCGTGTAACTTTAAAAAGGTGTCCAGATCTGCTTTTTGGCCCACTATGAGTTGTTTACTCCTTCTTGTGCTGTCATCCTCATGTTACACGACCAGATGCAGATTCAACCTGATTTTGAGGCCATGTGATGAAGGAAGTGGGTCTTGGAATGATGATGTTTGCCATTGTTCAAATTACCATTTTACCCTTGGTGTGATAGTATAAATAGATGTGTTTGGTTAGCCTTAGAACCATCTCTCATATCCCTTATTCCATTCTCTCCTGCAAAATACTCTAGATACATTGTGTTTGTGTTTGTGTGCAACTTAAAGTGTGGATTATCTTCATTTTGTAAGTTTATTTCTCTTTTACTAGTCATGAGTGGCTAGTAACCTTATTTTCTGGTTTTGTATTAAAGATTATGATTGTGATTTAATATAAAGTTTGATGTTTGATTTTATATCTTTCTAGTGATATGATTTTGAGACTTAACAAGTGTTTGGTTTTTATTTATTTCATATTGGCCATTTGATCTCAAATAATCAGTCAATCTAGTCATACAAATTATGAAATCCGTAATTGTTTCATAAAATGTTATTTGTGACAATCATCTTTAATTGGTGAAAATCATATCTCATGTTTTGACGCTTCAACGCTTGTTTAGGAGTATTGAACATTGTTGGGAACATTCACATAAAACATAATGCAATCTTTCATTCAAATTCTATGATGGTGTATGTGCGAGCTTTCAGCATACACTTGACTAATCTAGATTTGATTAGTAAGATTAGTCTTAGTTAACGAGCTTCTCTTGACTAAGGTACATTAGGTGAATGGTGTATGTGCGAGCTTTCGGCATACACAAAGTACCAACTTAGAAAGATTAAAGTTATAAACATCATTCTTATTGTTATTTCCAATCATATGACTACAAATACAAAACCAGAATTTGTCTCCAAATTATAAAATACAAAAGCAATCATTCTATATTTTGTCCCAAGTCATTTATACAATCGTATTCCAACTCTTCATCAAAACCCCCCCTTTTTTACTTTCATTACAATCTCGTGAAGTCATGGTGTAATCCATTACACCATCGCTCCCTGTGGATCGACCCTGCTTGCCATTTATAGTACATAGTTAGTATTTATAACAAGTAGTGCAATCACGAAATATTGGTAATTAACAAATCATTTTAAACCATATTTCAAATCTTTTATTTTGTTGGTCTCACGACACTCAAAAAATTGGCGCCGTTGCCGGGGAGCATGATATTACTAATATTTTATGCCAAGATCTTCACGAATAGGTACGCCTCTTGAACTTGATTCGGAGATTGAGAAAACCGCAAAAAGGCTAAGGAAACAAGCTAAACTTCGCAAGAAGCAGCAAGCTTCCCAAACAACTTCTTCATCAAACCCTCCTATCATAGACATTTGGCAAGACCTTTCCTCGTCAGAAACAGAAACAGAATACGAATCCGACAACAACACCTCACATACACCCCCCTCTCAAATAAACCACACTCCAATGGCCAAAAATCGACCTCTTGAACGAACACTTCGCCAATGGGCAACCCAAGATGTTACCCAACAACCTCTCTGCATAACCTACCCACACATGACAAACTTTGAACTAAAATCCGGGCTTATTCATTTACTACCCCAATTTCGGGGCGTAGAAAATGAAGACCCACATAAATTTTTAAAAGAATTTCATGTCGTGTGTGTGGGAATGAAACCACATGATGTCTCGGAAGACCAAATTAAGTTAAGGGCACTCCCCTTTTCGTTGCTAGACTCAGCTAAAGAATGGTTATATGACCTACCACCGGGTTCGGTCACAACATGGAATGGTCTTGCACGGTTATTCCTTGACAAGTATTTTCCAGAGACAAAAGCTTCAAGTCTAAGAAGGGAAACAATTGGAATCAAGCAGGGAAAGAAAGAAGCCTTACATACATATTGGGAAAGATTTAAGAAATTGTGTGCCCGATGCCCACAACACGGTATTTCTGATTACCAATTATTTCGATATTTTTGTGAAGGTTTAACACCAATGGAAAGACGGCTAATAAATGCTTCAAGTGGAGGCTCGTTGATCGACCAAACGCCGACCCAAATACGAGCCTTGATCGAGAAAATGGCGGAAGAATCCAAGCATACCCAAGGAGAAGACGAGTGGTATGCGGACCCATCAAGAAGCGTAAAAAATGTAAGTACTCCCTATCTCGAAAGTCAAATTTCTCAACTAACTAAAGCCGTAACGCAACTTACCAAAGACAAAGGAATCGAACCGGCGGTTAGAGCGTGTGTCATCTGCTTACAATATGGACACCCGACTGATATGTGTCCCGAATTGCAAGAAGAGCAAGAACAAGCAAAAGCCATGAGAGGATTTACTGGACAAAATCAAAGACCTTTGGAACCAAACTGAAACAACCAAAATTGGAACTACTCGTCAAATCAAAACTACCCACAACAAAATCGCAACCAATACCAAGAAAGATCCCAGCAATACTACGAAAATCCTCCACCACAGAGATCTGCACGCACAAGCATGTCCTTAGAGGACATTGTGAAAAGTTTGGCAACAAGTACTCAATCATTTCAACAAGAGACAAAGTCAAGCATTCAAAACTTGGAGCGACAAATGACACAACTTGCAACATCGGTTAGCAAGTTGGAAAGTAGGCTGAACTCTAACAAACTACAAGCCCAAACGGAGTCAAACCCAAAACACAACGTAAGTGCCATCTCCCTTAGAAGCGGGAAAGTTTGCAAAGATCCAAGAGTGCCCGAGGATGCAGAAAAAGGCACAAAACAAGCTGAATTACCAATCCATATCCCATCACCCCCTTTTCCTTCAAGATTCTTGGAATCGAAGAAAGAAAAGGAAGATCGAGAAATCATGGCTACATTCGGCAAGGTGGAGGTAAATATTCCCTTACTTGAGGCAATTAAACAAGTTCCTAGATATGCTAAGTTCCTTAAGGAACTTTGCACATCTAAAAAGAAACTCAAAGGGAATGAAACCATAAAAGTCAATGAGAATGTCTCGGCAATCATACAAAAGAGATTGCCACCAAAGTACAAGGATCCGGGCGTATTCATGGTTCCTTGTACATTGGGAGACACAGATATACCGAGAGCCATGCTTGATCTCGGTGCCTCAATCAATGTTCTACCATTTTCTATTTTCAAAAACTTAAAAATAGGAACATTGAAACCCACCGGTATCATCATTCAATTGGCCGATAAGTCTACAGTACGTCCAAAAGGCGTGTTGGAAGACATATTGGTCCAAGTGAATAACTTGGTCTTTCCCGCTGACTTTTATGTCCTCGATATGGAAGATGACGAATCTCTGAATTCTAGTTCTACACTCTTAGGGAGACCATTTCTAAAAACAGCGAGAACAAAAATCGATGTTTTTAATGGTACCGTATCTATGGAATTCGATGGAGAAATCGTCACTTTCAATATCGATCAAGACGTATCTCCCGTGAACTTAAGAGAGGATGAAACATTATTGCCCGATAAAAATGAAAAATCTAATAACAAATTGGTGGCAATGGTTTCAAAAAGTGAAATACCCATTGGACTCACTGGATCACCACGATCACCAAAACCATGATCGGGGTATACGAAATGTCGATCCATCTACCGCGCCAAAACTTACGAGAAATAATCAAAACAAACACCGTTTTAAACGGTTCGTCGAATGTTTCTCTACCAATAACGAAGGAGTGGACATGAAGGAATGTCCAGGATGACCTTTCCACGGGCTCGCTCCCAACAATTTTGGGAGCCATGCGTCGAGCCAACGACGTTAAACAAGTGCGCTAACCGGGAGGCAACCCGGGGGTATTTTTGTCATTTTTTTAAAAAAAGTGTGAATTTTTGTGTTTTTATAATTTTCTGTTTATAATTTCAATTACCTACGTGAGAAAACGAACGGAACTGAAAACGGACTACCGAGGCTCAAGATACGAAAAACGAAAAATCGGGTCAGTGTGTTACACGACCGTGTAACTTTTACCCTTGAAGTTACACGGCCGTGTAACTTGGAAAAATGGTAAAATTTCGTTTTGGTCATAATCGAACATTACACGACCATGTAATGTTTGTGCCTTAATTTAAACGGCCGTGTAACTTAGGCCAGGGGCAATTTGGTCATTTTCGCACACTATATAAGTCAAACACTTCATTTTATTCATTTCAAAGCTGCGATTTCTCCCTTTGCCTCTGCCGAGTCTGAAAACACCAAGAGAAAATTCGATTTCCACATTTTTTCTTCCAATTGCTTGTTGATTTGTTAAAATCCAAAGGTTAGTTCCATAATTTCTCATCTTTTCTTCATGTTGACCACAAGAAACATCAAAATCCATGGTTATTTTCTGATTTCTTGAAACCCTAGAAAATGAGGGTTTTGATTTTTGATCTTAAAATGTTAAATTTGTTTAGGTTCAAGCTTGGGGAAGGAAAGAATAGGAGGAATCAAGGCCAAACTACCATAGTTCAAGCTTCAATTTGGTATATTTATTCGTACTTCAAAATTGTCATAATTTTTTATTTTTGGTTAGATAATTGGTTCTTGAGTTTGAATTAGGAAGCCTTTGTGTTTTAGTTGTTTGAGTGTTGTGTTCATTTGATTTTCCTTGATAAAAAAAATTGATAAAAAATATATGGCATCATCGTCCCACACCTACTCTAGGGGTAGTAGAAGGCAAATTGTATACTCGGCCTCTAGTGGCTCTTCCGATGAGGAGCCCGAACAGCAGGACTTTGAAATGGGAGATGCGGGTATCGCATTTATGACCGATGCCCAAGAGGCCCGTTTTTATAACTTCTTGGAACGAATTGGGCAAGCCCAAAAATTTGTAGATATCCTAACTTTGCGAGACCTACGAATAGAGGCAGGAGTACGCAAACTCCTGTCCAATGTTGGTTAGGAAGGGTTGATGAATATAAGTGAAAAGAGCTATTCAAACCCCACTATTGAATTTTTGTCGTCTGTCGAGTTTAACGTTCATACCGCAGTTTTGTCTTTTAGAATGTTTAACAGGTCATACCAAATCACACAAGTCCAATTGTGTGAGCTTATTGGCGTGCCGGTTGCCAATACTTATGACCAACGGGGTAAACTAAACAGACAATTCCACAATGAAGTTGGCACTTTTTGGAAGCAAATCTCTACCGAAAACGCTTACCGCCCCAGCTCCGCCAAAGCCTCCAGCATCATCCACCCCGTCCTCAAAGCCACCCACCGCATCATTGCTTCTATCTTCTTCCCGCAAGAAGAGATAAGCAAAGCCGGCCTCAATGAGCTTGAGCTTCTTTATTGCATGATCAATCCAGGGCCTAGAACCCCAAATTTTGGATCCTGGATCATGTACAAACTACTTAAATTAAGTAGAAGCTCGTCCGGCCAAGTCCACTGCGGTGGAGTTATCACATTCATAGCCAAGCATTCATCCCTGGGCATCAGATTTCCAGATAACCTTGAGATCGTCAAAGGTGAGCGATACCTCACCTCGGATGTTCTTGAGGGTATGTGGTTATTCAGACGCCCTGAATCCGATGAGATTTAGCAAGCTGGTGGACGCGATTATCTGCGGGTAAACAGCCAAAACGCCCAAGTGCTTCGTTTAGCCGACCCAGTCTCTAGCACCAATTGGAAGCCTCCTTCCAACATGGGCCTACCCGCATCCCCTCCTAACCCACCCGCGAGAGAGCCCCAGAGACACCCCCAAGAGCCCGGCCCATCAGTTCTCTGGTAGCTCATTTGCTCCTGAACACAATCTTTACATTGAGGAATTTGCTAACATCAACTCACAGCTTGCGGACCATCGCCTTGATTATCAAAACATTTATGATAATCTTGGTGAAATTGACACAAATCAAATGGAGCTGTGACAAGACTTTGAGCAGTTTAGGGAGACCCAGTATAAACATAACCAAGATGTTATGTCTCTCCTCACTGACATACAAAGATTCGTTGCCTTTAACCCATGGCAACAGCAGCACCCACAGCAGCCACCGCAGCAGTAACAGCAGCCTGGAAGCCAACCACTCCAATCTCCTCAATTCCCACCTTATCCATATTACCCACCATACCCTTACCCTCCATTTCCACCACGGGGACCTTTACCCGATCATCAGTAGGTTGTTTTTATCTCCTTCCCTAATGCATTGTGGACACTGCTTTTATTTTAAGCTTGGGGATGGGGAATTAAATTCCTTTTGATTTTAAAAAAAAATTAAAAATATTTTATTTCTTTCATATTTTTAAACTTTTGCATGCATTTTTGTTATCTCTTGTTTCTCACCTATGTGGCATCTTTAAACTTTTGCATGCATTTTTTGTTATCTCTTGTTAAGTGTGTTTTTAGGCATGTTTTTCATAAATTTTAATCCTTCTTTTATCTTGCATTTGATTCTCATTTATGCATATTTTCATGTTTTTCGGGATTTCTAGAATAGCAATCTACTTTCACACTTTGTGGTTGTTTTCAGGTGCTTTTGAAGGATGAATCATATGTTAGAAGACAATGGGAGGCTACACGGAAAATTTCAGAAGAAACGGAGCCCAAACGAGGAAGTTACAAAAATCTTCCCGAAGACCAAAGAGTAAGGTACACGACCGTGTAACTTTATGCCTTGAAGTTACACGGCCGTGTAACTTCTTTTGCCACATAGGATGCCATGTCAGCTGAAGTGGAGCCTAGGAGATTTTTCAGAATTACACGGTCGTGTAATTTTGGCCCTAAAAGTTACACGGCCGTGTAACTTTAAAAAGGTGTCCAGATCTGCTTTTTGGCCCACTATGAGTTGTTTACTCCTTCTTGTGCTGTCATCCTCATGTTACACGACCAGATGCAGATTCAACCTGATTTTGAGGCCATGTGATGAAGGAAGTGGGTCTTGGAATGATGATGTTTGCCATTGTTCAAATTACCATTTTACCCTTGGTGTGATAGTATAAATAGATGTGTTTGGTTAGCCTTAGAACCATATCTCATATCCCTTATTCCATTCTCTCCTGCAAAATACTCTAGATACATTGTGTTTGTGTTTGTGTGCAACTTAAAGTGTGGATTATCTTCATTTTGTAAGTTTATTTCTCTTTTACTAGTCATGAGTGGCTAGTAACCTTATTTTCTGGTTTTGTATTAAAGATTATGATTGTGATTTAATATAAAGTTTGATGTTTGATTTTATATCTTTCTAGTGATATGATTTTGAGACTTAACAAGTGTTTGGTTTTTATTTATTTCATATTGGCCATTTGATCTCAAATAATCAGTCAATCTAGTCATACAAATTATGAAATCCGTAATTGTTTCATAAAATGTTATTTGTGACAATCATCTTTAATTGGTGAAAATCATATCTCATGTTTTGACGCTTCAACGCTTGTTTAGGAGTATTGAACATTGTTGGGAACATTCACATAAAACATAATGCAATCTTTCATTCAAATTCTATGATGGTGTATGTGCGAGCTTTCAGCATACACTTGACCAATCTTTCATTCAAATTCTAACATAATGCAATCTTTCATTCAAATTTTGAGACCCCTTCTCATTGTTTTGACCATATCTCCTTAACCATAATAACCCTGGTATGCAAGATCAGGGACTATGGCTATTACGAACTTTTAGCATCTTTTATAACCTTTAACATCTTTTTTTGCTTATCCTCTACATAAATCTTATATTAAGTTCTTAATGGCTTGATTCCTGATTAGTAGGATTAGGTTACACATTAAGATATTTACAAATGGTTAGAACATAATCTAAGACTAATGCTTATAAGTTTGAATCTTGTACACATAAAATTACAACTATAAGCTAGGATTCAAATCATATATATGACACTCTAGATGTGATAACCAAAAAGTTTTATGTGTATAATATGTAAATTGACACTTAAATGTTTTATGGATGGGCAAAAAGGTCAAAGGAGATAAGAATATGAGAATGCATAGGTTAAGACCTTTATTTAAGTCATAATATGATGTTACCTCAATTAGAATTTGGTTTTAGCGACCCAAGAGCAAAAAGAAGAATAAAGGACTAAAAGTGAAATTTTTATTGAACACCCTTTAAAAATTAGTATCTCAAATTCTAAAAGGAATTGAGAAAAAGTCCTCAAGGAAACTTTGGTAATAATTGAGATAATAAAAATATAGGAAAAAGATTCAGGCCATTTAGAGTTATAACGAAAACCTTATGAAGGATTTAAAATGGTCCAAAAGTGACAAAATAGCCAATTTCCCATATTTGAGGGGCTGTATCGAAATATATAGAAAGAATTGGCCTTAAGGCAGTAAGGGGATATTGTTAATCTCATTCCTACCTTTCTAAAAAATAAAGTTTTCAAAATTCGGACATCATATGAGAAGTTATGCCTGTAAACCCAAAAATCGAGAGAGGGAATCGTCAGACCAGGAGTGAAATACGAGCAAGAGAGATCGAGGAGTGGACCTACATAGCAGCAGCCGACGAACACGACTGAGAAAGGCGAATTTCGCGTCGCCGACGCCGCTGTCGCTGCCGGCATTCTCCGGTGCCCTACGGCCGACGATGGCAAGGTGAAGGTCATGGAAGGTCATTGAGCTCGATTTTTTGTCCAACCCACTACCAATTTCAGAATTTAATTCTAAAACAGAAGATTGGAAAGGTATACTTGATTTTTGGTAAACCCTAGCTCTCAAATCCGAATTTTGTTCATTGCATGTTGAAATTGAGCATGGATTTCGATTTCTTTAACTGTTATGAGCTTAAAACTCACATAAGGAATGTAAGGTTTGAACTTTGGTTGGAATCTTTGAATGCATGTCAAGTTTACTCAAGATTGTGAAAGATACTTTGAGTTAAAACGAAAATTTGTTGAAATACATGGCTGTAAGTTGCTTGAAAGCATGAAGAACACATTATGTTGAATTGGGGTTTTAGTTGTCAAGTAATTTCCATGGGACAAAAACTTAGATATTGAAATATTTAACATGAGTCCTTGAACCAAAAGAGTATCAATTGTATATATGTATGAAACACAATTAAGAACTTGCAGTTACATGTTAGAAAGTTGTTTGAAATAATGACTTACATCTCATTTTAAGTTAGAATCATAATATGACTAAAAACATGTAAAATTGGTGATTAAGTTTTTGACAGCTTTGACTTTTTATAAGAGTCAAACATTGAATGCAAATATGAAATTACTTGAATTATATTTGAGATATCTTGAAATTGAGTTTGAACTTATGAAATACTATATGTAATAAGTTAGAAACACCAAAGAATCAACATTATAAAGTTGGTTTGCTAGGTAACAATCAAGTGGCAAAAAGAGGGACAAAATTGACTTGTAAAAGTCTAAAATGGGACAAGAATTTGGGAATTTCTGTTTGTGATTAAGAAACTAGTAAAATATGATTTATGGGGAAAGTTCATATTACCAAAATGGTAACATTGAATTGGAAATCCAAACAATTGATTAAACGTCATATAAAATACCATTTAGTCATAAAAAGACTATAATTAGATTATTTTTTTAGTAAAAAGACCGTTTTCGGCCTAAGAAGCAAAAGTATGAGAATTGACCCCAATAATTGAATACTATGATTCCTTGTCATATAATTATGCTAGATTAAAAGAAATAACCAAGTTTGGGTCGAGAAAGAATGTGTTTTGGTTAGGTTTAAAAATGGATCAAATAGCTGCGGTTGAACTAAAAGTTACCGTTTTAGCAAATACGAGCCCATTTGAGTATGAAATGAATTTATATCAACATTTATGTGTTGTTGGGTGGTTTTGGCAACAAAATATGTAAAAAGTGTGATGTTTAAAAATAATTTTTATTTTTATAAATTTAACGGCAAATTTGCCAAAATTTGAATAAAAGAGCAAAACAAAAGATGTTTTGACATCTAGGCATTGATATTGTTTTATAAACATGTTAAGTTCATAAAGTTACTAAAATGACATGTTAAAACCCAAGAAAACACATTTAGGCAAAGTAGGATGCCTAAATGAGAAAACGGTCAAAAAGTGTCAAAACGAAAAATGGCATAAAAGGTCCCATAAAGCTTTATACATGTTCTAATAACTATTGATACATTGTTGGGTTATATAACAATGACTTAAACAAAAATTTACACGACTTTTGGACTAAGTTGTCAATATGGGACAAAAGGGTAAAATCGTCCAAAATGGTTGTTATGCTTTAAGACTCATTCTTAGTCATTGGAATGGAATTAGATGATGGCTAGTAGTAGATCAAGTATGATTAGACAATTACTATATGTTTAGTTGTCTAATAAGTTCTAATATTCTATAAGATTAATAGGGATTGAAGGACAGTTGGAAGCAACGAAAGGATAAAGTTATGTGGATTAGTTTAGCTAGACGTACCTAGCTACTAAGGTGAGTACATGTGGCTTTTTCCCACTATGGGGTACATGGCAAAATATTTATAAATCTTTATGTGACTTTCAAATATGAAATGAAATGCAAACCTTTTGCTTATGTCATGTTTATGAAAGTTTTATACTACGTTTATGAAAGAATGTTTTTATGAGAGTATCTTTTGGTGTCAAGCCATAATGTTACAAAAGTATGTTTTGGCATCAAGTCATAATGGTTATAAAAGTATGTTTTGGCATATAACCTCATTATTTATGAAAGAAAGTTTTGGCATCTAGCCCTAATGATTTATGAATGATGTTTTGATGACTAGCAATGTTATGTTTATGAATGACTGGTATTTGATGCAAGCAAAGAAATGCAATGCAAATAGCCTTAACATGTTATGGATGAATGGTACTTAATTGTACAACAATATGAACAAAGGATATAGTTCATTGTGCCCGGGCCATGATTCCTGTAAGGGAAGTTAGAGGAATCTACTGGGGTGGTACCGACCCCTTCGCGAAGTAGATGTCCTAAAACATATGAGACTAGGGTGGACTGATTTCGTTCTTTCCAACCTAGTGTAGACTTGGGTATCACCTAAGGTGATTAATGCCCTAAGTATAAAAATCCAGTTATGGTTGAATATCAGTCAAGTTTAAGTAATGAAAATTTTATAATGACAAACTTCTTATGAAAGGCTTTAAAAGCAAAAAGAAGATATGTTTCAGTTATAATGATTTTAATAGCAAGTGTTATGATATGATTTGATTACAAAGGTTTTGAAAATGATATATGTTATGTTTACAAATGCTTTGAGTCTAAAACCCATGTAACTCACGAGACGTTTTCGTCTTACGTATTTTATTTTATGCCATGTATCCCAGGTTCTAGACACGAGAGATAGAAGCAAGTAGATGACCCGAATGAATTGGATTATAGATGAAGTGAACTTTGGCTGATGGAATGGTTAGTAATCCTAACTTGATTTCTATGATCTTGCATGATATGCAGTTGTAACCCCCGAAGTTGTATAAACATTTTTACAACTAAATAGTTTTTATTGGGACCAAAATTTTAAGACGTGACTCAACGTCATGAGAAAAGTTTTTAAAAGTTGACGCTTTTGTCACATAACGTTCTTTGTAAAGGATGACTTAAAGTCAAAACAAAACGCGGTTTTTGAAATATGAGATTTTTCACATTAAGTTTTATAAAATATTACACCGTTTAAGGTGTATGAAAATCGAGGCGTTACAGTAGACTTCATCTGATACAAGGCTTTGTTACCTGCGATTCAATATACAAGGAAGCAACCGAGGGCTGTGATAGGTCGGTTCTCAACCTCCTACCCGTTGTCCTCATCCTCGCTCCCGCTGCCATCTTCTTCCTCTATATGGTTCTCCCTTCCATACGTATATATATTAACCCCATGCAAAACTTGGTGTCACAAATAAATTTATCTAATTAAAATATTATCCCCTCTAGATTATTTTAAACCTTAACACTTATATTTAATCACATATTTTTTTTGTTATTATTCCTTATTATTATCGTTATTATTGAAATTATTTAAAACAATTTATTAATACATTTTTCGTAGAATAGGATTTAATTAAACGATTAGTTAAATAGTTACTAAGTTGAAAATGGGGCTTTACACTATGCCATGAACACGGATAACCAAAAGAAAATGCCGACTTTAGCTTTTCTCAGATTGGGCATACTCGGAAATCTACTGGATGATGTTTGCTCATTTGTCCAAATTTAAGACAATAATCTGCCCAAAGGCTAATGGTAAGGCTCACTTCATTTAAATAAATAAAAACCATAATTATACATACACATGAGTTTGCTCAATGGTAAGGCTCACTTCATTTAAATAAATAAAAACCATAATTATACATACACATGAGTTTGCTCAAAACACACACAAACATATTACATCATTTATTAAATAAAACTCGTGAGTTTTCCCAAAGGCTAATGGTAAGGCTCACTTCATTTAAATAAATAAAAACCATAATTATACATACACATGAGTTTGCTCAAAACACACACAAACATATTACATCATTTATTTAATAAAACTCGTGAGTTTGCCCAAAGGCTAATGGTAAGGCTCACTTCATATTATGGATGAGAAATATCTACGGTTTGAGAAACTTGTCAAACCAATCACTCCCTTCTTTAACCATTGCATCCGTCAAATAATGCCCAATTCCATCTTCTATTATTACCTACATTTCAGTTATAATCAAACATATTACATCATTTATCAAATAAAACAATCTACTTTTTTTATTTGTAGTTTCACTGTTTCTTAAAATTATATGCCCCTTACAAAAAGAATTACTAATTATAGACATTCCTATAATTGAGGAGGTTTTTGAAAACTATATATTGTAGTATGAAAAAAGTATAGTAGGATACTATAACAAACAAACAAATGAAAGTACATTGCTATTATAGGAAGAAATGTTAGTCAATACATTGAAATCATCTGAACGTTGGGCATATTCAAAGGCCTTTCGTGTTCTTGATATGGTATGATTGAGACCTTCTATTGGACAACGAGGATCTATTTCACCTGCATGTTTTAGACAGTTTTTCCATGTTATATAATAAAATATATATTTTAGGTTGATAGAAGGGTTGATTGGTCCTTTCACCGTTTAAAATCAACAAAGGGCGTGGTGCAATGAGTGGGACTGTATGAATCGAGTCGAACTTGGATGTTAAACCAGGAGCTATTCTGTCCCAAACCTGATCATAGAAATTGTACAGTTAGATGCCAGCTGGATGCCACGTCAGCAAGGTTATTAGATTGTACCTTTTCCACAACTTCTTTATCTATCGCATCCTTTCCTAAATCGATCCTTGCTTCTGAAAAGAAGAAAAAGAAAATTAAATCACAAAATTTTCAGAAGAAAAAGGAAATTAAATAAAAAAATCATGCAATATTCTTGAAAACACATTGTGCTAACTTTAAGTGTAAGATTTTCAAACAAGTTATAGTTATATAACAAAAACTATAAGATATATATATTTATTTTGTAAAAAGTGTTTCACGTTCTCACCTTCAAATACGGGTTTAATACTTTCAACTCGAGCCTGCCATTTGTCGTTATCTATGGCCCACCGAAAGTCCTACATAATCATATTACATTCAACTGTCTTTAATAAAACTGAATGGTTTTTTTCAGAGTGTTGTCTAGATAAATAATGTTTAAAAGTAATTTGAGAAAATGGATGCACACTTACGAAAATGAAAGGATAAAAAATCAACAATGGCAAATTTGTAAAAAAAGCTAGAACTTAATGGGTAAAGCCTCATTTACTTGACTTTCTTTATTAATTTGTTCTTTCTGCATTAAGTTACTTTTAGCTTAATACAAAAAGAACAAAAAATATAGAGAAAGTCAATGAAATGAGGCTTTCCCCAGTAAGTTCTAGGTTTTTTACAAGATTTTTTCCTTTCATTTCCATAAGTTTGCAGTTTATTTCTCAATTAATCTTTTAACATCATTTATTCGGACAAAACTTGATGGAAAAAGAAAAAAAGAAAGAAAAAGTACCTGAACACCAATTACGGGAACAACGACTGAATAACGTGTGTCAACAAAAGAAGCAAACCATGCATGCATTCCTAAAATTTGAGATATGGAATTAAAAAGTAATAATATAATAAGTCATAACATCTTCTTGTTATCGTTATAATGTTTTATCAATTTAACCTCCTAGTGATAGCCCTGCGATTCCTATTCTGGAATGGTCTATATCATGTCTTCTGGTTAAATAGTCTGCCAACTTTACAAGGTCCCACACCTGTGAAACGATAAAAAGAATAAAAAAACAGAAAAATACAAATTTTAAAATTTGGGTATTAAAGTATAAAATGTTATTTGCAATATTAAAAAGTGATAAAAGGGAAGAAGTATAACCGTGTCATATATGAATGGCATTGTGTCACCTCTTTTCCATGATGAAACAAGAGCCTGGATTTTAAATATATGAAAAATCAGATTACGGTTCAATACAAACAAATATAATTACTACATTTTCCATTGATGTAGTAAATACAAATTTGAAGTGTAAATTTCAAAAGATAGTTTTCTAGTATTGACTAAAAAGCCTGCAAGAAATAGCAATGTAGTTTCATTTATTTGTTTATTACAACATCCCACATTAACTTGTCTCTATTACAGGTTTGTATTTTAAAGTTTTTTTCTTTTTAAGACGTTGTACTTTAAAACTTGTACCCATATAGCACTAAAAATTCCTTTATCCTTGAATGACATTGCTATAATTGGGAAGATTTTCAAAGGGAAAAACAGAAGTTGGATGTTATCAAAAACAAATCTATGAAAGTATGTTGCTATTTCTTGCATTATGGGAAAGTGAGAAAGGTTTGGGTGGTTACATCTTGATAGGTGTTACTGTCTTTGGCACGTTCTCCATGGTAACGAGCATCAATAGCAATTGTAATATATCCACGTGAAGCATAACTCTAAAAGGAAGAATGTATTACAACATATCCACATGAAGAAAAAGCCTAGAATGGAATGGAATTGGATTCCGATTCCTACCTCTTGTAAAGGGCGTACGAACTCTTTGTTCGTATTTGAGGGATGTAGAAAAACAACAGCTGGCCTTTTTGAATGTTTGTGTTCTTTCATGCTCAAGATGACAACAGGCAATCGCCCTTGATCTCCTTCCTAATTTGGTATTCGAAATTACGAATGAAGAAATTACCAATTAATCTATTCATATATTATTTTACACACACATCAGTTAATGAGAAATAAAGAGAAACACGGTGTTATTATTATGTTAGTTACCTCGGTGGTTAAGTAGAACTTTTCTTCGATAAGAATTTCTTCTAAGTTAAGAATTTCTGCTTTGGGAGAAGATTTAATTGCCTGAAAGTTTTCAAATAAGATAACAGATTAAAAAGAAGGGTAAGATCAAGTAATTTCCACCTCACACAGACATCGTTAATGAGAAATAAAGAAAAAAACGGTGTTACTGTTATGTTAGTTACCTCAGCGGTTAAGTACAAGTTTTGTACATCAAGGAGTTCTATGAGGTTGGGAATGTCTGGTTTGGGAATTTCCACCTCACTACTTTTTAATGCTGCAGTTCTTTGATATAAGAATAAGGGTTCAAGAGTTGCAAGAACTGCTGCAGTTCCCTGTTCAAAAACTACTGCAGGTCCCTGATATAAGGGTTCAAGAACTGGCTTTGCAGGTAGTACCTCAAGTGGAACTGAAAAATGCATGTAGCATAAATTAATATGAACTCACAATTTAATCAATAAAAAGATGAAATCATAGATTGGATAGCAATTCCCAATTGTTGCATTAAACACCGAATTTAAGGGTCGTAAGTTTGGGGAAAACTAGCTAAACATGTCAAACGCATTAAACTCTAGTCTCTGAAGAAAGAGCTTTATAATCTCAACTAATTTGGTCAAATTAACCAACATAAAGAGTTAATTTGGGAAGAGAGAACCAGGGAAACAAGTTTCACAGTAAAATACCTTATGTAAATAATTTTACTAAAAAGAGGACGTACATCTATGTGGCTTAACGAACGTTGAATCAGGGTAACGTGTTTGTGTTTTTCTATCATGTCCAGTATTGCAGAAATCGGCATTGGCAGCCGCTTAATCGCTTGGCGGTCTGTAACCGATTACGAGTATGCTTAATCGGTCACGCTTGGCGGTTTTGTCAAACGCCGGTCAAAATTGGCCTTGGTGGTCAATTAATCGGCCTTGGTGGACTTTTTTTTATAATTTTTATAACTATTATAATTATTTTCTTTTTGGTTAAATGTCGGTCTAATAAGTTCAAAAAATTAAATAAAAAATCAAAATTAAAGAGTAAAAATATACAAATATATATATTTTTATGAGTATCTATGAAGAAAATGAATCATACTATTTTCTTATATTCATTTATTTTTAAATAAATTCTTTTATAATTTGGGGACTCCGATTAAACCCCGACTAATTCCCGATTAATCTGATTAATCTTTTAACCTCACTCAACCATTAAACGATTTTTACAACCTTGATCATGTCTAATTTTTTAGTTAAAAAACTCACTGTGTTTTATAAGAGTATATGAGTATAATATGAGTTGTAATCTACGCAACAAATGAGCATCAAAATTGACGAAATTCTTGAACAATTACCTTCAGGAGAACGACGACTACGAAGAACATGCATGAAGTGAGAACGAAGCCTGGCTGCCGAATGAAGCTCGGCTGTTGATTCAACGGGATCCATCTTCTTGGTTTTCTGACGACCAATGGCTACCTCGACAAAATGAGATCTCTATTTATAGCGTAATATCGGTGATGCAGGAGTAGGTGGGAGGGACGGTCCGACATGTGGTAGTTGGAAAGGAAGAACAACAATAAATGGTTGTACTTTGTTATGATAGTCATTTTTCACGTTTTTAGTCGTTTAATGCATGATATTTACATGTTTTGAACATGTACTTTATGAAATATACATAAGAGTAAATTACAATAATGGTCCATATGGTTTGCATGAATTTGCAATAATCGACCAATTTTTAAAAAAACCTCGATAATGGTCCAAATTAAAGATCAAGTTGCAAGAATGGTCAAAGGTCCTGTTAAAAGACAATTTTACCATTTTTAATTTCTTTTTTAATTTTATTTAATTGTATAATTATTAAATAAATTAAAAAAAACAATTCCAACCCCATCCCACCCCCACCTCTCTCTCTCCACTCGTCTCTCTCCTAGATAGCATAAAACAAATCGACGCAGATGGGAAGCAATAGCAATGGAGTGCGACCTGGTTGGAATCAGTGCAACCTGGTTGGAATCAGAGAGACAGAAAATCAAGTGAAGAAGGTTCGACGGCGACCTCAGGTCGCTGGAAATCACGATGACGACGCCGGGAAGCAATGGAGTGCGACCTGGTGCGTGTAAAACCGACAAAAAAGAGAACGAAGGAAATTGTGATTGTTGGAAGCAGTTTGATGATTGGAGGTTTGATACTCAATTCCTCCATTGTTGCTGCTTCCTTCGAGTGTTGCAGAAACAGAGACATTGGGAGACTCGTTGTCACGATGATTGAAGCGGTAATTGTGCTCCCAGTTCGTATACAGATTTTGAACATTATCACCCCTCTGTGATTCTGGCTCGAATTTCCCAACTAAAATCGGATTCCTTTTCTTTGATTTTAACCCTTTTTCAAGATAATTATTAAAGGACCACTCAACAGTAATTCGTTGGTGTTATATTTATAACAATCAATTGCGCAGTAAGTGTTTGAATAAATGCTTGACTGAATCAAGAATATAGGTTTCGTGGCTATACTAGCTTTTTTCCTCTCTTGCGGGTATTCATTTTCTCCCCTGTTCTCCACCTGTCTAGTACAAATAGAGAAAGTTCAGAGAGAGAAAGAATTAGAGAAGGAAAGATTCGTCTTTTTCATTTACGTGTCCATCTTAGATCTGGGTTTCTTTCTAGGTGTGTAGTTGTGAAATCAAACGGGATTTCTGGGTTTTAATGTATTTCATTGGTTTGAATGTATTTCGATTTCTGTGGTTTTAATGTATTTCATTGCTTCAACATCATTTGCATTACTTGGTGATGAAGATGATGAAACTTCTGAAGTAACCAAGGATGAAGAAGATGATGCTAGTGAGGAAGAGGATATTAACATTGTCTTTAATGGAAAAAAGAAGGCTGGTGGAGGGACAGATGCAGATGTTTCAGTTTCAGGATTGACTGATGAAGATGCATCTGATGAACATGAACAACCTAGTACTAGCATCACTACCAAAGAAAAATAGTACCACAGTGAATGCAAACGAACGAGCAATGGGTGGAGGCGATGATGGTTTCTGGCTGAGGGAACAAACCCAGGAGAGAGAGAGAGAGAGAGAGAGAGAGAGAGAGAGAGAGAGAGAGAGAGGGTGGGGTGGTCATGGGACTGTATCCAAGGAAATCTGCAAGCCACAAGGACCAAATTTGTAATTTTCTCAAAGCATAATTACTCAAACCCTTAATCATTTATGTTTTTGTAATATTTACATCTAAACATGTATTCCTACATCTATCTCTTGTGGTTTTCTCAAACTACTTGGTTTTGTTTTGAATCCATCATACTATTCATAGTATATCAGCAACCAAATTTAGTTATATATGTAATTTATTAAATATGTCGTAAAAAATGTATCTATTTTTTGTCATTGTGTTCTTTTATTTGATATCTGAATCTGTTCATTTATTCACAAAATCAATAATTTTACATTTCGATATACAAATCTATAATGTTGTGTAAACATAATATAATTTACATAGTTTTGGTGATTTCAATCGCTTAATAAATGGACAATATCCAATATATAAAGGGAATTGTTAAGGAACATCATGCACCAACTTATTTAATTAAGATATTCATCAAAATGATCATATTTTCCAAACAAATGTCACATATTAAATAACCATATACTTAAACTAATAAACATATACATGTCATAGGTATACATAATCTAGTAAACATACATATAATTAAAAAAGAACTTACTTGACTTGTATCCCTCATTGAAATGTAATCAAAAGACACCACATAAACGTGGCTTGGAGGCTTTATGCATAGGGGTACAAATGAGCCGAGCCGGCTCGTGAGCTACCCGGGACCGGCTCGATAAAAGCTCGGCTCGAGACCGATTTTAAACGATCCCGAGCCGAGCCCGAGCTTAAATATAAGGCTCGTTTATTAAACGAGCCCGAGCCGAGCCTCTGTCACCAAGCTCGATCAGGCTCGCGAGCCCTAAACGAGCCTTTATATATATATATATATATATATATATATATATATATATATATATATATATATATATATATATATATATATATATATATATATATATATATATATATATATATATATATATATATATATAACGTATGTAGAGTAAACGAGCTTGTGTCGAGCTTAATCTCGTTTAGGCTTGTTAAGAATTAAACGAGCCGAGCCCGAGCCCGAGCCGAGCCTGTGTATTTCTTAACGAGCCCGAGCCGAGCTTAGGTCCATAAAGCTCGTAACGAGCCGAGCCCTATATATTTCTTAACGAGCCCGAGCCGAGCTTGGTCAGGCTCGGGCTCGGCTCGGCTCGTTTGCACCCCTATTTATGCATAAATGCTTTTGTTGGGAGTTTCATACAAATTATTTATTGGAGCTTTAGTGTAGGATTATTTTTATTAAGATGATTTCGGTTTAGGGTTTATATACATATAACGACGATCGAACATGGAAATCAAGAATCAAACCAAAGTAAGAAAATGTAAGATTGGATGGAACTTAATTGGAGGCTAATAATGAAACCAAACACAACGCACGTAAGGATTGTTTTTGGTCCTTGGTCTTGTGTCAGATTTTTTGGATACTCTAAAGGTATGAGATCATAATAATCGAATAACGTGTGTCAATAAAAAGCAGCAAACCATGCATGCATTCCTAAAGTTTGAGATATGGAATTAAAGAAATAATAACATAATAAGTAATAAAATATTTTTGTTATTCTTATAATGTTTTATCAATTAAACCTCCTAGTGATATCCATATGATTCCTATTTTGGAATGGTCTATATCATCTCTTTTGGTTATAGTTTGCCGATTACGATTACGTTTAATCGCTTGACGGTTTGGTCAAATGTCGGTTAAAATCGACATTGACAGTAATTTTTTTATTTTTTTAAATTTTTCTATAACTTTTATATATATTTTTTTCTTTTGGTTAAATATCAGTCTAATAAGTTAAGAAAACTAAAAAAATCGAAATCAAATAGTGAAAATACACAAATATATAATTTTTATTAGTATCTAAGAATAAAATGAATCACGCTTCGTTTTTTTGTTATATTTATTTATTTTTAAATAAATTTTTTTATAATTTTGTATCTCCGATTAATCTCTTAACCTACTAAATCGTTAAGCTAACGCTAAGCAACTTTTACAACCTTGATCGTGTCTAATTTTTGAGTTAAAAACTCATGGTGTTTCATGAGAGTAGAGGAGTATAATATGAGTTGTAATCTACACAACAAATGAACATCAAAACTGACAAAATTCTTCAACAATTACCTTCAGGAGAACTAGGGCTGAGCATATGGACCGGGGAACCGGTTGGAACCGCGGACCGAATCGGAACCGACCCGGGAACCGGTAGTACCGATCGGGCCGGGACCAGGTCTTAATTTTTGGGAATTTTTGGAACCGGAACCGGATGGAACCGGACCGCCGAACCGGCCAAAAACCGGGAACCGGATCGGAGAACCCAAATATAGCTAAGATTGGAATTCTATTAAACCCGATCACCCCACAAAACCCGATTACCCCACAAAACCCTCATCGACAAAACCCGATCACCCCACAAAACCCTTACAGCCGATCACCCCACACGCAAATAGTACTTGGTACGTTTTCTTTGAATTGCCGATCCCCGCAGTCCCATGCTAATGGAAGTCAATCGCAATAAAAGAAATCAAGAGCAATCGGTACGTTTTCTTCACCATATACGATACTTATAACCCCACGTTTCAAACTTTAGTGGCTGCATGTTTACGTTTCTTTCACAGTTTCACATATTCAAGTAATTAGTGTGTTTTCTCTTTTTTAACTTTAATGGCTGCATGTTTCAAACTTCACGTTTCTTTCACATATTACTCTATTTATTAAATACCGTAATTTTGCGAAACTTTGGTACGTTTTTTTTCTTTCGGGTCATGTAACGCGGGTTATGGGTCTTCCCGTGAGTTTTTTGTCTGCACTAATACCCATGTTTACACCGCCTCGATCATTCTCAATTTTACGTCTTCTTGACCCCCCAAGCCCTAATCTCCGACACCGTCACCTCCATCGTCGTCCCTTCTTATACACCACCACTGTACTGTGGTGACGGTACCCCGCTTCTTTTCCTCGATTTTGCGTGTTCCATATGTCAACAAGAAAGACAAATCGAGTGAGGGAGGATGCAGTTAGCGCTCGATTTTGGATTGAGGGCTACGCTTCTTGTCACATCGGCGAAGAAGGGGGCAAGTGGGCAACAGTCGTACGGTTTTACGGTAGGAAGGCGATGGCGACTTCAGCCTACCGGATGTGGTGGCGGGGGTCGGATGTGGTGGCTAAAGCCTCGCGATCGACGTGTTCTTTGATTTCTTACTGAATCTCGGTTCGATGAACCGTCGATGGTACTACAATCCATCGCAAGTCGCAGCGCAGCTGTTGATCACCACACTCGTCCGTCTCCTCCACCGGTTCGCCAAGGTATTGCAGAGGTCGATTGTTGATTGTTGACCTTATCGATATCCGATACCAATTTATCGAACCCGCATGATCCATTTTTGCTCGGTTCGTCGAAGGAAGAAGGAAGGTTTCTGTATTGGACCGATTATAACGAATTATCGAAGGCTGTTGGTTCTATCTCCTCCGGTTTATTGGTAATTCTGCATCTCTATTTTTTCTATCGATGATGATTCTATTTTTTTGCATCACAAATTTTGTTTGCATATCCATCTCCTCCAGTGGATGGGTTCTTTTTTTTTCTGTATCTCCTCCAATCGATCAATAGTTTTAACCTAACGTGGTAACTAAAGAAAATAAAATAGGATATGAGTAACAGGAACAGAAGACAACGACATAAATCAAGCAAATCCATCAGTTGATAAAGGTTAGTGTCGATAATCAATTTTTACAACTGTAAGATGCGTAAATTACCTTATATGCCTCTGCGTTTGCTCAAGATATGAGATAATTTGACAATTTATAATGTTCTATGTTGTTAAAAGTTGAATGCTTTTATCGTTTCTTTGGATAATTGATATGTGAAGTCGACTTTTGAACTTAATACTTTCAATCTGTTGCAATTTGGATGCAGTTTCAATGAGTATTTACTTAAAGTTTGGATCCAAGGAAACAAAACAACAGAGGTGAAGCTTTATAGGTGAGATATTTTTAGTATTTTTGGGTAATTGTAAAATAGTTTTAGCCTCATGCTTTCTCGTAGAAACTAGCCAATTAGCATTTCTGTTGATAAGTCATGCATTTTGATATGTCTGTAACATTTTTTGTGAAATTGACACGGATTTTTGTCAGTTGGTCAAGTAGATACAAAGGGTAAAGCTAGAAAGTTACCAATTAAACCAGATATTAGGAAAGCTTTATGCATTCCTGGTGGTTCAACTCTCATGATTTCTCATCTTCAAAAAGAATCTTTTTACAAGTTTTTTCTCTTTTAAAGTCACACGAAAAGTCAACGACTGCCTCCGTTGGTCAAATTCAACATCCTAGAGTTGAAAATCTAAAAACAGGTTGCCAACATCTTGTCTGTATGGATAGTCTTCAATGTATGACTACAAAAAACAATGTAGAAGACATCAAAATTAGTACTAATTAGGATGCTAGACTTTGTTCATGCTCTTCATCTGGTGCAAAAAAGAGGACTTGGGAATCCTCTCATACTTCACTGAAGTCAAAAAAAGTCAAACGAGGTCATATGATTTCTTGTCAATCTGAAAATGGTTGTGTTTCAAGATGTAATAAAACAACAAATAAGGAAAATTGCTATAAAATCATGTTCATGAACATTGCGGATTATGCTAAAAAGTCAAATCTCACAAAGGTCAAATATTCTGGTTTATTTCTTTAATTGTATCTTTATTTGTTTCTTTAATGTCTGTAAAAATAACAGATAATTGAGGACCTTGGTGGCTCTGTTACATCTGATGGAAAAGTAAGCACACATGTAATCACTGGAAAAGTTAGAAAAACTTTGAATTTATTGTACAACTCTTTGCTCAGGGTGCGTTTTGCTTTTATAATAGATTTTTGGTGCCTAATTATTATTTATTACTTACAAGGTTTAATTTGGAAGTCTAATCATTTACACAGAGCTTGGGTGATATCTCCTACTTGGCTAAAAGAAAGCTTCAGAGAAGGCAGATTCGTTGGTGAGTTACGAGGCTTTTAGTACATTATAGAAGGGTAAAATTGCATTTTTTAGTTTAACAGATGGGTTGTCAAATTCACTGTCCAGGGGACCAATTTTGATATGAGACCCTCCAATAAGGACCAAAATTGCAAAAAGATTCTTTTTAGAACCTAACCAGAAAAAGATCCAAAACATGATGACCAAATTTGTAATTTAGTCTAAATTTATTCTAAAATGTACAGATGAAATGGATTACATTGTCAAGGATGATGAATATGAGGTGAAGTACAGGATCAATTTAAAGAATACAGTAGTAAAAGCAAGAGCAAATCCTGTAGGTTTGCTTAAAGGATCTTTTTTTTTTTACAAATTAGTATCACTTTTATTTAATATGTTAAAATCTTATAATATTTTGTTATGTAGCCCCGATTAAAGATTGGCGTGGAACTCTGGATAGCTCTAGTGGTCTTTGTAATCTATTCTTTTGACAGGTGTCTGTGTGTGCACACATACATATATAATGGGTCCTGCTGATCAAATTCTACTTTCAAAAGGTTAGAGTACTTTCAAAATGTTAGAGAGTATTACACATTATTTATTTTTATTTGATTGTCTCCTAATTCCATATTAAGATTTTTTTATACATATTTGTGCATTTTTTAGGTGGCTTGCAAAGTAAAAATGATGTGGCTGGTGTGGTTAATACGACCATAAGTTTCCTTTGTAAGGTTTAATAATGGCTTTTATTGTTCAATAACTAAAATAGTATTTAATTATTAATCGTATGATTAGAAAATCTTATGTCGAGTTACCCGTCCTCAAAATTCAGTTGTACAACTACGACGGCATGGACAGATGTTATATTTTTCTAAATGAATTAGCATACCGGAAATGATAGCCTTAGGGTTTTCCAAAGGGAAGACAACTTGCGATTTTGATACCGGCGGTGGTCGCGAACGGGAATTTTGGACGCATTTCTGGTGGGCCATTTATGACCACAACTTATGATTATGATGCACCAATTGATGAATACGGTTAGGCCATTGAAGTATTTACCATGTTTTTTTAGCCGTAATAGCATTGTAGTTTCGTTTCTTTACTGATATTAACATTGTACTTTGGTTTCTTTTTGGCATCTGAGGTGATGGCAACGTACTTTTTTTCTATTTGTGTATTAAAGCATCTTACCTTCTTTTCTTTATGTTACGACATCATATCGTTCATATTTTCCATTATAAGATGCTATAATAAACAAACGAATTAAAGTATGTTCCCAGTGCTTCCATTTAACACTTTCCTTTAGACTAATTATATTGGTTATTGTAGATCCATCGGGGGCGGATAAGCAGTATGCGTATTCTCTTCTTCTTGTAGAAAGTTTTTGTCAAAAACTTGGTGTTAAGGTGTGTAGGTTTATTTGTTTTCTTTAGGGTTGAATGCAAGAAATAGCAACGTACTTTTGTGATAATTGTCTTTTCTGATTTAAAAAAAAAATAAATGTGACATCTCCTTGCATGTTGTTTTAACCTTAGTTTCGATTTATATATATAATTACAGGTTAAACAAGGAGCCCCCGATTTTGACATTCAGGAAAAAAGACAAGGGTAGGCTTATTTTCACATCAACAGTTGCTAACACACGGCAGAGTACGCTTTTGTCTTTAGCATTTATCCGGACCCGTTCTCTAGTAATTCCGAACCCGTGCGGAGCACGGGGACCCACTAGTTCAAGTTAGTTAGTGTGTTTTCTCCTTTTATATTTATTTAACTATTTTAGATAGTGATTTAGATGATGATATGAATTACCGAAGTTATATGATTAAGATTTGTTTATAATAACTCCCAAACCCTGTAATCTGGATCTATGTTGGATATCGTATTTCTGAATTCTTCATATTTCTAAAAAGAACTCAATATACTTATCTTTTTGTTTTTGTATGCTTCTCGAAATCTTTAAATAAACGAAGAATGGTATTTCACTCAAAGGTCTACGCACGTGATTTAATTACACTTATATAAATTAACATCATAATATTCCTGATTCATAATTTGAAGGTTATAAAGTGTTATTTAATATAGCTTGGCCAAAGGTGAAAGGCCTCATTCAAGTAGTTTACGTAATCGATGTAAACTACTTCTGTGCATTCTTTTTTTTTTTATAAAATTCAAGTAGTTTACATAATTTGAAGGTTACTGTCGATGCATTCTTTTTTTTTTTTATAAAATTCAAAGTCACAGATGATGTTTTGGTTTGATAGTTTGATCTAGTCATGCTATGCTAACCACACCAAATCCACAAAAAGTGGACTTTTAGTTTGATAGTTTATCTAGGGATGACTCATGCCAACCACAAAACACCTAATTTTCTTAGAGAATTATATTATCACGTTTCTTTATTGACCACATGAAAACGTTTCTTTATTGACCACTTTGAAACACTACGTTGATGAACAATGTAGGATTTGAATGTGATACCAAATGTACCATCATCAAGATACCGAAACTCGGATGTTCATGATGCTAATAATCCAGATGGTAATCCGACTAATTGGATTGGAAAAGACTTTGATAACCAAGTAAGAATTGTATTTTTTTTCAGCACCATTTAACAATGTACTAATTATATTTTTGATTTTGAGAATATAGGATTATGGAGATGATTTTGATGAAGATTATATAGACGAGACACCGGCGTGCCATGATATACCAAGTGATGAATCAAACGAGGAAGAGGAGCCACAAGAACAACAAACATCAAAGAAACGAAAATTTGCAACCCAACCAAAACAAACACAACCAAAAAAACCAACAAAAAGAAAACCACCCTTACCAAAAAAGCGAACACAAAAAAAATACCCAACACAACCAAAACCCAAGAAAAAACAAATTACTCAAAAGGAGTTAAGGGACCGGGTTAACCCAACCAGACGAGGTGAGGGTAGAGAAAATTGTACGACTCCTTTTTGGGATTACTTCGAGATAGAATGGATGAAAGAGGAAGATGGAATTGAAAGGAAGTGGGCCGAATGTAACTATTGTTTAAAATTACTAGCTGCAGATGCAAACCGGAACGGTACAACTTCATTAAACAAGCACTTTAATGGCTGCAAGTTAACGGTCGTCGAGTAATTACCGACTATCGTTCAAACTTGTCCGTTGTGATTGTGGAGGCATTGATATGCACTCAAAATTGGCTAAAAAAGAGTAGCTTCCCTATATATGACTATGACAAAGTACACGACGTGTTAAACGACGATGATCTCGCTATTGGTAATACTTGTTACATTTTATTTTTAACGTCTTTTTTACTAATTGTTATATTTTATTAAGTAATAACGTTTTTCTTTTGCATTATATATTGACATTGCGGATGCTATACATAGTTTGAAGCTAACGGGGAAGAGATCGGGAAATTAGTCATAATGTCATATAGATGTTGGATTTCACATATTAGACTTTGTTTTTTCTTTGTTGGGAAACTTGAAATTTTATGGTTAACGATTTTTTTAGTAGATGTTGAAATTTTGTGGTTAACGATTTTTTTAATACATGTTGGATTTCATTGGTGTTGTATTAGTTGCATATGGGCAAAAAAGATGTCGTGACACATACAAGGTGGTTATTTAATATGCTGGGTTAGACGTTAAAACTTAAAAGATATCTAATATGCTTGGTGTTGCGTCCATGACATACGTGCAGTCTCTCAATATAAATACGTGTAATATAAGGTATTTCAAATCCTCTTCAGCCATGTTAAAATAAAATACATTGTAAAATTGGTCGCTGTACTTTCTGTGCACAATATTGATTTCCAAATTATAAAATGAAATTTAAAAGCAAATGCCACCCAAATTTTACATGACTTATTTAATTTAAAGAACAAATATTATAATAGTCATTTAACTTTATACATATGACATGGTTAAATGATTTTAGATATATGTTGACGTCTTTTTGTTTTCCTACTTTTCAACTTTGGTTATGTTTAAACTTTAAATAATTATATTTCAATAACATTAGATCTACATAATAAATGGTATAATTATAGTTCTCATCGTGATCTATGGAGAATGCAAACCCACAAATTAAATCGATTGTATTGCAAACATATGCCACGTCACTCACTTGTCGGTTATTCATTTCATCTAATTCGCGTTTATCGGTTCCAACTTTCAAGAACCGAACCGGTAGAACCGGACCGGTACAACCAGCGGTCTGGTTCGGTTCCATACTTTCGCCATACTCCGGTTCCCGGTTCGGGCCGGTTCGGTTCCTTTGCTCATCCCTAGAGAACGACGACTACGAAGAACTTGAATGAAGTGAGAACGAAGCTCAACTGCTGATTCAACTGTATTATAATTTACGAACTACATTTTTTGACAAAGGTATTTCGGAATTTCGAACATCTTTCTCGTTTTTAGTCTATTTAATGCATTTATTTTTTTATGTAAATAAACATTCCAAATTCCAATTTATTAGAATGTCATATTGTTTCTGTAATGTATCGGTGTAGAGTGCTATAATGTTGTTTTCCAAAGTTATTGTTGGAATTTCGAACATCTTTCTCGTTTTTAGTCTATTTAATGCATCTATTTAAAAATGTACTTCATGACATATACAAATAAATTTCGAAGAAATTGTTTAAAAATGGCGGTTGCAGAATGAAAATCATATAACTTTAAAAAAGGGAATCACTATTATTGTTTTCGTAAACTACAATTGAGTTTGAAATTTAGAAAATTTAAATATAGTAGTCATAATTGTTTTTTCTTTAAAAATATGATTATCATGTGATATTGTTTTACGAAATATATAAATTAATATCCATGTATAATTTATAACTTGAATCACATATAAATAATTAACCATGCAAGTGCCTTGAATTTGTTTCATTCGAATATCCAAATATGTGTGAGTTCTTAACCTCGATGCACAAATCTAAAGCATAAAGAAGCTTAAATGTGTCAACAATCAAATGATTGATGGCTAAGAAATATCTAGGGTTTGAGAAACTTGTCAAACCAATCACTCGCTTCTTTAACCATTGATGACGTCATTTCATGCCCAATTCCACCTTCTGCTATCACCTACATTTCAGTTATAATCAAACGTATTACATCTTTTATTAAATTAAAGAATCTTCTTTTTTATTTGTAGTTTCACCGTTTCTTAAAAATATACGCCCATTACAAAAAATTTACTAATTATGGACATTACTATAATTGAGGAGGTTTTTTAAAATTATATACTGTAATATGAAAAAAGTATAGTAAGATACTATAACAAACACATAAATGAAAGTACGTTGCTATTATAGGAAAAAATGTTAGTCAATACCTTGAAATTATCAGAACATTGTGCATCTTCAAAGGCCTTTTGTGTTCTTGATATGGTATCATTCAGACCTGCCATTGGACAACGAGAATCTTGTTCACCTGTGTGTTTTAAATTTTTCCATGTTATATATATATATATATATATATATATATATATATATATATATATATATATATATATATATATATATATATATATATAGGTTTAGGATCAAATATATCCATATAATTATTGTGTAACCTTGAAACTCAATCTGGACCACTCATTTAAAACACATTCTTTTAAGAATGTATATAATTTAGTTCATTCTTTTAAGAATGATAAGAACTCATTATGTCAAAAACTTATTCTGTTAAGAATGTGTTTTTTTCATTGTTACGAAAATGAAATCCGATGGCCAGGATTTGGTTACAAGGTAACACAATAATTGTCATTCTTATTATAACCTAGCCCTATATATATATATATATATATATATATATATATATATATATATATATATATATATATATATATATATATATATATATATATATATATTGGGTTGATAGAAGGGCAGATTGGTCATTTCACCGTTTAAAATCAACAAAGGGCGTGGTGCAATGAGTGGGACTGTATGAGTTGAGTCGAACTTGGATGCTAAACCAGGAGCTATTCTGTCCCAAACCTGATCATACAAGTTGTACAGTTAGATGCCAGCTGGATGCCACGTCAGCAAGGTTATTAGATTGTACCTTTTCCACAACTTCTTTATCTATCGCATCTTTTCCTAAATCAATCCTTGCTTCTGAAAAGAAGAAAAAGAAAATTAAATCACAAAATCATGCAATATTCTTGAAAGAGACATTGTGTGCTAACTTTAACTGGAAGATTTTAAGAACAAGGTATAGTTATATAACAAAAACTATAAGATATAACTTTATTTTGTAAAAAGTGTTTCACGTTCTCACCATCAAATACAGACTTAATACTGTAAACTCGAGCATGCCATTTGTCGTTTTCTATGGCCCACCGAAATCCCTATATAATCATATCACATTCAACTTTCTTTAATAACAATCGAATGATTTTTTTCACAATGTTGTCTAGATAAATAATGTTTAAAAATAATTTGAGAAAATGATTGCACACTTACGGAATGAAAGGAAAAAAAATCAATAATGGCAAATTTGTAAAAAACTAGAACTTAACGGGGAAAGCCTCTTTTAGTCGACTTTATTTATTAAGTCGTTCTTTATACATTAAGTTAAAAAGAAACACCGATGGGTGTTTCTTTTTAAATTAATGCAAAAAGAACAAATATATAGAGAAAGTCAAGTGAATGAGGCTTTCCACGTTAAGTTCTAGCTTTTTTACAATTTTGCCATCATTGGATTTTTTCCTTTAATTTCCGTAAATTTGCAGTTACTTTCTCAAATAATTTTTAAATATCATTTATCCTGACAACACTTGATGAAAAAAAGAAAAAAAGAAAGAAAAAGTACCTGAACACCAATTATGGGGACAACGACTGAATAACGTGTGTCAACAAAAGCAGCAAACCATGCATGCATTCCTAAAGTTTGAGATACAGAATTAAAGAAATAATAACATAATAATTAATAAAATATTTTTGTTATTGTTATAATGTTTTATCAATTTAACCTCCTAGTGATATCCCTGTGATTCCTATTTTGGAATGGTCTATATCGTCTCTTTTGGTTAAATAGTCTGCAAACTTTACAAGGTCCCACACCTGTCAAAAGATAAAAAGAATATAAAAAAGGAAAATTAAAAAGTTTAAAATTTGGGCATTAAAGTATAATGTTATTCGAAATATTAAAAAGTGATAAAAAGGGAAGAAGTATAACCGTGTCATGTATGAATGGCATTGTGTCACCTCTTTTCCATGATGAAACAAGTGCCTGGATTTTAAATATATGAAAAATCAGATTACAGTTCAATACAAAGAAATATAATTACTACGTTTTCCAATGAAGCAAATACAATTTTGAAGTGTAAATTTCAAAAGATAATTTTCTATTATTGACTAAACAGCCCCCAAAGAAATAGTATTCTTTCAAATGTACTTTCAATTATTTGTTTATTACAGTATCCCACATTAACTTTTCTCTATTATGGTATTGTATTTTAAGGTTTTTTTTTTTTCTTATTAAGACATTGTTCTTTAAAACTTCTACCCACATAGCAATAAAAAATTGCTTGTATTTGAATGACATTGCTATAATTGGGTAGATTTTTTCAAAGGGAAAATTGGAAGTAGGATGCTATAATAAACAAATCTACGAAAGTACGTTGCTATTTCTTGCATAATGGGAAAGTGAGAAAAGTTTGGGTGGTTACACTTACATCTACATAGGTTGTATGGTTTTTGGCACGTTCTCCATGGTAACGGGAATCAATAGCAACTGCAATATATCCACGTGAAGCATAACCCTAAAAGGCAGAATGTATTACAACATATCCACATGAAGCAAAACTCTGGAATGGAATTGAATTCCGATTCCGACCTCGAGTAAAGGGCGTAGCCACTCTTTGCACGTATTTGTACAATGCAGAAAAACGACAGCTGGCCTTTTTGAATGTTTGTTTTCTTTCATGCTCAATATTACAACAGGCAATCGCCCTTGATCTCCTTCCTAATTTGGTATTCAAAATTAGGAATAAAGAAATCAGTCAATTACCAATTAATCTATTCATACATCACTTTACACAGACATCAGTTAATGTTAGTTACCTCAGTGGTTAAGTACAAGTTTTCTTCATTAAGGAGTTCTTTGAGGTTGGGAATATCTGGTTTAGGGCAAGGTTCCATTACCTGAAAGTTTTCAAATAAGATATCTTCTAACAGAGATTAAAAGAAGGGTAAGGTCAAGTAATTTCCACCTCACTAGGTTTTACTGGTGCAGGTCCCTGATATAAGGGTTCAAGAACTGGCTTTGCAGGTAGTACCTCAAGTGGAACTGAAAAATGCATGTAGCACGAATTAATATGAACTCACAATTTGATCAATAAGGAGATGAAATCATACAGATTGAATAGCAATTGCCAATTGTTTCATTAAACACCGAATTTAAGGGTAGTAAGTTTGCGGGAAAACTAGCAAAACATGTCAAACGCATTAAACTGTAGTATCTGAAAGAAAGAGGTTTATAATCTCAACTAATTTGGTCAAATTAACCAACATAAAGAGTTATAGAGTTAATTTAGGAAGAGAGAACAAGAGGAACAAGTTTACAGTAAAATTCCTTACGTAAACAGTTCTAATCTAAACAACAATTGAGTATCAAAATTGAACGATTACCTTCAGGAGAACGGCGACTGCGAAGAACTTGAATGAAGTTAGAACGAAGCTCGGCTGCTGCTTCAACCGGCTCCACCTTCTCGATTTTCCAACGACCCACGGTGGCCTTGACATGATGAAATCTGTGTTTATACTGGAAGATCGGTGATGCAAGAGCAGGTGAGAGTGATGGGACGCGCAGTATCATCATATGCCAAACAAGTGTTATGTGCACGATAACATCGTTTTCCAACGACCCACGGTGGAATCTGTGTTTATGTTGTTCATTGTATAGTTTATTTTCTTATTCTATTCTATTCTATTACTAACAAAAGAATAGTAACTTTCACCCCTTAAAATTAAGCCAAGTATCTTCGATTTGGACCCATAGTGGATCCATGTGATCCGATTTCATTTGTTAGCGTCGACATTTCTTTTTTCGTACATAATTACTAAATTTAGATCATATTATAATTATTAAAACATTTGATACAAAACGCAAATAAGCTTTTATTCGGAAATAATAATTTTGATTCATCTTATAACAAACTTTTATATTCATGTTTTTCCCCTCAACTAATTTCGAATTAATTGTTTCCAATCCTATTTATTATAAAGTTATATTATTAGTATTTTGTAAGTTACGATTCCGGTCCCTTACTATATTTTAAATTACTAACAAAATGCAACGCATGAATTGTAACTTTCACCCCTTAAAATTGAGCCACGTATCTTCAATTTGGACCCATAGTGGATCCATGTGATCCGATTTCATTTGTTTGTGAGGATATTTCTTTTTCTATTTCCAGAACTATAATTACTAAATTTAGATCATATTATAATTGTTAAAACATTTGATACAGAATGCAAATAAGCTTTTATTTGGAAATAGCAATTTTGATTCTTCTTATAGCAAACTTTTATATTTACGTTTTTTCCCCTCAACTAATTTCGAATTAATTGTTTCCATCCCTATTTATTATAAAGTTATATTATTGATATTTTGTAAGCTGTGATTCCGGTCCCTTATTATATTTTAAATTACTAACAAAATGCAATGCACGAATAGTAACTTTCACACCTTAAAATTGAGCCACGTATCTTCGATTTGGACCCATAGCGGATCCATGTGATCCGATTTCATTTGTTTGTGAGGACATTTCTTTTTTCTATTTTCAGAACCATAATTACTAAATTTAGATCATATTATAATTGTTAAAGCATTTGATACAAAATGCAAATAAGATTTTATTTGGAAATAGCAATTTTGATTCTTCTTATAACAAACTTTTATATTTGCGTTTTTTCCACTCAACTAATTTCGAATTAATTGTTTCCATCCCTATTTATTATAAAGTTATATTATAGGTATTTTGTAAGTTACGATTCCGGTCCCTTATTATATTTTAAATTACTAACAAAACGCAACGCATGAATAGTAACTTTCACCCCTCAAAATTGAGCCACGTATATTCAATTTGGACCCATAGTGGATCCATGTGATCCGATTTCATTTGTTTGTGAGGACATTTCTTTTTTCTATTTTCGGAACCATAATTATTAAATTTAGATCATATTATAATTATTAAAGCATTTGATACAAAATGCAAATAAGCTTTTATTTGGAAATTTTGATTCTTCTTATAGCAAACTTTTATATTTACGTTTTTTCCCCTCAACTAATTTCGAATTAATTGTTTCCATCCTTATTTATTATAAAGTTATATTATTGGTAATTTGTAAGTTACGATTTCGATTCCTTATTATATTTTAAATTACTAACAAAATGCAACGCATGAATAGTAACTTTCACCCATTAAAATTGAGCCACGTATCTTCAATTTGGACCCATAGTAGATCCATGTGATCCGATTTCATTTGTTTGTGAGGACATTTCTTTTTTCTATTTCCAGGATCACAATTACTAAATTTAGATCATAGTATAATTGTTAAAGCATTTAATACAAAATGCAAATAAGCTTTTATTTGCAAATAGCAATTTTGATTCTTCTTATAGCAAACTTTTATATTTACATTTTTTCCTCAACTAATTTCGAATTAATTGTTTCCATCCCTATTTATTATAAAGTTATATTATTGGTATTTTGTAAGTTATGATTCTGGTCCTTATTATATTTTAAATTACTAACAAAATGCAACGCATGAATAGTAACTTTCACCCCTTAAAAATGAGCCACGCATCTTCAATTTGGACCCATAGTGGATCCATGTGATCCGATTTCATTTGTTTGTGAGGACATTTCTTTTTTCTATTTCCAGAACCATAATTACTAAATTTAGATCATATTATAATTGTTAAAGCATTTGATACAAAATGCAAATAAGCTTTTATTTGGAAATAGCAATTTTGATTCTTCGTATAGCAAATTTTTATATTTACGTTTTTTCCCCTTAACTAATTTCGAATTAATTGTTTCCATCCCTATTTATTATAAAGTTATATTATTGGTATTTTTTAAGTTACGATTCCGGTCCCTTGCTATATTTTAAAGTTACATTTTTCGTCCCTCACATAATTTGTTTTTTTGTCGAGCTACGTTTTTCAATATACCGGGCTTCTGTAGCATCGCACGGACAGTCTAAACACTAGTTACTAGTAAAAAGCAACGGATGAATAGTAACTATATTATTTTTTATTCGTTTTCGGCTGCGTTTATATAACTTAAGTTGCGATATTTAATCAAAACTCCTTCATAGCTTGACGGTTGAACAATGATACTTTAAATCAGAGGTCTTTGGTTCGATTCCTGCAACTCAACCATCAATGTCTTTATTTTTAATTTTTCAGTTTTGGCACACCATTTTTTCAAATCCGACCACCTCCCTCCTCCAACTTTTTTTCTTAGAATTTCAGCGTATTTTTTTTCTAATTAAATATTTATTCTATAAATTTTCTCCAATTATTTTATCAATTCTAGGAATATACTTTTTTACAAAAAAAGTTATAACTTAGTTTTATTTCCATAAAACGATTTTTATAACTTTTAAAAAGTACTTTTATAACTTTCTTTTGACAATTTTTTAAAACAATTTTTTTTCAATATTGTTTTTTATGTTTTTTAAAAAGTTATTTTTTAAATTCAAAACGTTCTGTTTATAAAAAAAATATTTTTATAACTTATTTGTACAACTTTATTGTTTAAGAAATCATTTTTATGAAATTAATTTATTTTTTAAAATTACGTTTTTTACATCTTTGCTTTTATATATGATCTTTAACATTGCGTGAATAATAAATGTAATATTTAAAAAATAATAATTAGTCTAAGCTTTTTCAAAGATAATAGTAGATTTAATATTTTAATTTTTTTATTTATTTTAAACTATTTAATTTTCTTTTCGACCATAACATACCACGTTGACAACATATTCCAATTTGTGGATCCATACAGTGTATATAGATCTACCTTTGAATATATTTGATTTTTGGCTTTCACTTATTTACAATTTCTATCCAATTTTTCAAAAAGTTATAAAACTTACCTGAATTTTTTTTCCTTTTTATAGTTTTAGCTAAATTTCTAATTGTTTTTAAGAATTTGGTTTGCTTCTTTTACACTTGAGCCTAATATTATATTGTCAAAATTGTTTTACAACGTTTTATTAAAATTTTTAAAACATATATTTTTCAAACATTTGTGTTCCATGGCTTTTTTACTTTTCGTTTTTACTAATTGAATTGCACTTTTGTTCATAATTATTCGTAATAATAAATTTTTTAAAACCTATTTTTTCAAATTTTTGTGTCCCTTTATTATTTTTAATTTTCATTTTTCGTAACCGAATTGCACTTTTGTGCATAATCAAATGTATTAATAAAATTTCAAAACCTATTTTTTTCGAACTTTTGTGTTCCTTTTTTTTACATTTTGTTTTACTAAGAATTGTACTTTTGTGCATAATTAATCGTATTAATAATGTATATTATGTTATGCTTAATATATATACATAAATTTTCTATAGAAATACGTGAAGCCTCGGAAAAATATACTCCGTTATAATAATTTACTTTCAATTTTTTTATTACGACATTATACATTGGTTAGACCATTCACTGTTTTTATGGATCATATTATTGTATTAAGTTAGTAATTAAAGACAACGTCCTGATAGAAAGATATTAACGTTGGATGTTTTTTATATTTCCTATTCATAGCATTCTGTTTTGAAAAAATTTCATTATCGTAGTGTACTTTCATTTGTTTATTAAACCATTTGTATTTTGAAATTATCTACCCCATTATAACATTCAACTTTTAGTAATATAAATTTTAATACGACACCCCGCTGCAACGCGCGGGTGCGAAACTACTAGTTCATTTATTAAAGTTTAACTTCTCTTATAGTTTCTCGATTTATACCTTTTCTATTAAAATATATATATATCCTATAAAGATTTAGTATCACTAGTCACATATAAATACAATTGTACAAGGGATATAAAATGGGTTATAAAAAGTGGGCCTAAAATGGATCTAATATTACATCAAGTAAATACGCTAGCATCCCCGCACAATTTTATTGCGATGTACAATTTGAACGTGCAAAAAGGATCTAAAGTCATGAAATAGTGATGGCATGAGTCCCTTGGTTAGTTGATGCAAAACCATATTAGGCTATGAGTTATATCCGTCACGGGGTGTGTCAGTGATGACATGGTGGAACCGATCATGGGCGGCACACCGTCCCATGTGCTCTGAGATGGGTGTTTCGTGATGTAACGTGTTCCCGATAACGTTCTATAATACCCAATCACCATCCACTAGCCGTTAACGGCTATAATTTAAAAAAATCATTTTTTATTTTACCAAAATTCCACGTACAAATACAAACACAATTTACCTCATTTAACACACATTCTTACTATCCTTTTTATTCTCATATTTACACACACCATTGTAATTCTCTTTTATAAATTTTAACATCAAAATATGGAATTTTTTCAAGAATTTGATTCGGACGATGAAGAGTTTATCACAACATTTTTTAATGTTGTGGCAAACGTTGGCGCTCAAGAGTCTATAAATGTTACACAACCAATAATCTTCATCAACCGAGATCGGCAAGCTGCACATGAGCTTTTGGTACGTGATTATTTTGCTGATAATTGTCTTTATGATGTCAAAGCTTTCAACCATCGTTTTCATATAAATAGACTTATTTTTACGCATTATCAATGCTTACAGTCGCGATATGATTTTTTAAGCAAAAACCAGATGCTAGAGGTAGAATGGGTTTCAATTGTTTACAGAAATGTTCGGCTGCACTTAGGTATTTAGGATTCGGTACAACAGTTGATGCAACTGATGAGTATTTGAAAATATCTGAGAGGTGTGCAAGGGAATGTATGGATTTTTTTGTACAAGGGAGTGTGTGGATTTTTTTTTGTTCAAAGGAGTGTGTGGATTTATTTTGTTCCAGTGTTATTGAGGTTTTTGTTAAAGAGTATTTGCGTAAACCTACAGCACGTGATATCGAGAAATTATATTTGGCACATGAAACCAAGCATGGTTTACTATTGGTAGACTTGATTGTACGCATTGGTCATGGGAAAAATGTCCAACTGCGTAGCACGGGCAATTTACCCGGGGTGATATAGGTGAGCCAACTTTCATACTGGAAGCTGTTGCATCGTATGATTTGTGGATTTGGCGTGTGTTCTTTGGGGTTGCAGGGTCTAACAATGACCGAAATATTCTTAATCAGTCTCTCATTTTCAATGATATTTGGACCATGCTAGCACCTGATATGTGTTTCACAGTGAATGAACATGAATACAAACACGACTACTGCCTTTGTGATGGGATATATCCAGATTACTCCACCTTTGTGAAGGTATACGTTGTTCCTCGAACTGAAAAAGTAAAGAAGTTCACAGAAACACAAGAATATGCTAGGAAGGACATAGAGAGGGCATTTGGGGTCCTCAAGCAGAAATGGCATTTGGTGAAACACGATGCACGATGCACGACTCTGGGAAGATGAAAGGATAACCACAATTATGCATGCATGCATCATATTACATAATATGATAATTGAAGAAAAAGGTAAAGCGATTTGCAAATGTGATGAGGCCGACGCAGTTAACTCCGATCAACAATTCATGTTCGTCCAAATATTTAGCAGGAGTAATAGAAATTCAAGATTCCGAAACGTGCCAATATCTTCGAGAAGACTTAGCGGAGCAAGTTTATCAAAACAACTTGAATGGCGACGAGTAATTTTATATTTGAATTATGTATTTTGTTTTCAAGCAATTTTAGGATTATTTGAATTTTGCGTAGGTTTTTCTGGGGTAATTTAAATGTAATGTTTTAATTTTATAAAAAAATCTAGCATTTCTATTTTATTATTGAATTATTTTTAATTAGAAAATATGATGTGGTGTGATGGAATGTTATAGGCATTCTAGCATGTGCGTGTCACAATGTGATGGTGAGGTGGCGCCCATCACATGTGACCACATGTGACCATGTGATGGGTACACCTGATGGTCTTAGATAACATGTAAACATCATTAACATTGTCATAGTAGAAATCATTGCCCTTGGTTAGAGACATGTGTAGCTCACAGAAGGTTGTGTAACTATATTACTCGGCATTAACACCGTATCCAAAAGCACGCCATGTAGTTTAGAGAAGTAGAATATAAGCTTACTAGATTGACAAGGATAGAACGTAGGAACACACAATATGTAAAAGTAAAATGTCGTACAGAGGGACAACCTCCCTAATCAACATCATAATAAGTTATAAGACTTATGGTAGATGAGACATGTACCGAAAGACCATATGATCTTATGTCCTTCGACCTCACTAAAAATATGTTTCAATGTGTTAAAGTGAGCTCGTAGGGATCGATAGATTTGTTATACTACATAAGTGAGGTCTAAACGGGTAAATATGAGGTACTGAAGGGCATCAACTAAGCTCTAGTACAAGGAGCGATCAGTAATTGGTGTACCCAAAGGGACTTAGACCGGGTATGAACCGGGGTGTGAAGGGTTTGCACTAATGCATGCCCACATGCTCAAGTTACTTTGTAGGATAATTTTGTTGGATGAGAAAGAAGCCACCCTGACTACGATTCGCAGAAATCCTGAAGAAGTAGTTGAGTTCTCGCATACCTGTTATGGTGAACTCAGGTGAACTCATGAGTGAGAGATGAGGTAACATGCTACAAGATGGTTGTAAAGGATGTGGTGAAGGTGATTTCTTCCACATATATAAGAAAATAGGTCATATGGGTTTAAACTAACATCATATTTTAAATCACACGTGCTAGAAATAGGCAATATCCAAAAATTTTAAACGAATAACATCAAAACAAGAACTAATAATATAACAACAAATGATAAACGATGGTCTAATATGTTTGCTAAGTTGAAAAGCTTAACAAATTACATGATAATACATTTTATTGCAAGAAATAAATAAAGTCAATGTCATAAAAAGACAACCAATAATATGTAATTTGTTCTTTAGGTCACTTATCTTTTAATTGTATTTAATAGGTCAATAAATTTTTATGGGTTCTCATTACGTAATTAGAGTGCAGTACAATTAGTTAATTTTGTCATATCATATGCCACAATGAACGCAATATTTGCATCATGTAGACCTAAATGAACCCTGTTATATCAGATGTCACATTGAATGCAATATTAGCGTCATGTAGACCTAAATGAATCCTGTCACATCAGATTCCATGGTGAATGCAATATCAACATCATGTAAATGAACAAATTTTATCATATTTAAATTTTGATGGGTTCTCATTACGTAATAAGAGTGCATTACAATCAGTTAATTCTGTCATATTAGATTGAACGCAATATTAGCGTCATGTAGACCTAAATGAATCATGTCACATCAGATTCCATGGCGAATGCAATATCAACATCATGTAAATGAACAAATTTTATCATATTTAATGTCACAGTAGACGACACGTACAATTCAAGTTTAGTCTGCCTAGTTGAAATCTACCACAATTGTGTAATGGGAACCTAATAAAAAGTTTAATGACATATTGAATACAATTAAAGATACGTGATAAGCAAACTATTAACTATTGGTTGGCATTTTATGACATTAACACAATAAATTATCAAGAAACTAGAGACCAAAGAACTTGATCACCGGGGTGGCCAAGTCGATGATGTTAAAGAGACGAGCTAGAGGACGCGAGAGCTTGAGGAGATGACGACATACGATGTAGGGATGATCACTAGAGCTATCACATTGGAGAAGAGTTTGACGAGCCCGATAGTCCTTCACTAAAAAACTAAACTCATCAAAATTTAGGAACATTTATTGGATCGACTAAATTGACAAACATATATAAGATTTTTGATAATGTTAGGGGTAACGAACATTTAACCAAGAGGTTTGGTCTGTATGAGTTAGGTATGGTGGTATGTCGAGTTTGACCCAAAAGAAAATACAAAGTATATTCAATAACATAGACAACTTTTCAATATTCCGAGATAAGTTGGTGGAGTTGATTCCTTGTACGATGAAAGCACACAAACTCACAAATAAATATCCTCATTGACCCACACAATGATTAAGATTCTGAGACTCATCCTCTTAATACTCTTATATACTTTGTATCACCCATCACACAATAACACGAGCGTCTGAGACTACTTTGGGGCAACACCCAAATATACCCCCTTGACCCTCACCAAAAACAAAAAACAATCGGTATCCACAAAACACAACAACTTCCCACTTGGGGAGGTTGATTGACACACGTCCTTAGGTCTTGAGGCCATAACATTACTATGCATGACCTTTTAGACTCTATTGAGGAGCTCTACAATCGATACATAAAGAATCTTTCAAATACATACATACGAGTTGCTGAAAACATACACAAATCTAAAGCATTAAAGAAGCTTAAATGTGTCAACAATCAAATGATTGGTGGATAAGAAATATCTCTACGGTTTGAGAAACTTGTCAAACCAATCACTCGCTTCTTTAGCCATTGATGACGTCATTTCATGCCCAATTCCATCTTCTACTATCACCTACATTTCAGTTATAATCAAACATATTACATCTTTTATTACATAAAAGAATCTACTTTTTTGTTTCCAGTTTCACCGTTTCTTAAAATTATATACCCCTTACAAAAAGATTTACTAATTATGGACACTCCTATAATTGAGGAGATTTTTTAAAATTTTATGCTGTAATAAGAAAAAATTGAAGTAGGATACTATAACAAACAAATAATGAAAGTATGTTGCTATTGTAGGAAGAAACGTTAGTCAATACCTTGAAATTATCTAAACATTGTGCATCTTCAAAGGCCTTTTGTGTTCTTGATATGGTATCATTCAGACCTGCCATTGGACAACGAGAATCTTGTTCACCTGCGTGTTTTAGATTTTTCCATGTTATATATATATATATATATATATATATATATATATATATATATATATATATATATATATATATATATATTGGGTTGATAGAAGGGCAGATTGGTCATTTCACCGTTTAAAATCAACAAAGGGCGTGGTGCAATGAGTGGGAGTGTATGAGTTGAGTCGAACTTGGATGCTAAACCAGGAGCTATTCTGTCCCAAACCTGATCATAGAAGTTGTACAGTTAGATGCCAGCTGGATGCCACGTCAGCAAGTTTATTAGATTGTACCTTTTCCACAACTTCTTTATCTATCGCATCCTTTCCTAAATCGATCCTTGCTTCTGAAAAGAAGAAAAAGAAAATTAAATCACAAAATCATGCAATATTCTTGAAAGAGACATTGTGTGCTAACTTTAACCGGAAGATTTTACGAACAAGTTATAGTTATGTAACAAAAAATATAAGATATATATTTATTGGGTCGAGATCATGAGAGAACCTAATAAACCCTAGGAACCTAGGAACTTTTTTTATACACAATATTTTTCAAAAAAAATTGCATCCAATTTTTTTATATAAAGCGTCTAAGAGATTTCTAAACCCTAAACCCTAAACCCTAAACCCTAAACTTAAACCCTAAACCCTAAACCATAAACCCTAAACCTAAACCCTAAACCCTAAACGCTAAACCCTAAACCCTAAACCCATATGAAAAAAAAATAATAATAAATGATTTTTTTTTGCATCCAATTTTTTTATTTAAAGCGTCTAAGAGATTTCTAAACCCTAAACCCTAAACCCTAAACCCTAAACCCTAAACTCTAAACCCTAAACTCATATGAAAAAAAAATTAAAAAAATGATTTTTTTTTTGAATTTTTTTTTTGAAATCTTCTAGACGCATCATAACAAAAATTTTGGTATATTTTTTTTTGAAAAATATTGTGGATAAAAAAAGTTCATAAAATGGGTTCTTAGGTTCCTAGGCTTTTTTAGGTTCTCAATTGAACTTTACCCTATATTTATTTTGTAAAAAGTGTTTCACGTTCTCACCTTCAAATACGGACTTAATACTAGAAACTCGAGCATGCCATTGGTCGTTATCTATGGCCCACCGAAAGCCCTATATAATCATCACATTCAACTTTCTTTAATAACAATCGAATGATTTTTTCACAATGTTGTCTAGATAAATAATGTTTAAAAATAATTTGAGAAAATGATTGCACACTTACGGAATGAAAGGAAAAAAAATCAATAATGGCAAATTTGTAAAAAACTAGAACTTAACGGGGAAAGCCTCTTTTAGTCGACTTTATTTATTAAGTCGTTCTTTATACATTAAGTTAAAAAGAAACACCGATGGGTGTTTCTTTTTAAATTAATGCAAAAAGAACAAATATATAGAGAAAGTCAAGTAAATGAGACTTTCACCGTTAAGTTCTAGCTTTTTTACAATTTTGCCATCATTGAATTTTTTTCCTTTAATTTCCGTAAATTTGTAGTTATTTTCTCAAATAATTTTTTAACATTATTTATCTGGACAATACCTGATGGAAAAAGAAAAAAAAAAGAAAAGAAAAAGTACCTGAACACTAATTATGGGGACAACGACTGAATAACGTGTGTCAACAAAAGCAGCAAACCATGCATGTATTCCTAAAGTTTGAGATATGGAATTAAAGAAATAATAACATAATAAGTAATAAAATCTTTTTTTTTTATTGTTAGAATGTTTTATCAATTTAACCTCCTAGTGACATCCCTGTGATTCCTATTTTGGAAGGGTCTATATCATCTCTTTTGGTTAAATAGTCTGCCAACTTTACAAGGTCCCACACCTGTCAAAAGATAAAAAGACTATAAAAAATGAAAATTAAAAAGCTTAAAATTTGGGCATTAAAGTATAATGTTATTCGAAATATTAAAAAGTGATAAAAGGGAAGAAATATGACCGTGTCATATATGAATGGCATTGTGTCACCTCTTTTCCATGATGAAACAAGAGCCTGGATTTTGAATATATGAAAAATCAGATTACGGTTCAATACAAAGAAATATGCTTACTACATTTTCCAATGAAGCAAATAAAAATTTTAACATAATTTTCTAATATTGACTAAACACCGCCCAAAGAAATAGTATTCTTTCAAATGTACTTTCATTTATTTGTTTATTACAGCATCCCACATATTAACTTTTCTCTATTATGGTATTGTATTTTAAGGTTTTTTTTTTTTCTTATTAAGACATTGCACTTTAAAACTTCTATCCATATATAGCAATGAAAATTGCTTTGTATTTGAATGACATTACTATAATTGAGTAGATTTTTTCAAAGGGAAAAATGGAAGTAGGATGCTATAATAAACAAATCTACGAAAGTACGTTGCTATTTCTTGCATAATGGGAAAGTGAGAAAAGTTTGGGTGGTTACACTTACATCTACATAGGTTGTATGGTTTTTGGCACGTTCTCCATGGTAACGGGAATCAATAGCAACTGCAATATATCCACGTGAAGCATAATCCTAAAAGGCAGAATGTATTACAACATATCCAAATGAACCAAAACTCTGGAATGGAAATGAATTCCGATTCCTACCTCGAGTAAAGGGCGTAGCCACTCTTTGCACATATTTGAGCCATGCAGAAAAACAACAGCTGGCCTTTTTGAATGTTTGTTTTCTTTCATGCTCAATATTACAACAGGCAATCGCCCTTGATCTCCTTCCTAATTTGGTATTCAAAATTACCAATTAATCAATTCATATATCACTTTACACAGACATTACTTAATGAGAAATAAAGAGAAACAGGGAGTTAGTTACCTCAGTGGTTAAGTAAAACTTTTCTTCTTTAAGGAGTTCTTTGAGGTTGGGAGTGTCTACTTTGGGACAAGGTTCCATTACCTGAAAGTTTTCAAATAAGATAACTTCTAACAGAGATTAAAAGAAGGGTAAGATCAAGTAATTTCCACCTCACTAGGTATTACTGGTGCAGTTCCCTGATATAAGTGTTCAAGAACTGGCTTTGCAGGTAGTACCTCAAGTGGAACTGAAAAATACATGTAGCACAATTAATATGAACTCGCAATTTGATCAATAAAGAGATGAAATCATACAGATCGGATAGCAATTGCCAGTTGTTGCATAAAACACCAAACTTAAGGGTAGTAAGTTTGGGGGAAAACTAGCGAAACATGTCAAACGCATTAAACTGTAGTATCCGAAGAAAGAGCTTCATAATCTCGACTAATTTGGTCAAATTAACCCAACGTAAAGAGTTAAAGAGTTAATTCGGGAAGAGAGAACCAGAGGAACAAGTTTACAGTTAAAGGCCTTATGTAAACAGTTCTAATCTACGCAACAAATCAGTATCAAAATTGAACAAGTTCTTGAACGGTTACCTTCAGGAGAACGGCGACTACGAAGAAGTTGAATGAAGTGAGAACGAAGCTCGGCTGCTGCTTCAACAGGCTCCATCTTCTCGATTTTCCGACGATCCACGGTGAAATCTGTGTTTATACTTTATAGTGGAAGATCGGTGATGGGACCCGCAGTATCATCATATTCCAAACAAGTCCTATTCATATTCCACACAAACACATAAAGAGAACACACCCACAATTTCGTCAAAAAAGCATCCGGGACATAAAGAGAACACATCCTTTGGGGCCAGGGGTGGCCAACCCTGTTTTCTAATCTACTAGTAATCTTGTTATATCCTGTTGTTGTTCAATATTATTTTAAGTTTTCAAAACTTGAATGGAGAGAAATAAAAAAAACTATTTTTTTTTCAAAAATACCTAAAACTTCTAATTTATCTATATATCAATTGCCGTGATTTTTGTGAATGCGGTGTACGTTTTTTTTTGGGTTTGTCACACGCGGGTCGTGTGTTGGGTCGGATCCTTATTTGAGTGCTCAGGCTTTTATATCTTGAACCTTCTATCGTCTCCACCTCCACCGATTGCACCCTTACCCACCAACTGCTCTCCATCTCCGTTGATCTGGCGTTTGGTGCTTCACTACGCTGCAACTCCCTGGATTTCGCGTCATTGCAGCAGCGAACTCTCTTCTCCTTCATCGTCTTCTCCGGTGCTGATTGTAATCCGTCCCCACCGTTCACTGCTCCGCTCCTCACCTGTAACTCTTTAGCGTCCCTCACCCTCAATCGACGGAGAGATTCAGAGAAGCAACAGAAAGAATCGAAAGGGAGATGAGGCCGATCGCTGAAGCTGCTGTGTGTCGATCTCAAAATCAATGTCAACAATTCCAGACAAGCCAGGTTTTGTTCTGATGTTTGGTTTTTACGGATTTGAAATCAGTAATGATAAAGAGGAATACATATTTTGCGTTTGTGTATGTATCTTGAAAAACTCTGGTGCGTTGTCTTTGTGAGATTAAATGATGACCATTTATTAAACGATCTCGTGTCGAAGACGTATATATTTGGATGGATGTTTGGTAGTTTGTTCATCTTTTTAAAGCTTTTGACACTTTTAAGTGGGGTTATTGTAAAACTCTTTATACCAAGTTTTGTGAATCAAGCCAATGATTTGAGGTATGAAGCAACTAAGATATGTAATTTATAAATTATCCTGCATCCGCACTAATTCCCTTTTACTATTGATTTTTTCTTTTCGGTTTTCAGTCTATCATACAACTGTGTGGCTAACCTTTGTCTTTTGCTTTGTTGTGTTTTTCAAAAAGTCTGTGAAGACAATTCAAATGTTGTTTATGTTATGTGAAAGTGAAGATTTTCACTTGGTTGGTGAAGTTGGTGAGTCAAAGAGAAGATTACATTTGTTTTTCTTCTCAAGCCTACTTCTTTTGATTTCACATTTATTTGTTCACATTACCATCTCATGTATATATATATAGGTGGTAACGCTTGTTAGAAAGATGCACCACAACACACAATACATGCAAAGATTGAGTGTGTATCTCTTGTAATCTTCTCATTCAAATAAAATCTAGTTGTGCCTGTGGATGTAGGATTGACACCGAATCCGAACCACGTAAAATCCTTGTGTTCTTAATTTGTGAGCTGAGTGTGTCAGTTTCGTGTTCGTATGCTAAGTGTCTCGATCCTAACAAGTGGTATCAGAGCCTTGGTTTAGCTCTAGAGGGTGATTTTCTGTTTTTTGGTCGAAATTTTTTTGTCTCAAAAACGATTTTGGTGTACGCCGTTGGAAAGGTCTCGTTCCGCAGATTCCGAAAATATATTTTTTGGATTTTTTCGACCACCGGAAGACCTCCAAATCGTCGGCCAAACGTTCGCCGGAATAGTGACCGGAGAAACCAGATCGCCGGAGAAGACGACACTGTAGCAGTTCACTATAGCGTTCCTGTAGCGGTTCCTGTAGCAGTACTGTAGCAGATTTTTCAGAAAATTGCAAAACAAGTCCCTGAACTTCCAGGAAATTGCAAGACAGGTCCTGAAGTCTAAGAAAAATTGCAAAATTGTCTCGAGTTGTTTCTTGTTTGTCGTAATGGCTGAAGACAAGATTTTAATCGAGAAGTTCAACGGTTCTGACTTTAGTTGGTGGAAAATGCAAATAGAAGCATTGTTATGTCAGAAAGACTTGGATGTGGTACTTGGGGACAAGCCGGAGAAAATGGAAAAGGCTGCTGAAGATGCGTGGAACTCAAAGGACAAGAAAGCTAAGGCGGTTATTACGTTGTCGTTGGAAAGGAGCGTTGCTTTCAACATCATGAAGGAAACCACGGCGCGTGGTATGATGGATGCTCTGACGAACATGTATGAGAAACCGTCGGTGGCTAACAAGGTGTTCTTGATGAGGGAGTTATTCACTACAAGGATGAATGAGGAAAGTTCTGTTACGGTTCACATTAACAATCTAAATTCAATTTTGTCCAGATTATCATCTGTGGGAATTAAATTTGATAATGAAACTCAAGCTGCACTGCTGCTAGCTTCACTACCTGATAGTTGGTCCGGAACAGTTACGGCTGTTACTAGCTCCGTGGGAGCTAGTGGTATGACTTTTGAAGGGGTTAGAGACTTGGTTTTGGGCGAGGATATCAGACGCAAAAATCAAGATGGATCATCTTCTTCTGCGTTATTGAATATGGACAGAGGTAGAAGGAATAGCAGGAACAGTGGGAGCCAAGGAAGAAGTTCTTCTAGAACTAGGAAGAATGTGAAGTGCTGGAACTGCCAAGAGGTGGGACATGTTAAGAGTCAATGTCCAAAGAAAGAATTAAACAGTGTTGGTGCTGAGAATGTTTATCAGGAAGATGCATTAATACTCAGTATCGAAAACTGTGTAGACTTTTGGGTCATGGATTCAGGGGCTTCGTTTCACGCCATGGACAACGGAGAAACGATGGTGATTCTAAAAGAAGGAGATTTTGGGAAGGTACGGTTAGCAAATGACGAGATGCTTCAAGTAACGGGCATAGGAGATATTGATCTGGTTACTTCATTGGGAACTACATGGAATCTGAAGAATGTCAGGGTGATTCCGGAGCTGAAGAAGAAATTGATTTCTGTTGGTCAGCTGGATAAACAAGGACTGGAAGTAAGGTTTGGTGGTGGTAAATGGAGGGTGGTCAATGGTAATTCGGTTATTGCTCAAGGTATGAAGTGTGGGTCATTGTATATGGTTGAGGTACCTGCTGAGGGAAGTATGACCGTCCCCGTTAAGCATGACAAAATCTGGTTCGCTAAATCTAGTGCTAAGAGAGTTCATTTTGCAAACATGAATTCTGGAGCCAAGGGGATGTTAGCTGAACGAGTCGGAAAGTCTAAACCATTCAGGGGATTTTGTGACAGTGGGAGCACGGGGTGTGTTCCGGGTACAGTTACAAAGAGCCGTTGGGTTTTGAAGACTAAGACTGAAAAATTCTCTCCTGTTGGAAGTTTGCAAAGTTTGGAGAGTGTTAGTGGTCCTCGGTGTATCTCTGGAGCTGGTGGAGTGTCCAAACCGGTTGAGACAGAGGATAAGTCGGTGGTGGGATTAGCCACGACTGAGTTGGAGCTAGTGGGAGCTTCAACTGGCCCTTCTAGTACTTGAAGATGAAGGGCGGCTACAACTAGGAAAATTGGACTAAGTTTAGCTTGTTCTTGGGAACTGGAAGCTTGAAAGACTGATTTGGTTGAAGATTACTGAAGTTACTGTATTGTTCAAAATCTTCAAGTGGGAGATTGTTAGGTGAAAGATTGGGTTGGTGAAGTTTTTGTCAAAGGTAGGTGAGATCAAAGTCTTCAAGCTTGATTTTTATTTTCTCAATTCACATTCAATTCCTAAGCCTATAAATACAAGGCTTTGGTTGAGAAGCAAAATGCACCAACAATTGTAAATTGTAATCTTATTGGAAGACTTGTTATGTTAGGAGATTAATGAGAGATGTTCAAATCTTCAAGTGGGAGATTGTTATGTGAAAGTGAAGATTTTCACTTGGTTGGTGAAGTTGGTGAGTCAAAGAGAAGATTACATTTGTTTTTTCTTCTCAAGCCTACTTCTTTTGATTTCACATTTCTTTGTTCACATTACCATCTCATGTATATATATATAGGTGGTAAGGCTTGTTAGAAAGATGCACCACAACACACAATACATGCAAAGATTGAGTGTGTATCTCTTGTAATCTCCTCATTCAAATAAAATCTAGTTGTGCCTGTAGATGTAGGATTGACACCGAATCCGAACCACGTAAAATCCTTGTGTTCTCTCAAGTCATTTCCCGCAAAGAGGAACCTGTAAGTTTCCCTTACTTACTTATGTGCCTATATAGCTTTATTTCATCAGTTTCCTATAATTTCTTGACATTTTTGTGTCAAATGTGGATCAATTGTCGGATGGACATATTGTAAGATTTGTGTCCCATACAACACACACACACACACACACACACTACGTTCTAGAATCTGTCTGTAATTGGTCCGTAAATTTTCAAGAAACTGCTCATGAGAAGAACCAAAAGTACAAGGAAGGGAAATCTGTCCTGGAACGGTTAGTACCTAACTACTACTTATACTTGGTCGCAATCTCTATCGTTTGCGTAAAAGACATGAATGCCCTCCTCATTCTCATTATCGAAAATAGCTCCAAAAAATTTATCCCATGAAAAAATATGCAGCCTTATTTCAAGGATATTGATGAATGTATGCAGGTGTAAGCTTCGTGGTCCTGATGGAAGCAGTTATTGGGTTAGTCATGAACTTCAAGCTCATTTTGGTGGAAGTAATCAAGAAGATGTTTGATGAATAAGAAAAATGACATTGGCATCTGAAAACATGTACATTTTGAAACCCCATATCTATTCTCCAGATTTTATTACCTCAAAATCATGGATTGTTTCTTATCTGAAACTGTCACATGCATCAAAGGGGACTTGAAATTTACCCCGTGGAACTGGTGTCCTTTTAGAAATGGGTCTGATATAATTCTACGTGTTGTAGATTTGGATGCTTATTGACTAAAGACTATCAAGCCCTATCTCTTTGCTACTTCCTATACACTGTCGATGGCTATACGGCAGTCTAATCTCTCCATTGAAGATTAGCCATCAGGATTCACATATATATCAAAGGTAAGATGAAACTATTGTGTTTTTTTACTCATGTCTGAAATTATTTGCATCTCCTACTGCTTTTGTGCATCAGTTTGTTGATTTGTACATGGTTTGATAATCACATGTCTGAATTTGATAGGTTGAAAGATTGCATGCTTTGAACTATCCACAAAGGATGTGGTTGGGTATGCGGTGTGATGTCGACAGTGTTGTTATATGAGTTGTAAGTTAATAAGTAACAATAGGAGAAGGAGCAACCACTCTGTAGAATGCAATAAAAACGGATTGGTTTGTTGACCCATTTGTTTTTAAATTACAAAATTTGGTCATGAGGAGTTTTCAGGTTAGTAGTCAATTATTTGTATCTTAAAACCTTGAAAATGTTTAAACTTATGCCCTATTTATAAACTGGTGCAAGTATAATTATTACAAAACTAAAAGAGTTTCTAGATGTGTGGAGCATACAGAGCAATTTGCACCCAACAATCATTAGTTTATCCAGGTTTAAAGAACCCATACAAATTAATTTGTTTACCACTTTTCATTTTCTATAGAATCTTTTTAGATTTTAAATAAAATTTTAATCATGACAGGCCATGAAAAAAGTGTTCCAGCATGCTGGGGATCTGGTTCGCTGAACCGTAAGGTGGCTCATAACTTGATGATATTGATTGCACAAGGGTTTGGACTTTGGAGAAGATGAAGAGTTAGCAGATGGTATGTATATTTTAGCATCCATCCAATGATATAGTTATCTTTACAAAGTTTTTTCTTCAAACTTGAATGGTTTTTTAACTTCAAATGGTTTTTATACCTAAAGGTGTTTGTTTTGTGGTACAAATACCTACCTACATTTCTTCCCCCTTAAACCGACTTACTTAAGGCAACAATTGTAAGTCTGCTTTCCTCAAGATAGGCAGTTAAATTAGCCAAAATCGAAAAAGGGTAAATTTGTCACAATAGGGCACTTTTTTTTACTTCTCTGAATACACTCTCTTGTCTAATTAGCCACTGGAAAACATCAAACTTTTTTGTTTTAGTTAAACACTGAAAATAGCAACTTTCTTTGCTTCATTCGATTATTATAGGATCATAATTGTTTTGTTAGCCACTAGAAAATATCATACCTTTTTGTTTTGGTTAAACGCTAAAAATAGGAACATTCTTTACTTCAGTTGATTATTATAGTATCATACTTTGCTTGGTTAGCCGTTGGATTTTGAACAAATCTTTTGGTTAACATGGAAATGTATAGCTTACCTTAGCTGCATTTGTAAATCGGTCATTGTTGTTTAATATATGTATAAAACATATAAATCCCTTTTGGTGTGTTTTGACACTTTTGCTGTGTTGTTTTATTATTTACTTATGTAATCCTCTGACTTAGTTTTGCATATTCAAGACTTGATATTATAGTTGTTAACATAAAATCTGTGTCTAGCTTTCCATGACAAGGTCTAAAGCTGCCACAAAGAAGCATAAGTATCACAAAGTTTCTAAGAAGAAATCATTAACTCCAATTGAGCTGCAGATATCATGTATTTTAATTTAATTTGTTTTGGATTTTTTAACTCATTTTATTGCCCCTTGCAACTTTAGATCGTGAAGGTTCTATGCAAGTCCCACCATATAGAATTTGGGTCAAATTTTCAGTACCGTTGGTCATTGAGATTATGGACTCCTATTTCGATGACATTGCTACAATTGAGTAAAGAAATGAAACTAGGATGTTATATAAATCAAAGAATGTTGTCTCCTATTTTTAATATCGAATAGTTTATTAATGTTTATTTTGTAGGTGTGTCTTTGTTACTATTTTAAAGACCAGTCGTGGACCGTGTTTAGCACCACCCTCAAACAACTTTTGTTCCAATGGAGACTTCAATGACACATTGTCTAAATAATAATTACAACGTACTTTATTTTTTTGAATGATATGTGTAACTTTACTTTTTTGAATGATCTAACTATCGTATATTATTGTTGTTGTCAAATTCAGGATATTAAATTGTATGATTAAATAAAATGGTATTTTTTATTATTTAAGTTTTTTTATCGTTGATTTTGGTTGGTGGGATTGCTATAACCGGGAAGATTTTCAAAGTATAATGTTGTAATAGGAACTATAATAAATGAAACAACGAAAGTACGTTGCTATTTTTTGCAGTTTATTTTACTAATAGAATTCTATTATGGTTGAGACAATAATGTATTTTAATTAGCAATGCTTTATATAATTTTATCTTTGACAGGATTGCATCATCTAGAAAATGGCATCAAGATCCGCGAAAAGAAAGTGTCCCGACACACCCCGACCCACTCAACGAGTTGGGCCACCCACCAAGTACGCTGTTGTTTTTAGCATTTATCCGGACACGTGCTCCAACAGTGCCGAACCCATGCGGAGCACGGGCTTTCACTAGTTTAAAGCAAATATGGTCTACAAAATGGAATTTTAAATTTATAAACTATTTAGTGACCATCGAGGGAATAATAAGCAAAAACATCCCCAAAATAAAACTGGAAACTTAGCTCTTAACCATCATCATCGGCACTGAGACACCCCATTTCTACTGTTTGCAAATACTATAGTTTTTCATAAAATTTCATGAATACAAAAATACGGTTTATCAAAAACCGATAGTTTAAATGATTAAAACAGTGGGTGCACAAATCCATATCAAAACTAACCATAGTAAGAAATAAAGGATTAAACCTTGAGTCCAAGATAGGAGCTAACTCGAGCTCCACTCCAGCTAAACTTCATCCAAATATACCTTAGCTTTTAACCTGGAATACATGGCAAAACATAAAATACGTAAGACAATAATGTCTCGTGAGTTACATGAGTTTTAGACTCAAACCTTTAACTTCTTTTCCAAGTTTTTATAAAACTTATAACATAAAACATCTTTCAAAGTTTTATAATAATATCATACCATAGCTCATTACTTTTCAAAATCATTACATATCATGCTTTGCAAAAATACCTTCTTTCAAAACTTTATAATAGCAACATACTATAATTCTTTACTTCTCAATAATCATTTTTATGACATACTTTACAAAAATAACATCTTTCTTACTTTCTTTGACTAGTTTTATAAGCTTGCTGGATTTTTATACTTAGGGCTTTAATCACTATAAGTGATACCCCAAGTCTCTATGGCTAGAAAGAACGGATCAATCCTCACCATAGAAGTGCTGAGGCGATCTACTTCGCGATGGGGCTTGTCCCCAGTAGACCCCTTACCTAACCCGGGTAGGTTGGAACATAGTTCCCTTACTAACGCTGCTTGCTACAATTACCAGTCATATAAAAACTTGCTGCTTGCTTGAACATTTCTCATAAACATATAACTTGTGGCTAAATGCCAAACTAAATCATTCTATGTCTTTATGGCTAGATGCCAAATACATAACTTTCCAAACATATTGTGGCTATATGCCCTTTCATATTTGAAAACATATAAAGTTTGTAACCAAAACATACTTCTTAAACATTTTATGGCTATATGCCTATCTATATTTTCAAATATGTATAACTTGTATTAAACATATACTTTCACATATTTGGTTCATAGACCAAAACATACTTTCACATAATTGGCTCATAGACCAAAACATAACTTCAAATATAACATTATACTTTCACAAACGAGTTAGAGATAATACTCTTGCATATAATTTCACATATAGAAATTTTATAAGAAATCTTAAAAATACTTACTTGCCATGTACCCCAGAATGGGTAAAAATACTGCATGTACTCACCTCATGTATTGCTAGAAGATTGACTACACGTTCCTTGTATTCATACTCTTTTGTGATTAAATAATCACTTGGCATGAACCTATAATTAACATGTTATACGTTAACATTCATGCTAACTGATTCTATAACTCATTAGAGACCTTATAATACTATCTTGGGTCATAACAAGTCTATAACTTTTAAATGACCAACTTTAGTTAAGTTGTATTTTATACGTATTTTGCTACAGTACCCTCGGGGGGTCGTATTTCGATTCCGACAATTTTTCATGAAGTTTCATAACATATTAGACCTATGTTTAAAATTTGAGGTCAAACGGACAAGTATTGAAGAAAATATCAAAAACTAAAATCACTTGGCAGGAGACTTGAAGAAAAACTGCATTTTCACTCTGCCGCAGGGGCGCACCACGCCCAGGTGAGGGGCGCACCGCGCCTGCTGAGCAGCAGTCCAGAATCTCCCGATTTTTATGCTACAAATTTCCATTTTCCCTTATTAAGCCCTTAATTCACGTCTTAATCCCTAGGGTTTGTTCCAAGACCAAAACCATTCATTTACTTCATGTTTTTAATCATAAGAATCATAGATTTTGATTATTTTTCCAAACATTCCCGTTTTTGCATTTTTGATCAAAAAATCGAATTTGTTCAAAATTACTCACTTCTACTGCTTTATTTTAACAACTACCACATATGGAACTCATTAAAACCTCTTAGAATTAATTTGATCAAGTAAAATTGATTTCTAAAGCTTTTGAACAAAATTCCAATTTTTCAACAATAGCAACATACTTTGATGATTTTAAGATATGTTCTTAATACTTGACTTAATTGGTTTAGGGTCATTTCCAGGCCCTAAATACCAACTTGTACTAAATTTTAAGCTTCAAAATCATCAAATCATCTTTATAAATTTGGAAATTCTTCCAAAATCACCATTTTTCACCAAAAACCATTGTATTGAATTTTCAAGCTTAAGAACTGATTTCTTACTTCTTTTATGTCATATTTGACTTAACAAAACTATTAGAACTATATGAAATCAGTTTCAACTCATTAACCCATTTCTAGGGTTCTTGAGCTAAAAACCCATTTCATCATTTTTTTTGGGATTAAATCTTCAATTTCATTGAATTACTTGTTAATACAAGTTTCTTTCATCATTTCTAACATATTAGATTAATTAAAACCATCTAAACTTTCAAACCCGTGACTTAGGGTTCTTGAGCAAAAATCATCTTTTCTTGATTTTCAACATGTTCAAGGATTAGAACATGTTTACTTGATGATTTTGAGCAAGATGGTTTAGATGATTTCACTAGAACCATGACTTCAAAAAAATCAGAAATCAAGTGCACGATTCCCGTTCAAGTCTTGGATGAAATAAGCTTAGAACATGAAGTTCTTACCTTGTTTGCTTGGAAACCCTCAATTCTAACTTCAATTTCTTGCAAGAATTTCCATAAATCCTTCTCTTCTCCAATGCTCTCTCGCTCTCTCCCGTAATCTCTAGAACTCTCTTCAGAAATTATGATCATTAATGAGATATTTTCTCATTTTTATATTTTCCATATTTACAGTTTTAGTCCCTAAACTTTCATTCCTTAGAATTTTGACACCAACATTAAGTTTGGCCACATAAAGCTATAATTTCTTACATTTTTAGTCCAAACTAGAATTATACTTTTATAATAATTCTTGTATATGGTCAAATGACCAAATTACCCTTTTCATGGTAAAATGACTAATTTACCCTTAAAAACATACTTTCTCATAAAATATGCATAAAACTTTAAATTATACACACCTTGTTTTACATATTTATATTATTAAATTTGGGTCGTTACAACTACCTCCCCCTTATTGGGATTCCGTCCTCGGAATCATTGCACAATTACTAAATTAAGGAAATCACTTCCCCTTCCTTTAGATGTTCTCCGCCAAAGTTGATTTATAGTAGATACTTTCTTTTTACCAACACATAATCATTTTCTTCATTATTTTATCTTTTAAATCTTTTCTTCTTTGGTTGTTTTTGATTCTTTAATCAGCTCTTAGCGGTTCCTGCTTTCAATCCTTTATAGAGGATTAACATAATCTCTTTAAAACTTTATATCTTCCCAGTTAACCAAATTATCATTTTGGTCATTTTATCTGTTTTCTCAACCTTTTAGTCGTTCATTCATATTTCATACTCTACATTCTAGTTACTTTCCTTTCTACCTCATTTCATTTATATACAATCTCTTAGTAAACTTATTTTACAATATAGCTTCATACTTTAATACTTTTTATCATAAATAGCAATCTACTTTATAATTCTTCTCATATCTTTACTAAAACAAGTGAGATTATACCCACAACATTCTTTACTTGTAAAAATTCCAAATACCATTAAACATAATTATATATGTTTCATATTTATATAAATTCATAAATACACCAAAATCTTTTCCTTGTATAAATTTTGTCCCTTAATGGGCATTTTACTTAAGCAATCTTTTCACCTTCATTTAATATTGCTTATTTATTTTCACCCTTCTTTTCTTCTTATTTCTTTACTCATTCGTTACTTCATAGACAATCCACTATTATTTCTTCTTTACAGAAGTTTTACAACATCTTATTTCTCTTACATTTGTTTTTAAAACTTTTAAACTTCAATTTATTCTTCTTTATCTCTATTTCCCACTACTGACTCACTATTATTTATAAATGATGTATTTTCCTCCTTCTTGTTACACTTCATATTTTTACTTTTCTGATTGGGACAGAATCTGTCGAATCATCATATTGTTCACGAGAATCTACTTATCTCGTTCTAAATGTGTTGAAATGATATACCGCTTTTTATTTTAACAATTCGACATCATTAACTTTCTTTCTGTGTATAATACACCATATTTAACCTTATAAACTTGTACAGTTTTACTGTTGAAGTTGTTCTATTATTTCAGTCAACTTCCTTCTCGATTCACACTTTTAAGAAAAATCATTTTTCACATACTTTTTACTCATTTCCTGTACATTATATGTATTACCTTCTCTAATATTTGTCTTGTATCATTCTTTACTTGTATTACTTTCATATTCAACATATAATCAACTTAGATATTTCTTTCATCTTCTTTTATGAGATTTCGGTCTCATTACTCATTACTTATTCGTATAAATATGTCTTTCTCATTTCTTTAATTTTTGTACAATACTTTTATAAGTATACTTTTCTTTCCTTTTTGGATACTCCACGTATCCTTCTCATATTAATACTTTATATTTTAGTATTTCTTTGCCAATTCTATTTCTCACATTAGTGCTTAGTTTAGCACCTGATCTTCTGTTTACTCTTTCCTCACGGTATCTAAATTGTTTACCATGGTTGATTCAAAATTTATTTTTCTTCAATTCACTTATGGAACTTCATACATGTTGCATACTATAATTCAAATTCTCATACTTACTTCACTTTTCATAATATTATTATCTGGTGGTGTATTTATGTTTTACAAACCACATTCATTAACTTCTTGACATATACTTACAAGTTCTTAGTTGCATAATATACATATATATATATATATATATATATATATATATATATATATATATATATATATATATATATATATATATATATATATATATATATATATATATACTTGGTTCTCTTTTGGTTTAAGAACCCAACTAGGTATTTTTAACATTTTCGTCCCATGACGAATTCTTGACATAACCCTCAATCACTATTACCTCTCGTTACTCTTTACTTTTACATCTTTTATCATTTCTATTATGTGTTATAAGGCTACATGCCTAACACATTATGCTATTCTTTCGTTTAAACTCCACTTCTTTACACTATATATTTCTTTACAACATTATATATTTCATATACAACTTACTTCTTATGTATCTTTAGGTGATACACAATTGCCATTTATTTCCTCGTCATCTTTCGTTCTTTTGTATTTCGAGGCATTATGCCCAATACATTATTTTACTCTTTTGCTTTATACCTTATAGTATTCTAATTAGAATACTATTTCATAACCACTTTTATACTTTTGTACATCATATTTATATATATCCCAAAACTTACTCATGCTTTTACATTTATAAACACATATAAACATACATACATTTCTTTGTATTTCATGGCTACTAGTCATGTACTGACCATTTCTCACAATCTTTGGATTCATTTACCCATCATTTCTATTCGGAAGTAGTAACTTCCTGTCTGTTTACAATCATTCTTACATTATCTTTAATTCTTCGTTTACTACTTGTTTAGATATTTACTCTTTTTCTTTACTTCATATCATTTATGACTTTTAGTCATTTTGCTCACATGCTTTTGATTTTTCCTCCATTATCATACATCATTATACTCTTTCATTACTGGTATTACCTCTTTTATTTCATTCATTTGGTTGTGGAATTTATTTCCTCATAATCAATATTTTATCATCATGTTCTTTAAAGTCTTTTATTATATTCCTCTGATTATCCTCATCATTTGTTTCATCTTTTATTTTCTTGCCTAACATTTATTTAGGCATTCAACCTTTAATTCTCACTTCATGTTCATTTAATCACATTACAACAATGCAATTTACTTTGAATATCATAATCTTTGACAATTTCTCATGCATCATTCTTTTCCCCCCCCATTTGGGTATTTTACTTTACTTTTATTACTTATTATAACATTGTACTATTAATACACTCCACTTATAATTTCATTCTTCCTGTAAAAGTCTTACAACTTTTATATAGATAATCAATACCCATAATTCCTTTTTAGGTTGTTCTTATACATACTTCCTCTCGTCTCGACAGGCATATACTTTAATGTCTTTCACTATGTCTACAAAATATTAAGTATCACATTATTTCTTTTACTTTACCATACTAAGTGGTATACATCCACTGCATTAACTTTTATTACTTATAATCTTTCTTGTTCTTGTTACATAGGTATACAATTCCTATGTTATTCTTACTACTCTCTTCACAAACCTTTCCCACCAGAACGCCATAATTCCTTTGCAATTCCACCAGTCTCAATACATATCCTATGATTATGATAATACGGGCCCATATTACCATAATCACCTATACATATTGATTCTGTTGTTACCACAAGGTTCCATGGGACACTGGTTCCTTTAACATATAGCACTATTATAAATACATGGTGATCAATACTGAAAATATTTCTACTTTGTAACATAGCCTTTAATAAATATAGACAGTTACGGAAAATATCTCATAATTTTCCTAACGGTCAAATTTTTGCTCACTCTAAACGTTAGCTTAACACTTCTTAGTGTTATATTTCTACATATTTTACATAATGCATAATGTCTTAATCATTTAAGACATCATATAACATACTTTCATAAACTAACATTTTTATAGCATGAGTTTAAGCCTAGGAGTGGAACAAGCCAATCCTAATTCGCTTAAACTATGGCTCTGATACCAACTTGAGACACCCCATTTCTACTGTTTGCAAATACTATAGTTTTTCATAAAATTTCATGAATACAAAAATACGGTTTATCAAAAACCGATAGTTTAAATGATTAAAACAGTGGGTGCACAAATCCATATCAAAACTAACCATAGTAAGAAATAAAGGATTAAACCTTGAGTCCAAGATAGGAGCTAACTCGAGCTCCACTCCAGCTAAACTTCATCCAAATATACCTTAGCTTTTAACCTGGAATACATGGCAAAACATAAAATACGTAAGACAATAATGTCTCGTGAGTTACATGAGTTTTAGACTCAAACCTTTAACTTCTTTTCCAAGTTTTTATAAAACTTATAACATAAAACATCTTTCAAAGTTTTATAATAATATCATACCATAGCTCATTACTTTTCAAAATCATTACATATCATGCTTTGCAAAAATACCTTCTTTCAAAACTTTATAATAGCAACATACTATAATTCTTTACTTCTCAATAATCATTTTTATGACATACTTTACAAAAATAACATCTTTCTTACTTTCTTTGACTAGTTTTATAAGCTTGCTGGATTTTTATACTTAGGGCTTTAATCACTATAAGTGATACCCCAAGTCTCTATGGCTAGAAAGAACGGATCAATCCTCACCATAGAAGTGCTGAGGCGATCTACTTCGCGATGGGGCTTGTCCCCAGTAGACCCCTTACCTAACCCGGGTAGGTTGGAACATAGTTCCCTTACTAACGCTGCTTGCTACAATTACCAGTCATATAAAAACTTGCTGCTTGCTTGAACATTTCTCATAAACATATAACTTGTGGCTAAATGCCAAACTAAATCATTCTATGTCTTTATGGCTAGATGCCAAATACATAACTTTCCAAACATATTGTGGCTATATGCCCTTTCATATTTGAAAACATATAAAGTTTGTAACCAAAACATACTTCTTAAACATTTTATGGCTATATGCCTATCCATATTTTCAAATATGTATAACTTGTATTAAACATATACTTTCACATATTTGGTTCATAGACCAAAACATACTTTCACATAATTGGCTCATAGACCAAAACATAACTTCAAATATAACATTATACTTTCACAAACGAGTTAGAGATAATACTCTTGCATATAATTTCACATATAGAAATTTTATAAGAAATCTTAAAAATACTTACTTGCCATGTACCCCAGAATGGGTAAAAATACTGCATGTACTCACCTCATGTATTGCTAGAAGATTGACTACACGTTCCTTGTATTCATACTCTTTTGTGATTAAATAATCACTTGGCATGAACCTATAATTAACATGTTATACGTTAACATTCATGCTAACTGATTCTATAACTCATTAGAGTCCTTATAATACTATCTTGGGTCATAACAAGTCTATAACTTTTAAATGACCAACTTTAGTTAAGTTGTATTTTATACGTATTTTGCTACAGTACCCTCGGGGGGTCGTATTTCGATTCCGACAATTTTTCATGAAGTTTCATAACATATTAGACCTATGTTTAAAATTTGAGGTCAAACGGACAAGTATTGAAGAAAATCTCAAAAACTAAAATCACTTGGCAGTAGACTTGAAGAAAAACTGCATTTTCACTCTGCCGCAGGGGCGCACCGCGCCTGCTGAGCAGCAGTCCAGAATCTCCCGATTTTTATGCTACAAATTTCCATTTTCCCTTATTAAGCCCTTAATTCACGTCTTAATCCCTAGGGTTTGTTCCAAGACCAAAACCATTCATTTACTTCATGTTTTTAACCATAAGAATCATAGATTTTGATTATTTTTCCAAACATTCCCGTTTTTGCATTTTTGATCCAAAAACCGAATTTGTTCAAAATTACTCACTTCTACTGCTTTATTTTAACAACTACCACATATGGAACTCATTAAAACCTCTTAGAATTAATTTGATCAAGTAAAATTGATTTCTAAAGCTTTTAAACAAAATTCCAATTTTTCAACAATAGCAACATACTTTGATGATTTTAAGATATTGTAACGCCAAGATACGCTTTATTATATAATTATAATAAAAGGGTAAATTGGTCATTTTACCTTGGAAGGGTAAAATGGTCTTTTGGACAGAAAAGTATTTGGTTTGAAATAATATTTTGAGTTTTGGACTTAAAATGTTATAAAAACTGATTTTTGGTCGTTTTACCGAAAAAGGGTATTTTGGTCATTTGACCAAGTCAACGACCAATTATGTAAAAATATTGTTGGTTGTGGCCAAAATGTAAGAAATGGAAGTTTTATTGTAATAAAACTTGATTTTGGTGGTCAAAGTTCAAGAAATGGAACTTTAGGACCAAAAATGTAAATTTTTGGAGTATATAGAGAGAGTTGACTCTCTTGTTGACTGGCCAATTTTCAGTTACGGGGATGATTCTTGAGAGCAAGAAGGATGCGATTTCTGCAGAAAAACATGGGATTGAAGCAAGGAATTGGAACTATGGCTTGGAATTGATGATTCCTAAGCTTGAAAGGTTAGTTCTTCAAGCTCTAGCTTGTTATTTCTTGATAGGTTTTGTAGCAACTCAAAACTGCATTTGCAGTGATGATTATGTTGTTAAGTTGATGTAATACTTCCCTTAAGTCATGCTAATAAGGACTTAACTAAAGAAAGTGGAAGTAGATTGCTATTATTGATGAATTTGAAGTTTTAGGGTTTTGGAACTAAGAACCCTAATTCTTCATTTTGATTGATTTGGTTGTTTTGGATGGTTGAAAACCTTGTTAAGGTATAAGGTTTTGATCCTAGAACAAACCCCAATCGATTAAGTCGAGTATTAAGGGCTTAAAATGAGAAAATGGGATTTTGTAGCTTGAAAATCGGAGTTTCTGGTCTGCTGATCAGCCCTCGCGACGCGACCAGCATGGTCGTCGCGACGTCGCGACTCGAAGGGCATGACCTTCGCGACTCGAGGAGCATGGTCCTCGCGACTCGAGGAGCATGGTCTTCGCGACGCGACCATAGGGTCCGTCGCGACGCGAGCCCTGGGCAGAAACTAAATTGTTTTCTGTGAATTTTCCAAGTTTGATTCTTGTGCTAGGCTTGTCCGATTGACCTGAAATTTTAAACATAGGTTTAATATGTTGTAAAACTTCATGGAAAATTATCGGAATACGAATACGACCTCCCGAAAGTACTGTAGTAGAATACGCGTATTTCGGGAAGTATATTAAATTATATAACAATGGTTATTGATTGGAAATACTTGGAAATGGTTCCCAATTGAATTGTATAGGACTCTTGTGTAGTAGAGTCAACTAAAATGGTTATTAACCTATTATCATTTGGTATATAAATGAATAAATAGGTACGGGATAAATGGTTGTGGTGCACGCAAAGGCAAGAAACAACCGGGATTTAAACGCAACTAGTATCCAGGTGAGTAATCTCACTGACATCACATATGATATGTGTTGATTGGACTGCTACAGGTTGAAACAGGTTTGGGGGACGAAAATGATGATCTAACGTTATGGTGAAAAGGCAATACCGGATAAGCCGTGAGTCAATGAAATGACAAGAACGGAGCCGTGAGCCACAAATGATTTCTGGATTGTATATCCAACCGGTGCGGCCTTCGGGCTATGTCTCCGATGTGGCCTACGGGCTATGACTCCGGTGCGGCCTTCGGGCTATGTCTCCGATGCGGCCTACGGGCTATGACTCCGGTGCGGCCTTCGGGCTATGTCTCCGATGCGGCCTACGGGCTATGACTCCGGTGCGGCCTTCGGGCTATGTCTCCGATGTGGCCTACGGGCTATGACTCCGGTGCGGCCTTCGGGCTATGTCTCCGATGCGGCCTACGGGCTATGACTCCGGTGCGGCCTTCGGGCTATGTCTCCGATGCGGCCTTCGGGCTATGATATTTGGTGCAGCCTGTTTGGCTATGATTTTGTTACAGGTACATGGTGCGGCCTTTTGGCTATGATATCGGGTTATCAAACCCAGCTGGTGCAGCCTGCGGGCTATGAATTCATATGTTGATAATGTTTTGGTGCAGCTTGTATAGCTATGACACAGGGTGCGGCTGTTAGCCATGATATATGATGCAGTCCGATGTGACTAAGAGATATGGGACAGAAATAGTTGTATATGATTATACGTGCAAATAACTGACGTGGATTGATAAATGCAGGTTATTATGTTATCGTCTGTAAGACTATAACTTAGGATGTGAAATCCTAAGAGATATTCGGTCAGCCAGTAAGGCTAGGAGTTTGGATTCGATGTCCAGACAAATATATGATTGTATTTGATACGTGTTATCTGCAGATTTGATTATTCACTGAGCTTTGTAGCTCATACCGTTTGTTACTGTCCCTGCAGGTTAGCATGATACTGATAGGGGACAAGATAGAGTCCGTGACTTTGAAGTGGGACTCGTAGATGCTGTCAGTAGCAGCCCGGCTTTAAAGGAGTTATGGTATTTTATACTCTCCTTGATACACTTGCACCCGTATTTATTAAAATATACCCCTTGTTATGGTTTTATGTATTGAAACCTGTATTTTAAATGAAAAATTTTTCAGGGGTGTTTTTGTTTAAAAAGCCGGGTGTTACAAGTTGGTATCAGAGCCGAGGTTTAAGTGAACTAGGTGTCTATAGAGTAGATTCCTGGACTTAAACCCTGAAACAGTAGACATGATGAACTGTTAGGTGTATATAGTTGTTATTATACATATATAACCTAACTATTGCTGACTTCTAACGTATAAGAAGTATGAGCAGCGGATATTACTGGGAGAAATTTAGTGCGTGTAACTTTAAGAGGCGGATCAGCCTTTTCTCAAGACTCCATCGAACGAGGGGCAACGAGACAAGTAACGTAAAAATCCACATGAGGAGCAAAGTTAGCTGATGTGGTCAGATAAAGAAATCGGTTGCTCACCTTAGTTGATTTTCAAGGTGAAAGAAAAGTAGCTGGGACTACAAGAAAAAGCAGAAAACGATTAGTGGACTTCTCAGAAGAAGTTGTCACAAATTGGGTCCAACCTTATAAGGAAAGGACCAAAACAGAGCCACTATGTATAGTGATCAGTGCAGGAAAGGCACTAAGGAAAATTTTAGAGTTGAGACTCTACCGTTGACATGCTGAAATTGCAGATGATAGGAGCAGATTGCTCGAGCTTGTTGTATGGGACGGAAGTGGTTTCAGCGTGGAACTATAGATCACTTCTTTATGAAATACTCACATGCTAAATGTGGAGTAACGGGTGATGAACCCAGGAAAGAAAGAAGGAACGAATGGTCGAAAAGGATCCGTGGTACCATGAGCATTCCAGTAAATTGTGGAAGAAGCTCGTGAGGAGACTGATATGGTCGCAGATATCATCGTTCTGAATATAACTCGTGTATGTTATATTTGATCCATGAAGCTATGCTTTGGATCGATGACTCGATGTTTTGTTTGAATTTTTCATCAATGATTTTGGATGGAATATTTGAAATAGCTATAGTAGATAGCAAGTATGTTCAAGATATTGAACACCTGGAAAGTAGTCTGCCTAGGATTTACGGGACCATTTTCCCTATGAATCTGAAGCCGATGACTACCAGTAAATCTGAAGCAATTGTGCTTATGAATTGGTTAGCAATGAATTATGCTAACATGAATTGTAGAAACATGAACATGATGGTTCAGAAAGCAGAAATGAGCGGATGAAAATCCATGGTAAATGACCGTTGTTGAGAATACCGGTTAGCTTCTTTGCTTAAACTCGGAAAAGAGTTAGTAAAGGAATGATGTTGTAGTTGGCATACGTGGTATGGGCCAAGCTTAATAAAGTGGTGATAGTAGTGTACTACTTTAAATAAATTTTCGGATGATTCTTTTGAAAAGAACTTCCAAGATTTCTGCCAGATTGGCAAGAAGAGCTTATGATTAAGCTGGTATTGGGAGCCGTCCCTGTTATCTAGGCTCTGTGTTGATTGGCCTCTGCAGAGATGGCAGAGTGGTAAAACAATTGGAAGAAATTGTTTTTAAATTGGGATCTCATATGACTGTAGGTGTCATCAGATGGAGCCCTATCTTGTTTGAAAAGAAGAAAGATAAGTTAATGTGTATATACATTGACTACTGAGAATATGATATTCTCGAAACCAGATTGAATATGAGGTACATTGTACCAGATACTGGAGTTACTTCACTGAGTTAAGTGATATGTTAAATTCTCCAAGTATGAAAAAATTTGGCTAAAAGAAGTTTCAACGCTTTGGGCATGATAATACTGCCAAAGATGATAAAATAAGTCCAGTGGGATATATGATGTGGTAAAACTGGAACCGCCTGAGGAATCTGACTGACATTGTAGTTCCTTGGATTTGGCAGGTTACTATAGGAGAGTTGTAGAAAACTGCTCCTTGATTGCTGGTTAGCTGACTAAAGTTGACCAAGAAAAAGTGTAAAGTCTAGGTGGTAGAAAGACCACAGATATGTTGTAAAGGTTTGGAATAAACCTTGTGTGAACCTCTAACATTAGCAATGATGCTAAGCAGAGAAGATGGATTGGATCATTGAAATGTATCCAACGTTGACTGTGGATGCATGATATTGCGGTAGCAATTATGAATTTGGCATTAAAGCTTTGAGAACACTACTTGTATGGTGTGAAGCTTATTGTGATAAGATCATAAAAGTTTGAAAGACTTAATTGATCAAAAAGAAGCTGAAAATGAGATAGCAAAGATAGATGGGTTACTTAGAGATTTCGGGTATGAAATCTTGTACCATCTCAGAAAGGCGTATGTGATTATAGATGCCTTGGATTGGAAAGAGTAACCTTTGAGGGTTACATCCACATGCGTGAATGTGGCAAATTGATTACCTGAGTTGATTCGGGTAGCACAGAAAGACGTGTGCAAGTCTGAAATTGTGAAAAGTAAATGAATGATTAGCTATTGAAAGAAGCTAGTTAGAAATTCACAGAGTTTGAAAAACCTTGGTGATTGTGTATGTGAATTCCAAAGTCAAACGAAACATAAAAATCATCTTGAGAAGATGCATTTTGTATCAGATATGCAGCATACCTGGGGCAATACCAAACTGTATAGGTCGATAAAACCTATGTGTTGGTGGCCGGGGCTGAAGAAAGACATTGAAAGACATGTGAAAAATGTTTGACTTGTGTGTAACTACAGTCAAATCATTAGAAGTATGTGGACTGTCGGTCCCAAAAATGAAATGGGACGAAAAATATCATAGACTTTGTAGTAAAGTCTTTGCAAGTACCGTATGGGTATGACACCATATGGGTGAATTGCAGGTTGATTGATGAAATCAGTGTAGATTTATACTGACTAAGAAGAAATTAAGAGTGGAAAAGTAGTGAAAAACTACAAAGATAAAGAAAATTGTCGACGTGAGTTATCGGCACGGATGGTATCGGACCGAAATAATAGAATTATTCTTTGAATTTGGCATAAATTTCAAGAATAATTAGTTCAAAAGTACTAGTAAGTACTGTGTGCGAATTGCAGATGGATTGACGAGGTGAGATTATGATGCAGATCTTAGGAGTTATGCTTGAAACTTGCATAACAGACCCTAGCGGAAAACTAGATGACCGTCTATCCTTGGTAGAAGTTGTAGGTTAGTATAGGTATTATACTAGTATTTTATTAACTCGTAGAGAGTATTGTATAGACTACCGTGTTGCACGCTGATTTGCTAGACAGAAGATGGGGTGAAGCTTTTGACTAAACCTGAGATTGTATCTCAAACAGAAGAAAAGATTTGGCAAGGTCGAAAAAGCTTGGAAATAGACCAAGATCGACAAGAGTAGTATGCGGATTGTCGAGTAAAACCATTGAAACCCCAAGTAAGGGAAGATAGTGGAACTCAAAGTGACCCTCCGGAAGGACTAGAAATTGATGTGGGACAAAAAGGAAAGTGAGTCCTTGTTGATTGGACCTTTCCGTATATCCCAAAAGCAAGAATTGCGGTGTATTGATTGAAGATCCTTGATGAACTTCAAGATGATTGTAAAGTTTTCTATGGGTCTCATAGTTTTGAGAACATAGAGTGATAAATGTTAACGAATCCCTCATGTTGAAATGAGGAAGATAAGTGATTAAGGTACCCGGGACAACCGGATGAGTGATATGTGAGTGGTGATATAACCACGAGATACGAAGATTTGTATGGTTAAGAGTTTTAGCAAAACCATGAAGGTTTCCATATGATATGAGAAACCGAAATTGTAACGAGAAAGAAATACCCTCGCTTGATAGTATGATTTCGGGGACGAAATCTTTTGAAGGAGGGGAGAATTTGTAACGCCAAGATACGCTTTATTATATAATTATAATAAAAGGGTAAATTGGTCATTTTACCTTGGAAGGGTAAAATGGTCTTTTGGACAGAAAAGTATTTGGTTTGAAATAATATTTTGAGTTTTGGACTTAAAATGTTATAAAAACTGATTTTTGGTCGTTTTACCGAAAAAGGGTATTTTGGTCATTTGACCAAGTCAACGACCAATTATGTAAAAATATTGTTGGTTGTGGCCAAAATGTAAGAAATGGAAGTTTTATTGTAATAAAACTTGATTTTGGTGGTCAAAGTTCAAGAAATGGAACTTTAGGACCAAAAATGTAAATTTTTGGAGTATATAGAGAGAGTTGACTCTCTTGTTGACTGGCCAATTTTCAGTTACGGGGATGATTCTTGAGAGCAAGAAGGATGCGATTTCTGCAGAAAAACATGGGATTGAAGCAAGGAATTGGAACTATGGCTTGGAATTGATGATTCCTAAGCTTGAAAGGTTAGTTCTTCAAGCTCTAGCTTGTTATTTCTTGATAGGTTTTGTAGCAACTCAAAACTGCATTTGCAGTGATGATTATGTTGTTAAGTTGATGTAATACTTCCCTTAAGTCATGCTAATAAGGACTTAACTAAAGAAAGTGGAAGTAGATTGCTATTATTGATGAATTTGAAGTTTTAGGGTTTTGGAACTAAGAACCCTAATTCTTCATTTTGATTGATTTGGTTGTTTTGGATGGTTGAAAACCTTGTTAAGGTATAAGGTTTTGATCCTAGAACAAACCCCAATCGATTAAGTCGAGTATTAAGGGCTTAAAATGAGAAAATGGGATTTTGTAGCTTGAAAATCGGAGTTTCTGGTCTGCTGATCAGCCCTCGCGACGCGACCAGCATGGTCGTCGCGACGTCGCGACTCGAAGGGCATGACCTTCGCGACTCGAGGAGCATGGTCCTCGCGACTCGAGGAGCATGGTCTTCGCGACGCGACCATAGGGTCCGTCGCGACGCGAGCCCTGGGCAGAAACTAAATTGTTTTCTGTGAATTTTCCAAGTTTGATTCTTGTGCTAGGCTTGTCCGATTGACCTGAAATTTTAAACATAGGTTTAATATGTTGTAAAACTTCATGGAAAATTATCGGAATACGAATACGACCTCCCGAAAGTACTGTAGTAGAATACGCGTATTTCGGGAAGTATATTAAATTATATAACAATGGTTATTGATTGGAAATACTTGGAAATGGTTCCCAATTGAATTGTATAGGACTCTTGTGTAGTAGAGTCAACTAAAATGGTTATTAACCTATTATCATTTGGTATATAAATGAATAAATAGGTACGGGATAAATGGTTGTGGTGCACGCAAAGGCAAGAAACAACCGGGATTTAAACGCAACTAGTATCCAGGTGAGTAATCTCACTGACATCACATATGATATGTGTTGATTGGACTGCTACAGGTTGAAACAGGTTTGGGGGACGAAAATGATGATCTAACGTTATGGTGAAAAGGCAATACCGGATAAGCCGTGAGTCAATGAAATGACAAGAACGGAGCCGTGAGCCACAAATGATTTCTGGATTGTATATCCAACCGGTGCGGCCTTCGGGCTATGTCTCCGATGTGGCCTACGGGCTATGACTCCGGTGCGGCCTTCGGGCTATGTCTCCGATGCGGCCTACGGGCTATGACTCCGGTGCGGCCTTCGGGCTATGTCTCCGATGCGGCCTACGGGCTATGACTCCGGTGCGGCCTTCGGGCTATGTCTCCGATGTGGCCTACGGGCTATGACTCCGGTGCGGCCTTCGGGCTATGTCTCCGATGCGGCCTACGGGCTATGACTCCGGTGCGGCCTTCGGGCTATGTCTCCGATGCGGCCTTCGGGCTATGATATTTGGTGCAGCCTGTTTGGCTATGATTTTGTTACAGGTACATGGTGCGGCCTTTTGGCTATGATATCGGGTTATCAAACCCAGCTGGTGCAGCCTGCGGGCTATGAATTCATATGTTGATAATGTTTTGGTGCAGCTTGTATAGCTATGACACAGGGTGCGGCTGTTAGCCATGATATATGATGCAGTCCGATGTGACTAAGAGATATGGGACAGAAATAGTTGTATATGATTATACGTGCAAATAACTGACGTGGATTGATAAATGCAGGTTATTATGTTATCGTCTGTAAGACTATAACTTAGGATGTGAAATCCTAAGAGATATTCGGTCAGCCAGTAAGGCTAGGAGTTTGGATTCGATGTCCAGACAAATATATGATTGTATTTGATACGTGTTATCTGCAGATTTGATTATTCACTGAGCTTTGTAGCTCATACCGTTTGTTACTGTCCCTGCAGGTTAGCATGATACTGATAGGGGACAAGATAGAGTCCGTGACTTTGAAGTGGGACTCGTAGATGCTGTCAGTAGCAGCCCGGCTTTAAAGGAGTTATGGTATTTTATACTCTCCTTGATACACTTGCACCCGTATTTATTAAAATATACCCCTTGTTATGGTTTTATGTATTGAAACCTGTATTTTAAATGAAAAATTTTTCAGGGGTGTTTTTGTTTAAAAAGCCGGGTGTTACAGATATGTTCTTAATACTTGACTTAATTGGTTTAGGGTCATTTCCAGGCCCTAAATACCAACTTGTACTAAATTTTAAGCTTCAAAATCATCAAATCATCTTTATAAATTTGGAAATTCTTCCAAAATCACCATTTTTCACCAAAAACCATTGTATTGAATTTTCAAGCTTAAGATCTGATTTCTTACTTCTTTTATGTCATATTTGACTTAACAAAACTATTAGAACTATATGAAATCAGTTTCAACTCATTAACCCATTTCTAGGGTTCTTGAGCTAAAAACCCATTTCATCATTTTTTTTGGGATTAAATCTTCAATTTCATTGAATTACTTGTTAATACAAGTTTCTTTCATCATTTCTAACATATTAGATTAATTAAAACCATCTAAACTTTCAAACCCGTGACTTAGGGTTTTTGAGCAAAAATCATATTTTCTTGATTTTCAACATGTTCAAGGATTAGAACATGTTTACTTGATGATTTTGAGCAAGATGGTTTAGATGATTTCACTAGAACCATGACTTCAAAAAAATCAGAAATCAAGTGCACGATTCCCGTTCAAGTCTTGGATGAAATAAGCTTAGAACATGAAGTTCTTACATTGTTTGCTTGGAAACCCTCAATTCTAACTTCAATTTCTTGCAAGAATTTCCATAAATCCTTCTCTTCTCCAATGCTCTCTCGCTCTCTCCCGTAATCTCTAGAACTCTCTTCAGAAATTATGATCATTAATGAGATATTTTCTCATTTTTATATTTTCCATATTTACAGTTTTAGTCCCTAAACTTTCATTCCTTAGAATTTTGACACCAACATTAAGTTTGGCCACATAAAGCTATAATTTCTTACATTTTTAGTCCAAACTAGAATTATACTTTTATAATAATTCTTGTATATGGTCAAATGACCAAATTACCCTTTTCATGGTAAAATGACTAATTTACCCTTAAAAACATACTTTCTCATAAAATATGCATAAAACTTTAAATTATACACACCTTGTTTTACATATTTATATTATTAAATTTGGGTCGTTACAGGCACTCTTCACCTCCTCTTCGTGACTCTGAATTTTTTCTCAGGTCTCAACATATTCTTTTTGAGTCATTAAACACTGCCATCATTGGGCTCTCAGCCTCTTCGACTTTCGCAACTCCGGCCGCCTGAGCACATACAGGCTCCGATTTTCACCTCCGCACTTGTAAGTCCACACCACAGTTGTTCTTTTCCCTCTTTTCTTGTATCTTGTTCATATGGTTGTTGAGTCATGAGTGATTGCTTTAGTTTAGGGTTTATTTTGATATAGTGTTATAATGACTAGAATGAGTAACGTACAATGTGCTCTGTTATGAGTGTGTATTTTACTTTTCTGTCGATATTAACTTTTGAAACATTTTTATACTAGAGGTCTAGATCATAAATGTTAAATGGTTATATATTATAATAATTTGTTTAGAAAACAATTCTTGACATTTTGCGTAGATGCAGACTAGAAAAGTTTTCTTTTTCTATCTAGTGCTTCCCTTATGCTAGAATTTGAGATAATGAGGTATTTCCTTGTTTTAATTTTTAATTTTTGTATTTATACTTGCGTTATTGTTTAGGTGTAGGATTTTGAAAGACATAAATAAGTTTATTAGGCCTTGCGGAGTGCCCATCCGAGTCGAGCCTGACGACTGCGACGGGTGCGGTGAACAGCGCCCCCCACCCCCCCCCCCCCCCCGGCGATGCCGCCGCATTCCAAGCTCGCACGAGCTGCCAATGTCGTGCGACGTGTTCAATGTATCCGTTGCCAACGGCCATAAGCTAGCCGTTATATTAAAAAAAAATTTCAAACATATATATATATATATATATATATATATATATATATATATATATATATATATATATATATATATATATATATATATATATCCTAATAAATAAGTAACTCAAAGTCACGTGTCATCTTCTCATTGAATTTGCCACATGTCATTTTCTCATAATTTTAAATTTTTAAAAAAACTAATTGGTTTGAAACGTTTCTAACTACTTAATGATCGGTTTAATTATCATTCAATTTCAAAATTAATTGTTATCATTCAATTTCAAAATTAATTGTTTTTAATATCATATTATTTTTAATGTATAGAATGATTTAGGAGACAATATAGAGATAATTGACGTCATAATATTTTGAAGAACCATTCCAATCATAATAGTGAATTTGACTTTAGTACCGGTGACATTCTTATAATCAATTATATTTATCAAAATACAAAGTCGTAATAGTAAAAATCAAAACAAGATGTCACGATACACAACCAAATTTCTTATGCAAAATTATTAATATTTAGATATTCTTAATTAATATTTTTTTTGTATCATCTCGTATAATACACGGGTCTTACAACTAGTGTATATATATATATATATATATATATATATATATATATATATATATATATATATATATATATTATATATATATATATATATATATATATATATATATATATATATATATATATATATATATATATATATATATATATATATATATATATATATAAAGGCATATTAGTACTTCCATATTTTAATCAAATTAAAACATAATTAACTAAAATCGTAATTTCCCAAAATTTAGGGATTTCATCGGTAATTACCTAAAATAAGAAATTAATCATTTTTTGTTAATGAATAATAAAAAAATATTTGTTATCAATTTTCTTTCAAAATTAAAAAATCATTATTTTTTTCTTATATTCGATTGCATTCATTAACGAATCAAAAACAAATTATTAATCACCTATGAATAATACAGTAACAACAACAAAATTATATTTATAAATGAATATGTCCAAAGTGAGTTCATACATTTATATATTTATAGTCATTAATAAATATGTCAAGACAAGTTTCATATATTTATAGAGTTATATTCATAAATGATTAAATCATTTTAAATAAGAAAAACTTCAAAATAAAAAATTAAATTACACATTCATATTCATAAATGATTAATGTATTTTAGAGAAAAATAAAAATTTATACATGATTATCTTCAATAATGATTAGATCATTTCAAATAAAAAAAACTATAAAATCCATCCCCATATCAACAGTTTTCTTGAATCAATGGTAGTCCTTTTATCTTCACGTTGAATCAAATCGCAACCACACATAATTTGTAATTGGTCACCATTTCTAAAAAACAATAGCAAAAATTATGTTAGCTTTAATAATATAAAATTGGAAAATAACAAACAGAAACACATTAGTTATCTAATCATCTATTATTATAACTAAGCTATATATAAATGATCACACACACTTACACACTAAGTTACTTCTAATCATTTATGATTAGAACTAAGTTATATGTAATTGATTACATTGGTGTTCTAATCATCTATGATTATAACTGAAAATGATTATAACTATGTATAAATCATTTATGCAGTCATATTTATAATCATTAATGATTATAATTAATACATTCATGCACGAATAAAATTATATTCATACATGAATAAAACTGTATTCATACATTTAAATTTTTCATTCTTAAAATTTTGGTACCATTTATATTTATTTTACTCATATCATAAGGAATAACTATGCCAATACCATAAAATATATAAATTAAGTTACTTAAAACACACAACCAAACATACGTGAGATTGCATGGTTAGGAATATAATTAGGAATAAATATGACACTTGTCACTATTTAACATGGTTAGGAATATAATTATGAATAAAAGTTAGGAATGAATACAATTTCTCTTTCATTTAATAAATTCACATTCACTATTTACCACTAATTTATTGGTTTTCTTTAATGAAATTAAAAACTAAATTATTAACCAAACAAAACTTACCTCTTTAAAGCTAATACGTAAACGTAAACAAAAAATAATAAAAATAAACTCTAGAAACAATAACAAAATTTAAATATCTTATAAAACTACGTAAGAAAATAATAATAAAATGGTTATGGATAAGTTGACTTATGAATAAACATAGCAGACATGGTAGATTGGCTTGATAACAGTGAAAGACCATTCATACTAAACTCCTACTTTCGATATGCATATCATGAACCATTAAATTTCAAATAAATAATAAAAGTAATCAATTAAATATAAAATGCACAGACGTTTACATCTATGATTGTGATATTCCGCAACCCTAAAAACCAGAAAGATGACATAAGTCACATAATATAGATAGATGATGACTTACTCACAACACTTTGTTTCAAAACAAAAGGATTTGTGACTGTAACGCATTCTCTACTTCATTACATTATCACAAATACACAGATCAAAGTAGATACGTACAGTCCAAAGAAAGAAATCGAGAATGTAACCAACTACTGTAGCGAGATCTAAAGATCTAGAGGCGACGATGGATGAGATGTCAAGACAGGGAGACACGTCGTACAAGTGAAGTTGTGATGTTTAATCTTCGTATGGTGCTCAGTTATGGCAGCGTGAAGTTGTTGTCGTGGAAGGGTGACGGAGAACGGTTGTTAAGAGGGGTGGATACTGTTGAAGCCCTAGGTATAACCGTATAAGTTGTACATAGAGAAAGAGGATAAAATGGAATGTGAGGGATTATAGGAGGTGAAAGAAACTACTTTGGCAAAAACCATATATTACGTTTGCTAAATTGGAGGAGATCAAAGAAATGAAAATTCCTGATTTACCCTTAAATGCAATTTATTGAGTATATATATTATTATTAAAATTTAAAAATCTAATATTCCTCATTTTAAAAACAACCATAGATCTAGAAAAATGAAAGGCTGAGATTTGTTCTCGCATTCTCAACATTTTAAATACTCACAGATATGACATCTTCTACACACAAAATCATTAATATTTTTAGTCTCCAAAAAATTCCGATGGCGTCCAAGAAATCGTCTCAACGAAAACCGAACGCCGCGAAAAATATTTTCTCGCAACCCAAATCGGAACCCGCTCCGTACATTCCGCAAATTGAGCGACCATTTTTTCCCCACCACAATTTCAATACCAATCGATTCCCCCACAATTTTCATACCCGCAATCGCCGTTCAACACGTTTTTCGGGACACCTTCCGGGGCTTTTACGGAGCCACAACCGGAACATGTCGATGCGTCTGATTCGAGCGACGAGGCGGTGCCGGAGACACAACCAGAGGAAGTAGAAGAATCTGAGCCCGAAGAAATTCCCCTACAACGAAGAAGCCGAAAGAAACCCACCGGTCCCGCTCCAGCTCAAGTGTGGACCCAAGAAGAAGAATTGATGCTAGCCCGTGCGTGGGTTGCCGATTCCGAGGATTGCGAGGCCGGAAACGCTCAATCGAAAGCACATTTTTGGGAGTCCATACGTGTAGTATTTCACAAAAATTTGGAACGCAAATTTTATCGTTTCAATGATACGTTGACGGCTAAATTTCGAGTCGTTAACGGGTACACGACTAAATTTAACGGCTTGTATGTTAATTTATGAGACAACGAGAATCGGGCGAGAGCGACCAAGATATACTCAAAAAAGCACTTGCGGTTTACCAAAATGATAACAAGGGTAAACCGTTTCGACACATGGCTTTTTCGGAGGTGGTCCGCCAATATCCGAGGTGGAAGGGGGTCAGCACCGATCCGGCACCGACACATGCGTCGAAACGATCCAAAACATCCGAGACGCAATACATGACGTCTTCGGATACACATATCGGGGCCGACGTCAACGAAACTCCCGACGACTTTGAAAGATGGGCCGTAATTGGCCGAAGGCGAAAGGAAAGGCCGCGGCGTCTTGAAGTTCGGTCAACGACGGCCGAATGGATGATGTTAACGAAAAATTCGATCAACTTTTGACGACCATTTCATCTCACATCAAATCCACCGAAAAGGAAAGGTTGGCGAGAAGTCGTTCCCACGAGAACAAAGATCGTGCGCTCGACATGCTAGTGTTGATGCAACCGACCGAGCATCTCACCGGCACGACTCTCGAGTTGGTGTTGAAGCTCAAAAACGACATCGTCAAAAAATACGGGATGCAGTTGTTTAGTTTTTTTAATTTTAGTTTTAACGTAAGTTTTAGTTTTTTTTTTAATTTTAGTTTAACATAATGTTTAGTTTTTTTAATTTTAGTTTAACGTAATGTTTAATTTTTAATTTTAGTTTTAATTTATCTATTTTAATGAAATGTTTTATTTATGAAATTATTTGTTGTGTTTTAATTTTAATTTTTTTTTTCTTATTAAGACATTGTTCTTTAAAACTTCTACCCACATAGCAATAAAAAATTGCTTGTATTTGAATGACATTGCTATAATTGGGTAGATTTTTTCAAAGGGAAAAATGGAAGTAGGATGCTATAATAAACAAATCTACGAAAGTACGTTGCTATTTTTTGCATAATGGGAAAGTGAGAAAAGTTTGGGTGGTTACATCTTGATAAGTTGTATGGTTTTTGGCACGTTCTCCATGGTAACGGGAATCAATAGCAACTGCAATATATCCACGTGAAGCATAATCCTAAAAGGCAGAATGTATTACAACATATCCACATGAAGCAAAACTGCAAAAGCCTGGAATGGAATGGAATTGGATTCCGATTCCGACCTCGAGTAAAGGGCGTAGCCACTCTTTGCACGTATTTGTACAATGAAGAAAAATGACAGCTGGACTTTTTGAATGTTTGTTTTCTTTCATGCTCAATATTACAACAGGCAATCGCCCTTGATCTCCTTCCTAATTTGGTATTCAAAATTAGGAATAAAGAAATTAGTCAATAACCAATTAATCTATTCATATATCACTTTACACAGACAACAGTTAATGTTAGTTACCTCAGTGGTTAAGTAGAAGTTTTCTTCATTAAGGAGTTCTTTGAGGTTGGGAATATCTGGTTTAGGACAAGGTTCCATTACCTGAAAGTTTTCAAATAAGATAACTTCTAACAGAGATTAAAAGAAGGGTTAGGTCAAGTAATTTCCACCTCACTAGGTTTTACTGGTGTAGTTCCCTGATATAAGGGTTCAAGAACTGGCTTTGCAGATAGTACCTCAAGTGGAACTGAAAAATGCATGTAGCACGAATTAATATGAACTCACAATTTGATCAATAAGGAGATGAAATCATACAGATTGAATAGCAATTGCCAATTGTTGCATAAAACACCGAATTTAAGGGTAGTAAGTTTGGGGGAAAACTAGCTAAACATGTCAAACGCATTAAACTGTAGTATCCGAAGATAGAGCTTCAGCCGGCTCCATCTTCTCGATTTTCCGACGACCCACGGTGGCCTTGACATGATGAAATCTGTGTTTATACTGGAAGATCGGTGATGCAAGAGCAGGTGAGAGTGATGGGACGCACAGTATCATATTCCAAACAAGTGCTATGTGCATAATATCATCGTTTTCCGACGACCCACGGTGGAATCTGTGTTTATGTTGTTCATTTTATAGTTTCTTGTCTTATTCTATTCTATTCTATTACTAGTAACGGATGAATAGTAACTATATTATTTTTTTATTTGTTTTTGACTGCGTTTATACAACTTAAGTTGCGATATTTAATCAAAACTCCTTCATAGCCTAACGGTTGAACAATGATAAAGGTTTTTGGTTCGATACCTGCAACTCAAACATCAACGTCTTTATTTTAAAATTTTCAGTTTTGGCACACCATTTACTCAATTCCGACCACTGCCGTCCTCCAATTTCTTTTCTTAGAAATTTCAGCCCATCTTTTTTCTAATTAAATATTTATTCTATTCTATTTTTATAAATTTTAAAAAGTACTTTTTATAACATTCTTTTAACAATTTTTTAAAACAATTTTTTTTCAATACTGTTTTTTATGTTTTTTAAAAAGTTATTTTTTAAATTCAAAACGTACTGTTTATAGAAAAATATTTTTATAACTTATTTGTACAACTTTATTGTTTAAGAAATCATTTTATGAAATTAATTTATTTTTTAAAATTACTTTTTTTACATCTTTGATTTTAGAGTAAATTACACGAATGGTCCCCGTGGTATGGGATAACTTGCATGCTTGGTCCCTAATTCTTTTTTTTTAACTCGGACAGTCCCTACCTTTTGATTTTGTTACGCGCTTAGCCCCTATCGAACATAAAAAAACCCTTTTACCCTTAATAATTTACTTTTTGATTTTACATCTTTTGTTTCTTATTTTTTTAATTAAAAAAGAAAAAAATCATATCTTTCCCACCCTAAGTATGTAAGCCGCCACCACCACTCTTTCTCTCTCTTGTTTAAGAAAACCCTAAACCAAATCTTTCTTCAACCATCTCCTTCCCTTTTTCATTTTCCCTGTGCGTATCATCTGCCTTGCCGCCACCAGCAACCCAACAACGACACCGCATGACTCAACAACTCCAGCACCGAAGTCCACCCCACATTGATTTTCATTCTTTTTTAATTAAAAAAATAAGAAACAAAATATGTAAAATCAAAAAAAATTACTAAGGGTAAAAGGGTCTTTTTATGTCTGGTAGGGAATAAGTGCGTAACAAAATCAAAATGTATGGACTGTCCGAGTTAAAAAAAAGAATTATTGACCGAGCGTGTAAGTTATCCCATACCACATTGACCATTCGTGTAATTTACTCTTGATTTTATATATGTTCTATAACATTGCGTGAATAATAACTTTAATATTTAAAAAAAGTTAGTCTAAGCTTTTTCAAAGATAATAGTACATTTAAAATTTTAATTTTTTTATTTAGTTTAAACTATTTAATTTTCTTTTCGACCATAATATACAGGTTGACAACATATTCCAATTTGTTGATCCATATAGTGTATATAGATCTACCTTTGAATATATTTGATTTTCGGCTTTCACTTATTTACAAATTCTATCTAATTTTTCAAAAAGTTATAAAACTTACTTTAAATTTTTTTTCTTTTTATAGTTTTAGCTAAATTTCTAATTGTTTTTAAGAATTTGGTTTGCTTATTTTACACTTGAGCCTAATATTATATTGTCAAAATTGTTTTACAACGTTTTATTAAAATTTTTAAAACATACATTTTTCAAACATTTGTGTTCCATGGCTTTTTACTTTTCGTTTTTACCAATTGAATTGCACTTTTGTGCATAATTATTGGTAATAAAAAAATTTTAAAACCTATTTTTTCAAATTTTCGTGTCCCTTTGTTTTTTCTAATTTTCGTTTTTAATAACCGAATTGCACTTTTGTGCATAATCAAATGTATTAATAAATTTTCAAAACCTATTTTTTCAAACTTTTGTGTTCCTTTGTTTTTTTTTTTTTACATTTTGTTTTACTAAGAATTGTACTTTTATGCATAATTAACCGTATTAATAATGTATATTATGTTATGCTTAATATATATACATAAATTTTCTATAGCAATACGTGAAGCCTCGGAAAAATATACTCGATTATAATAATTTACTTTCAATTTTTTTATTACGACATTATACATTGCTTAGACCATTAACTGTTTTTTTGGATCATATTATTATATTAAGTTAGTATTCAAAGACAACGTACTGATAGAAAGATATTAACGTTGGATGTTTTTTTATATTTCCTATTCATAACATTCTGTTTTGAAAATTTTTCATTATCGTAGTGTACTTTCATTTGTTTATTAAACCATTTGTATTTTGAAATTGTCTACCCCATTATAACATTGTACTTTTAGTAATATATTTTTAATACGACACCCCGCTGCAACGTGCGGGTGCGAAACTACTAGTTCATTTATTAAAGTTTAACTTCTCTTATAGTTTCTTGATTTATACATTTCCTATTAAAATATATATTTCCTATAAAGATTTATCATCACCAATTACATATAAATACAATTGTACAAGGTATATAAAATGGGTTATAAAAAGTGGGCCTAAAATGGATCTAATAATACATCAAGTACATATGCTAGCATCCCCGCTCAATTTTATTGCGAGGTGCAATCTGAACGTACAAAAAGGATCTAAAGTCATGAAATAGTGATTGCGTGAGTCCCTTGGTTAGTTGATGCAAAACCATATTAGGCTGTGAGGTATATCCGTCACGTGGTGTGTCAGTGATGACATGGTGGAACTGATCATGGGCGGCACACCGTCCCATGTGCTCCATGATAGGAGTTTCGTGATGTAATGTGTTCCCGATAATGTTCTATAATACTCAATCACCATCCACTAGCCGTTAACAACTATAATTAAAAAAAAACATTTTTTATTTTACCAAAATTTCACCTACAAATACAAACACAATTTACCTCATTTAACACACATTCTTACTATCATTTTTATTATCATATTTACACACACCATTGTAATTCTATTTTATAAATTTTAACATCAAAATATGGAATTTTATCAACAATTTGATTCGGACGATTAAGAGTTTATCACAACATTTTTTAATGTTGTGGCAAACGCCGGCGCTCAAGAGTCTATAAATGTTAGACAACTAAGAATCGTTATCAACCGAGATCGGCAAGTTGCACATGAGCTTTTGGTACATGAATTTTCTCAATTTAGCCATTTTAGACCCCTTCTCATTGTTTTGACCATATCTCCTTAACCATAACCCTGGTCTGCAAGATCAGGGACTATGGCTGTTACGAACTTTTAGCATCTTTTATAACCTTTGACATCTTTTTTGCTTATCCTCTACATAAATCTTATATTAAGTTCTTAATGGCTTGATTCCTGATTAGTAGCATTAGGTTACACATTAAGATCTTTACAAATGGTTAGAACATAATCTAGGACAAATGCTTATAAGTTTGAATCTTGTATACATAAAATCACAACTATAAGCTAGGATTCAAATCATATATATGACACTCTAGATGTGATAACCAAAAAGTTTTACGTGTATAATATGTAAATTGACACCTAAACGTTTTATGGATGGACAAAAAGGTCAAAGGAGGTAAGAATATGGGAATGCATGGGTTAAGACCTTTATTTAAGTCATAATATGATGTTACCTCAATTAGAATTTGGTTTTAGCGACCCAAGAGCAAAAAGAAGAATAAATGACTAAAAGTGAAATTTTTATTGAACAACCTTTAAAAATGAGTATCTCAAATTCTAAAAGGAATTGAGAAAAATTCCTCAAGGAGACTTTGGTAATATTTGAGATAATAAAAATATAGGAAAATGATTCAGGCCATTTGTAGTTATAACGAAAACGTTATGACAGATTTAAAATGGTCCAAAAATGACAAAAATGGCCAATTGCCCATATTTGAGGGGCTGTATTGGAAAATATAGAAAGAAATGGCCATAAGTCAGTAAGGGGATATTGTTAATCTCAATCCTACCTTTCTAAAGGTATAAAGTTTGCCAAAGTCGGACATCATATGAAGAAATTATGTCTGTGTAAAGTTGAGGTAAAATATAGTGAAAAAGTTGAAATTTTCACAGGCTGGAAAGGAAGGTTAATTTCGTCATTTCAATTTAAAAATCCAGCTACCAGGCTATGGGGTATGTAAGACTCCCATGACTTTCCAAGACAGCCGCCATGTCAGCGCCATGTCACCGGGACAACCTAAGGACACATCCTAGGAAATGCAAGACTCCCAGGACTTCTGTTTTATTTTCCACGTCACATTTTAATTTTACATTTTTTTAATTAAAACCAAACATTAAATTAAGCTAAAATAAAAAAATTATATTAATTAAAAACCATAAGCAAGTGAAGCCCAGCCTAGCTGGGTGGATGCACTCGGGTTATATACCCATGTGGTGGGAGGTTTGGAGTTCGACTCCGACTAACCTCATGTGGGGGATTTTCCTGGAAGGCGAATTAGGTGGAGGGGAAAGGCCTTTGCGCCTTAGGTAATCGCCAACCGCCCTGGGTTGCGGGGCTGATTACCCTTAGGTGAAACCATATATCTATTCGTTGGTTCCAAAAAAAAAAAAATTAAAAACCATAATATTAAAATAAAAATAAAAAAGACATTACATCAAATAAAAAAACATTAAATAAATTAAATATTTCCTAAATTAATTTAAAATAAAAAACATTTCCTAATTATCGTCGTCGGTTTCGTCGTTGCGATTAGCGTAGAAGTACTCCGTCAAATCGTGTCGAAGATTGGCATTCGTTTCCGCATTCTGTATTTCTAGTATGCGAGAATAGTATTGCTCGCTACCGAGAACAAATTGTGTCGGCATCTGTATCATATGATGATGTTGATAGATGCAAATATTCCGACCTTTTTCTTCAATTATCATATTGTGTAATACGATACAACCGTACATTACTTTGCGTATGTTCTCGAGGTGCCATGCTCATGCCGGGTTTTGCATTATATGTCAACTCTTTTTAGGACACCGAATGCACGTTTCACATCTTTCCGTGCCGACTCTTGAACTTGCGTGAATAGTACCCATTTCTCGTCAATAGGATGTTGGTACGCCTTTACAAATGTGGAATAATTTGGATATATACCGTCGGTGAGTAAATACCCACGCAGGTATTCGGAGCCGTTCACTATAAACGGAACGTCAGCCGACTTGCCTGGTAGGATATCATTGAATAATGGCGATGAATCTAGAACGTTTATGTCGCTGTTCGGCCCCGGAACTCCGAAGTACGCATGCCAAATCCATAAATCTTGTGACGCCACTGCTTCTAGTATTAGGGAAGGTTTTCTGTGATGACCTCCGGTGTATCGTCCTTTCCACGCGTTTGGACAATTTTCCCAATCCCAATGCGTATAATCTATGCTCCCAAGCATACCCGATAGACCATGTGACTGGTGATGTGCCGCATATAGTTCTTCAACATTGTTTCATGTGGGTTTTCGCAAATAAATATGACCATAAAGCTCATGAATATATTCACAAAAAATACATACTTTCCCGAGCGGTTCTTGCCGACATCCGCAAGTATTCGTCCACGGCGTCAAAAGAGTAGCCATAACCCATAAGACGAAGAGCCGCTCCACATTTATGGTATGGCGTAAAACCCCTTTTTCCTCGTCCGTCGTATCGCAATTGGAAAAGTTCGTAGTTGGCTTCCAAATCGTGCGCGATTCGTAGAAACATTGCTCAGCTCAAACGAAACTCGGTTTTGAACTCCGTGTCGTTATACACGCAATCGTCGGCAAAATAGTCTTGAACAAATTTTCCGTGTCCTTCTTCGCGGTTTCTATTTTTCGCCGCTACTCACCGCCTTTTTTCCGAACTTTCCGCTTGGTTGGTGAAAATATTTGCGACTTGCATCATTGCCGCGAAGACCATCGAAGCACCACCCGATATATATATATATATATATATATATATATATATATATATATATATATATATATATATATATATATATATATATATATATATATATATATATATATATATATATATATATATATATATATATATATATATATATATATATATATATATATATATATATATATAAAGATAGAGAGAGAGAGAGAAAGTGTATTTTTGTATAAGTTGTGTGTGATTATATGTGTGTTTGATATGTATATATATAGTGTTTACATTTAAAAAAACTGTTTTTTTAAACGGCGTTAAAACGGCTAGTTTTTTGAAAAGGTTGAAGTCTCCACGCGTGATACTGAGAACCACCCTTGGACGCAGGCGGTGTAAAACGCGGGGGGGGGGGGGGGGGGTGTTTGCCGTGTCCTTCCCTGTGACGTGCCGTAACGCGGGTCCGGCACACCCCATGGCCTCAGTGTTCGTTAAACCTGTCGGCTCGTCCCTTTTCTCAAAACACGAAAACCAAACTCAGAAAAAGAAAAGGAGATCGAGAAATCGGGAAAGGAAGCAGGAAGAAAAAACTCGCACACCCTTGTGTTCCTGTAAACCCAAAAATCGAGAGAGGGAATCGTTAGACCAGGAGTGAGATACGAGCAAGAGAGATCGAGGACTGGACCTGCATAGCGGCAGCCGTCGACCACGACTGAGAAAGGCGAAGGTCGCGTTGCCGGCGCCGCTGCCGGCATTCTCCGGTGCCCTACGGCTGACGGTTGCAAGGTGAAGGTCAAGGAAGGTCTTTTAGCTCAATTTCTTGTCCAACCCACTAACAATTTCAGAATTTTAGTTCTTGAACAGAAGATTGGGAATGTATACTTGATTTTTGTAAACCTTAGCTCTCAAATCGAATTTTGTTCATTACATGTTGAAATTGAGCATGGATTTCGATTTCTTTCACTGTTATGAGCTTAAAAATCACATAAGGAATGGAAGGTTTGAACTTTAGTTGGAATCTTTGAATTCATGTCAAGTTTACTCAAGATTGTGAAAGATACTTTGAGTTAAAACGAAAATTTGTTGAAATACATGGCTGTAAGTTGCTTGAAATCATGAAGAACACATGATGTTGAATTGGGATTCTAGTTGTCAAGTAATTTCCATGGGACAAAAACTTAGATATTGAAGTTTTAACATAAGCCCTTGAACCAAAATAGTATCAATTGTATATATGTATGAAACATAATTAAGAACTTGCAGTTACATGTTAGAAAGTTATTTGAAACAATGACTTACATCTCATTGTTAAGTTCGAATCATAATATGACTAAAACATGTAAAATTGGTTATTAAGTTTTTGACAGCTTTGACTTTTTATAAGAGTCAAACATTGAATGCAAATATGAAATTACTTGAATTATATTTGAGATATCTTGAAATTGAGTTTGAACTTATGAAATACTATATGTAATAAGTTAGAAACACCAAGAATCAACATTATAAAGTGGCAAAAAGAGGGACAAAATAGACTTGTAAAAGTCTAAAATGGGACAAGAATTTGGGAATTTATGTTTATGATTAAGAAACTAGTAAAGTATGATTTATGGGGCAAGTTCATATTACAAAATGGTAACATTGAATTGGAAATCCAAACAGTTGATTAAATGTCATATAAAATACCATTTGGTCATAAAAAGACTATAATTAGATATTTTTTAGTAAAATGGTCGTTTTAGGCCTAAGAAGCAAAAGTATGAGAATTGACCCCAAGACTTGAATACTATGATTCCTTGTCATATAATTATGCTAGATTAAAAGAAATAATCAAGTTTGGGTCAATAAATAAGGTGTTTTGTTTAGGTTTAAAAATGGATCAAAATAGCCGCGGTTGAACTAAAAGTTACCGTTTTAACAAATATGAGCCTGTATGAGTATGAAATGAATTTATATCAACATTTATATGTTGTTGGGTATTTTTGGCAACAAAATATGTAAAAAGTGTGATGTTTAAAAATAATTTTTATTTTTATAAATTTAACGGCAAATTTGTCAAAAATGGAATAAAAGAGCGAAACGAAAGATGTTTTGACATCTAGGCATTGATATTATTTTATAAACATGTTAAGTTCATAAACTTACTAAAATTACATGTTAAAACCAAAGAAAACACATTTAGGCAAAGTAGGATGCCTAAATGAGAAAACGGTCAAAAAGTGTCGAAATGAAAAATGGCATAAAAGGTCCCACGAAGTTTTATACATGTTCTAATCACTATTGGTACATTTTTGGGTTGTATAACAATGACTTAAACAAAACTTTACACGACTTTTGGACTAAGTTGTCAATATGGGACAAAAATGGTAAAATCGTCCAAAATGGTTGTTATGCTTTAAGACTCATTCTTAGTCATTGGAATGGAATTAGATGATGGCTAGTAGTAGATCAAGTATGATTAGACAATTACTATATGTTTAGTTGTCTAATAAGTTCTCATCTTCTATCTAATTAATAGAGATTGAAGGACAGTTGGAAGCAACGAAAGGATAAAGTTATGTGAATTAGTGTAGTTAGACGTACCTAGCTACTAAGGTGAGTACATTTGGATTTTTCCCACTATGGGGTACATGGCAAAATATTTATAAATCTTTATGTGACTTTCAAAGATGAAATGAAATGCAAACATTTTGCTTATGTCATGTTTATGAAAGTTTTGTACTACGTTTGTGAAAGAATGTTTTTATGAAAGTATGTTTTGGTGTCAAGCCATAATATTACAAAAGTATGTTTTAGCATCAAGCTATAATGTTACAAAAGTATGTTTTGGCATCAAGCCACAATGGTTATGAAAGTATGTTTTGGCGTCTAGCCTCATGTTATTTATGAAAGAATGTTTTGGGCATTGAGCCTTATGTTGTTATGAAAGAAAGCTTTGGCATCTAGCCCTAATGATTTATGAATGATGTTTTGATGACTAGCAATGTTATGTTTATGAATGACTGGTATTTGATGCAAGCAAAGAAATTTAATGCAAATAGCCTTAACATGCTATGGATGAATGGTACTTAATTGTACAACAATATGAACAAGGGACATAGTTCCTTGTGCCCGAGCCATGATTCCTGTAAGGGAAGTTAGAGGAATCTACTGGGGTGGTACCTACCCCTTCGCAAAGTAGATGTCCTAAAACCTATGAGACTAGGGTGGACTGATTTCTTTCTTTTCATCCTAGTGTAGACTTGGGGTATCACCTAATGTAATTAATGCCCTAAGTATAAAAATACAGTTATGGTTTAATACCAGTCAAGTTTAAGTAATGAAAGTTTTATAATGACAAACTTCTTATGAAAGTCTTTAAAAGCAAAACGATGATATGTTTCAGTTATAATGATTTTAACAGCAAGTGTTATGATATGATTTGATTACAAAGGTTTTGAAAATGATATATGTCATGTTTACAAATGCTTTTAGTCTAAAACCCATGTAACTCACGAGAAGTTTTCGTCTTACGTATTTTATTTTATGCCATGTATCACAGGTTTTAGACACGAGGGATAGAAGCAAGTAGATGACCTTAATGAATTGGATTATAGATGGAGTGAACTTTGGCTGATGAAATGGTTAGTAATCCTAACTTGCTTTCTATGGTCTTGCATGATATGCAGTTGTAACCCCCGAAGTTATATAAACATTCTTACAACTAAATGGTTTTTGTTGGGACCAAATTTTAAGACGTGACTCAACGTCATGAGAAAAGTTTTTAAAAGTTGACGCTTTTGTCACATAACGTTCTTTGTAAAGGATGACTTAACGTCAAAACAAAACGTGGTTTTTGAAATATGAGATTTTTCACATTAAGTTTTATAAAATATTACATCGTTTAAGGTGTATGAGAATCGGGGTGTTACACTAGACTTCATCCGATACAAGGCTTTGTTACCTGCGATTCAACACACAAGGAAGCAACTGAGGGCTGTGATAGGTTGGTTCTCAACCTCCTTCCCGCTGTCCTCATCATCGCTCCTGCTCCATCTTCTTCCTCCATATGGCTCTCCTTTCCATACGTATATATATGAGATCAATAAAGGGGCTGCTAGGGTTAGGGCAGGAGATACACAATTACAGAGGGTTCTAGGGCTGTTTGGAAGGCGAGAACAGCAAGGGACGGCCAACCAAATACCCAATCAAGTCTCTTCCCTACCTCCCTCTTCTTTCGCGTTCTTCTTTCTTCTCGACAGCCATTAGGGGCTTGTTTGGGTTTGCAGTTTTGTGAAGCAACGAGGAAGAATATATATTAACCCCATGTAAAACTTGGTGTCACAAATAAGTTTATCTAATTACAATATTATCCCCTCTAGATTATTTTAAACCTTAACACTTATATTTAATCACATATTTTTTGTTATTATTCCTTTTTATTATCGTTATTATTGAAATTATTTAAAACAATTTATTAATACATTTTTCGTAGAATAGGATTTAATTAAACGATTAGTTAAATTATTAATAAGTTGAAAATAGGGCGTTACACTATGCCATGAATAGGGATAACCAAAAGAAAAGGCCGACTTTAGCTTTTCTCATATTGGGCATACTTGGAAATCTACTGGATGATGTTTGCTCATTGGTCCAAATTTAAGACAAGAATCTGCCCAAAGGCTAATGGTAAGGCTCACTTCATTTAAATAAATAAAAACCATACTTATACATACACATGAGTTTGCTTAAAACACACACAAACATATTACATCATTTATTAAATAAAACTCATGAGTTTGCCGAAAGGCTGATGGTAAGGCTCACTTCATATGATGGATGAGAAATATCTAGGGTTTGAGAAACTTGTCAAACCAATCACTCGCTTCTTTAACCATTGATGACGTCAGTTCATGCCCAATTCCAGCTTCTACTATTACCTACATTTCAGTTATAATCAAACATATTACATGATTTATTAAATAAAACAATCTAATTTTTTTTATTTGTAGTTTCACTGTTTCTTATAATTATATGCCCCTTACAAAAAGAATTACTAATTATGGACATTCCTATGATTGAGGAGGTTTTTGAAAACTATATATTGTAGTATCAGAAAAGTAGAGTAGGATACTATAACAAACAAACAAATGAAAGTACATTGCCATTATAGGAAGAAATGTTAGTAAATACCTTGAAATTATCTGAACATTGGGCATACTTAAAGGCCTTTTGTGTTCTTGATATGGTATGATTGAGACCTTCTATTGGACAACGAGGGTCTATTTCACCTGCATGTTTTAGACAGTTTTTCCATGTTATATAATTAAATATATATTTTGAGTTAATAGAAGGGCGGATTGGTAATTTCACCGTTTAAAATCAACAAAGGGCGTGGTGCAATGAGTGGGACTGTATGAATTGAGTCGAACTTGGATGTTAAACCAGGAGCTATTCTGTGCCAAACCTGATCATAGAAGTTGTACAGTTAGATGCGAGATGGATGCGACATTAGCAAGTTTATTAGATTGTACCTTTTTCACAACTTCTTTATCTATGGCATCCTTTCCTAAATCGATCCTTGCTTCTAAAAGAAGAAAAAGATAATTAAATCACAAGATCATGCAATATTCTTGAAAACACATTGTGCTAACTTTAAGTGTAAGATTTTCAAACAAGTTATAGTTATATAACAAAAACTATAAGATATATTTATTTATTTTGTAAAAAGTGTTTCACGTTCTCACCTTCAAATACGGGTTTCATACTATCAACTCGAGCCTGCCATTGGTCGTTATCTATGGCCCACCGAAAGTCCTACATAATCATATTACATTCAACTCTCTTTAATAACAACTGAATGGTTTTTTTCACAGTGTTTCTAGATAAATAATGTTTAAAAGTAATTTGAGAAAATGGCTGCGTACTTACGGAAATGAAAGGATCAAAAATCAACAATGGCAAATTTTAAAAAAGCTAGAACTTAATGGGTAAAGCCTCATTTACTTGACTTTCTTTATTAATTCGTTCTTTCTTCATTAAGTTACTTTTAGCTTAATACAAAAAGAACAAAAATATAGAGAAAGTCAATGAAATGAGGCTTTCCCCATTAAGTTCTAGGTTTTTTACAAGATTTTTTCCTTTCATTTCCGTAAGTTTGTAGTTTATTTCTCAATTAATCTTTTAACATCATTTATTCGGACAAAACTTGATGGAAAAAGAAAAAAAGAAAGAAAAAGTACCTGAACACTAATTATGGGGACAACTACTGAATAACGTGTGTCAACAAAAGCAGCAAACCATGCATGCATTCCTAAAATTTGAGATATGGAATTAAATAATAATAATAATATAATAAGTCATAACATCTTCTTGTTATTGTTATTATGTTTTATCAATTTAACCTCCTAGTGATATCCCATTGATTCCTATTCTGGAATGGTCTATATCATCTCTTTTGGTTAAATAGTCTGCCAACTTTACAAGGTCCCACACCTGTCAAACGATAAAAAGAATATAAAAACAGAAAAATAATAATTTTAAAATTTGGGTATTAAAGTATAAAATGTTATTTGAAATATTAAAAGTGATAAAAGGGAAGAAGTATAACCGTGTCATATATGAATGGCATTGTGTCACCTCTTTTCCATGATGAAACAAGAGCCTGGATTTAGAACATATGAAAATTCATATTATTGTTCAATATAAGGAAATATAATTACTACATTTTCCATTGATGTAGCAAATACAAATTTGAAGTGTAAATTTCAAAAGATAGTTTTCTAATATTGACTAAAAAGCCTGCAAGAAATAGCAATGTAGTTTCATTTATTTGTTTATCACAGCATCCCACGTTAACTTGTCTCTATTACAGGTTTGTATTTTCAATTTTTTTTCTTATTAAAACGTTGTACTTTAAAACTTTTACCCATATAGCAATAAAAATTGCTTTATACTTGAATGACATTGCTATAATTGGGAAGATTTTTCAAAGGAAAAAACAAAAGTTGGATGCTATCATAAACAAATCTATGAAAGTATGTTGCTATTTCTTGCATTATGGGAAAGTGAGAAAGGTTTGGGTGGTTACATCTTGATAGGTGTTACTGTCTTTGGCACGTTCTCCATGGTAACGAGAATCAATAGCAATTGTAATATATCCACGTGAAGCGTAACCCTAAAAGGAAGAATGTATTACAACATATCCACATGAAGAAAAAGCCTAGAATGGAATGGAATTGGATTCCGATTCCTACCTCTTGTAAAGGGCGTAGAAACTCTTTGTTCGTATCTGAGGGATGTAGAAAAACAACAGCTGGCCTTTTTGAAGGTTTGTCTTCTTTCATGCTCAAGATGAGAACAGGCAATCGCCCTTGATCTCCTTCCTAATTTGGTATTCAAAATTACGAATGAAGAAATTACCAATTAATCTATTCATATATTATTTTACACAGACATCAGTTAATGAGAAATAAAGAGAAACACGGTGTTATTGTTATGTTAGTTACCTCGGTGGTTAAGTAGAAGTTTTCTTGGATAAGAATTTCTTTGAAGTTAATGTCTACCTTGGGAACAGATTCCATTGCCTGAAAGTTTTCAAATAAGATAACTTCTAACAGAGATTAAAAGAAGGGTTAGGTCAAGTAATTTCCACCTCACTAGATTTTACTGGTGTAGTTCCCTGATATAAGGGTTCAAGAACTGGCTTTGCAGGTAGTACCTCAAGTGGAACTGAAAAATGCATGTAGCACGAATTAATATGAACTCACAATTTGATCAATAAGGAGATGAAATCATACAGATTGAATAGCAATTGCCAATTGTTTCATTAAACACCGAATTTAAGGGTAGTAAGTTTGGGGGAAAACTAGCAAAACATGTCAAACGCATTAAACTGTAGTATCTGAAGAAAGAGGTTTATAATCTCAACTAATTTGGTCAAATTAACCAACATAAAGAGTTAATTTGGGAAGAGAGAACCAGAGGAACAAGTTCTAATCTAAACAACAATTGAGTATCAAAATTGAACAAATTCTTGAACGATTACCTTCAAGAGAACGGCGACTACGAAGAACTCGAATGAAGTGAGAACGAAGCTCGGCTGCTGCTTCAACGGGCTCCATCTTCTCGATTTTCCGACGACCCACGGTGGCCTTGACATGATGAAATCTCTGTGTTTATAGTGGAAGATCGGTGATGCAAGAGCAGGTGAGAGTGATGGGAGCCGCAGTATCATCATATTCCAAACAAGTGCTATGTGCATGGTATCCCCATTTTCCGACGACCCACGGTGAAATGAAATCTGTGTGTTTATGTTGTTCGTTGTATAGTATCTTGTCTTATTCATTTATTAATGAAATCTGTGTTTATAGTGGAAGATCGGTGATGCAAGAGCAGGTGAGAGTGATGGGAGCCGCAGTATCATCATATTCCAAACAAGTGCTATGTGCATGGTATCACCATTTTCCGACGACCAACGGTGAGATGAATTCTGTGTGTTTATGTTGTTCATTGAATAGTATCTTGTCTTATTCATTTATTAAAGAGTAAATTACACGAAAGGTCCCTGTGGTTTTAGATAACTTGCGTGTTTGGTTTCTAAATCTTTTTTTAACTTGGATCGTTCCTAAGGTTTGATTTTCTTGCATGTTTGGTCCCTGACTGACTTAAAATGATTATTTTGCCCTTAATAATTTTTTTTTGATTTTCTTTGTATTATTTAATTATTTTTCCATTAAAAAAAAGAAAAGATTATTTAAAAAATATCACTTTAACAACAAACAAATTACATCCATCATTTGGGAACCAGCGTAAATCACCAAAAAAAAATATCACTTTAACAACAAACAAAATTACACATGGAGTACACGAAGTTGAATCCATTTACCATTAATAAGGAAACATCCATCCTAGTTTTCATGGAAATGAAACATGAAAAAAATTAAGATGATAAAAGCCATATTTTACCAAGAACAGCCCTTAATAATGGTCGACCAACTTTCTTGAATAATATAAAATAATATCTAAAATCCCGTAGATTCCTCAAGAAATGTTATGCAGAGTAACTGAAAAACTAGCTGCTAGCTGAAAAACTAACGGTAGCTAGAAAACTAGCGACTAACTGAAAAACTAGCTGAGCTGTAAAACTAGCTGATAATAAATGACGTTTGATAAAAACTAACTGATAAATCTAGCTGGAAATCGTAAAATGACATAAAAGGACATACACAAAATTAATCTAATATTATAAGAAAAACTATAATAGCATTAAATTAAATTAAAGTAAATACTAAATAAAATATTACAGATTTTAAAATAAATTTCTTACATCCCATATCATATTCAAAATATTATCACGGAGTTCTCGCATCTCGTGACGTGACTCTCGAATGTTCGCATGATTATATATTGAATGGTTGTTTTGTTCTTCTAAAGGTATGTAATCAAAATGTTGGTCAACGATGTTGAAAATCATATCTGTCGAGTCATTCCTTCGAATATAGTTATGAATGGTAAAGGAAGCGTAGATATACGTCAATTTGGGATAAAGAAAGCGTAGATAATATTTGGGGTAAATGAATCGTAGATAATTTGGGATAAAGGAAGCATATCCCCTATGAGGGTAAAATGGGAACATTTTGAAACCGCTACTCAAAACGTTACTATTAGTAGCGTTTAAAAAACCTAGCTTGTTAGCTAGCTTATAAGTTAGTTTTTGGATTCCCAAACATGTCAAACTAAAAAAGCTCGAAAAAAAATGTTAGTTTATACGCTAGCTGTGGTGCGCCAAACACAGCTTAAACCTTAAAAGAGGGTGGGTTTGTAGATAACGATTTGGAGACCGGACAAAAAGAGTTCGTCTATTTGCAATGGAGAATCAAATCAATTCAGGTAAGTACTATGAATGTGAATCTACGAAGACAACATGGACGAAGTATGAAGACAAGCTGTTTGAGAAGGCTTTGGTGAATGTTCCGGAGAATATCGAAGGGGTGGCAAAAGATAGCCGACGCTGTTCCATGTAAGACGGCGGAGGAGGTGAGGACTCGCTACAATGAGTTATTGCATTATTTAAATGTGATTGAATCGAGTCGAGTTGAGTTGGCCAGATATGCAGACGATCATTATAAAAGGGAATCGTTTGTGAGTTCGGATTATGAGTACAGAAACAGATGACAAAACACAGATAAATGCTTCCCGATGAATATGAAGAAGAAGAACTACGTGAATCTATCCCAAGCTCTCGAGGGTGAGTAAATATCCGGAGAAGAGAATTCAGTCAGAAGAACTTTGAATCTTAACCCAAGCAGTTCCTATTTTGGAATTTTTATGGTGTTATCCTCAAGTTCCTCATTCTATTCTTCATCCTCTGTGCGTTATCTTCACCTTCCCCTTTCCCTGATCTTCAAGTTACACCAGATGCCTCAACAATCTCACATTCACCTAATTTTTCTTCGAATCCGTAGATGAGGATCACCATCGATGGTGAGGATACTTACCTTTCTGGACACAAATCTCCGATGTAATCTCGTTTTCCTCCGGTCTAAACCTCTCTCCTTTCTTCGACAGCACATATAACACATCAGGTCAAGGTGATGGGAGAGAGAGGGAGGGAAACGTGAGAGAGAGGTCTGATTGTTAAGGGATGGGGCATAGGATTATTTTTTTCTACATTTAATATATATATATATATATATATATATATATATATATATATATATATATATATATATATATATATGTATATATATGTATATATATATATATATATATATATATATATATATATATATATATATATATATATATATATATATATATATATATATATATATATCAAGGTTGTAAAACTCGTTTGACGGTAGCTTGGCGGTCGAGTGGAGTTAAGGGATTAATCAGATTAATCAGGGATTAGTCGGTGATTAATCGGAGACCCTAAATTATAAAGGAATTCATTTCAAAATATATAAATATAACAAAATAGCAAGGTTTGATATAATTTATTCCGAGATACACATCAAAGATTATACATTTGTTTATTTTTATTCTTTAATATTAATTTTTTTCCAGTTTTCTTGAGTTATTAGATAATGTTTGTGTCGTCATTTAAAAATAAAAAAATAAATAAAAAATAAAAAAATGACCGCCAAGACCGATTAATTGGCCGCCAAGGCCAATATTTGACCGATTTTTACAGCAAACCGTCAAGTTGACCGATTAAGCCTAATCGTAATCGGTTGAAGACCGCCAAGCGATTAATCGGCCGCCAAGACCGATTTCTACAACACTGATATATATATATATATATATATATATATATATATATATATATATATATATATATATATATATATATATATATATATATATATATATATACACACATATATATATACATATATATATATATATATATATATATATATATATATATATATATATATATATATATATATATATATATATATATATATATATATATATATATATATATATATATATATATATATATATATATATATATATATATATATATATATCAGTGTTGTAAAAGTCGGACTAGGCGGCGCCTAGGCACTAGGCGGACCAAAACGGCACACGTTTAGTGTGACACCCCATTTCTTCTGTTTGCATATACTATGGTTTTTCGTATAAATACTTGGATACAAAAATACGGTTTAACAAAAACCGATTACTTACATGTTTAAAAACAGTGGGTGTTACAAATCAATACCAAATCTAACCATAGTAAGCAAGAAAGGATTAAACCTTGAGTCCAAGATAGGAGTTATGTGGGCTCCACTCCAGCTAAACTTCATCCAATTATAGCATAGCATTTAACCTGGAATACATGGCATAAAAATAGAATACGTATGACAATAATGTCTCGTGAGTTACATGAGTTTTAGACTCAAACCTTTAATTTCTTTTCCAATCTTTATATAAAACTTATGACATAAATATCTTTCAAAGTTTTAAAACATTATCATACCATAGTTCTTTATTCTTTTCAAAAATCATTACATATCATACCTTGCATACCATCTTCTTTCAAAACTTTATAATAGCAATATAGTATAACTCTTTACTTCTCAAAAATCATTTTATGACATACTTTACGAAAATAACTTCGTTCTTACTTTCTTTGACTGGTTTTATAAGCTTGCTGGATTTTTATACTTAGGGCTTTAATCACTATAAGTGATACCCCAAGTCTCTATGGCTAGAAAGAACGGATCAATCCTCACCATAGAAGTGCTGAGGCGATCTACTTCGCGATGGGACTTGTCCCCAGTAGACCCCTTACCTAACCCGGGTAGGTTGGAACATAGTTCCCTTACTAACGCTGCTTGCTAAAATTACCAGTCATACAAAAACTTGCTGCTAGCTTGAACATTTCTCATAAACATATAACTTGTGGCTAAATGCCAAACTACTTCATTCTACAACTTTATGGCTAGATGCCAAATACATAACTTTCCAAACATATTGTGGCTATATGCCCTTTCATATTTGAAAACATATAAAGTTTGTAACCAAAACATACTTCTTAAACATTTTATGACTATATGCCTATCCATACTTTCAAACATGTATAACTTGTATTAAACATATACTTTCACATATTTGGTTCATAGACCAAAACATAACTTCAAATATAACATTATACTTTCACAAACGAGTTAGAGATAATACTCTTGCATATAATTTCACATATAGAAATTTTTTAAGAAATCTTGAAAATACTTACTTGCCATGTACCCCAGAATGGGTAAAAAATAATGCATGTACTCACCTCATGTATTGCTAGAAGATTGACTACACGTTCCTTGTATTTATACTCTTTTGATCCATTAGTCACTTGGCATGGACCTATATTTAACATGTTATACATTAACATTAATGCTAACTGACTCTATAACTCATTAGAGTCCTTATAATACTATCTTGGGTCATAATAAGTATATAACTTTAAAATGACCAACTTTAGTTAAACCGTATTTTATACGTATTTTACTACAGTACCCTCGGAGGGTCGTATTTCGATTCCGACAATTTTTCATGAAGTTTCACAACATATTAGACCTATTTTTAAAATTTGAGGTCAAACGGACAAGTATAAGACCAAAACTCAAAATTGAAAATCACTTGGCAGCAGACTTGGATGAAAAACTGCATTTTTGCTTCTGACGCAGGATCGCGACCTGATCCTAAGGGGGATCGCGACCCGATCTCGTCTGGTGCGACTAGATGCTCCATTTTTATGCTACAAATTTCCATTTTCCCATTTTAAGCTCTTAATGCACGACTTAATCACTAGGGATTGTTCCAAGAGCAAAACCATTCATTTTTTTCCAGTTTCTAACCATTGAAATCATAGATTTAAATTATTTTTCAAACATTTCCGTTTTTGCATTTTTGATTCAAAAACCGAAATTGTCCAATATTAAGCACTTCTACTGCTTTGTTTTAACAATTACCACATATAGGACTTATCAAATCCCCTTAGAATTAATTTGATCATGTAAAAATGAATTCTAAGGCTTTTGACAAAATTCCAATTTTTCAACAATAGCAACATACTTTGATGATTTTTAAGATATGTTCTTAATACTTGACTTAATTGGTTTAGAATCATTCTAGGACTAAAATAACAACTCCTTTATACATCTAAACCATAGTTTCTTTAATTTCATCACTTTTGATTGAAATCATTCCCAAAAACTCATTTTTACTCAAAAAAATCATTTTTATGAATTTCCAAGAAGGGAATTGATTTCTCATGTCTTTTATGACACTTTAGGCTTATTAGATCATTTACAATCAGTTTCAAACTCATAATTTGATTTATTCTCATAAAATCCCGTTTTTGACAATTTTCACTAAAAATGCAAATTTTTGAAACCAATCACTTAGGAATGTATTTATACATCTTAAGTGATTATTAGAACCTAACAAAACAATAAAAATCACTTTCAATCTCACAAACCCATTTCTAGGGTTCTTGAGCTAAAATTCTCATTTCTTGATCTTTAACACTTTCAATGGTTAAACTAGGTTTAAGTAGTGATTAAGACACAAGTTAAGGCTAGGAATCATAGGATAATCCTCCTCTAGCCACTGAATTTTCGAAGCTACAGTAACTCATTCAAGAAAAATGGGTTAAACAACCCTAAAAACAAGATTACTAACCTTCTTTGGCTTGAAATTATGAATTGAAAACTTAAATCTTCAATTCCCATTGAGATCTTCAAGAACCGATCCTTAGCTCTCTCTCTCGTTTTCTCTAGACTTTTCTGAACTTATGAAGATTAATGATATATTTTCTCATTTTTATATTTTCCATATTTACAGTTTTAGTCCCTGAACTTTCATTCCTTGGACTTTTGACACAAATATTAACTTTGGCCACATGAAACTAAAATTCTTACATTTTTAGTCCAAACTAGAATTATACTTTTATAATAATTCTTGTATATGGTCAAATGACCAAATTACCCTTCTCATGGTAAAATGACTAATTTACCCTTAAAAACATACTTTCTCATAAAATATACATAAAACTTTAAATTATACACACATTGTTTTACATATTTATATTATTAAATTTGGGTCGTTACATTTAGTGCTATGCGGCTTAATTAGTCGGGCGTGGTCAACATCGGTCAAAGGCGGGATAGGCGGTCAAATGCGGTCAAATGTTGG